>CAWUFW010000555.1:1983153-2679730 GCA_963921515.1 Calotriton arnoldi | reverse complement strand
TTTCCAGGGTAAGTCATGCAGCAGCGTTCTGAAGAATTTGCATTTTTTGTAGACCCATTTTATTGATATTGATGAGCAATGCATTGCAGTAATCTATTCTTGAGATAATGAGAGTGGAGACTACGCTTATTCGGAAGTAATAGTGTTAATGTGCCCCTCAAAGGAAAGATTAATGTCAAAGACAACCCCTAAGTTTTTTGCCTTGGAGAAAGAAATGGGAGGTGTTCCGAAGTCCTACGACCACCATCTGGGAGACCAAAAAGATATGTTCCTACCAAACAGTAATACCTCGTTTTTCCTGTGCTTAGTTCAAGATTATTTTGAGACATCTATTTCCCAGTCTGCAGCGTGCAGTCATGGAATCTGGAGGCAGTGTTGTTCGGGTTACTGGCCACAGACACCAAGATCTGTGCTATCAGCGTAGGACACTACTGCAAAACAAAATGATTTAATGAGATCAGCCAAGAGGGTCACATAAAGATTGAAGAGCGTGGGCTCCTTGATGAGCCTTGGGGGACCCCACATGGTAGAGGGAAAGAAGGGGAGTTGAACTCATCCAGGACGACGAATTGCTCTCGGTTTTGAGAGAAAAGACTTCAGAAGATGAACGGCCTTGCTCCTAATACCTAAAGAGGATAAACTGTCTATAAGAAAGCCGTGGTTTACTGTGTCGAATGCTGCAGAAAGGTCTAATAGTATTAGGGCTGATTTGGTGCTGTTGACTTATAAAGCCAAAATCGGTGTCATCCATTAGACCATTGATACTGTTCAAAGCTTTCAAAAGATTACACTAGTAACATTAGAAAATTGGGCTGCCCTCGCGTATGCTATTTACATTGATTCTCTCCTATGGAAGACCAAGGCAGTCTCACCCAAATTGACTTGTTGACCTCTCATCTTAGGCCAAAAGGCATAACAGTTGGAAAACATAGCTCCCCATTCTAGAAGCCCAACTCTGCTATTCATTTGCAAATTCCCTGTTGCAGCGGACTAGGTCTGCCCACTCACACTTTTTTTTTTTTTGTACTTCTTTTTGGGCTTCCTAGTTGATAGAGGATAGATATTAGCACCCCCCCTCTCTTTGGACTGCAGACCCCTGTGAGGCCACGGATAGGGAATCAGCCCTTCTGCAGCTCCCGCCTGCAAAGATCAGGCAGGTTGTGCACTGTGGCTAGGAAACTGAATTCAATTAACTTTTGCACCATAAAGGAAAAACATGCACTGAGAAATCAGTCTGTGTCTAGTGAAGAGAAATGACGGAAACCAGGCAAAAAAACGGATTTTCTACAGTTAACCAATAACTTTCTAATGTACGGTGATGATACCCAAATTCACTTCCGACTGGACAACAACTCAGAGTCAGAAAAACATAATAGAATGCCTCGACCAAACTTCCTAGTAGACAAAAGAAAATTGTCTTTGACTGGAAGAAAAAAAAACGTGGAACTAGGTGGTCCTCACAGTGATAAGTTTTCTTTTAATTGGTCCATATGCCTCACTCATTCCCGCCCCCCATTCTACTTCTCAGAAAGTAAAATATATGGGGGGAATCTTCAGTACAGATTTTTATTTGTTTCACAAGTTAATTCTGTGCTTAATGGCATTAACCTATACTTGTAGCTGCTTAATAAGATCCTGCCACTTTTGAAGAGTAGGCATCAAATGCGACTGAGAGAGCATTAGTAAAGATTCAGCATGGTCCATACAAAACTCCCCAAAGAAGCCTACTGACAGGATGAAAACACTGCAGAATAATGCAGCCTAACTCTGCCTCAACCTCTGGAAACATGGGTATGCAAAACCGGCCTTGAATCCGCTTCACAAATTCCCAATGAAATCCAGGATTGAATTCATACATTCTGTGTATTGCCACAAGGCCTACTGGAACAAAGGAACCAACTACCTTGCAACCTAGTCCCATTTCCATTGCAGGAATGCAGGTAGGACCTTTTGAGAAAAATATCTGCACCATATCTAGCAAACATCTTAAAACAAAAACTCATGATTGCATATCAGTGCTTGTCAAGTGCCCCAAACTCTGGAAAGTCTTCGGCAATTGCCTGAGAACAGCCTCCCAACAACATCCTCTTAGAAGATGCCTAAAGACTGAACAGGAATTCGGCTGATCTCCGGCTTGGAGAGTAGCAGAGATGGAGAAATGCCTATTTGGGATGCCTCATCTTAAATTCAATGAGACTCTCTCCCCACTTCTTTCAGACTCCTTTTATTTCAGTGGTCAGCAGTAGCCGCTGGGCTGTATGGCCGTAGCCTACTAAAACTTGTAATTAAGAATTAAATACATTGCACTGAGCAAGCAAATTAAGCAAGTCCGAGTTCCTCCATTGAATTGTTTGGGGGGGAGAATGTTGCAGCCTCTTCCCTCCCCAAAATTCTGAAACAATGGGCACAATGGTGCGCTTTATTGCAAACTTTTCACATACAGTTGCTAATAATCCAAGTTCTATCTTGCAATATTACAATATGTTCATGGTGTGTGGAACAGACGTGGCCATCCTCACAGAGGTGTGTAGGTTCAAGCTTTGAAATAACTGTGCATTTTTAGCAAAAGTTAGTTTATATAAGTTAGGTATGTAGTTTCACATGGCCTTTCATTTTTCAAAATTTACTGTGCATATTGCGTTTCTTCAGATCTGCATTGTACTTCCTTAATGTTCCATTGTTTCGTTTCTACGGAGGTTCTCAGTCACATGTTATATATATATATATATATATATATATATATATATATATATATATATATATATATATATATATATATATATATATACTTACAAGAAGAAGGGGGGACAAAGGTGTTGTTGACGGTTGGCTCCACTTCCAATGTACAAACAAATATCAAAAAGAAAGACAACCCACTCTCATTGTTTTATTGTCTCCCTAGACTTAGCCAGAAGTTTTAAAAACGACTGTCACCCCACAGAACTTCTAGTGGCATGCTTCATCATCTAGTCCACACTAGGGGTGGGCGGAATTTGCGTAGTCGCGCTACGCAAAGCTCCGCGAAACGGTAAAAAATCTCCACGAGCACGCAAAAGTTCCGCGAACACGCGGAATTGCTTGTTCCGCCCGTTCGCGATGCTTTTTTCCTGTTCGCGAACGCTGTTTGCGTTCTCGGGGGGGGGGGGAAATATCTCGCGAACACGCACTTTGAAAGCGCGAACAAGCAAAAAATTCCACGGATCGCGGAATTTTTGGCAATTCCACGTTCTCCGCGGAACGCGAAATTTCCCAAATTCCGCAAATTCTGCGAGTGGAACGGAATTTACCGCCCAGGCCTAGTCCACACCCAGATACCCTTCATGGCTGGACAAGCTCTACATTGAATCTCAATGGAGCTCTTTATAAGGAGACAGGATCTAATATTAAAAATGCCTAGAGGGTACCCCTAATATTTTCCTTTTTGAGAAGCTTGCTGGCAAGATTAAAAACAAGTGTAATATTTATGGAGGGAATTAGTTACACCAGCATCCATAGGCCTACATGTTTCAGCCACAGTAGTTGCCCATATGGTCGTGTGTCTTTCTTCAGGACCAGCCTAAGATCCCTGTTTTTCAACTCTTGTTGAACGTATCAGAGAACTTGATGTTTCACTTGTGATGTTTGACCCATTCATCCTCATACCAAACACACAGACCAGTCCAAGATTCCTTCTTTTTTTGTGTGGATAGAAGAGGAGAGGATTAATGGTGCATTATTCACTGCGAGACCTGCACGTGTTAACTGCAAACCAACAAGCAAATTGATTTAAAATGTGGCACACTATGGGACCCACTCACAGATTAGTTAGGGAATGCGTATCCAGATTTGCTTGTTCATTATCGTGATATTTCTAGGAGAACTCTTTAGTGCTAGGCCTTTAGTGTCCTGTATACTGTTGACCTATATGACCAGTATACTTCCTGTGCCCGCTAGAGTAGGGCGGACCTTGTAGTTAAACACTGTAGGGATCAAAAGACAGAGCCTGTGTTTTAATTTGATTTGTATTGAGCATCAAAGCTTTCTACTAGTGAAATTACCCCCCAACCCCAGGACTTTGTCAAATGAAGTATTTGTGGACCCAAGCTCCTGAATGTTAGTCGGAGTTTGAGGCCGACACCATTTAACCTGTTTCAATCCCTTTCCATGTTACATACCCTGCCATGTCTGCATCATGATGTCATACGGTGAAATAGCTTAATGAGCATCACTACTGTCCTCGTTCATTGTTGTAATGTATAGTGATAACTTAAGATTGTTGGTTCAAATCCCACGGCAAGTAAAAGCGTTTATAAACTTTTACGTTTATCTTATTGTTTTAAATATTCAATTCTGTTCATAAAACATACATATGGTGGATATTCTGCTTATTACGAGAAAGTAACAAGAGACAGGCTAAAAAGTGACCAAAACTTTCCTAACACTACTCCTGCACCCATTTGCTGTCGTTATGTATAGGGTTTACCTAAGAGTGCGGGTTCAAATCCTGCCGGCAATTTAAGACATTTTAATTCATCCTATGTTTCAAATACTCAACTCAGTACGCAAAACATAAATGTGGTCTTTGTCTTGCCTTTTGGCAAAAAAAAAGTAGTACGAAACTGATTTTAAAAAATTCACCAAAAGATTCCACGTTATTGCATTTAGTGGTAATGTAAATCTTGTTTTCATTTTAAGAGTCCATCATAGGTATGGCTTAGGGAGCATGTAATACTATGTTATCATCTCAAAACTCTATAGTCTTATGGTCTCAGTAGTGCTACAAGTCTCTCATATTCATGGCCTATTCAGATGTACACACACTATATCGTCACTCATGCCTGTGATGTGGGTGGATAGCCATATATCCACAGTTGTTCCTTTTCTTAGAGTAATTGTTGCTTTTTTTTTTTTTTGCGTTTCGTCAGTTGTTTAATAATGACCCAATTCAGGTCATTGACAATATGATCCATGCTTAGATAGTGGTTGGTCATTTTTGTGGTATTGTGTTTACGTCGTAAGTTACTACGATGTTTGCATGTGTGTGTTTTGACCTTCCTGCATGTCATCCATACATACGTATGTATGATGATGTAATCCTGTATTCTACTAGTGTTGAGTTACAATTCGTGCATTTGTGTAAGACCCACAGTTTTTGTAAATACAGTTCCAGTGTCTTTGTTGGTTCTGCCAGATGGCACAATCTACAGCTGCCATAGGGCTAGTGCCCTACTATCTTTGATAAGCCCCACATGCTTGTTAAATAAATAAATGTTAGTAGGTTCTTTCTTTGGTCTAGTGTGTAGTAACATGTCCTTGCGACTCCTTCCCCTCTTGTATGAAAACATAGGTTTCTCTAAGGAGAGTTTCCTTGTGTTTAGTAGCCTCCAGTTTTTATTTATTATCTTTTTGAACTGTCTTTTTGCCCATTTTTGGAAGCTTTCGCTAAAAATGCAATGTTGTTTTAAAGTTTTCTACGAAAGGATGAACCTCCACATCTCTGGGAGGATTGTTAAGTTTACTTGGCACACCATGAAAGTTTTGTAATATTACATGACTGCCATGTCGAAAGCAACGGATCATTAGCCATTGTGTGTGAAAGCTTTGCCCTAAAATGCACCATTGTGCCCATCTTTACAGTATTTTGGGGAGGGAAGAGGTTGCTCGATGATGCAGCATGCCACCAGAAGTTCTGGAAGGCTGAAGATGTACACAAAATGTTTCTCGTCTCTTCTGCTGCAAGTTCTTGGAATCAACCAGTCCCAAGAATATTCTTTTCCATTTGTTTGTATTTACATATTTAAATTGTTCTGAGTCTGTGAACATTTTGTAGTCCAAGACAGTTCTCACTGTGTGTTAATGGAGGAGCCTCCACTTTCTGTCTCATTTACAGTGTAACTTATATTAAAATGTTTTAAAATTAACCTTGAATGCAGTTGTTTACACGTAAAACACACCTACATTTTTGTAGATAATAAATGTATATCTTTGAACATGTTCTATAATTTCCTTACATTTCACTCGGTATACAATTATTTTAGGCCAGTGCACGTTCATGCAAGTAGAAAATGGGAAAAACTGTAAAGATAATAAATAAAATGTCCAAACAGCAACTGATTCAGAGGGTCTCCATACCCATTGGAGAGAGATTATTTTTAAATATCTTCCTACACCTCTAAACAAAATGGGCAGGCTCTAGTCTAGGCCCTTTTGAGGAGCAAGTGGACAGATTCCCTTTATCTCTGTGTCAGGTGGCCCACGTGTGAGGCACAGAGGATTGAGAGGAGCTCCTGGCCCTGGACTGCTGACTCCTTTGAACAGTTAATTGTAAATGCACAGTTTGACACTACTAAGGTTTACCAACCCCACAGGAAAGTGTCAGGATAAAAGGAAAAAATTAGTTCACCCAAAGACTTTGGCACACTGAAGCTGTTCTTAGGCATACATTTATCAGTTGGAAACATCAGCCACAGCTTAATAGGATACATCAACTTAAAAGCGCCTTGCAGGGTGGTGGGGATTGTCCCCACACCTGTTCGTGTAATGTAGTTGCCAACTTATGGTTTGCTAAGATGCTAACTCGAGAGTAGGACCTTTATGGTGGGATATAACTAGGGAATGTGACGGTGTCTTCTTACCTGGTATGAGTGTGAACAACTGTGGCCGGAGAGTGAGGCACACTAGGCATGTGTGTGTTTCCCGAATGGGTGGATGAACTGTGTTTTCCAGAGAGGGGCAAATGTGTAAATAAACACTCCAGAGTGTAAATTGCTGTAGTAACAGCCTGTAGGTATGGAGTGACAAAATATATAAATGCACATTTATATCCAAGAGTTTCTCTTACCTTAATAGGTGAAAAGACCCGTTGGGTGGGCTGCACCGTGATGGACTGGCAGGAGGCAGTCGGGAAAAGCCAGAAGCGGAGATGAACCGGAGCTGTATGGAGGGCCATCCTGGCCCAGAGCCTGAGACCTGCTCCAGAGCACTGTCCCAGGCCCGTGTGTACATTGAGCAGATCCGTAGCCGCGTGTCAGCCGGTGGCTCCTCTGACATGCAGAGCATGCCAAAAGGCTCCGCTCTGGGTGCCAAGCGGGACTACCTGGTGGACGCTGCCAAGCAGATCCGCCTGGCACTGGAAAGGGATGTCGGCGAGGACTACGAGGCCGCCTTTAACCACTACAAGAATGGAGTGGACCTGCTCTTGGGGGGCATTCAAGGTATGAGGCATGGTGGGTATGGGGTGACATGGGCCTTCCACGGTAGGGGGAGAGATACCATGATGGTATCCATGGTACCAAAACTAATGTGTGGGGAGATAGGACCCTGTTGGATGTATGTAGTCGAAGGTGGATGGCCTTGGGAAGATTGAATTCTTGGGTAGACATTCTAGAAGGCATCGGGATCTGCAAGTAAGAAAAGGCTCTCTGAGATCACAAAAACGGTACACAAACATATCCTCCACTGCTTACCATAAAGCATATTAACAGATGATTTATTTACCAAGGTTTTGGAGTGAAAGACCTAATTCAGAATCGTGGATAATGCATTCTAAAGTCTGCATAATTGAAATCTTAATTAGTTTTACAGTATCCATGTGTATGGAATGTCAATAAAGCCTTAAGCCTAGATATAAAACGTATTTTTCGTTTGTTTAATAAGATTTTATTGCGGTAAAAAGAGAAGGCAATACAAGCATAACGTATATGAAATGTACATAAAGAATTATCATTATTAAGCAATACAGAATGTTTCAGATAACTAAAAACATTGATGAATCAAATTATATGGTAATGATATAAAACCTTTCTATGAAATGAAAGAGGTGATAATAGAGAAGAGAAATAAGAAATTAATTAAGGAACAGTGTTTGATGGTAATGTAGTAAAAGGTAGCCATAATAAATCGGACTTAATTTTAGCTTGAACAGTTTGAGTAGACATTGTATGTATTCTATGATTGGCACATATATGGTTCCACCAAGAATAAATCCACAGAGTTAAAGAATCTTTCCATGCGGCAGTAATCTGTCTAAAAGCAGTAGCAAGAAGAGGATTAAATAATGTAACATAAACTACAGGATGTAGAGTCGGTGAGAAACAATTGGACCAAGAAAGATATTGTTACATGTTAACAGTAATGACAACTTAAATATTGATGAACATTTAGCGCAAACCAGTTTCCAATATTGTTAAACATTAGTGCACTGGAATAACATATGTAGTAATGTACCAGTTTCTTTAGTACAGGACCAACATAAATTGGAATCATTAGGGTAAAACTTTGCAATTCGCATAGGAGTAATCAATAATCTATTATAAGTAGAAATTAAAGATTGTCAGCCGCGGTCCGTGCAGGTAACAGCGGTGGGGCTGTGTAAGGGGGGACTCTGAGGGACGATGCAGAGGGAAAATTAATTATTTATTTAATTTTCCCTCGGCATCGTCCCTTGGAATTCCCTCTTACACTGCCCCACCGCTGTTACCTGAACGGACGCGGGCTGAAGATTGTGCAATGACTGCAGACAAGGAAGTGTGGAACAGTTTCTTTCAAATTATTATCCATTCAGATATTTCAAAACATTGCTGCAGATCACTTTTCCAAGTCAGTTCCAAAGCAGATTCAGTTCTATTTGAAGTTGGGTCATGTAAAAAATGTATAAATAGTGGCAGCCTGGGGAATAGTATGATTACAAATAAGCTTATAGAAGTTATTTGGTGGAATAGATGGGCAGTTGACTGTGGTATTGGATACTGCAAACAAAGTCATCAGGTAAATTATATTTCAAGTAGAGTGTCATATAAGGTAAAACAGAAACACCACCCCAAAGCTGATTAATCCAGAATATTCCTTTTATTTTTACAATATTCCCAGGAGAAAGATGTATTATTGTTTTGCTTTTTAAGCATTTGTTGTGCTGTAGTAAGGACTAAAGGATACATTGAGGTTTAGTGTAGTTAGTAAAGAGTAAGTTTGAAACAGTTTTATGTGTGAAATTCAGTACTAAACAATTATTCAAATAGTTAACATTGGACATAGAGAGTATCATAAAAAGAAAAACTGTCCAGAAAAGGCTTTTCCATACAAACCCATAATGGAGTAAACACTCAGAAGTTGAAAAATAATATATATGCTTCTCCAATAATGAATGAGGTATGATGCAATTTGAAATCAGGGACTCTAACTCTACCTTCTGATTTTGGTCATTTAAGTTTAGACAAAGCTATACGTGGAGTTTTTTTTTTGTTCCACAACAACATTTGAGCTAATGGTATCTAGATGCCTATAAAGGAATCTCATTGGGTAACACAGTTAATAAGTTTTATTCTTACGTAACCACCATAATTTTATGGTATCCGGACTACCCCACCATGACAGATGTAAAGTGGACCAAATACCTGACAGAGGGATGACTCTGTCTTTCAAGGAGAAAACGTTCAATTCTTTAGTCTTCTTGGGATTTGTAGCAAACCATGTACCAAGAATTTTTATTTTACAGAGAGTCCATACATAGTTAGTACCTTTGAAAACATGTTATTAGTACAAAAACATTTAATGGTAATACTTTGGTTTTATTTAAGTTAGATTTGTAACCTGAAACCTTTGAGTATATATTAACCCCTTCTAAAAAGTGGAACAGTGAGGAAGAGGGATTGGACATGTCTATTAAAACATCATTGGCATAAGCAGATAATTTGATTTCCATAGCATTGAGCAGATTAAGGGCTAGATTCCTGAGCTGACAATCGACAACAAAGAAATGCATTCAATAGCAACATCTCAACATAACCACCAGAGCTACAAAATATTAAAAGACTGTAGTACTATATATTTATGAATTTGGAATGGAGAATATCCATCGAAGTTGGAGACGTACCATTTAAATACTCCTTCAATGTAAGTGGATCCTCATAACATCTAGGAACGCCATTGTGCGTGATCTTGCACAAACAAGGATGAATAATATCATATCTTATTAAGACTGAACATAGGACGAAGAGCCAAAAATTATTTCTTTCTGGCATTGGTTGTAGTAGACAAATCTTGAGAAATATAAATATTGTGGCAAGGCCAAGACAACTTTCTTTTCCTTGACAGACTTCATAACAGGAAGCAAATCATTGTATTCAACAAAAGAAAGATAATTCCACGAAGTTTTGATTGAGCAGATGATTGTTTGCCAAGTCTGTGTTTGCTGCAAGTTAAATGGTGGTGACTGAAAAATACCACGCAGATTTAGAAGAAATTTTTTGAGGAAGGTTATGATGTCGTCGCCTTCAACATCCTTCGGCGCACTAAGGGGCAGATTACAGCTGTCCCAAGATTGGCATAACAGTGGTGGTCCGACCGCTGCCTCTTCGTTGGTCCGACCGCCTGATTACAAGGTAGGCGGTCAGACCGCCACAAGCCTGGTGCTCGACTGCTGCCACTGCCAGGATCCTGGAACCCGACGGGGCGGCTGTGGGGAAAGCGACTGGAAATGGAGGCGGTGCCGATGCCGGCACCGCCGTGCCTCTTCCAACCTGCCTTTCTGCCGACCTTTTCATGGCGGGACCCCATCATGAAAAGGTCAGTGGAAAGGTGGTGTAGGGTCCCCAGACAGGGCCCCAGGGCAAATTTGCCCATGCAGGGATATTCATGGGGGCACATGTTGTTCCCCCTCTGCATGCACTGTCGTGCTTTCACTGTGTGCCATGCACAACATGGTTCACAGTGCACCGACGTGCAAGCAGCACGGCCATGGTATAGGCTTCAGGCTCTTTCTGTGAGCCAAAGCATGCCGCCACCATGGCACTGCTGGCACAACACCGCCAGCCCAGCATTTTTCTTAGAATACGGCATTCGAGAAGCCATCGGGCTTGGTAGCGTTCTCCCGACTGCCGCAACGGTGGTCCAGTGGTCGGACCGTCTAACTCGTAATCTGCCCCTAAGCGTAGATTATTTCTCCAATTTCTATTCTCCAAATCTTCAACATAATTTTGAACTTGCAAGATTTCTTGTTCATTTTAGAAACTTTGGGTGAAAGGTCTTGAACATCATAAACTTGCTGCTCTATTTCCGTTAATCTATACTCCATCAGAACCCATCGATCCTCAATTGTTTGCAGTTTAGCGTTGGTAGCTTTCATGAAAGGTTGTAATGCTTGTATTATGTCAAGGATCTTATAGAGAACAAGATTATTAGATGCAACAAAAGGAGAAGCAGGATTATTTTTTTGTCTTTTCTGCTTTGCATGGGATGTAAAAAATGAGGGTTTACTATTAATCTGTAAATCCGACGATATCTTCCCGGTATCAGTTTTGAAACTTTCAATAATAGTTTGGAACTTTCCATAAGCAACCTTTAATAAGTATGGCAAAGTCCAGCAGTGCAAGAATATTGCAATAGCACTCAAAAGATGTGTTGTGCAAAAAATATTTTCCCTAAAAATTTGTAGAACATGAAGTTTCTCCAGCAAACAGATAATCCACTAGAAGAATACATTATAGGTAAATACTCCATTCAAGTTAAGAGGGAATATTCATCATATTATAAGAATGAGAAGCTCACAAAGTGACGGACCAGTAGGAGAAAGAAAAACTGACCTCAGCGTTGTTTCAGTGATGCAAGCAGTAAAAAGCTTTCATATAGAAAGATAATTGTAGAATATATATTGAGTACCTCATCTTAAGAGCTGTTATGGATAAAATTATTGCCTATGCGCGGCATCACAGAAAAAACTAAATGGTGGCTGACTGACATTTGTATAAATGTGTGGCGGTCAAAAAACACTTCTTAAGGCAAAAGTGAGTAAGCTAAAACATGAACCCTCATGCACAGCACACCTCAGTGACCTAGAGACTATAAAAAAATAAAATCTCCAGGAAGAGAAAATAGATCTGTGAAGCACATTCTGAGCTCACAGAAGTGCAGCCATCTTGAATGCCGCCTGAAGACTGCACCCAGTTACAAAAATTCTAATAGATGATAAAATATGACAAGATTTCTTTTCAGCACCCTGCAACGTTTCGCATTAGAAGCTCTAATATATATCTTGGAATGGCCTCCCAGTGTGGGCTATTACTTGGGGTGGGAGAGGCCTATCCTACCCTCTCTGAGACAGAGATGACTCTGACACAGAAAGAGATAGCCGAAGGATAAAGCTAACAGACGCATGAATGGTCAGGGCTGTGCACAAATTACAAACGGCCTTTAAACTATAAAATAATCTGCACACACTGATGTTTTTCCCAAAATGCAGTGAAATGGGAAATGGCGTTTGGCCAGTAGGAAAAATCAGAACACTTTAGAAAATGTTAGACAACGACTTCTAAATAACCACTAGAAACAAAGGCGAATGGAAGTACCCTGGGAGTTTAAAGTCTCATTCTACTATAGGCGCAATGTGAGGAGTGAAAAGTGAGAGGAAGCATTCAAGCGGGAGCGACAGTTAGAAGATTAAAATGAAGCGTGGAAGTTAATCCCTGTTTAATCTGAAAACATGTGGTGTGTGGGGTTCTGGGTTTGAAGTCGACACACATCCCTGTGTGGGATCCCTTAGT
Organism: Calotriton arnoldi; assembly: GCA_963921515.1. Classification (NCBI taxonomy): domain Eukaryota; kingdom Metazoa; phylum Chordata; class Amphibia; order Caudata; family Salamandridae; genus Calotriton; species Calotriton arnoldi. Next base: position 2,667,215 of record CAWUFW010000555.1, on the reverse strand, counting down.
ATGTTGGGATTGTAGCAAAGGTGGTTTGAAGAGGCGCATGGTGGTACTCCCTCCACCCCTCACATCCATGTTTGTTTAGCAAGTCAGGGAATGGTTGTATGAAAATGGTACCTGCACACACACACTCATTTACCCATCCCTCTGGTGTCCCCATAGTTTGAGATTTAGGGAAGGGTAATATGGAGGGTCAAAGGATGGCACCGCCTGCCCCCATATTTATTTGGTGCCTTTTTTTAGGTCTCGGGCCTAGCGTTGCAGTGCGCAGCGCGAGACCTCATGTAGGGGGTTTAGAAACTGACCTAGGAATCGCACACGCTCGTGTGTGTGCTTTTCGTTTTTCCCCCGGCTATTGGGCTTTGCGTGCGTCTTTATAAGAAAGACAGCACGCAATTGGGCAAAGGCGGGCGCATGTCCCGTCTTTGCTCCGCCCATTCCCGTCCGTGTCTAGGACGCGCGTCACAGACGACAGGCTCCCTCGCCCCCCCGCTCCTCTGTGGTGCGCGCGCACCACTGGTTTGTACTCGCTCTGCGCTGTTTTTGACTATAAAACTTGGAGCCCACGTGTCGTCATATTATGGCCATAAATCTTGAGTTTTTTTCTTTTTTTTTACAAAATGGCGTTTGCCGAGTCATCAACCAGCAATTAAGGATTACAATTCGGTCGATTGAAATGTCCCATTGTTGCCTCTTCACAGTCGCGTCATTGGTTCAGTGCTTTTTTTTAGCTACTAATTGGCTTCAATAATTATTGCACCAACCATCGCTGTGTTGGCTTAGTAAACAAAAACAAGCAAACTAGCTACGCTTACCTTAACCTAACCAAACTTATTGAACAGAACTGCCTGTTTGCGCGCATGCACAGGGAGAGTGCGTTCGCCCGAGCGCGTGTACCTGTGTTTTGCGGCTCACTCACTCTCTGACGCAGTTGCCGTGTACCCCAGGACCGCAGCAGTGTTATCTCCACGCGGTATTTATTCAGCGAAGCCGGCAGCTCCCGGACTGCCGTGAGACTGCCGGGCTGCAACGATTCCGTGCCTTTTAGCTGGAAGGCGGAGTCGCTGTAATGTACACAACATCCCTGCCTCTTGAGAGGCGATGCCCGGGAGATAAGCCTCGACAGAAACAGGATCCAGCTGTGTCCCGAAACCAAACAGTTTGGCCGTCCTTTAACACAAGAGCACAGGGGCGCGACTCTGCTTTCATAGTACATGCCATCTTTTTTAGTGTTCCCTTGAAACTTTTTCATTTCCTGTGTGTACAGCAATAGTGCAATAAATAGAACACAACCGACAAGTGGACCTGCTGACTGCCACACACAGTGGAAGGTGGCTGGATCGTATTGGCATTTAAATTACAGTTTGCGTCCTCTTATTTGTTGAATTAGTCATTGTCGTTGGGTTGTTTGCAAGATACTACTGTGTGACCCACTGCTCTGTATTCGTTGTTAACATATATATCACTTTGTGTGCCGCTTCGAGTACACGAAGCACAAGCATTTATGAAGTAATCGCTCCCCTTCCTCCACACCACCACGCAGCGACATGATCTGTGTCTTTCTAATAAGTTAGACAATTTGTCGTTGGTTACAGTTAGACCTTGCCAGGTACTATTTTTCTTCGATTTGAGCGACATTTAGTATTAGTAGTTCAGTCGAGCGTCTTCTAAACCTGGACGAAAACCCAGCCCAACATTGAAGTTGTCACTTTAATGTACAAATATACAACCTCGCAATGCAATAGGTCTCGCATTATTAAAGTTTGAGCTATTGGTGTTGCATTATTTAGCAATGCCAATAGCTCAAACTTTAATAATGCGAGACCGATTGCATTGCAAATGCTTGTTTATTATGGGCGTTATAAATGGTGGTATAGGGATTATGAATGGTTCCCCCACACACGCATCTCAATGGGACACCTGTATTCTGACAATACCACTCTGGGATTCGGGTAAGGATGGTATTGGAGGGTTAAAAGATGGTACAGCCTTCCCCCATCTTTAGTCGGTGATTTGTTTATCCTGGGGTTTTATAAATGGTGGGGTATGCATTATGAATGATACCCCAGACACAAACATACATTTCTCAGGGGCACCTGTATTCTGGGATTCTGGCGAAGATGGTATGGAGGGGTCGGAGCACGGTGTCCTTGTTTATTCTAGGGGTTTGTAAATGGTGGTGTACAGATTATGAATGACGTCCCCCACATACATATGTCCATGGGCACCTGTATTCTGGAATTCCCATAAGGGTGGTATGGAGGGTCAGTGGATGGCACACCTTGCCCCATCTTAATGGTGAATTTGTTTATTCTGGGGTTCGTAAAGGGCAGTACAGGGATTATGAAAAAAGCCCCCACACATACACATATCTCTATGGGGCACCTGTATTCTGGGATTTTGGCAAAGATGGTATGGGAGTCAAAGGTTCGTACAGCCCGCACTCCCATCTTTATGTTATGCCCTTGTTTATTTTAGGCATTTGTAAGTGGTAGTATAGAATTATGAATGCCTGACGGATATGTCTTTCTCTTGCTGCTGCCCCTGAATTCTGGGATTCAGGGAAGGGTAAAGGATGGTACAGACTGCCCCCCCCCCCCCATCTTTATGCAACGCCCTTATTAATCATTGTGTTTTATAAATGGTGGTGGAGGGATTACAAATGGTGCCCCCACACACATGCATAGATCTCCTGGAGCACCTATATTCTGCAATTCTGGAAAGTATTGTATGAAGGTTAAAAAGGATGGTCCAGCCCCCACCCATTGCTCTCTGGTGCCCTTGTTTATTCTGGGGTTCTGGTGAGGGTGTTACTGGGATGACAGAACGCAAAAACCCTTCCCATGATTTGCAGTGCTTCAGTTTATTATAGGGTTCTGAGAAGAGTTGTGTGTAGGCCAGCGCATATAACCCCTTGCCTCATCTTTCACTTGGACACCTTGATGTAGAGTGGTACCCCTGCAGGCCCGGACACACAAACTTCTCTCTCTGGTTCCACTGTATTCTGGGCTTGTGTGTGAAGGGGTAGTTGATGGAATGTCATTCTCATCTTCCTCTGGTGCACCTGTTTGCCTTGGGGTCTGGGAAAGGGGTATGTGCTGCAAGATGCTGGGAAGCCCTCGGGCAGCCATGCGCTTTACAAATCCCCAAAACATAAACAGATGTTACATCTCCATATATCCTTATATATCACTGCTTTCTGTACAGCCTGGATAGTGGAGAAGGGTGGTGTAACTCTTCATTATCACAATGCCCTTTTTACAGTTCTTTAAAAAAAAAAAAAAGGGCATTGCGATAGAGAAAGGTTCTAAAGAAAGGTTTTGGGGGGTGTTAGACGTTATCGTTTCTGCCCATAGTTAGTGTCAGTAGAACCCCCCTCTTTTTTTCTTGGTGAAGTGCAGGTCGTAAGTTTGCAGCATTGCAACGCCTATTTGCTCCTGTTTTATGAAGGATGGCACCGTACACTTGTGTGTCTGTCCACTATTTATTCTGAAGTTTTGCATAGGGTGGTGTGGAGGTGTCGAATGGTAAAGTCCTCTTCTCTTCCTGCTAATGTGCTTTCATTCTGGGTTTTTGGTTGCTATTGAGTGGATGGCAGGACACGCATGTATCTCCTGTCTGTCCTTCTGCATCCTTGTAGTGATGGAGTTGTAGGCAAGTTTGGTGGCCCCCATATCTTTATGCTGCACCGTTTTCAGTCTGACTCTCTTGGAAGGGTCTATCGTGATTGATGTGTGGTAGCACCCAGATCTGTGGTTTATTTATTTTTTGTTACTAAGCACTGTGTAAGGGGGTATGGGCAGGCAGGCTGTTTGACTGTCCTTACACTTCTCTGTAACTCCATTTGACAGTTGAATCGAACAAGGAGCGTCGTGAGGCGGTGAAAAGGAAGGTAGCGCAGTACCTAAAAAGAGCCGAAGAAATCTTCAATTCTCACCTGCAAAGGGCTTTGGGGAATGGACTCTCGATTACAGAGGTAAGGTCACCTAGGTAAATCAGCACTGTCAGAGGGCTGGAGAGGCCTCTTGGGAGAATGGGGTGATGGAAGGGTGGGGGTACATCAATGAGAACAATGGAGTTGGGCAAGGACTCTGGGAGGAAAGGTAACTTGAGAAGGGCTCTTTCAAACATCTCTTGATCCAGAGGTAGGCTATGCTTCAAAGGATTCTGGGGAATGAACTAGCAGGGCTGCAAAAGATGCCTGCAAATACATCAATGGGAATAAGGACAGTCTCGAGGACTTGGGGAACAAAACTAATGACTGCAAATAAAAATCAGCTGAAATAAAGTATACTAAAGTACTCTCTGAAACGAGTCAGAGACTCTCCGAAGGTAAGATGCATTGCAAATTGGGTGAAACATGCGAGCTTTAACTGGGGTAGAGCAAAACGGAAAATGTCTCCGTGAAACTCGATACCTTCTATAAAGGCAATGGATTGCTCCAAGTCACCCTTTCAGGGGCGGAGTTGCATTCTGAAGAATATAGAACCGGTTGAATCTCTCTTGCCGATGAGGGGGCTATGATTTGTTTCCCGATGTGTTCAAGAAATCAATCAAATAGTTTGTCTCCTTGCACACTGATGCAAGTGTACAATTGTCTTTAGTACAAAGTACACAGCAGTATATGCTTGCATGTACATTGTGCGTGTATGCAAGTGTTAGTATGTTGCACCATCCTAGCTGGCGCAAAGCAACACTGCAAAAGATCCGAGAGGCACTCTTTTGAATTAATTGTGAGAGTGCATAACAAATGGGGTGTGGATGGGGTATTCTAGTAACGGCTAGGTGCTGATTGAGGCGGGTCCTTCTTGATGGTGTCGGGGCACTCCCTGAAATGGTACGCTTTTACATCCATTCAGAGTCAGAAGAGCGAGGGCTCTAGTCTGATATTGGACAGATGGTGTCCCAGGTCCTAGAAGATAAGTTTTCAGCTTGTCTCCCTTTTCTTTTAGTTTTTGACTTCCATACACCTGCAGGTTGCATATGAGGGACTTCTCTCAATGCAGTCATGTGGAGCTTTCTAACACTTAGTTCCTTCGGAATGGAGTTTTTAGTGCCCTTTTTTTAATATCTTTATTTTGCATTTTTTCAAAAACAAACATGAATACGAATATTGTGTTTTTACAAACCATTGTCCCGCTCTCTGGACCCGCTTCCATGGCCTGATTTGCAAAATACCGTTCTCAATAATGCCCTTCCATTCACCGTGAGTAATCTCTGCAGCACACAAGTCTAGCATAGAATGTGTGTACCTTTATATACTTCCTCGGTCTTAGTAGATTCCCTATAGTGTCTTTTGTGGTATCGTTGCAGATAATTCTGGCATCACATCTGCCCATATCAAGTCGTCCAGCACCTTTTCATGCCTCATGGGTCTTTTAATGTGATTTTCCTGTGCTAATGGCCACTCCATTGTGTCCCTTCTCCACAAATTTACGTTGGAGGTTATAGTGCTCTTTGAATATAAAATAGAAATTGGAATTGACACAGGAGTAGCTCAATACTTTCTGCAGTCTTAGGGGCACATGCATCAAGCATTTTACCGGTCGCAAAAGGGCCGATTCGCAGAATCGGCCCGCTTGCGACCGGTAAAATGCTATTTCCGATGCATCAAGCCCAAAGGCATTCGCAATTAAGGAAATCGAAATTTTTGCGATTTCCTTAATTGCGAATGCAGTTAGGGAATTGCAAATTGCGATTCCTTAAATGCGATGCATCATGCATTCGCAAACTGCGTTTTCGCAATTTGGAATTGCAAATTACCATCAACTTCAAGTTGATGGTAATTTGCAATTTCTTAGAAAAATGCATAAAATTGTATTTTCTAAGTGCCATGTGGCGCACACATGCCAATTTTGGGGGTGCAGTAGGGTGGCCTTTTGGCCCCCTAGCACCCTTCAAATTGCATTCGCAATTTGCGAGTACCTATTTGGTACTCGCAAATTGCGAATCACTTCCCATTCTAGGCCCATAGGATTGAATGGAAAGGCATTCCTTAATAGCGAGTCGCAATTTGCGAGTCGCTATAAAGGAATTTGTAGGAATCGCAATTTTTTTTGCGATTCCTACATGCATAAGGAATTGCGATTCCTAAATAGCGATTCCCTAAAAATCGCTATTTAGGAATCGCAATTCCATTCTTTGATGCATGTGGCCCTTAGTACATTTGTTGCCCAGAGTGGAGAAGGTTCCATTGGAAAATTGCCTTCAATGAGGACAGATATCCATATGCTTGTGGGCGGACAATTCTTTAGAAAAAATGACTTCAGTGTTCATTTCTTGCATAATGTTTTTATTTGAAGTCTCGGGGAGATTTCCCTATCTCTGCCTTGATGCCACAGTTAGAATGCATGGCACAGTCTGTTTTTTTAATCTTGGAATTGTACGCCATTGTAATCCTAGTGATTAGTGAAATGAAATGCCTCTTTTTGAATTGGTCGCCTCCAAGTTTTTGGATTGATGCTGCTGGCTTTTCGACTCCGAGTGCAGTGAGGCCTGCTAACCAGACGTCGGCGCTAGTGCCCTGACCCCAAAATGTGTATGTTACATTGGCTGTACGTAATTGGCCTAGGTTAACTTAACTGTAAGTTCCTGTGTATGGGGCCCTGGATATCCAGGGCATGTAAGTTGGAGAGTCACCCGGGGATTTGCAGCACTGGTTGTGCCTCCCTGGGTGTGAAACATGTAAAAAGAGTCTCGAACACATATAATTGGACTCTCTAATTAGGGTGATGGAGCAATAATGCCCAGCGAAGGATTTACTTACCCATAAGGATTCCTTATTGTATTAGGACAATCATATGAGTCCCATTGGTTATATGAACAAGGATTTTTAAGAGGGACATAGAAAGTCTGTCTTGATAAAGGTGGTTACTATTCATAGAATACCGCCGAAATGCGTCGACGCATTGGATAAACTAAATCCACTCAACAGGCTGGCATATTTGATACGGAATTCTGTACCGAGCATATGCCTGGTTCTAGATTTTCTTGTTTGGATTAGTTTACTAACCACTAAGAAGTGCATTGTCATATATGTTTTATGTCTCTCTCTCTTTTTGTCTCTATTCCTTGTTTCTGACTATCATTCTTGGTTGTTTTAAAGTGTATTTTATTGCATTGTGTAAAAACGTATATGTGAGGCTATCTTTGTATCAGAACTTGTTGGTTCTTTTTATAATTTTTAGCTCTATACAATGAAGTGTTTGGGAAATATGTCATTGATGAAATGTGTTTTATGTATAGAATGGTGTTTTAATTTATGAGCTATTGTTTCATGATGTATATTTTTTTAATGTTCTAAATAAATACATTATATAATTTTTTACCATTTGAGAGTTTTCTTGCGGCATTGCAATTGTAGACTCACTGGCCTTTGGTATGTTTGACATATGAGTGTATGAAGGTTCTCAAACAATAGTATTATATGATTTAGATACCGAAGGGATTAATATTTTTTTTTTGGTTTAAGCAATCCTTGGCCTGCACCCATCCTTAGACCTGTCTGCCCGTGCGGGGTACTGTTTTTCTTATGTCTGACGTGGACTCCTTTGAGCAGTTAACCCAAAAAGTAAAAGTTGTTAACTTTTCTTGTTCCTTGGACTTGCTGTCTTTTGGTCAGCATTAGATTATTGATGATGGATCCGTGACGTGCACTCCTAACCCCAGATGTCATCGACGTCAATTAAGGGCAAGCAATAGCTAGTTGTTGTCTGCAGGCAGACAAAACGGGATGCTCTGAGCGACATGGTAAAGATTAACCCCCTGGCAAAGCAAGGGCACTAATGCAAGTAAAATATCCTCCATCCCTCTTTTGCTGGAAGGGTATCATGAGGCACAACTGGGGTGCAGTGGGCCCCTGTCCACTTGCCGCACTATTGATAGCTGTGCTGCTGGATTCAGCTAGGTGGCTGTTGACAACCTTGTGGGATCCTGCGGAACCGAGCATATCAGGGAGGAGTGCCAGGTCGAGAAAGACAAGACTCTGTGTGTCATGAACTGGGCATGATCTTCTCCCTGTCTTACCTCACACAAGCCAACATGTCTCTCTATTTCCTGCACCGGTCGCAGGGAGTCTGGAGTGGTGTGGGAGATTACAGTGCTTGCAGCAATGGCTTCTCTGCTATGGCAAAGGAGCGTTGCCCCCTCCCCCCCCCCCTACCAAGAGCCAGCTGAGGAAAACAGGAAAGATAAAATGATAATAAAACCAATTTATTATCATTTTATTTTTCTTACCCCGCTAGAGCCAGCCAAGTCTGGACAGGGTGGGTCCATGATGACAGCAGGGGAGGAGTAGTGCATGCTGTAAGTGCGCATGTTGGTTTGGCTGGCTGTCATTCGCATTAGACTAAGGAAGTGAGTGACATGATCCTCTGGCTCCATGTGGTGGGGGGGTTGAGGTATGCACAATGTCCTGCTTGCTTGCTGACATACATTTTTCCCCTCAACCATTGGTACCTTCCTACCCAGGGTGAGAAGGCATCACTTTTTTCTCACAACGAGTGACTCCAACTTTTACTTCCTCACAGGGTTACAGCAGCCTGCGGTTTCGACCCATCAGAAACCTGAGCTCACCCATCGAGCACCTGAGGATGTGCAAGGTCGTGGGAATCCTAGATAAGGTACTGCAAGGCGGGATGGAATCCTAGATAAGGTACTGCAAGGCGGGATGGAATCCTAGATAAGGTACTACAAGGCGGGATGGAATCCTAGATAAGGTACTGCAAGGTGGGATGTAGTCTCGTGCTACGGGTCACAAAGAGGAACTCTTCAGTGTTTCAAGGGGGTATCAGTGTTACAAGTGAAGGAATAGGAGTCACAGGAGACATACAGACACTTTATATGACCAGCATGGCTTGTCATATAAAGTATTTGGGTCCCAGAGAATGTATGTGTGGTGCTACAAAAATGTAATTTAGGATTTACATGAAGCAGGGGGGTTAAAAAGGACATATGAGATTACAGGGCAAGTCTGAAGGGAAACTGGGGGCTTATCAGTGAAGTATCCGAGGCAAAGGTGGTTTACAGGAAAAGTTGGGCGCTCTCTTAGACCAAACTGATCAACCCTCATCGGCTATGGACTGTCAGAGACAGAATGTTGAAACTTTGCATGATCTTGTGTACATCTGATCTGAAGGATAATGGGCCAGTAGGAACTTATGTCCTACATATGTTTCCTGGACAAATCTAAATTGCATCTGTAAGGCCTCAACGTGCTTTGCAATAGGGAAAGAAAGTAAACATTGCCATGGCTTAACCATACCTTATATGCTTTGCAATAGGGAAAGAAAGTAAACATTGCCATGGCTTAACCATACCTTATATTGTATTGTACTTTCCCTAGGGATAACTCACCCAGACACCAAACACATACATTGGTGTAGGCATAATTGTGACTTTGTATCTCTTGGTTAAATGTCAACTATTAGAGCTTTCATAGATTTCATTAATCCACTATATCAATTGGTGACTGTGGAAACCTTTTGAGAGAGTATACTAAAACGGTGTTAATGTCTCTGACTCACAAACCCAGATATGTAAGTTATGTTACTTATTCCAACATCTGGTTTTTATAGATCCAAGCACCAGGCATTGTTGAACAATTAAATAAATCACCTTTGTTTTCGGTCATGTTCTCTTGAATATAATTTAATATTGTTTGGAATATTGTCTAATGTGAAGCTTATTTCTCATTTGTTATGATTGCTCTTTTTATTTAACTGTGATTATTTTAATTCCTCAGTGCTGTCTTAACCTACAGAAAGATTCATGCAATAGAAGAATAAGGGGCAAGCATTGGCAAAGCCAGTAGATCTGGCTTTGATGTGCCAATGCCTGTGAACACAGACATTCCCAAATGTATTTTTCCGATGTAAAATATTCCCTCATGCATTCCGCCGGAAGCACTTCTCAGAAGTTGGAATCATACACCAAACAGCCTATAGCATTAATTGACAGAGTTACTGTTTTGAGTGGAGCGAAAGCCAGCTCTGTGTATTGTAAAACATTGGTAACAATAGGTCGTGCATACAGCTTCCTAAAACCGAAGTGTCCACTGTAAAGAAGGTATCCTAAAAGAACGCTCCAGCAGATCCGGACGAACCCTTGATACAGCAGACATCAGTAGGAACGGCCCAGGCAATTGGCAGCATGTCAGGCCTGAAGCCTGTCTATTGGTAGGCAGCTGAGCACATGAGCCTTTGTGGTTGTCTAAGACGTTAGCCCAGAGCACAGAAAAGGGAGAAATGGGGAGAGAGATCGAGTAACAGAGGGAGGCATGAGGGAAGAGCAACAGCAAGAGAATAAAGAAAAAGACATGAAAAGGTAGACTAAATTCAGGGGAAAACATGGGGAGAGAGGTTAGGGAAAGACCGAGGAACAGATAGGTAGAGGCAGGAGAGAAATGTGGAAAGAGAGGAGAGGGAGGCAGGGAGAGACAGTGGGTGAGGGAGAGAGAAAATAAAAGACAGAAATTCAGGGAGAGAGGAAGAAACAGAGAAGCAACAAGAAAGAGATAGAAACCGAGAAAGAAGGAAAAAGAAAGAAGGATGGGGAGTTGGAGATGGGTCCATCTGTCTTTGAATTCTGCTTCGTCTTTATCTGTCTATCCCTTTATCTCTATACATGTCCATTTGTCTGTGTGTCTATCTGTCATATCTTTGGGGCTGATTTATGATTTGACGGACAAGGTACTTGCTTGCAAATATGTCAGAGTACCCTGTTCGCCAAACTAATGGTCTACCTGTCCTATTCAGGATAGGGAGGCCACCAGCTTTCTGTCGACAGAGCCCCTTTTAACTCCATCGATGGAAAGCCTCCTCTGACGGCCTGATGCACTAGGCGTTTATCGGGAAAAGGGCATTACATACCCTCCCTAATTAGAGTGGACGGTGTGATGTTCTGTTTTTCTGTCGGTCACATAACAATTTCTGTTTTTCAATAAGAAACTCCTAGTTTGCATTTAAAAAACAAAAACTTTGTTAAAGTTTGGTGGCGTCTGTCAAAACTGATGGCAGCCGTCCCCCAAACATTTTGTACCTTGACAGGAATCGCCTGATGGTGGTTCCTGTCAAGGTGCAGAGATTTCTTTTTATATCTAGTTGGCGATCTCTTATCTACCGATATCCATCTCTGTCTGTCTGCTCTGTCTACATATTTATATTTCTTCCCCCTCACTATTATGTCTCTCCCCCTCTTAATTTGTGGCTGTCACTATATTTGTCTCTGTGCTATATATGTATATATATCTTTGTGTAAGACTGTGTCGCTCGGTCTGTCTGTTGTCTATCCAATCGTCTGTCTATATATCTTCGCCTATCAATTTACCAGTTTCTATAACTGCCTCTGTCCATCTGCCTATCTCGCTGCCTGCCTGTTTGTCTCTAAACTTATCTATGCCTACCTCTCCTTCTGTGTTTGTCCGTCTCTAAGTCCCTGTCTCTTTTTCTTCCTCTGCCATCAGTGTCACCCTTTCATTCTCTTTACCCTTTCTTCTGCCTACCAAGCCTTTTTAAATTGCAGTCTTTTGCGGCATCTGAGGGGCACAAGTGCATCACAGTCACAATGACTCTGCATCTGAAGGGCGGCAGTCTCGACATAAATAAAAGAAATAATGTGTTTACTTGGCATATATAGTTGGCAATAGATAGAATACCATATGAGGACTTAGTTTTCAAGCTATGATCGGGGGTGCTACGAGGGAAGCCTGAGTCCTGAGGGTTTGACAAGGAGGGGTAGATGGGCTCTGCACAGAAGTATGGTACAGAGGTGGCTGGGAGTATTGGAAGAGTGACACAGGAGTAAGGTGTAGCTGTGGCAAGTGGCCTTATATGTGATAGCAAATGGGAGATATGTAGGCATAGAGGATTAGATGGACAAGCACATGAGGTAGAAGGCAGGGCCGGGGTTGTATTAATGCATGGGTACTCACAAAAATGTTCCTGAGGGCCAAAAGGTTTTGTCTGTGGTGTGGCCGAGGGCCGCATTGATGCCAGCAGGGTGGCAGTATGGGGGGAGGTGGCGGTGTTGTCCACTGTAAAGTGGGTGTAGGGGAAGTGAAGCATGCACATCTAGTGGCTGAACAGCATAATGTGTAAACCAGAATTCCTGGGATCAATCTCGGCTTCCCCACTTTGTGTGATTCTAGGCAATTGTTTTATTTCACTTTCCCTCCTTTTTTTCTTCATTATCACATATAAGAGGACCTTGAAATACATGACTTCGTGACTTCAGGATGTGCGCTGTACGAAACCTTCTCCTGTGTATCACTTAATAAACTATAATGTTGTCCATGTATAATAGCAACCCAGGTCACCCAAAGGGTGCACATAACAAGTAACTTGCCTCTTAGTTCACTATTGCGATTGTTGTCAGTATGGGTGGAAGGAAGTAATGAATGTTTCTTAAATTCATGTTTGAAAAATATCACTTTAAAAAAAACATCTCAATGCACTGATATAATCTGATGTTGTAAGGTGAGCTGCATGTTAAAGAAATACACTTTTTGAATTTTGAAGCTTTATCATATTTTCATAGGTTTTAAGGACAAGATGTCTTTAAAAATGAATGTGTTCCTAAAGTTAATTGGTGCAGGAAACCTTAGTTACTTCCTTTCTATAACTTCAACTAATCTGAAAACAAAAGCTTGCCCGTTTATTTAACATCTTTTTAATGATAGGGCTGATTCGAGTGAACAGCAGCCAAGGGGCCGCATCTAAAGGTTGGGAGAACCGCATGTGGCCCCCGGCCATATTTAGAGTATCACTGTAATTTTAATGATACACCATATAATATAGATTTATTGCTCTCTCTGATGTATTTTATTCCTCATTCTCTAGGTACAGTTGGTCCAGGACCCCTGCACAGGAGAGACCTTCGTCCTAAAGGTACCAGAGACTTCTCTCTAGTCACCCCTAACCTCACCCACCTAATTGTCAACTTGCCATTCACCTACCACACATCACTTAATCCTCACACCATCTAGATACCCTTTAAACATCCTTCTCTCACCCACCCTTGTTAATGCCATCCTTGTTCCCGCCTATTTATCCACTAGCCACCCAATCTTGCATTCATTCATCCTCCCAATATACCTTCAATCTATTCTACTTGTATGCCCGTCCACCATACTTTAATTTTATCCTCCAACCCTGCTATCCATCTGTCCATCCATTCAATCAGTCATGCATCTTGTCCACCTACCAACTTATTCTCCCATCCATGTGCTACCTTTTCCCCCATCAGCAGCCAGAAGCCAGTGGGTAACTGCTTTAAAACCTGTTTGGGGCATTCTCTGAAAAGTCCTGGGAATATTTTTGTGGCATTGTAGAAATGGGCATTGCAGTTGGGGGTGCTTAATCTCTGCATGGTGTAAAGCAATACTTTGTGAGAATGGAGGTGGATAGTTTCAGACTTGTTATTTTTGGGGTTTTCTCTGTCTATTATCACTAATAATATTTTACCATTTGGCAAATCTATGAATTGCTTTTGTCGAAATCGCTGTTGCTGTTACAAACAACGTATTGTGGTGCATAACACAACATTATCAAACTCCTAAAGCACTGATAAAAGATGCTCCTGTAAAGCCCCTAACTGCTACTCACTGTATTGGCCTCAAAAGGATCAAAGGGGAAGTAAGGGGGTAATTTAGAGTTAGGCAGGATGAGAAAACCAGAGTAAATTGACGGTGCACCAAGCCCACCAAGTTCACTGTAGTCTCACACCATTGAGAGGGCTGAGTGCTGCCAAGTTTCCGATGACAGAGGCTCAGCTGTCAGAAACCTCTTCTTGGCCACGCGCCTGCCAGAGGGTCGCTGCAGCCAGGGCATCAGATGTGACATTTTCGAGGTGGGCATTCCAACGCTGGCGACGCATGGCGTCCTTGGGCCTTAAAAATCACAGAGCTCCCTTGCAGAGGGAGAAACGTCCCTTTGAGTGAGGGCAATTGATTTATTTTGTTTCAGTAATAAACAAGGGTTTTTTTCCCCACCTTTACATGTTTGGTAAAAGAGCTCAGGGCCCATCTGCAGATTATTTTTTGCCAAAATGATCCCAGGCTGGCTTGGATTTCCTAGTACAGCAGGCCGGGCTCTGTCAGGCAGGAGGTGGTATTGGCCTCTGACACGACAGGAGGCTGGTGGGCCTCCCGCTTAAGTCTTCAGGGGGGGACTGGCATGACTCCGTCACCGGACTGATCAGGTGAGCATCCATCAAGGAAGATTAACCCTTCTTCCTTGTGCATCTCTGTGGAGTCACTGTAGCAGATGGAGACTCGGCCCACATGAAATACGCCTGTGGATTTATAGCGACTCAGCAACCCCTTGCAAAATTCTGGCACCACTGCACCTAGAGGGAGAGACTAGATTCATCCCCTAGTTGACTGGGGACCCTGTGCCCAGAGTGACAATTGGACATAAACCTATAGCTCAGTAGTGTAAGAGGAACAGGAGCAGATGTTGCCCTTGATCCGCCTTTTGCTTAGGGGTGTAGTGGACCCTCCCTTTATCTGTAACATTTGGTTCCAGGTGAACCACACCATCAGGTAGAAAAAGATTGTTTCACCCTGTGCCTTCGGTCCTTGTAACCAGCCTGCTCTGAGCGTGGCCACAGAAGGTGACCTTCACGAGGAAGGTGCGGAGGCTTAAGTAGGGTCTCTGCATGTTTCATGAAAAAGAAATGGTACGCAATACCATGTTGGTTTTCACAGCACCTGTACTTACCTCAAAACTCTTGACAATGAAATCCTGTATCTCCTGCTTGATGGTTGTTGAGAGCTTCTCCTGATATTGGCAGAGAGCACAAGCATACCCTGGGATGGTTGGCCACCAGTCAGGACTTGCTACAGTTATACAGCCAAATAGTACCAACTGCTTATAGACCTAAAGGAGATGGGTGAGGGGCGAAGACTAGAAGCAGAATTAAAATGCAGTACACAAGTTTTCTAGTACAGACTTCTGAACACATGAGAAATTTGCTCCAGACCTCATTTAAAGGAAGCTTGTAATCTATGTACACCATGGCACAGGGCACCACTGAAATGAATACATTTAACAAACTGTTTCCCATCCCGTCTCTAGCTGGCACAGTTCCCATAGGTTGGGAATAGAAGAGACCCAGGACGTAGGAGTATGGTTGGTTATTCAGCTATCACTCGCATACTCCTAAAACCTTACTCGACACTTCGGCACTGATTATGAGAGCCACAGAGGGTTTGGAGATAATTGTTGCACTGAATATAATTGGATCCACCGGGTTCAATATTTATTGGGTGCAATAATTATCCACCAAAATGAGTCCAGTCCTTCACATTAGGGCATTGCAGGTGGATTTTAATGCTTGACTCAGCAAAATCAGCATGTCCTGATATTTACCTGGCAATTGTGCCTGCTATATAAGTAGGCAGGTTTGGCCTGCTGATATGTGGAGAAAATTGCAGGAGGTGCAGACTTTATCACATCTGGTAATTACTGGGTGAGGTAAGTCCACACGATTTATAATTTGGAAGAGTGTGTGCACAGGTTGCAGGCATCTGTCCCGCTTGAAAATATTGTGCTGAAGTTTACCTCCAACTAAGAGGTTTCAGATTTCCTAAAAAATGCTTCGACTTTTACATTCGTTTTAAATATCCTGAAATGTATTTTAGTATTAATACATATTTATTGAGGCAAAGCACACACTTCATGGCATTTACAATATAGGGAAAATACCCATTAGATATCAAAATTTCCCCAAATGGAGAAAGGACATATTGTGCAGCTCCATATGAAAGCCCACACAGATACTCACTCCTCACCCACAGTGCAAAAAAGGCGGAAAGTGGGAAAGAAACAAAGGAAAGGCAGAGGAGAAGAAACTGCATTGGTAATGTTTCAATATCTGACCACGTCATAGGGGTTGACTAGGTCACATTCCCTTAGATCCATCATGCCGGACTCCAAGACATTAGCCCTAGAGTGCACCCCAGACAGGGCTCCTTCGATAGTGAATCTTATCCTTCACCCTAGTGGTGTTTTCCTAGAGGAATCGATCCCCTCTATGTTACAGGTGCTATGTTGTAGCTCTTCTTTCAGAGTAGCCAAGATTAGGGACTCTCCCCTGCTTGAACCATCCCCATCGACCTCCTCAGTGCCCCTCCACTCGTTAGCAGCGGCCTCTACAAATTCAGACTGCCTCACGATAAAGAAGTCTCTTTTGTTCTTTATGGCTTTCCCTCCTTTTGAGGTCTAAAGGCACAGCCTTAGTAAGTTATAAGTAATTCAAGTTGATACTAAAGGCACAGCCTGCCAGCACCATCAACTTTATTAACTCCAAGAGCAACGAAGAATAAACCAAATCATAACTAGTTCAGCTGTTTTCCGCCATAAGCAAGGCTTTGTTATAATATTTGAGTACACTAGCGGAGCAAAACACAGAAGCAAGATTTCATAAAAAGCTTAATAGCTGAAAAGGTGTAGGCTTCGATTAGCTTATCATAACTAGATCCTTGCGTAAATTCATTTTGAGTATCTGCCATGCTTGATTCATCCTAAAATAATACTTTTCAAGTTGGTAGTGAAAAATAACTCTATCCCTTTATATCATATTCTCCCTAAGAGTAGTGGTAATTTAAGTTTTAGGGTGCTCCTAATTTGTTAGAGACCTTGCATTTGGCTGCTAGCATTGCTTGTCTTACTTCTGTGATGGGATTTGTCCCTGTAAAACGGTATTCTGTATCTGTTCTCTTTCAGCTCTCATTCTTCACTCTTATAGCCTCACCTGATAGGTTTGTTATGCACATACTGCTAAACTACGGAGTCCTGGCAGTTCACCTTGGCACTGCTTACCTCAGGGTCCAACTGTCACCCAGCAATGCTCTAATTGAGTAAAGGAAGCTGGTTCACTGAAACACTTCTGTGGTCTCAGGAACATGGGACCTCTTTCAAGGTAAGCCTGGAAGAGGCCCCAGGAAAATCTCCAAATGTAAGAGCTACCTATGCCTAACTTTAGATGGGCGTACAGACCTACTGCAGCTCCTGGCCTCCTCCCCTCCTGCTTCCATCTCCTCACGCGCTGACTCTTCACCTCAGCACTGAACATTCTAAATGATGACATCACTGGAGGCATCCGCTCTGGCTGGCCCTGGAACATTCTACACAACAGCACATACGCATATCTCAACCATACAAATAAGTATAGAATGAAAAGCCTAGGGGCATGCATCCACAACCAGTCAGTAAACATGACAAATGCAGCTGTGAATTCTGTTTAGACTTAATAACACCGACACCGAACCCTGTAAGTAGTGTATCGGCATCACTTCTTCTGAAAAAAGTATTCATGTGTAGGCTCTGGAATTGTCATCCTCATGGGCGCTATACAGGGGGTATATAAAGGTCTCTAAATATAAGCCTTTTGACTGTTGAGCATTCCCGAGTCTAGTTGAACACGTTTCCTAGCTGCTGTGGAGTCAGTTAAATTACTGTGCTATTTTGAATAGGCAGAAGTGTTCTTTTAGGTAACCCCTCCCAGGCATGCAAGTTCGCCCCCTCCTTTTTGGCCTTACCATGCAGTACCACCCTTGAATTTCTCGGGGACAATAAACTATGGGCCGCAGTTTATTTGCGAGAATCATGGATCCTACATTTAGCAATTTTTGGTTGGTCATTCGAAAACCCAAGTTTATTCCACATCACATTTAACATTGCAAACATTGATCCACTGGTTTGTTTCTGGTTGACAGCACTGGCCCTGTGCGAGAGCCCTTTTAAGCAGGTGTCTCGGTGTCCTGCGGATTCTAGGCTTCACTTGCTACTGACTTTGTGGGCGGCCGTCAGACGCGGCCCGGCTGCAAGTGCTGTTCTGCTCACCCTGGATCCTTGCTGACCACCCTCCTGCTCCCAGTGCCTCTGCCGTGTGGCATCCCAAGGACACTGTTTGAGCAGCTCTTCTACTCTGGTCGTCATTGTGTGCTGTCATCTGCCCCCGTGTCCCTCCCATGAGGCATCACAAGGACACGGTTTGAGCAGCTCTTCTACCTATGTTGCTCTTTCTTCTGGGTATCTTTCTGGGCTGCCTCTGCCGTGCTGCTGCTGGTTTACCGATCGGGGGCAGCGCCCCTCTTAGCACTCGCTCATGAGAAACCCAACTATTCTAGGACCCCGACTATGTTAAGTAGGAACATATCCATGCCTACCCCGGTCAAGTGTACCCCATCTTCTAAGTGGTAGCCTAGTGTCCTAAGGTTGATCAGCCCGTGCTGCATGAAGCCCCAACCGTTCACACTACATATCTTAGCCATGATGATATTTAGCTTATGCCTAGATTTGTCAATTGCCCCCTGGTTGATTGCCCCTTTCCAGACCCAGCGAGAAATCAGTTCGGACCATATTAACTCTGCCAGGCGAATCAGTCTCGCCAGTGCCACCATTTCCCCTAGCAGTTCTCTCCCTCCACTGCTTGCCAGGTCATTTCTTCCTAAGTGAATGACCACGGCATCGGGCCACTTGCACCGCTGCAGTGCCTCCTGCACCGCCAGGAGCAGCTGGGCCCACTTCATGCCTGATAGTCCCAGCCATGTGTGAGAATAGCAGCCTGGCAGCTAAGGTTCCCTGATCCATGTACTCCTGCATGAGGCAAACCGGGCAGCATGCCCTTTCCTCAATACAGTCGGTCCTTGTGTGCTTTCCCTTGCCCGCCTGGTCCGTCTTGGACCGTCTTAGGTGTATACCATGTACCCCTGTCCTATGTGTATATCCTCTGTGTGCACACATTCCGCCTGGGGATTCCCTCTGGCTGGGGCTGCTAGCTTGCTGATTCTGTAAGCCCCGAAGAAGGCTAGTGCAAATGCTGCTCTAAATAGAGCCACTTCGTGATGTCCTGTGCATAAACCTGTCCGCATGCCCAGTACCCCCTTCAGGACCGCAAAATCAATGGGCCTTCTTTAGTCACGATCCCTGGGCTGAAGCCTCCCACAGCCTTTCATCGCTGTCCTACAGAAAAATGACCCTGCTAGGTCCCTCCCCATGGCCAGTCTCGCGTAGTGTTTCACTGTGCTAAGATGTACTTGGGCCCACTACTTGGTCTTCCCGCTCTGGAATGCCCAATCAATGAAAGCTGCAACCTCAGCCGGGGGCACCTTGCTTATGTCAGCTGTGTGAGTCCTGGTACTAAAGACCTCCCAGCACTTAAGATATTTCCTCTCCATTTTGGGGGCCAGTGCATTGTTCACCAGCATCGTTATCCCGTGTCCACGAAGTTCCATAGGTGTCCGGGAACCGGAGTCATGCTGTGGTCTGCATGGGGGGTCAGCTCCCTGAATCTGTCCCACTGAAAACAAGAAATTGCATCGGCTATTGAATTCGCCACCCTGCTATGTGCCTGGCCCTCACTGCTATGTTCACACTGTGAGAATGTGCCCTCTTTCTGCATGGTTGCCCCCACTTTTTGCTGAATTGCTGATGTACTTTGACTGAGTGAGCCCTGGGCTCCTGCTAATCAGGTACCCAGGTCCTATGTTCTTTCCCTAAAACTGCATTGAAGCCTAAACCCAATTGGCATCTCTGGCCACAGGTCAGCCCCTGGTAAATGGTACCACAGGTACCCAGGGCACTGTGACCAGAGAAGGCCACTAAGGGCTGCAGCACTTATTGTGCCACCCTTAGAGGTCCTGTACCACTACATTCACACACTGCCTTTGCAGGCTGCGTGTTTTGGTGCAGAACAAAGTGAGGAGTCGACATGGCACACATCCCTGTGTGCCATGCCTACAACCCACTGCCCTGGCATAGATCAGTCACCCCTCTAGCTGGGTGCACTATACCAGTGGTGAGGGTACAGGTGCATGAGCCCTGTACCCCTACAGTGTCTAAATCCATTCTTAGACATTGTAAGTGCAGTGCTGCCATTAAGAGTATATGGTGCTGGGAGTTTGTCATTACGAACTCCACAGCACCATAATGGCTACACTGAAAACTAAGAAGTTTGGTATCAAACTTCTCAGCACATTAAACCCACACTGCTGCCAGTGTGGGATTTAATGAAAAATGCACACAGAGGGCATCTTAGAGATGCCCCCTGAAAACTAACCCACCTCTAGTGTCCTGGCTGAGTGGCTGCTTTCAGCTGCCACCACCAGACATGTTTCTGGACCCCTGGGTCGAGAGCCTGCTGCTCTCTGGGGCCTGAAACAATGCACATCCTGGGACGAGGTGCCAAGCCTCCTCCCCCAGGATGGGCAGGGTTCACGAAGGGGAAGCTTCAAAGGCTTGCCGCCTTTGTGAGCTTTCCAGGCCACTTGCTGCTTTCAGCAACTTGTCCCCACTGGTTCTGACCCCCACTTTGGGTGGGAGAACCGGCGGGAAAAACAAGTGAGGAAGAGAGGTGTGCCCACCTCTGCCAACTCCACCCCTCAGGTGGGGGAGGCGAGGTGAAGCACAACTCTCAGTCCACGCCATCTTGAAGATGGGGGGACTCAGCCAACCAGGGACAGGCAAATGCCTCCCTCCCACTGAAGGGTGGCACAATAGGGGGTGTACCCCCCCAGGGAAGGGACCCATTGGTCCCTGCCTTTTACCTACATGTAACGCCCCTAAATCTAGTATTTAGGGGCACCCCTGAACCTTGCTTCCTCAGATCCAGACAAGAAACAAGAAGAAAAGAAGGACCGAACAGCCGTGCAGCAGCTAACAAGAGGAAGACGCCCACTAACTTGGCCCCAGCCTAACGGCCAGTCTCCCCCCTCGAACCTGCTCCTGCGAAATCCTGGTGTGTCCTGCAGCCAGCAACCTCAAAAACCCCGGAGGACCTGCCTGCCTTCACTTCCAAAGACTGCTTCTCCCGTGAACACCAGATTTGTTCAACTGCAACCTCTGGCTTCTGGCCAGACACCGCGAATCCGCCCCACTCTGCACCCGCCGTCAACAGCCGGCGCTCGAGTGGGCAAACACTACGAGGAGGTCACCCCGGCGATCCTGAACCGAGATCCGGCAACCCCTCACCTGCCTCAAGCCTCCAGCCGACGCCTGCAGCCTAAATCCAGAAGGCCCCCCTAACCGCGACCAGGAGCTGGTAAGAAGATCTGACCCCAAAAGGCACCCCTGCACCCGACGCCCCACGGCCTGGTGTGCCCCAACCGACGGTGCCTAACCAACCTCTAACTTCCCAACTTACCTCTCAAAGTGATGGTCGCACCCAGAAGTCCTTCGTCTCCCTGCCTGCAGTGCTTTTGCAAACCGGAGGTTCTCCATTGGAAACAACAGGGCATCCGACCTCGAAACAGCACCCTGCACCCGGCCGCCCTAGTACCGTTGAGGGTGCACCTTTGGTGCTAATTTGTTTCCCCATTTGCCCTGAGCTAAAGTCCAGGAGCTTTGCTCCCACAACCCAGTGGCCTGCTTTTCAGCAGCCACCAACCGGAGGCCCCTTATCCCCCATTGGATAACATTGGGCCTCAACACTCTGCACCCAGCCGCCCTAGTGCCGCTGAGGGTGTAACAAGAGTGCATCACTGACCCTGGGGGACCCCTGAGTCTACCCCCAGAACCTCAACTCCACAGACCGATTACTTACCTAAAAACCGATAACCATATTTTCCTCCATAGGATAACATTGACACTTTTTCCTGAAATAGTTTCTAAGTGTGGAGTTTTGAAACCTAAAGAAATTCTTTAAAATTGTACGATTGAACAAAAACGCTTTTACTCACCTGTTTACAGAAATGCCCCAGTGCTGCATCCAGGCATACAGCACTGAGTAAGAAAAGTAATCCAAAAGTAACTTACCTGCTATTTTACTGAAAATCCCATTGAAGGCTATGTACTGCATTTACAAGTGATTGCATTTCTCTGAAACAATACTGTAAGTCAAACCATAGTACATTTACAATTGCAATTGAACTGTTTTACAATCAGCATTTACTACTGTAAAGTATTTATTGCTTACCTGTGCCAGGCTTGCTTGGTTCTAGAAAAAAAATAACTAAAAAAATATTTTTATACAAAAACAATTGGTCTGAAGTTCAGTCTTTGAGTGTGTGAATTCATTTGCTGACTGAGTGTGTACAACAAATGCTTAACACTGTCCTCTGATACTGCCTTACTGCTCGACCACACTACCACAAATCGAGAGTAAGGTTCTATCTAACTTTGCCTCTGCCTACCCTTGGGGTTCCACTGGACTCTGTGCACACTATACCTTACTTTGGTGTAGTATATACAGAGCCAGCTTCCTACACACACCCAATTGGGATTCCCTCTGGCTGGGGTTACTAGCTTGCTGATTCTGTAAGCCCCGAAGAAGGCTAGTGTAAATGCTGCTTTAAATAGAGCCACTTCGTGATGTCCTGTGCATAAACCTGTCCGCATGCCCAGTACCCCCTTCAGGACCGCAAAATCAATGGGCCTTCTTTTGTCACGATCCCTGGGCTGAAGCCTCCCACAGCCTTTCACCGCTGTCCTACAAAAAAATTTCTCTGCTAGGTCCCTCCCCATGGCCAGTCTCGCATAGTGTTTCACTGTGCTAAGATGTACTTGGGCCCACTACTTGGTCTTCCCGCTCTGGAATGCCCAATCAATGAAAGCTGCATCCTCAGCCAGGGGACACCTTGCTTTTGTCAGCTGTGCGAGTCCTGGTACTAAAGACCTCCCAGCACTTACGATATTTCCTCTCTGTTTTGGGGGCCAGTGCATTGTTCACCAGCATCGTTATCCCGTGTCCACGAGGTCCCATAGGTGTCCGGAAACCGGAGTCCTGCTGTGGTCTGCATGGGGGGCCAGCACCCTGAATCTGTCCCACTGAAAACAAGAAATTGCATCGGCTATTGAATTTGCCACCCCTGCTATGTGCCTGGCCCTCACTGCTATGTTCACACCCAATTGGCAGCCGACTAAATGTCGCAGAAGCCTCACCACTGCCGGGCATTTTGCTGTTCCCAGGTTAATCGCCTGTACCACTACATGATTGTCTGACAACAGCTTGAGCTGCCTATTTGCCAACCTGTCACCCCGTATTGTAAAAGCCACTATAATAGGGAAGAGCTCTAGGAGCGTAATGTTGCCTGTGACCCCTGTGCTGTGCCAGCTGTCTGGGCATTGTGATGCTGACGATGCGTTACCCAAGATGGCCCCAAAGCCGTGGCTGCCAGCTGCCTTCGTGAAAAGCTCCAGTTGTTCGGACATTACCCAGGGTTCTCGCCACATGAGCATGCCGTTGAACCCGGCTGGAAAGGTATCCCGCTACTCTAGGTCCTCCTTCACCCCCTGCGTGAGGGTCACCCTATGATGCCTCTTCGTCATCCCTTTAGTCAACCATGCTAGCCTCCTGGTGAAAGGTCTCCCAGCTGGGATCACTCTGTTTGTAAAGTTCAGTTTCCCTAGTAGCTGCTGGAGTTCGCCCAATGTCGCCTTCCTTTTTTTCTGCAGTTGCCCTATGATGTGCCACACTCCGCTACCTTGTTGCTGGGCTGCCTGCATATACCCTCTACTGAGTCCAGCACAATTCCCAAGAATGATAGCTTGGTGACTGGACCCTCAGTTTTTCCTGGCGCCAATGGGACTCCCAGCTCTCCGCCAATCCTTTAAACTGAATGAGTAGTTCTGCACATTCTCCTGACCCTGGTTTGCCAATGAACAGTTAGTCATCCAGGTAGTGTATGCGCCCTCCCGCCAGGTCATGTGTCCCCAGCGCCCACTCTAGGAAGCTGCTGAATGACTCAAAGTAAGCGCATGATATTCTCCACCCCATAGGTAGGCATTTGGCATGGTAATACGCCCCATCTAATTGAAAATCCAGTAGATGTTAGCTCTGTGGGTGTACTGGCAGTAGGCGAAAAGCGGACTATATCTGTTTAGGCTAACAACGCCCCTCTTCCCATCTGCGTAATCAAATCCACTGCATCGTCCTGTGAGGCGTACACCACCGAGCAGCTGTCCTACTCCAACCAGTCATTTACTGAATCTCCTTGTGGGTGTGACAAATGGTGCATGAAGCTGAATTTACCCACCTCTTTTTTTGGTACAACCCCCAACAGGGATGCAAGGAGATTTTTTTAGGGGGTGGGTGGGGGCGCTGAAAGGTCCTGCCACTCTACCCAACTGGACCTCCTTCCCTACCTTCTGCCTGGCTACCGCAGGGTTTTCCTGTATGGATTTTAGGTTGCGGCTAAGCCGTGGGCCCCCTTGTAAGGTATGGAAAACCTGTAAGTGAAGCCATCCGCCAGTAGCTGTCTTTCTTTTTCCTTTGGGTAATTATTCAGTAACGCCACTAATCTTCTGATTCTGATGGGGTGGGCAATGTCCCTTCCTCCTTTCGTTCGCTTCTCTCCCTGCGATTGCTCGCACCCGTGCTATTTTTTATTTCCATGCTCTCTGCCGTCCCCTGCTCCTTTCGCCTGTTTGCAGTGGGCTGCTGGGTGGTTGCTGCCGCAGTTGCTACAACTGTGTTTAAACTTGCAGGCGTGTCCCCACTTACACTTGTCTTTGTCATATTACCAGCATGTAGCCGTGCGCCCCTTCCCAGTCTTTCCCCCTGGGGACCCCTTGCTTTGTTGCCCTGCCCCTGGCCTTCAAATTTTCCCTTTAGGCCCGAGGGACAAATGTTTTGTTCGCGCCCCTACTGTGGCCGCCACCATGTGACGCGTAAAACCTTCTATGTCTTGGTGACCCCATTCTATGACTGACTATGTCTGCATCTTTTCCCTGAAGCCCTCATCCTAACGCAACCAAGCTTCCCCCTGGTATTTCTGTTGTGCCTCATGCACTTTCTGTTTGTGTAAGAACAAGGCAGTTGCACTTTGCGGAAACTTTTCTATGAAGACGCACGCCAAGGTCCTTAAGGCCTGCAGACAATTTTCAATTGACCTCTCTATCCTGGGTTTGTGCCTATCTCTCCTGTCCTCCTTTTTGTCATGCGCCGTCAGATCCAACCCTGCTTGGCGCACCTCCAATAAGGATAATATGTTGATGTATTCCTTCCGCCATATCCTTTCTTTTACCGCTAGTGGTATCAAGTTGGCGAACCCTGTTAAGTGGGTTGTAATGGGGGGTCACCTGGAGACGGGCGAATGTACTCACTTGCTTGGCTTGCCCGCGATCCCTTGCACCCCTTCACCTGCCTTTGCTTTGCTCGATTCAGTCCGCCCGTTCACCGTCATGCTGCCTGGGTTTCCTTGGTCAACCACCCCCTCATCTGTGTTGTCCCCGAGCCTTGATTCTCTGGGGCTCTCAGTGCTTCCGCTAGCCCCTGTCTTTTTGGGTACTGCTTGGTTTGACCCTTTTCTCCCTGGCTCCCGCATTCCCAAGGGCCCATCATACCTGGGTGGTGCCCTGTGTTGAACTGCGAGCCTGGCCCTGCCCATGGCATACACGAGAGTGGGTGCCGCTGGGAGGGAACATGCCCCCAAGCCTCACCCTGGAAGTTTCCTTCCCACTGTCCATCCCTCTTATTTGCTGGCCAGCGGTATTGCGGGCCCCACGACCCCTGCGCCTTGTAGTTGGTAACTCCCAATTGTGTCCTGTAGTTGGCAATGTTCCCTGGTGCCTCTTCACTGCCCTGTTGCCCCTTCACTTTGTGCTTGTTGCTCACCATTGATCGGCCTTGCGCGGTAGTTTGTTGAGCTCCCTTTCCCCCTGGGGGCTGCCGTTGTAGCCACAGGCCCCTTGCTGGAGCTTTCGCTGCAGTACCCTTCTGGTTTGCTGCTCTCCTCCTCGACCATCGGTGCAGGTGCTGTGCTTCTGCCGCGCCCGTCCCGTCCTCCTGTGAGCGGGCCTGCTTTAACCATCTTTTGCGATGCAGGAGGCTGCCGCCCCTCCGCCCTTGACCCCCCTTCGCCCAGTTTGGTGGGGGCCGCCGTTGTGGCTCCATGCTTCTTCCCACCAGGCCTTGGGGGGAGGGTGGGGGGGTGGGGGTGGGGGGGAGGGTCAGCATTCAGCCCTGCTTTCTTCCTTCGTGCTTGCTTGGCTCGGGTTGCTGGCCTCTCCTCCAGGCCCCCATTGATTTGGCTATCCATCCACACTTTTCCTTTCATGGCCACCAAAGCCCTTGTTTTCTCAAGGAGGGCTTGCAGATCGTCATCCAGCTCTGGGCCAGCTTTCACCCGAGGCTTGACCCGTTTCCTCTGCCGTGGTCCCGCCTCCTCCTCTTGATCAGCTTCCTCGCGGAAGCACGCCAGCCTTTTTCTTTGCCTGCCGTCCTCCCTCGGTCTTCCCGCCATGTTCTGCTGCCCCAATGAGCCTTCTCCGACTCGCGTTGATCTCCCCTCGTTCGGGTAGGGCCACCGCTGCGGTCCCGCTGTGCTGTTTATGCCACGTCCCGTCAAGCATCGCAGCTGAGCGCTCTCCGCCCTGCTCGGGGATGCGCCTCTTCCCCGCTCGTGTCCCGCCTTCCACTGCTGCCTCGCTTCGATTGCCAGGGGGTTGGAGAGGCACACTCCTCTGATCCGGGCGGTCCGTGTACAAGGTCACGACCCTGCCGAGTTCCCCGCCCCGGGCGGCGCCATTGCCCTGCTGCGGACCCTCACCTGTAGCCGCGTTCTCTGTTGCAGGGGGCGGTGGGGGGTCCGCAATGCCTTGCTCTGCTTCCCCGAATCGCCTTGGTGTCCTCTGGTGATCTGCTGACCGCTCCACTCCCCACGATCCTCCCTGCGGCGAGAATAGGTCATCCCCCGGCGTTGTCCACGAGCTTCCTGGGGCAAAGGTCAATTCCCCCGCCGGCATCGTCCACGATCAACGAAGGTCAGGATAACGAGGCCAAGGTGGGATTCTTTGTGGACAAAAGGGGGCCCGTGCCCACCTTTTGACCCCTTAGCCCGCTCCGCCCTCCTTCTGTCATTGGCGGTTTCAAAGGACGCACCCAAACCGGGCGCGTCCTTTTTGTGGGCTTCTTTGTTTGTTTTGGGTGCTCCCGCTGCCGTTAGGCGTTCCATGCTGGCCCCTATTGGGTCCGGCTTCGCCTTCCCAGCCCGCTCCTTTTCTCAGTGATAAACAGCTGTGTATCGATTTCTGAAATGCATTAGCAAAGGGTGCTGCAAGAACGGATTGGCTCATGTTATTGACCTCTCTTCACAAGACACACTGGTTGGCCGGCACACCGGCTTGATGCACCAGATGAGGATTGGTTGCAAAGTATAACCCACCAATCTAGTGCCAGAGGAAGAGGAATAAAACAAACGCTCTGTGAACCTCTGGTAATGTCGACCAGGTATTCAGGGGGGGAGACTGAAGTCTGGCTGTATGTATGCATGGCCGGTCTCGTAACTGTTAGTCTGTGGGTAGTGTATAGTCGCAGACAAGAAGAGACTGAAAAAATTAAAGTTATCACCTGAGTGTAGCTAATTTGCATGAGGTATTTGAGACCCTGTGGGATGCTGAGATTTTTCTATGAGTCAATCTCACACAGAATGTGTGATACTTGGCAAGAAGGCTGCAGGTAATGATCGAGGTGCATAGATAGTAGCGCTCGTTGGCTCAAATCCTGGATAGAGAAGGGTGCTGCAGGCAAGGATGAAGCTGCAGTGTTGGAACTGCGTGTGTGGGAAGGCCAGGAGTGTTATAGGGAAAGTGTTAGGCTAGCAGCAGTACCTCCTCATTCTGTGCTTGCTTTGTCCAGTGATGGAATTTTCTTATGTCTTGCAGAGTCTCCCCAAATCACTTGTGGAACGGCGGGAACAGCAGACAATCA
The DNA here is from genome assembly GCA_963921515.1 of Calotriton arnoldi. Classification (NCBI taxonomy): domain Eukaryota; kingdom Metazoa; phylum Chordata; class Amphibia; order Caudata; family Salamandridae; genus Calotriton; species Calotriton arnoldi. The sequence continues at coordinate 2,639,573 of CAWUFW010000555.1, read as the reverse complement.
TTCCACAGGGAGTTCCATACATGTTGAAGCTCCTGCGGTATTATGTCAGCGAGGACTCCATCTTCTTGAGGCTTCAGCATGTGCAGGGTGTGTGTAACTAATAACTGAGGTCAGATAAGCACTTCCTTTCCATCTACTCTGCTCATAGCCTACAGACTCCTTATTTGCACATCAGGTTACTAACTTCTCACTCAGTACTGTTGCTCCATTTCTATCTCCTGGGTCTTTTCCAAGGTCGTACAGTTCTGTCTTCACTATCTCTGTCGACGCATTTGTTGGCTTTCATGTGAAAAAATATCTTCAATCATTGTTGCACCTGAGCCCAACTGTCACAAGATTATATTGTGAATTTTTTGTCCTGAGCCCCCTCCCAGCTACATATTGTGAAAACTTCTGAACCCCAAATGGTCACTGGCTCACGCGGTCATTCACTCATTCAGTGACCTGCTACATCACATAAATTCTGTTGCTCAGTCTTAGTCATTGTCTCAGTTGTCAAATGCTCATGTACTCATTCATTCACTCATCCTCAGATGCATCAACTCATTCATTCCACCTTTCACTCATCATCTGCTCTTTCACACTGTACCACTAGGCCATCTCTGACTCCCACACTCCCTAAATCAGTCCTCACTGTGCTTTTCTTTATATTTTCCCCTTTACCTTCTCAAATTTGAATTTTGGCTTTACCATGTTCTAATCCCCCTCATCTCTTCTTTTCCTCTTATCCAGGAGGCAAGCTGTGGTCACACCTCCGCCGACAGCTTCATCCAGACATGGAACGGGGGAAGGAATACCCAGAATGCTCAAGTCCTTTCCGAAAGACCATCAAACTTAAGAACAGTTACACCACACCCAGCATGAGCTCCCGACTGGAAGAGGGAGGAAGTTGGTGGCACTGGGAGTCGAAGGGTACTTGGGATGGATGCAGTGAAGCTATGGCAGACGGCAATATGTCGTCTCCTACAAGCGTTCATCTGAGCCCGGGACCCAGCCAGAGTCCTGATTCTAACCAGTCATTCTGCTGGGATGAGCGTTCCAGTCAATCCTCTTCTCAGGAAAGATCAGCGGACCCATATCTTGTTGGCCGTGGGTCATATAGCAGTATTCCATCTGGCACAGTCTGCATTGGCCCGATTAATAACATTAGAGCGGTAGCCCAACGTCAAGGATCAAGGTTGATTACTGTACATCCCACTTCCATTACAGCCAACGATTCTCATTTAAGCCAAAGAGAGCCTACTAAGGAGAACGGTTCCATAACCCACAGTGGCCAGGATCTCTGGTCACCAGAGTCGCAGGCTCTTGTGGATAGCTTTAAGAATCTACAGGGCAAGGTTCCTCTCTTGGATCACCATTGTCCCAATGGGAGATTAGCACAGGACACAATTCCCAGGCCAGATTGTGGGCCCAGGCTACCTTCTGTGGCAAACAGAACAGAAATGCATCAATCGAACCCTAACATGGTGGGAAACCAGAATACACTGTGCCTTGGAGCCAAAGACCCAAATGAGGGCAACACTACCAATGGCAAACCCTTGGGGGACAAACCATTGGATTGCACTGAAACTCACTGTACGTTGTTGACAGACCGGCACTCAAGGGACTTAAATGGGAAAGAAGCCAAGAGTGTTATCTCAGGGTCAACAGCTGGGATGCTTCCAGCAAAGATTGAGCACAGAACTACATGTGCCTTAGAGGCACCGGACATGAAGGTGCCTGCCTCCCTAGGGCAAGAGTGGCGCACTGGGACAAGATTGGTTTCACCTGATGCCAGTCCGGACATTGAAGTGGATGGCTGGTGTTTTGTGTCAGCCCCTCCACCATCTGCAGCAGAGTCGAGGAGAGGAACACAGGGGCCATGGGGCCTGTCCGAGCAGCAGATTCAGCTATGGGCATCTGAAATCCTTCTGGCCTTGGAAGGTTTGCACCAGCAGGGGGTAATATGCCAGGATCTGAATCCCAGGAATGTACTACTGGATGACACAGGTGTGGAGGAGCTGGGACCTCACAATTTATATATCAGTTTTAGGCAGATTGGGGAAATGTTCACCAGCACGTACCAGGTAAAACTGGGGATGTATCATGTAGTGTCAGTTCCAGGGAAATAAATTAGGGATGTTGCATATAATAGCACTGAGGGTATACTCTTGGAATGACCCACTTGGATTCACTTCCAGGGACAACCCCATAGGATGTGTTGTATAACTATGTTAATAGGGGCTGAAACTTAGAGTGTATCATATAGAGTCACTACAGGGGAGTTTGCATATGTCAGACTTTTCCTGGGCTCTATTAACAAGGTATAGCTATGTAGTCCAGCAGACTGCCTAGAGAACTCAGTGCAGTACCACTGCTCATTTGCATCTTAGCGGTCCAGTTGCTATATCTGAAGAGGCATTCCAAGCTTGGTTATCTTTGTTTGCGGGGTGGAAACACAAGGCAAAGGTTTCTCAGAGTTGGGGAGGTGTGTATTGACAGAGAATTATGCAGAAGTGCAGCATCAAATTTGTGTGGTCCAGGTAATAAAGAAATAGTTCTTTAGTTGCCTTAAAATTATAACATCAACAATACTAAGAGTTCAAACTGATACTATAACTGTAGGAAGCTGGCTCCTTATATAGTATACCAAAAAGAGTTATACTGTGTAAAGTGTCCAGGTATCCCTTATACGTGGACCGGGGCTTTCTCTAGCAATCCCAAGGTGCTCTCTTAACGGGGTAGTGTGGTCGAGCAGCCTTAGGCTTATCAGAGGGGAGTGTAGACATCTACGATACACACACAGTCAGTAAATGGTACACACGACTCAATAGATTCACATTAATTTATAAAAATAACACTTATCTTTATATAATATTTGGCACCAAGATCAACGAGATCAGGTAAGTACGTTTTGAAATGGAAATGTTTGTAAGTTTCAAAAAGCAACAACAGAGTGCAATTTTCAGAAGCAGTAATGTTATCCTATAGAGGAAAGACATATACTGCAAACAGTTACTTCACCGTGACATGCAGGACCAATCTTCAGGACTTAAGGTGAGTACAGGGCCAGGTCCAAGGCAGCACCAACGGACCACCTCGGGCAGCACTGGGGCGGCCAGGGTGTAGGGGTGCAATACAGCGTTGGGTGATAGGTCCGGTCACAAAGTTGATGCAGGTGGGGACTGGGAGACCAGTCAGGCTGAACCAACAAGAGGGCTCAGGTCTCACAGTGCTTGGGGATGTACACCTTTGCTCCTCTTCTCCACTGGCCGGGGCGACCGGGTGCAGAGGTGTTCTGAGGCGTCAGGTTTTCGTCACTGGAGACTTGCAGTTGGAAAGGGGTCTGCACAAAGAGGCTGCAGGCAGTGTCGGGAAGTCCACAGTTGTCAAACCCAAGGTGGGCTTTGTCTCTTGAGGGTCTGGGGACCACGCTGGCACCGTTGGCCCACTTCAACTCGAACTAGGCGGCTCTGGTGCTGTGGTGCTTTCCAGTGTTGGGTTTTGGCAGTCTGGAGTCCTCACAGGTCTCTTGGGGTGCCTGCAGGATGCAGGGAAGCAGCTCCGCTACTCCACAGGAGTTCCTGGGTCTTTGGTGAAGGGCTGGTAGTCCTCCCAGGCTTTTGGAGGTACAGCAGCTTACGGACGAGTTGACTTGGGCACAGTGATCAAGGACAGCAGGCAGGCCAGCTGGGTTGGCGCCAAGTCAGTAGCTGTTCCTCTGTTCTTGCTATTGCACCTCTTCAGGGTCAGTCTTCTTCTTTCAGGTTGGCAGGAACTGATTTCTGGTGCCAGGGCTCCCCTAAATGCTAGATTTAGGGGAATGTAGGGTATTAGCCAATTGGCTACTTACCTCTCGGGTCACTAGGCCCCCTATATGACCACTTCCTGTGGGAAGTGGGCATAACCCTTTCCCAGAGTTCCTAATTCTGCCATCACAAAGATGGCAGACTTTTACATTTCTTATCCACATCAGGTAGCTCACCTTAGGGGTGGAACTAGCCTGAGAGTGAACACACCTCTCTGACTACTAATTTTCCCACCTGTCCAGTTGCCAAATGGGCCCTAGTCAGTGCGGTGGCATCCCTCTGAGGGAAGCCAGATTCGCATAGCAAAGGTGGTGGGCTCTTTGAAGCCCCCTGCATTGGAATGATAATTTACAGATCATCCTGTTGGAGGGGGTGTAAACGCCCTCTGCGAGACAGGCTTTGTTCCTGACCTCCTGAGAGTGTAGGCCCTCAGCCCTGGGGGTCAGAAACTTGTCTGGGGTGGCAGGCTGGTCATGACCAGCCAGCCAGCACACTAGTAGTTGGTAGGTTTTCAGGGAGCACCTCTAGGGTGCCCTCTGGGTGCATGTATTAATAAATCCACCACTGGAATCAGTGTGGGTTTATTAATACAAGATGTTTGATACCAAACATCCTTGGTTTCAGTGAAGCCATTATGTAGCTGTGGAATTCGTTTTTGACCAGTGTCCAGCACATGTACTTAAAATGGCTTCCCTGATCACATGTACTGGCAGTAATTGAACTGACCAGCACAGGGACATATCTGCTCATGCAGATGTGTCCACACATGTAGTATACTGCACGCTGCCTTAGGGCTGTAAGGCCTGCTGTAGGGGTGACATACCTATACTGGATACAGTGTCTGGTGGCATGGCACACAGACTGTGTGCCATGTCGTGTTTTGACTTTTGTCTGCACCAAGACACGCAACCTGCAATGGTAGCTTGCATGAGTTTGGTGAGTGGTCCCTTAGGGTGGCATAATTCATGCTGCAGCCCTTTGGTACCCTCTTTAGCCTCCTTGTCCTGGGGACCAGGGGTACCATTTACTAGGGGCTTACAGGGAGTGCTAAAGGTATTGTCAATTGGGGAAACAATTGTACATTTTACGGAAAGAGATTTGGCACAGGGGACCCGGTTAGCAGGAACCCTGTGCACTTCCAGTCAAAATTGCATTGAATCCCAGGCAAAAAGTGGGGTGACCGTGTCAAAAAGGGGCACTTTCCATCAATAACTATTCAAAAGAAATAACCCTATATAGTTCTGGAATCAAATTTGTATAATATGGTGGACAAAAGTCACAGAAACTAGTGCAAAAGTCTATTCTTTCACTGGCTTTAATGCACATTTCAGTCTAAGGCACTGACGTAAGATTCTGACCACAAAGCTGACATGGGTTAAGCCACTGCTTTTCTTTATTGAGCTTCATGGCCCCCACTCCTGTTGGGCAAGGTAATGGGCCCATGCTGCATGATATTCTCCAGGACGCAGCAATAAAGATGCTCACTAAGGGATCTCTAATAGCTCTCTAGGGATCACTAGTTCTGAACTAGGTATGCCTAGTGCCTCTCCAGCGATCACTAGTGCCTGCTTGGGCCAGTCCACGTAGTAACCTCAAGTTGTAGAGTCACTTGGCTCAGGACAGTAAACTCATACTCCGATCCATAGAGGTGGCAGGATAGCCTCACAGGGTGGCAAGCATATTAGCTTTCTCTCCTTCTCACAGGTACCTCACTAGCAGGTGGCTCCCCATGGAGGCAGAAGACTCGGGGGCAGGAAGGGCAGTGGTAGACTGTCTGGATAAGGCCCTTCCAAGCAGTCGAGGGCAGATTTGCTGGAGTCAACGTCTGAGTAAACTGGACACTACTCCAGGAATCTTCTCAGTAACCTCTTTGGAGGCTATGGTTAGAGCTAGCTCTCCAGATGAGTTCATAGATCTGGTGTGACCAGTGCAGCCTGTGGGTAGGGTACAGTGTCATACTTTAAAATGCACCATTCAGGAGGGCTGGGTCTTTCATTCAGACGTAGCCGCCTTTAGGTTTGGAGGGAGGCAATACATAAAGTGATTAGAAAGCCTTTCTGACACACAATATGTAGGATGTATTCAGCCAACAGTGATGTTGGGCTGGAACAGACTACCATGGAGACTTTGCAGGCAAGCTGTAGACTGTGGTAACCTGATGCACAAAGTTTTTTTTGGTGATATGGCAGTGATCCATTTCTGAAAAGGAACTCCACACAGCGAGGCCACCTCATGCACAATCAGTTTATCCCTTCATCCCAGGTTTTTAAATAAGACTGCACGAAATGCTTCCAACGGGTTACAATGCACTGAGGAATACAGAAAAGTGATTGGTGAAATGCTTAAATTAATCCTAGCCACCGGGATTCGCTGGGACTGCATCCTAGTCCATAGTTTTTTGCCCACTATTCCACCTCCGACTGGACTCAGCCATATGCAAATCCATCTTGGTCCTGCTCCAATAGTAACAGTTCACCCTAAACTGCCAGGCCAGTTCCCCTCTGAACCGGTACACAAGTACCCCTGAAACGTAGAGAAAAATTAGGCATTCAAATTAAACATTTTACATATAACAAGGTTCTTATTTACAAAAACAGTGAAGGGGATGCAGTGGGCAGGATACAGGCCATCCCAGCGCTTATTTTGGAAGTAGCATCTGAGAGGCAGGTTGTCAGTTAAGTTGTGAGGTAGCACTGGAAAAGTATTTTTAGTCTTTCTTTTAAAGATAATGAAGGATGGGTTTGTCCTGGCTATGTATGGAATAGAGTTCTATAGCTTGGGAGCAAATCAATTGAACAATCGATCATTTGAGGTAATCCTCTTTTTGCAGACAAGGAGTTCTAGTTGTAGGCAAGTGGTAATGCATAATTGCCTTTGCCCGCATGAAACAACATTTTTTTTTTTCCGGAGCAAGAGCTTGGAGACGAAAGAGGATAGTGAATTGCACTTTTACCGCACTTTTAGCTTTGACAGGGAGCCATTTCAGAATATCAGAAGAGGTGTGATGTGGTCAGATTTCCTGGTACCTTAGACCAGTCTTATAGCTGTGTCGAGAACAGCTTTCAGTGGTGTGAAGTAGAGTTTTGGGATGCTTGCAAGCAAGGAGTTGCAATTGTCCAGTCTGCATAGAACTAGGGATTGGACAACTTTTTAAATTTTTCAGCAGGCACGTGTAGTTTACTGGAGATAGGGGCACATGCATCAAGCTTTTTACCGGTCGCAAACGGGCCGATTCACAGAATCGGCCCGTTCGACCGGTAAAAAGCCATTTCCGATGCATCAAACCTCAATATTTTTTTTTTGCGATTTACCTATTTTGCGAATGCATTTTGGGAATCTCAATTTGCAATTCCCTAAATGCAATGCATGAAGCATTTGAAAAATTTGACTTTGCATTAAGGATTCGCAAATTAACATCAACTTAAAGTTGATGGTAATTTGCAAATCCTTAGAAAAATGCACAAATGCATATTTCAAAGTGCCATGTGGCGCATACACATGCCCTTAGGGCATGTGTGTGCGCCACATGTTCACACTTACCTTTTTTTGGGGGTGCATCAGGGGGGCCTTAGGCCCCCTAGCACCCTTTCAATTGCATTCGCAATTTGCGAGTACCTATTTGGTAATCACAAATTGCGAATGCTTTCCCATTCATTCCAATTTGCGATTCGCTATTAGGGAATGTGTAGGAATCGCTATTTATTTTGCGATTCCTACATGCATAAGGAATTGCGACTCCTAAATAGCGATTCCTTAAAAATCGCTATTAAGGAATCGCAATTCCTTATCTTGATGCATGTGTCCCTTAATCTTTTGCAGTGGAGTTGATGTGGGTTTGAAGGCTGGGAGTATTGTCTAGGTGGAATCCCAAGGATTTTGCAGTCAATGATGGATGGTTGGCAGTCGAGAAAGTTTAGAGCATTTAGCCAAGATTGTATTAGCGTAGAGCAGTTTGCTGGTGAAATCCATTAGAATTCTGTTTTTGATGGGGTTCAGTATAAGCTGATGATGTATCATTTAAGCTTGGATTCCTTTCAGGATTAGAGCAAGAGACTCTGTGTCTTTCGATGAGGATACCTTTAGGCTGAATATCGTCTGAGTACAGGATATTTCCTCCTTTTATTACATTTGACATGGGCTATTACCACCACCTTAAACCTAGTGGAAAGTGCCTTGGCTAAAACCAGAGCAGCTGCTCCGTTCTTAATAGTCCCAGGTATTAAGCCAACAACAAATTGCGTTGGCACCTGTTGTTACCACTTGCATTCCTTTCTAAATTACCCTGATAGTATCAGAGGGTGACGCTATGTATATACCATAGTCACCCTATGGTTGTTGGTTTAAAACAGAATGGCTCCCAGGGTAAAATGCTGAAAAACATGCTTCCCCCTATCTTTCAGCTAATACCTTAAGCTCTTTTGTATGGTGCCATGCAATGGAAATAGGGGCTTTGGACATTTTTAAACAACCTGAACATAAGTTATAGCCAATTAAATTGCATTCTTACAATTCCGCAAGCGGCTTCTCTGCGCTCCCCCGCCTATGCAGCTATCCTTTAATGAACATTATTTTGTATATAGGTCCCCTTGTGGTGTTTCCCACTGCCAATCTTCCTAATGAAGACATCCTAGGAATTGACTATCCCCTCAAACCAACACCTCACAGTGACACTCCTATTCTCACATGTGCTCTTCCTAACACACACTCTTCTTAACATAGCCACACTCTACTAACCGGTATCATCCTACTTGCATCACACCTTACAAAGGTCCCCTTCCAGAAAAACTCTGTCACATAACATTCCGCACAGACACCCCTCACTCAAACAACCCATCACACTGACCGCTCCTTCTCACACGGCTACATTACACAGAAATTCCTGCCAAACATAGTAGCCTCTTCTGAGAACAACTTTTACAGGGACAACCTTCATACAGACAGCCCTGTGTCTATAGACATCCCTCCTCACACAGACAATAGCTCTTCACAGAGATACGTATAGGAGTTGTCCTGTCCTATCTCCAAGTCCTGTAAAGTTTGGACCGTATAGAATCTGCACTGATGTAGACAAGTGTTTGACTGACAAAGTAACAGCAAAGATCGGAAAACAGATTGACAACCTACTGCCATCGCCCGTAGGCTTCTTTATCACCAACTGTGCAGAGGACTGATATCCCCCTCTCCTACACTCTGGCTTCTTCTATCAGGGTCACAGGTTTGTATGTTGCAATAGGGTATGAAATTTACCTCCCCTACAGAACCTTGCTCGGTCAATAGCAGTGAAAAAACATTGTGAAAACACTGTTGGAAAAGCCCTCTCTAAGTACCCATTGTCTTAGTTTCCCAATTACAGGCAAAGTGTCTGTATCGTCTGCGCGCAGTCTTTAGGCCGTCTTGGTAGACAGTCTGTGACGGTGTGCTAGATGATCTCTGTTGACCAGTCAATGGAGGCAGTGTTGTTAGCCTTGCATTGTGAGACCTTTTTGGGGCACTTGACACCATCAGTCTCAGCGTCTTGATCGAACAGGTTATCTTAGCACATACTCTTGGCACATTCCTAGCTTGGTTTTATTCATTTCTAGTTGAATACATCTACTTCTTATCCTTCCACCTTTTAGATTTCAGGTTTTCTCATTACTTATGGGGCAGACGCATGCTCCTCCTTTTCATCGATCATGTTTAATGCCTACTACACCTAACTCAGCCCATCCAGTCATTGCTGATGACACTGAACCTGCTTTAGTTGGACTGTGGCCTGAGTTTCATTGTTTATGACCTAGAGACTGCATTCTGCAGTAGGGGATTGGATGAGTTAGAAACGTCTTCAAATTGTAGCCAGAACATATGGTATTTGGATGGAGAAAGAACCTCTGAAACTCCTTGGGAAGACCCTGAGGCATGGGTGGGTGATCCTCCCACTCCAGTTGTCTGAGTTAAGCGCTATGCTTCGCGTTGGACCGGACTCTTTCTTTGGTTCTATACATGAATACTGTGGTGACCTCTTGTTGCTCCATCTGCAACTTATGAGCTTTCAGACAATTATGCACTAATCTATCATACTATCCTGGTTAGTGACTTTATTTATGGTCGCCTGGTAGTTCTGTATACCTGCCAATATCACTGACCTTCTGAAAATAATTCTGCACACATCACTTTTCTACAAAATTTTGATTTGTGAACTCATGCCCCTGGGGGAGTCCTCAGGCAAATGGTGCAACATCATATTTCAATGCTGTGGATTGCAGAGAGGCAGGGCCGTATGTGAGGCTTAAACTCCATTCTGAATAGAAATAGGAAACCATATATTTCAGGTCATCTACTCGATCAAGCAATAATGTGTTGCTTACTTTTCTTCAGTTTCATAAACAATGTCCTAGGGATTGTATCTTTTTGGTTCTGACCCCTTCCTTGTGGAATTCGCATTCCAGCCCTCTCTGACTATGCAAACTCATATTTTTCCGCATTTCAGAGGACATCTTTTGGTTCCTTGCCTGAGCAATAAGTAGCCATTGTGAGTAAACTGTGCTTAATAAAAGCAAAACACATACACACATTAGTGCCGCAGGGCAGACACTGGTTGGTATGTACCATGTCCGTACTGTAGTCAGAATCTGGGGATGTCCCAATCTATTTAATTCCCCAGTGACTTTGGAGATTTTCTGTATGGTGCTCCCTGGAGGAGACTCTAGGGATGTAACATTCACTCATTCCGCATATGGCAGGCTCTACGGGAGTGCCATAATGTGTCGCTGTTGGGTGCAAGTTCCCAGATCAGTACTTACTGTGACTGCAGGAGACCAAAATTCTGGATTCAACATATATGGTATTAGTAACATTTGTGTAGCCATATTGTCACTTCTGGGGACAGCCTCGGAGGATGTACAGTGTAATTTCTTTGTTGGGAGCAGATTCTCCGGATGTATTGAGCAGTAACGGAGTTGAGCAGTGGAGAAGCAGAGGAACATCCAGTAACACTTATTGTGCAGGCTTTGGAGATGATCCCTGTCCTATCTCATCTGGGACAGAATCCGGGGCATATCATGCATGGTCTCTAGGCAGATCCTCGATATGTACCACATAGTGTCACTGCCTCTGCATAGCGGTGTTGTCAATAAAGACTTAGGGGATGTATCGGACATGTAATTGTTGGGAGATTAATATAACGATGTAATATTTAGGCTCTTATTGCGAGTGTACTCTTAATTCTAACGGGACAGGTAACAACAGTTTCCATCCCCAGCATAATTATGAATTTTCAACTTTCAGCTGGAGTTTTTGGCTCCTCAGAGCAGCTGAAAACACTGGTTGAAAATGTGGCCCACAATTAGGAATCACTGTGGGTATTTGTCCCAGAATTATTGATTACCCTAGTAATTCCTCATTTCTTAATGGGCCCTCATGGGTGCAACTCGTAATGGGCTGGATTTTCTTTGCATCCGGAGTTACCGGTAACCCCGGAATGAGTAATTCCAGGGGTGGGGAACAGCCTCTCGTAATGATGGTTGTGGTGTCACAGCTGGGGATAGACAATTGGGTATCCAATAGTGTCATTGCCAGAGTGTACTCTCGGCATCTACAATATATTGACAATGCTGGAAGGCCATTGGAGATGGGTCAAGGAGTGCCACCGCTGGGGCTGTTTTTTTTTTTATTTTTTTAGATATACCATAAAGAGTACCCTATGAGTGGACACACTGGAGGTGTACTATAGAGCTGTCTCTGGGGATGCGCCACTTAATTGTAGAGTGATCTCCGTGTCAGGAAGATGGATTTGCAGGGGCTCTTTCCTACTCTCGAACTGCTGCGGATTTCTGCTGCAGCTGGGAAATTTTAAGTTTTGGCTGGACGAGGTGTCTGTGTGGTGTAACTGGGGGTCCCCACCTCTACTGATGGCCTGTGAAGGTTCTGAATGGGAGAACATGTCAAGAGTTGGAGGAGGTGGTTGTGAGATGCGCTGTCCACTGATGCAATACAAATGTGGCAAGTTATGTTTGAGTCGAGGATAATGCCTTGGCTTCTCACTGTGCCAAAATGTGGTGTACACTCCTACTACATTATTAGTTTTCTAATAGTGGGTATAAGTGATTGAATGGATGAGTAACTGCACTTGTATAGCATGCTGTACCTCTAAGTAAATGATCTCCAAGTGTTAGAAAATCCCAAATCACATACGAACATAGTATAAGATTCATTAGAAGGACATCCAAGACTCAAAACAATGCAACTCAAGTGATCTAACATAGAACATAGTTCTCCTGTCACAATATCCTTATTTCTAGAGCCTCCTAAAGTTGAGGTGAGCCAAGACTTTCCAGATGCAGAGATACAAGGAGGGGCATAATGTTGAAGGTGCCTCTGAAAAGTACTTATTCATGCTTTGTGTCAGATAAGTTCTGTTTTGGGATGTACCATGTAGTTGTGTATTTGTACAGCAAAGAGCACATTCTGAATAATGTAACTTGTGTTATAACTGCACGTGGAGGATTACTATGTCGTATTAAGGGTTGGGGCTCCTGGCACTCTGCATTTTCTGGGACGCAGCATTTGTTCCCACCTAGAATTTTCTACCCTTGTTGAACGTTGTTTTCTGTAAGTTGACTTTAACTTACATCTGTGTCTCTTCTCTCCCTTTTTAACGTCCCTATTATCTCCCATCCAATTCTGTCTCCCTCCCTTTCTATCCATAAACTCTCTCCAATTGGTCTTTTCATCTTTCCTTCCTTGACTCTTCATGTCTTTCTCGCTCCCTCCTTCTTTCTTCATATTAGGTCACATTTGTCTCACTTACTTTGGTCAGTGGCCGGAGGTGGAACCGCAGTTCAGCAGCCGAGCTTTGGAAGAGCTGTACGCAGCCCCAGGTAAGAACATCTCCAGCATCCTTCTGTCCATTGTACTGGGTAAAACCGTCTCGCTCTCTTCTCTTCACACGCCACTAGATAAGAGGATCCCACACCCGGTACACTGTACTATTCAATATTATGGGCCTCATTTAGAGTTTGGAAGGAACTCGAAATCCTCCTATTTCGTTTTCACCTTGTGAAAAGCAACCACAATATTATCCTTAAAGTGGAGGAAATCCAGCCAGTCAAGCGTACTTCAGACACTGTAGAATTTTTTGTTTGCTCCAAACTCAAAATGCCCATTGTGCTATCCTCTATACACAATCCGGGTAGAGCACCACCACTTCTTGTCGCTGAAGCACAGAAGCCCTTCCCAAGTGTCCATTACCCAGTGTAGCCAGTCAAAGTGTTCTTAATACTCACCAGTCTGGCCAAGCAAGTGAAAGTGTGTGGCTCTACCCTGGTATTCTTAAATGATTTGGTATACTAAGTGTTTTTACATGGCAGAATGCTGCCGTGATATCCCTCATATAATGTCCTATTCAACTGGCCTTCACAAAGAGCAGCCCTTGTCCCTCATGCAGTGTGGCCAAGCCAAAGTGTCCAATACACTGGATCACCAGTCTCTTGCATAAAGCAGCTGTTTTCCAAGTGACCCATAAACTGTACAGTACTTCCCAAGTGCCCATTGTAGGAAGTTGGCTCTTTATATAGTGGGACAAAATAAGGTACACTGTGTACAGAGTCCAGGCAAACCCCAATTGGTTTACAGAGGCACAAATGACAACCAAAATGCTCTATTTTGTGGTAGTGTTGGCGAGCAGTGAGGCTTATCAGAGGATAGTGCTAAGCATTTAGCGCAAACACAAAGGCAGTAAATGAGACACATACTCAATAAAGAAATCCAACACCAATTTGTAAAAATAACATAGATTTTTATATGTGAGTTTAGACACCAAGATCCTCGGAATCAGGTAAGTACTTTTAGAGTTATGAATTTTTACAGGTGTCAAAAGTTCACTCTTGGTGCAAATTCTGGAGCGGTAATGTTATCCTATGGGGGAAAACATATACTGCATTCGGGCACTTGTCAGCGACTTATGGGACCCTTCTCCTGGACTTAAGGTGAGTAGGGGGCAAGGTCCAAGCCAATACTAAGAGGTCACTTCCGGTGGCACTGTGGTGTCTGGGTGCAGAGGTGTGTTTCAGCTTCTGGTGCCCCGTTCACTTCAACCGAGAACGGTCTGGTTTTAAAGTGACTGCAAGTAGGGACTGAGGGGCCAATCCGGGCAAGCCCACAGGGGGCTTAGTCCTTGAGATGCTCAGACACGTAGGGACACAGTTGGTCCTCTTCTCCTCAGGCTGTGGGCCTTGAGTGCAGTGGTGCTTTTAGGCGTCGGGTTTGTGCTGCGAGAGACACTCGCGGTTGAGGGGGCCTGCACAGAGAGGCTACAGGTGGCGACTGGTAGTCCAGTCTAGGCAAACCCAAGGGTGGGCTCTGCCTTTGAGGGTCTCAGGACCCCATTGGCACAGTCACCTCCCTCAGACTCGGGCTGTGGCGTGCGGGTACAGAGGTACTTTGAGGTGTTGGGTGGCTGCGGTCGGAGGCTCACTCTGTCTTGGTTCTGCAGAAAAGGGGCAAACAGGACAGCTGGGCCACTCTCGAAGTGGGTCTCACTGTCCCTGAAGTCCCTCAATGTACAGGTCGCTCTTCCTCGGTGTTTGTGTCTGGACTGGACACAACAAGCCTCAGTTGTTGCAAGGGGTCTGGTACTGTACAGCTCTGGTCGGTCCTGGCATCCCCACACTTGGAGGGAGGACGGATGTGACCTGTGGGAGCATGGCAGCCTCTTCCTGGGGGCTGCAGCGTTGGTAGTCCCGGTGAGCGGCAGGAAGGTGAACCGGACCCTGTTTCTTTGGTGCCTGCGGTTGCAGGGGAGTAGCTCCTCTACTCCAAGGGATTTCTGTGGCGTTTTGCGAAGCACTGGCAGCCCTCTGGGTTTCTTGGAGTCTGCACAGCGGCAGAACGAGTCAGTTTCTCCACGAGGGTCAGGAGCAGCAGGCAGGCTGGAAGGATTGGCACCAAGTCGGTAGTTGCTCCTCTGTTCCCGTGTCAGCAATCTTCTTTGTCCACTCCTTCTTTGTGTCCATCGAATATGTAGTCCTGGCACCAGGGTTCCACCTAAATACTGTATTTAGGGGCGTTACAGAGTGTGTCAGGTAGTAGCCAATGGGCTACCTATCTTTAGGGTGACTACACACACATAACCCTGACTCAAAGGACCTAATTCCACCAAAAATCAAGATGGTGAAATTGTCCGAGTCGTCTTCACTTTAGGTAGCCCTCCTAAGGGGTGGTACTAGCCTAAGGATTAACACACCTCCTGGCTAGCTAATTTGCCCTCCTGTCCTGGTGCCAAATGGGCCCTGGACAGGGGGTGACATATCCCCTGTCTGAGGGAAGCCAGGGTCGCTTATCAAAGGCGATGGCGGCCTTTGAAGCCTCTTGCCTTGATATGCTGATTACTATTCATCCTGCTTGGAGGAGTTGGTAACATCTGCCACAGCAGGCATTGTTTTCGACCTCAGAGAGTGTGGACTCTCACCTACAGGGGTTCAGAAACGTGTTTGTGGTGGCAGGCTGGACAGGACCAGTCAGCCAATGCACTAGAGGTCAGTAGGTGTTCAGGGGCTACCTCTAAGGTACCCTCTGGGTGCATGTACTAATAAATCCATCACTGAAATCAGTGTGGATTTATTAATACGAGGTGTTTGATATAACACGCTATAGGTTTCAATGAAGCCATTATGTAGCTAGGAAACTTGTTTTGACCAGTGCCCAGTACATACCTTAAGATGGCTTCCCTGTTCACTTGACTGTCAGTAATTGAACTGGCCAGCACAGAGGCATATCTGCTCATGTAACTATGTCCTCATATGTAATATAATGCACCCTGCCTTAGGGTTGTAAGGCCTGCTGTAGTGGTGACTTGCAAATATTACATGCAGTGTTAAGGGACATGGCACACAGGGTGTGTGCCGTGCCATGTTGTGTTTTCACTTTTTAAAGCACCTTGTCATGCAGCCTGCATTGGCAGTCTGCCTGAGTTTGGTGAGGTGTCCCGTAGAGTGCCACAAGATATGCTGCAGCTCTCATGGACCCTGTTTAGTACCCATGCCCTAGGTACCAGGGGTACCACTTACTAGGGACTTGCAGAGGTGCTAAAGACCTGGCCAGTCTGGGCCCAATTGACCAGTTACCTTGTTTTGGGGAAAAACTACTGGCACTGGAGACCTGGTTAGCAGGAACCCAGTGCACTCAAGTCAAAGTTGCATCAAATACCTAGCAAAAAGTGGGAGTGACTACTGCAACAAAAACATAGTTTCCTACACCCAGCCACGGATGCAGACCTTTCCAAGTATCACATTATGCGAACCTTCTCAATGGCACCTTGCATAGTGATGCCCTGGTCAGTTGCACCTTAGAATAGTACAGCCATGCCCAAGTTTCCTATACTTCTTATGAAAACGCCTAGTGTTATCATATTATTCTATATTCATGAACATCAATATCTCAGTTATCCAGACAAAAACAATAACACACACGACACAAATTGTTGTCTATTTCCTCCTTTTTTTATAAATTTAATCATTCATATATATTTACAAATTCGTAAACAAGGCTGTCAACACGAGGTGAAGTTTTATAATAAGTGATCAAGTGACATTAGTGCTCAGTGCTAGTGCTCCGTGCGCAATATATACAAAGTGTTTAAAATATGTACATGGGAGAAGAGTAGGCCAGAATTTTATAAGACAACAATGACTCTACTAAATATTGAATTTTATTAGTCAAGTAGAGCCTTGATCAGTCTGGACCATGTGAGGTCGTCGACGTTTCAACCCAAACTCAGCTCCATTAGGTAGTCAAGACGGGTCTTCATCAGGACAAAGAACGGGGGTCAAGGGTGACAGCCTATCAATGAAGAAAACACGAGTTAAGCGTGTTCCTTGGCTCAGTCTGGACGAGATATAAAACGGGCGGTAAAAATACTCACCCAAATAACACCTGAATAATTCCTGGTTATTCATACATCAGCTGCCACATCTTTCAGGCCAACCTCTACCTTCACACCGGGGGCTTACCTGATGAGTCGAAGGATATTAGCCTATGAGCAGATTGTCCTTCAGGAAACTATGGAATTACTGGAAGAGCGACGATATATAAAACACAATATCAGTAAAGAGGAAAAATTGGCATTATACTCATTACGAAATAACAAAGCCATTGTCATAAAAGCGGCAGATAAGGGCGGTGCCGTAGTGGTACAGAATACTATGGATTATGTGGACGAGATTGAACGACAGTTGGGAGTACAAGAGAGCTATCTCCCCATACCAAGGGACCCCACCTCAGAGATCAAGTCTCTCATAGAAAAACTAACGATGAACGGATTGAGAGAGGGTTTCCTGAGCCAACCTGAAAATGACTTCTTGAACAAAAAAGAACCGAGAATTCCAACAATATACACCCTTCCCAAGGTGCATAAATGCTTAGTAAAGCCGCCTGGGAGACCGATTGTCTCTGGGTGTGGGTCAGTCCTTGAACCGCTTAACCAATTTATTGATCATTTCTTACAACCTTGGGTCCCAGAGACTAAGTCTTTTGTAAGGGACACTATGCATATCATCCAATTATTGGAAGGCCAACCATTTGATATCCAAACTCAACAACTTGTGACTCTTGACGTTTCCTCTTTGTATACGTCCATCCCACAGGACAAGGCTGTGAATGTGGTGAAACACACTCTGGATAACCGTCCGAGACCACACTGGATACCTACTGACTTTCTAATTGCCATGTTGGAGATTGCGATGAAGAAGAACTATTTCGTTTTCAGAAACCAGTTTTATTTCCAATGTAAGGGTGTTGCGATGGGAGCTACTTATGCTCCTAGTTTGGCTAATATCTTCATGGATGATTATGAAGAAGAATTTTTATACAGCCATGACAATCCTTATATTGAGTCTATTGCAGTGTGGAAACGCTACATAGACGACGTCATAATGGTTTGGTCCGGCACTGAAGATGATCTCAAGTACTTTAGGGACTGGTTGAACAATAGAACTAGCGACATTCAGTTCACCATGGCCTACAACAATGAAGCCATTGACTTCTTGGATCTGACATTCCGAGTTGATGAGGGCCTCCTTTATTGTGATTTATACCGTAAGCCCACGGAGAGAAACACACTCCTCAAGTATCAATCGCATCATCCACGGAGCCTGAGGGATAATTTACCGTATGGCCAGTACCTCAGGCTCAGAAGGAACTGTACGCGTAGAGTGGATTTTTTTAAAGAAACTGAAATCCTCTCGACTCGCTTAAGAGAAAGAGGTTACCCAAAAGGACTACTCAAACGGGCACGAAAACGAGCTTGGTATTGCCCGCGAGATGAGTTACTTCAAATAAAACAGAGACAGACAAGGATGGAAAACATTGTTTGCGTGACCACATTTAATTCCAAAAGCAATGACATTAAAAAAATTGTTAATAAGTATTGGAATTTGGTTGCCAGTGAACTGAACACCACAGAAAACCTATTGTTCGCTTTCAAAAGAGGCAGGAATATCAAGGATAATGTAGTGAAAGCCTACCTCGAGCCGGAAAAGCAACCTGACTTGAGGAGCCAACTGGGCCTACCACCGATAACTGGACATCATAAATGTGGGCACTGCAAAGCGTGCCCTTTGACCATTGAAGGAGCCACCTACACACATAACAATCGAACTTACAAGTTGCCATTTTTCACCAACTGCAATAGTACCAACGTGGTCTATACCATCCGTTGCCCATGTAACTTACTCTATGTAGGTCAGACCACACAGAAGGTAAAAACAAGAATACTGCAGCACATGAGCAGAGTTAGGTGTAAAGTACAGGGAGCCCCTCTAGTGGAGCATTTTACAACTCATAATCACCCCCCGAGAGCATCCGTTGGTGTGTGATTGAAAAAATCTGCCCCCATTCCCGAGGTGGGTCCGTGGCTGCGACCCTAAACTATAAGGAGTGCAGATGGATCCATTCTTTTAACTCGGTAATAGAGTGCCTCAACGAGTTTGAGGAGACTGCAAAGCAAATGGGTCAACTGTAGCGCTTTTTCTGTATACCATGACTATATGTGATGTTCCAGTTTACACTTGTTTGCTCTGACTAGTGGTCCCTGATTGTATTCTAGGACACTTATCATGCTTTTTATAATCACATAATTGGTATATGAATATGTCATGTATAAGTTGTGCGAAGGGATTATATATTCCTCAAATGTATGGATAGCATTTGAATATGACAGACAAATGTAGTCGCTTGACATCAACTATGTTTTATGTGATCCTTTACTTTGTATTGTTATCTAATTTGTAAAGTGAAAGCTTTGATTGTTATTATTTTTGTATTATTGTGCGTCATTTAGGATTCGAACTGACCTTTGTTTACGCACAATAGGTTCTATGTGTCTTTTTTACATCATGATGACGTATTAGTTTTAAACAGAAGATGGGCGTGATGCCCTCTGAATACTAGATATAATGATTGGCTCGTTATTTATGTGTGTACATGTGATGCTTTTATTAAAATGTGCACTGTATCAAGTACAGGTTTTAATGCTGTTCGAGAGCAATTTCGATCGCATATGCAGGGCTTCTCTTTATCGCTGACAGCTTCCTTTAGTGATTAGTTAGACGCAGTTGTTTCCCTAACAACCGGGTCGGTCAGCATCTAGCTGCTGCCTTCACCAGCGTGACGTGCACGTTTCCGTACGTGCCCTCACTTTAAATTCCGGCTCGACATCGCCGGGCACTCTCTCAGACAGATGGTCGCGGCTTTACAGGATGCATGCCTGTTTCCGCTAGACAGCACTGAATTTGCCGTTGCTGCCTCTATTATAATATTGAGGTAAGCGCATGATAATATACACGCGCGTGTCTGTCTGTGTGCGCAAAATATTTAGCTTGGTCTAAATCAACCTCCGCTTTATATTTTATTTTTAGATTCATCACTCGGACCTTCTAATTGGTGAGTGGTTATATCATACACGCTGGCCTCGCACAGGCATTTCCGATGTTTTCGTGCCATTAACATGTACTTTTCAGCTGGCTAGCCACATCATGCCGGTTTTTTCGGCTGTTGTGACGTTAATCGACGAACACTGAGCCCCTAAATAAATGCTGGTGGGGTGTTTATATACTATTCATTGAACTGCGAAACCTTTTGAATCTAGTTGAGTGCAGCATGGGCGCCTTCTTTTTCAGGCTTTTGGTTTGATTATTTAATATCGAGCCCCCCCTAATGCGAATTTAAACATGATTTGCTGATCACCTCTGGTGCTGGGGCCGTAATCGACGAACACTGACCCCTTACATAAATGCTGGTGGGGTGTTTATTCATTGTTTTTTACTATTTATTGTTTTTTTACTATTAATTGAACTGTCTTTTGAATTTAGTTAAGTGCGGCATGGGCGCCTTCTTTTTCAGGCTTCTGGCTTGATTATATAATACCGAGCACCCCCCTAGTGCGAATTTAAATTTAAACATGACTTGCTGATCATCTTGGCTGCTGTGGCTTTAATTGACGTACACTGAGCCCCCATACAAACGCTTTTGCGTGGTTAATGATCTGTGACTTCTTTGAATTTAGTTAAGTATGGCATAGACGCCTTCTCTCCCGGCATTTGGTTTTAACATACATTACCTAGCCTTCGTATCTTGTAGTTAAATATTCAACTACATGGAGTTACATGTGAATTTTTGATCTCCTAGGCCCAGGCAATCATAGTTTTCTTTGGCCGTTGGGGTCTCGATTCACTAATAATTCTTTAAGTAATGAGCTTAACTTTGATCGTTTTAATCAGCAGCTCTTGAATTTAAATATAGGCAAGCATTTTCTCTTTTTCTTTTCTCTTTTATGACATTGTAAGCTAGCTTGATATATAGAAGGGTCTGAATTTGATTTCCCTTCTCTTTTAGATTTACGTCATTTAGTACAATTAAATTGGATTTCTCTATCTTGATCTACAAAGATGTATGAATAACCAGGAATTATTCAGGTGTTATTTGGGTGAGTATTTTTACCGCCCGTTTTATATCTCGTCCAGACTGAGGCAAGGAACACGCTTAACTCGTGTTTTCTTCATTGATAGGCTGTCACCCTTGACCCCCGTTCTTTGTCCTGATGAAGACCCGTCTTGACTACCTAATGGAGCTGAGTTTGGGTTGAAACGTCGACGACCTCACATGGTCCAGACTGATCAAGGCTCTACTTGACTAATAAAATTCAATACTTAGTAGAGTCATTGTTGTCTTATAAAATTCTGGCCTACTCTTTCCCATGTACATATTTTAAACACTTTGTATATATTGCGCACGGAGCACTAGCACTGAGCACTAATGTCACTTGATCACTTATTATAAAACTTCACCTCGTGTTGACAGCCTTGTTTACGAATTTGTAAATATATATGAATGATTAAATTTATAAAAAAAGGAGGAAATAGACAACAATTTGTGTCGTGTGTGTTATTGTTTTTGTCTGGATAACTGAGATATTGATGTTCATGATTATAGAATAATATGATAACACTAGGCGTTTTCATAAGAAATAATTAGGTAAACACAACAGAACCATTGTTTTTGTTAATTTATCCATACCCAGGTTCTGAGGGACACAGGGTCGCCCCATTATTGTTTAACCTCAAGTTTCCTATACTGTCATGCACTCCTGTCAAGTGACTAATTCATCTGTGGTAGAAGAGGTGGCGTTTCCCTCCCCCTTTACTCCCACCGTCTGCCTACCTGTGCAACCGAGGGGAGTTTTGGCTGCTGGGGCGCTGAGGATAAGGGGGAAGAGTGCTGTCACTCCTAGTGGAAGAAGAGTGAAAGGGGAGGAGGAAGAGGAATTTAGTTTAGTCTGATTAACTAGCTGTATCTCTAAATCCTATTGTGTGTTTTATGAGTATGGGTGACAGCATGTCCCCCTCTCTCAAAGACATAGACTGCAGCTCGGTTTTCCCATGATTTTGGCTAGAACTTTGAGGGCGACGAGGCTGATTAAATCATTCATCCAAGTTTGTTCCAAAAGACAAGTATTGTATTGTCTTAAAATACTTATTAACGTACATTCAGGTACAAATTACAATTCATCTCCAGGCTACTTTTCCCCACTGATTACTCTCCTAATGAATATCTTCCGGGTGACAGGCTGGATCCAGAAATATGTTCCCTAGCAGTAGCTCTCCAGCACCACCAAGTGGCATCATGCAACTTCAGCTGGGACTTTGTTGGATGTTTCTCAGCACCTGATTGCTGCGGATCCGGGATTCAGAGCTCTTCTCATTGTCGCACTGACACTATTCCTCCGCAACAGATAGAAGCTCGGTGAAATGTTTCCTCCTTAGATCTCAGTGGTTCAGCACTGTTGAAGATTCCTTAAGATGTCCTTATCGGATCCGCTCTACATGAGCTACATTTGTGGTGCCTTGGATCCGACCACGCATGCTTAGCCTTTTAGTCTTATTCTTGTTCTTCAATGCACCCGAAGGCCATTGGGGAGCTGGAGATCAAGCTATTTCTGGCCATTTGGAAACTTGATGCCATTCCCCAATTCCAGTCTCTTCCTTGTCGTGGGAGCATTTTCTTTTTCTTAAAAAGATGAAACACGAGTTTCATCTGCACTCGTGTACTGATCCATCTCAAGGACAGACCTTTCAGGAGTCCATAGTTGTTTATTTTCAAGATGGCTCTGCTGCCCTCTGGGCCACATGCCAAGGGTGGGCTCATTCCTGTGGGTTTAGGGGTTTAGCTGGCAGCAAACTCACCAGCCTTTGTACCTCCACAGGCTTTAGCCATGGTGCTGCCTACAAGGAAGCCCTTGCCAGTCGTGACCTCTGAGACGTCTGAAGTCCTTGTGGCCACATAAAAAGTGTATGTCTCTTTTGATGACATCCCCTTGGCAAAATTCTGTCCTAGGGCCCAGAGATTCGCCGGGGTGCAGAAAATTTCAGATCAGATTCTGATGCCCTAGGAATGCCCAATCAAGGCTCTTGGCACAGAGAGAAAGAAAACATACAGGCTGATCACATTCTCCCTCATTTCAATACAGATGCTGTCCTCTACTTAGATCTACAAAATACATTGGCCTTGACATATCTTCAGAAGGAGACATTCCTTACTCCCAGGCCCTCCTTCAGAAAAATTCTATTTACCTCAGTGGTACGTAAAGCCGCAGAAGCACTGGAGTTCTCCTTGCCCACGGTTGTAACATAGTCTGATATCTTACTAAAATTATCCACTTGTCTTCAGTAGTTTCAGAAGCTGAACTGCCTTTCAATGTGGCGCTCTTGAAATGTGTTCTAGCTGCCTAGGAGAAACCCTGTAAGGGCCTGGCACAGCGCCAGAATCCCTGTGCCTTCTAATCAACATTCTTGCATATAATCCTTCACTAGACAGCCTGGTGGTCCACGTCTAATCTTCCAAAAAAATCAAAATGTTTGACTCTATAGGCAGAAAGGTTTTTGCTTTAGGCAGCCTATCCCTGCACACTGGCAACAACACATGCCCTTTTGACTAATGCCCACACCTTGTGCGGATTGGCAAAAATGACCGTGATCGGCTTTCCTGAACACTTGAAAAAGCCTTTTATGCACTCGTTTCGGGATGGTTTGGGCACCTCCAGAGAGATCTTGTAGTGCGGTCTCGATTCAGCTGACGGTGGCTCGTCCATGGCCCCAGCAGTGGCCTTGTGCTGACAAGGCTGATGCGGGCCATTAATTTCTTGGAAGATGTGAAGGCTTCCTTTATGGGGACATGCCCTTTGATGACAAGTGACTCTACTTGAGGAAGGCTGACATCTCCCTGGAATGGTTTGATAACAGTTTGACTTCAGTGCACTTTCTGGGCCTAGCCTCCTCAGGAAAGCAATTCCACCAATAGTACAGTCGAATCCAGAGCTTCTCTATAGGACAACTTTCCCAGCAAGTCCAGCCCTTCTGTAACGGCTATAACGCTCCTTTATGGGCAAAGGTGGGCCTAACAGATTCCAGCAGCAGAAGCTGTCATCTCCACCATCTGCTGACTCAGAACTTCTCAGACTAATCACCCCTACCACCAGCTTATGATGGCTAGAGAGTCTTCTAGTTCACCACCAAGTGGGATACGATTAATTGCTGGGTGTGCCAGGGTGTCTGCAAGCGTGTCAACATTCTCTTCCTCTTCTCCACACTGTCTCCTCCTGCCCACAAGTGCTGTCTATCACACGCCTTAATCTTGAAGGTGGAGGTTTGTGCCCTGTTGAACAGAGGGTCTCTATAAGTGGTTCCTCTGCAGGAGATAGGAAGGGGATTTTGCTCCCTTTGTTTCTTAGTCCTCAAAAATGATGACGGTATCAGTCTCATCCTGGACCAATGCCTTTTGGATCTCTTCATTCGCAGGGCAAGTTCAAAATGCTTTCTTTGAGCCAGGTGTGCTAGCCCTGGATACAGGGGACTGGTTGGTGTCCATGCATCTCCAGGACGCCTGTTCCATCAACTGATCCTCCCCTCCTATTGGCTTTCCTTCTGACTTAGTCTAAATACCACACTGCATGTACCAATGCCGTGGGTGCTTCACAAATTATATTGCCTGGTGCAAGACAAAATGTTTAAACCTTTTCGACGTTCTACAATTTACGTTTTCTCTTGCCCAGCAAGGCTTGG
Source organism: Calotriton arnoldi (assembly GCA_963921515.1). Classification (NCBI taxonomy): domain Eukaryota; kingdom Metazoa; phylum Chordata; class Amphibia; order Caudata; family Salamandridae; genus Calotriton; species Calotriton arnoldi. The sequence continues at coordinate 2,615,197 of CAWUFW010000555.1, read as the reverse complement.
CTGTTTTCACTGTAAAAGGTATCTGGCTGCCTTCACGTGCCTGATTGATCAACCCTCTTTCCCTCTTTCGTTGTCATCACTTGAGGCTCACTTATTGTAAGGTTTAATATATATATATATATATATATTTTCGCATCACTCCATTTCTTCACTTGGCCAAGCAAAACACAGGAGCACGGACCACAGATAGGTGCAGATTTTCTTTTTATTCGATCACACAAGCACCAGCAGCATAACGCGTTTCAGCTCCGAAGAGCCTTGATCACATGACGCGCTCAACAGTGTAAGGCCGGTTTATATACAACTTTTTTCTATATCTTTCCTTTTCCCATGTTTTTTTACTAGTAGTCTTTTTACTCTTTTCATATTAAATTGACAAGTGCCTTATGTGCAAAGTAAAGCAAAGCATGGACATAAACAAAATACTTGATGAATTCTGGTTGTTTAGCTGTTGGCATAATTAAATCATTCAGGTATAAATACCCCTTTGTAATTACGCATAAATACAACATTTTTTTGCCGTCCAGGTTTAAATACCAATTCGAACATTTCTGTACAAATAAATACATCAAATGCAAATACAGTACTAATTCAGAAAGTGCTTGGCTGCAGTCTTTACTACTACACATACTTTCGATTATCTAAAAACCCGTGCAAAATACGCTAATTAAAAGTGTGCTAAAATTATAAAACCCATCTAAAACCGTGTACAAAATAGTGTAGAAAATGTTTAAAAGGATATTATTCAGGCGGTGCGGTGAAATAATGTTTAAAATTATCTTCAGAGTTCATAGTAGCTATATATCTCTAATTCTTATGATGCAGATTTCATTACTCATTATCAGAGGCAGGTATGTAATTCCTCCGTAATATTAAGGCCCTTAGGGTACTTTGTATCGAGGTCTAGAATGTATCTAGTTTCTAGACGTCTAAGGGCCTTTTCTCTGTCCCCTCCTCTTTTGTACGGTGGGATGGAGTCAATAATAAAGTAAGTGAGTTGTTTGGGGTCCGCTTTATGTACTTCCTCAAAATGTCTAGCTACGGGGTAAGTGGTGTCCTTGTTTTTGATTGCTCTAATGTGCTGGAGTATCCTCTTGTGCCCTGCAGGAGATAGGAAGGGGATTTTGCTCCCTTTGTTTCTTAGTCCTCAAAAATGATGAAGGTATCAGTCTCATCCTGGACCAATGCCTTTTGGATCTCTTCATTCGCAGGGCAAGTTCAAAATGCTTTCTTTGAGCCAGGTGTTCTAGCCCTGGATACAGGGGACTGGTTGGTGTCCATGCATCTCCAGGACACCTGTTCCATCAACTGATCCTCCCCTCCTATTGACTTTCCTTCTGACTTAGTCTAAATACCACACTGCATGTACCAATGCCGTGGGTGCTTCACAAATTATATTGCCTGGTGCAAGTCAAAATGTTTAAACCTTTTCGACGTTCTACAATTTACGTTTTCTCTTGCCCAGCAAGGCTTGGCTGTTTTCACTGTAAAAGGTATCTGGCTGCCTTTACGTGCCTGATTGATCAACCCTCTTTCTTTGTCATCACTTAAGGCTCACTTATTGTACGGTTTTATATATATATATATATATATATCTCTTTCCTTCAACACTTCAACTAGTTTATTTTGAATTTTGTGTTAGCCTTCTGTACATCTTCTCCATTCAAGCCACTGCACAGTTGCCCGATCTGTTTGTACACAAGACTGTTTTCCTGCAGCAATAACTTCAGCCTGTAGGGTCAGTGATTCATCAGGCTATTGGTCTGCACGCCTTTCACTGAGTTCTACCAACAGAACTTGGTACTTCGCACCTGCCCTTCTTCATTGTTGAATGTCGCTACTGCCCTTCACATAGGCCAGTCTGCCACTCTTCTTCCTCAACTCACCAAGTAAAAGGACCACAGAAGACGAAACAGAATGGCTGAACAGCTCTTTGTGGGACTCGCTCGCTAAGGGCAACACTGTGACCTAGCGGGGCGTGGCTACGCGGCGTAGAAATATGGCCGCTAGCTAGGGTTGCTCCGTTCTCACCCACTCCCCACGTATTAATCCGTGACACCAATCCGTGGTCCGAGGCGAGAAATAGCCGTCGGAAGGTCCGCTCGATCGATCGAGCCCAGCCTGTAGCCTGGGGGACCGAGTCAGCCGAAGTTAGGCTGGGGTGAAGTTGCGGCCTGTTCCGGCGTGTAAAGCCGGGTGCTGGAGTGGACGCTGGGCCGGAGGAACACGCGACGAGAGCGGAGGCTGCCGATCGCTGCCCGGACCCGAGAATCGGCAGATCGCAATAACGAGGCACAACTTCGGCACTGCGCCGGTGCACAGCTGCATGGGAGAGCCGGCCAACGTGAAGGTGGGGGCTCCGGGGACCAGTGGCCCAGAAGCGAGAAGACAGTGGTGAGAAGGGCCGCCTGAGCACCGCAGGGAGTTAGAGATCCATGCCGAGCCGGGAGTGCCCATGCGGTCTGCACGGGCGCCTGGGCGGTAGATAACCGGAGGAGGCCGGGGGACGGTGGCCTAGAAAGACTGCGTGACACAGTGGAGGCGCATTCGCTGGCAGGCCCGTAATAACAGCAGTGGTGGACGAGGTGGGAGAGCGACGGCATCTCCTGGTTCCTCCCTCTCCTTCCTGACACAGGCACCCGTTTTGGGAGTGACGGGCCCGATCCCGCAAACAGCGCGCCCGCTCAGACACGGTGAGAGGGCTCACGCAGGACGTGGAAGCTCGAAGATAACCTTGGAGTCGCACTGCTGCTGAGGGGGCGCACGGGACGGAGTAAAGGCATCAGAAGTGGAGTCTGGCCTTCGAGCAGGGGTCTGGGATTGTGGACACTGGTCTATTGAAGATAAGCAGAGGAGAGGCCAGGAGGCCTGCTCACGGCTGTGACCCTGGTAGGGCAGCGACGTGGGGCCGCGCCACCATGGCCTCCAATAAAGGATCCAAAGCGACCCAGCAAAACAAACTTGACCGCTACACCTGCTTGAGGGCGGCGGTTGATCAGCAGCTGCCTAAGTCAACGGCAGCCGCCGAGGGTGAAAAACCGGAACTAACGCTGAAAGATGTCATGGAGGCCATCACCGGAGTCAGAACATCGATGGAGCAGCGCATGGACGATATTTCCTCGGAGGTGACGCTGATCCGAGCAGACCTGACCACCAACAGAGAAAAGGTCAAGCAACTTGAAATAACTACGACCAGCCTGGTGAGTGATACCTCGGAACTGCAAAGCGAAATTCAAGAGCTGAAGGCCTTTCGGAAGTTTGCAGAAGATAAGCTCGACGACTATGAAGGGCGCACTAGACGCAACAATGTGCGCATTTTGGGGGTTCCGGAACGGGCCGAAGGGCAAGCCACAGATCTATTCGTAGAAAACCTCATTACCGTCCATCTGCAACCTATGGGCCTATCCAACATGTTTGTAGTTGAAAGAGCCCATAGAGTCCCAGGGGGGAGACCGAAACCGGGGGCAGACTGCTCAACTACAGAGACAGGGACGCTATCCTGCAAACATCTAGAGTGGCCCCCCCACTAAAGTTTGAAAACTCAGTGATAACATTTTTCCCGGACTTCACCCAGGCGGTGCAAAGACAACGGAGAACTTTCCTGGCGGTAAAGAAACGTCTCAGTGATAAAGGCCTGAAGTACTCAATGCTATTCCCGGCCCGGCTCAGGGTGGAGGCCGGGGAAGATCCTGATTTTTCGATTCACCTGACTCGGCGGCAGAGTGGTTGGATGGCTGGAGAGAGGAGCCGAAACACACAGAGCTGGGGCGCTGAACTTTTGAGCACACACCTGATGACACATATGCAGACAGGGTCAGAAGAAGGCCACAGGTGACTGCACGGTCCGACATGTGCCGGGAGGGCCACCAGGTAGAGCGCCACCCCGGCAATTGACTTTTACGGACCCGATCTTACACACAGCATAAAGTATTGTTCATCACTCTCGGCAACTTTCAATGTGTATATTTGTGGGTGGGGGGCGAGTCGGGACACATTGCCCCCTAATTTTCTTTCATTAGTTAAGTTCTGGGGCGACAGGCACTCTGCATTAAAAGAAGAATGGGCAGTTCAAAGCCCAGAGTGCAGGGAAGCAGGGTGGGGGGGAGTTGGGTGGGGGTTTCAGTTTCTAAGTTCGTAAGTATGATTTTCCCAGGTACCATCATTCGTGTGCATGTAGGGCTAGCTAACACGTAGGATGGGATGATGACTGTGTGGGGAAAAAAGCATAAAGGTGATGAGTTGGAATGTGAATGGCTTGGGGGATAAAATCAAACGATGCGTGGTACTACAGAATATTAGGAGACACGCCCCTGACGTTGTTCTGATTCAAGAAACACATCTTATAGGCAATACCTGCAGAGCCCTCAACAGATGGGGGTACAAACTAGTGGCGCACTCTGGATTCACCTCTGGCTCGAGGGGGACGGGGATTCTACTCAAAAACTCATTCCCCATGACTGTTAACTCACATTGGACAGATACAGGGGGTAGATACGCCGGGATCACGGGACAGTGGGAGGGACAGCTGCTAACCCTAAAATCGGTATACGTTCCACCTGGGCTCCAGAGCCTTGCATTTCGGGACCTTAGCGCACTGCTACTGTCGGTCCCCGATGGCCTTTACTGGTGGGAGGGGACTTTAATTCAGTGGGCTCTGGAACGTTAGATCGATATCCCCCTAGAGCGCTGGGCTCCTCACACCGATGGCTCACGGATTTTTTGGAGACAATGGGACTGGTAGACGCGTGGCGGACCCATCACCCTGGTAGCATCCAACACACATACCACTCAGGAGCACACCACAGCTTGTCGAGAATCAACTATATATTGGTTCCGGCATCACAGGTATCCCATATTCACGAAATACGTCATGGGGCACGGGGCATATCAGATCACTCTCCAGTTTGGGCTCAAGCAGTGGTTGGGCAGCACAGAGTAGGTAGGATAGCACCCATTAACTCCTGGTGGCTCCGTAACCCTCTGGTCAGGAAAGAACTACATAGGGGAGTGGAATTATACTTTCAGGAGAATGAGGAATCGGTTCACTCCCCTCAGGTACTGTGGGAGGCATTCAAAACAGTGATAAGGGGACAGGCCCTCTCCCAGATTGCCGGGGTACGGAAAGAAAAATCACAAGCTATAGTGGAGGCAGAGAACGAAATTCTCCGGCTGGAGGAGGAACAAGGGGAAGATAATACAACGGACAAAGCACACCTCCTGCAACTCAAGCGGGACGACTATAGGGCAATAGTGACGGATAGGGCAAAAGAGCTGGGAAGGGAGAAGCAAGGCAGAATATATGATCTAGGAGATAAGGCAGGGAAACTAATAGCATGGCTAGATAGGAGGGAACTCGCGAGCAGACTGGTCCCAGAACTGATTAATGAGGCAGGCCACACGATTAGAGACCCACAGAATATTGCCAACGAGTTCGCATCTCACTACTGTAAGATATATATAGTTCCCACACAAACTACACAGCAACAGACTCCCGCCAACTGCTGGAGGACATTACACTCCCCTCACTCTCCGAAGACGATGTTAGGTTTCTGGACAGTGACCTCACAAATGACGAAGTGGCCCAGGCCATCAGAAGTCTACGATCAGGGAAGGCCTCGGGCCGAATGGCTTACCAATTGAGTTGTACAAACTCCGACCGGATAAACTAGCCCCGTATATTCGTGCGATGTGGGAAGATTGCAGGGAACAGGGAGTACTCCCCCGGGATCAGAGGATAGCAACGCTGGTCACAATCTACAAGGAGGGGAAGCCTAGAACAGACTGCGCCTCTTACAGGCCAATCTCTCTGTTGAATGCGGAGCCTAAGATTTTGGCGAAGCTGCTGGCCACCCGTTTGACCAAGGTCATTAGCGGACTGGTCCACCCGGACCAATCTGGCTTTATGCCACACCGCAACACTGCAATGAACCTGCGAAGAGTCCACGGTGTGCTGGGAAGGGCGGGAACGATACAGGAGGAGGCGGTAATCGTGTCCCTGGATGCCACCATGGCATTCGATACACTCGAATGGCCATACTTATTCACGGTTCTCGCCAAGCTAGGCTTCGGACCGCAATTCACAAAATGGGTACAGCTTCTATATTCGGCCCCGCTAGCCCAGGTGGTGGTGAATAACGAGTAGTCAGAGGTCTTTCAGCTGAACAGAGGGACACGGCAGGGCTGCCCGCTCTCGCCTTTGCTATTCGCGGTGGCGTTGGAGCCGTTAGCCTCTTGGATCCGCAAAGATCCAGTGTTGCGGGGACTGAAATGGGCGGAGACATGGGAGGACCGCATCTCACTGTATGCGGACGATATTCTCTTGTTTTTGGCCTCCCCGAGAGCGTCCCTCCATAGAGTACTGGATATATTCGGTACATTTGGCCGTTACTCCGGCTACGCGATCAACTGGCAGAAATCCCTGCTTTACGTGCTGCACGGGCCTCAACCAATTCTCACGAAAAGATGCCCGATCCAGATCACCACAACGGGTTTCACATATTTAGGGGTATATGTCACTACGGATCCAAAACGTAGATTCGATCAGAACCTCCTCCCCCCTCCCTTCAGCGACTGAAGCGAGATATAGTGGGCTGGACAGCACTCCCGCTCTCGATGCTAGGTAGGGCAGCATTATTTAAAATGATGGCATTGCCTAGATTTCTGTATATATTGCAAAATACCTTAGACCCAGTCCCTGCGAGTTATTTCAGGGAAATAGAAACTCTGCAGAGAAAGCTGCTATGGAATGGAAAGGCCCGAATAGCCCTTGCCAAACTAACACACACGTGGCACGATGGGGGAATCAGCCTGCCAGATCTCAAGCGCTACTACTGGGCTGCCCACCTGGCTGCCATAAATCACGGTACCTACAGGCGGGCTGACGACCCTGGATACTCCATGGACCGCTGGACGCTCCCCGGGGGAACTATAACAGGGCACTATACTCCAAGACTGGAGGGCACTTACTGACCGGACCGACCAGACACTCGGTGCGGGTGTGGAAGACAGCTAACCGTAGCATGGGATGGGAGAACAAACTTACATTAGCCACCCCCCTGTGGGACTCTGAGATGCTGGGCAATCTATGGACTTCCAAAGGGTTCGACAGGTGGGACCTGATCGGGATCTCTAGAGTGGGAGACCTCTGGGCCAAGGGGGAAATTAAATCCTTTAGTTCCCTGCAGAGGGAGTACGAATTAGCCAGTACGGAATACTTCAGGTACATGCAGGTGCGGCATGCACTACAGACCCACATACCGAGGGGTGCCACTCCCCCAGACTCCTCCCCACTGGAGGATAGACTGCTGGACGGGCACTTACCTACTAAAACTATCTCCCTCATTTACAAAAAACTAATCAACCACACGAGTGACCCTCTCAACCGCACAAGAGAAAAATGGGAACGCGACGGTATAATACTAGACGATGAAGACTGGACAGAGGCAGTGGCGTCCCCACGAGAGGTGGCCATATCAGCCAGGTTACGCCTAGTCCAGTTGAAAATTCTACACAGAGCGTACATAACAGGCCCCTGCCTGGTGAAAATGGGGAGGGCAGAGGGTGGGGAATGTAGGAGGAGGTGCGGACAGATGGGAACATTCCTACATATTCTGTGGGAATGTGACCTAATACAACGATACTGGCGGGAGGTGCACGAAACCGCAGGTGCCGCACTGAACACGATTATCCGCCTAGAGGCCAAGAGATGCCTCCTTAATGTGTGGGAGCCCTCAGAGCTTACCACAGCACAGAAAACATGGGTAACATTGGGCTTAATGATAGCCAAGCGCAATATCGCACAACTCTGGGGCGCTGACCATGCCCCAGTAGTGGGGGCCTGGACAAAGGACATGGATTGGTGCATGTTCAGAGAGAAAACGGTTTACTTGGCAAGGGGCTGTCCCCGGAAATGGGTCTCCATCTGGTCTGCTTGGAATGTGTATAGAGGAAATATCTGTACCCCCCCCCCCAAACTGCCTGAAACTGATGTCCATGATTCACCGTAATATGTTACAAAGCTGAAATGTAATACTGTTGACTAACAACCCTACATGTGTATACCTACATATCTTAAGCACTTGAGGTACCTATGTAACTGTTTCAATGTTTAATAAAAAGAAATATAAAAAAAAAAACACTGTGACCTAGCTCTGTCTCATGTTGTTACCCTTAGCCTAAAGATTTGTTGTGCCTTGGACCAGAAAGATCCTTTGCTTGGCATTTGACCTACCACACAAGGGCGATAGATGCTTATACTGCTTGTACTCGAGGCGTTCGAGGCGGCTACTTGGTCATCCTTGCTTACTTTTGTAAAGCACTGTTGCCATAGAGCTCAGGCACGGAGAGATGCATTCTTTGCCAGGGTTGTGTTGCTTGACTTTCTATGTTTATCTGCTCCACTCAAACCTATATCCTAGAGGGATTGCTTTGGGACTCCAGAATTTGAGGTATAAGTATCCATAAGAAGAAAAAGTTACTTACCTTCAATAACATTATTACTGGTGGAAATATCCTTAGCGAAGGCAAGTAACTTGTTTGATTGTTCTACAGTAGGTTCTTCAGCTTAAGTAATAATCTATAAAAGAGCATAACTGCTAGATGATTTGTAATGCATGCTGCTCATTGAAGGCAACATGTCTGTGGTCGAGTCCGTCACCAAACTTCTTGATTTTCTAGTACATGGAGTAGCCTTGTTTTGCTGTATAACGGGCAACTAGACAAAAGGATATTGAAGCTTTTGGTTTACCCGGGAATCGCTCCCAACAGTTGTCGCCACCTAAACCCAGTGTTCTTGTCCACAGAGGTGCGTGGGATCACAGAAGTGACGGAGGCCTGTGATTGGTGGAGCTTTGGGGCACTGCTGTACGAGTTACTCACTGGAATGGTAAGTGGAGCTCGCTTCTTTAACTTAAATTCAGTTGACACAGAGATCTAACATTCGACTGCCAACATATCCTTTCTGCTCATTAAAGCCAGAGGTTGTCCACCAGAATTTTCCCACGGAATTCATAAAAACAAAAGTGCCCAGCATTTTCTGGGCCAGGGAACTGACTCCAAAGAGGTTTGGCACTTGTTTGCTCTACGTGATTTTAGTTTAACAGTGAGCCCTGTGACCCAGTTTATTCTACAGGGGAGGGTTTAGCAGCAGCTGAGTCCATTTAAAAGTATTCAGTCTTAAAGTTCTTGAAAGTTTTTTTACATTTCATTCCAAAGCTAATGTTCCTGCTAGTTTTGGTATGCAGTGGATTTCTGTTTCAGAGTTTGGAATGTGCCCGTGAACGCTCCTGCTGCAAAATCCCAAAGATGCTTGACGATGCCCAAAAGACCCAGTACTCAAAATAAATTAAATGTCCCCCCTTCCTAGTAGACAAAACGTTTCTTCTTAGGGTGTCAAATGGGCGTGAGCCAAAGTCAGAGTCTAATCGTCACTGGTCAGTGGTGCGACAGTGGCTGACTGGAATTCCATTTCACCTTAGATGTCTTTACGTGGTCAGGCAGCTACTGCCCTGCATCTCAGAACCTACCGTTATGGTAGAGATGTTTTGGCTGCGGGCACCCACAGTGGGCACTGGATGCCCTGTGGCCGATGGACTGCTGACCTCCACAAGGGTTTGAGACTGAGGGGTTAAAACTGCATATCCCTAGAATCTTAGGGGCTAGAAAGAGAATTTTAATTTTAGCTACTGCCAAGTATGAAAGGTGGCATTTCTTGTGACATCCTGGGACACTTGAAGAGGTAGGTACGGGCACCTTAGGTAAAGGGAATGTCTGAGACAGAGCAGACGTGCACTTCTCCATGTTTGAAGGCAGTCTCTCTCTTCTGGGTCCAGGTGTCGTCATCCTCCTTTGCATGGGCAGCTGGCTGACGCAACCTCATGTTTCTGGGGAAGTCATTGTTCCGCAGAAGTCCTAGTCTTACTGGGTTTTGGTGGCCCTTTTTGAGCCAGGTCACTTCCACTTGCCAAAAGTACTCCTGCTCTTCGTGTAGTAATCTAAATTCTTCTACGTGTGTAAAAATGTAGCTGTTTCATATTGCAAGGGTATGTGTCGTATTGCATGCGTCCTTGTTGCTATTTAAGTTTGCTTCTAACTAGCATACGTGCCGGATTTGGTGACTCTTTGAACATAATAATGAACAGGCTGATAATTGGCTGTAGATCTTTGATAATTGTGCTAAGCTGTGCTGGTTCTGGTTAGCACATCAGACCATTTGTACTTTCTTTATTGTTTAATTTCTTTGTATTTTGTAAGGTTTGCTCTAGATATTTGTAGAAGATGTGTAAATTCCATTTCAGTTGGTCTGGCAGACTGTGCTTATCGTAGGAATGCTGTTTAAAGTGCAATGGGTTGTTAGTCTATGGTCTTTTGTGAGTGATTGCATTAGTAACTACTTGACGGAAAATCACCAGATCCCATTCCGTAGTTGTGCTAAAAGCGTGTCCCTCACAAGCATTTGTTACAGCCTCTGGGCTTTTTATATGCAGCTTTATCTAGTGTTGCTTCTTGTGGTTTAGGTTAGCCACAAAACTAGGTTCCTATCACATGCCATTCTTGTTCCCACTGCATTTTCCTTATTTTGTTTAAAGAGTCTGCCAATTTAAAGGAGTAGTTGTGCTCCTATACTGGAATGTCCAACCTGGCTGCTCTTTCCTACATTGATTTCTGGCATTTTTTGAGTTAGGCAGCCACTTTGGTGGGTACCGCACAGAACAGAAAAAGTCCTGAGATGTCACCTGTTGCACCTGTGAGGGGGGAGGGGGAGGGGAGGGGGGAATCTATTACAGTAGTCTGATCCTCCTAATATATGGTGTGTTCGACCCCTTCTCCAGGATACTGTGTAACAGTGTTCTCATTCATGGTGCTGCTTACTTTTTAATATCAAAGGAAACGTGTGTTGCAGTTTGAATAGAAGTGCTAATTTGGTGGTAGTGTAAGAACCGGACACAGCCCAGTCTATGCATTATGAGTGGTGATGGGCATGCATGCAGAGAACCTTTTGCATCTTTCAAAGTGAGATTGCATGTTTAAAAATGAGATTGGTTAAAAAGGTGAGAATTTAGCTTATCGTGTCATTCCTAAGGGATAGAGAGCAATATTCTGTAATAGAACTTACTAGAGACTATATTATTTGTCCCTTTAAATCTTGCAAGGCGCAGGTATCCGGCCCAGACGTTTGTGATTAGGAAGAAACATTGTTCCCTGTTTAAGTTTTTGATGAATGCTAATTGTCCTAAATGTTGTGTCTTCACTAATTAGGATGCAAAAAGAACAATTGATAGACAGAATGCAGAACAATGTCATACATTCACCCCAGTACAGAGATCTGGGCCTAAATCCATCGTTTTTTTGTTCCCCATGCCATTCCAGTTTGAACCCAGCCATATGCAAATCAGTCTTGACCCTGCACCCAATGGGAACAGTCCAGCCCGAACTGCCAGACCCGGTCCTCTCTGGACTGGAAACAATCATCCTAGGAGCGGTTTTGGGGTTTCACACCTCATCAGCCAGGATAGCTTGATTCCAGTGGCATGGAGAGCACGGGTCCCACGTCTGGGCATACCCGTCCCACTCGGGGTGACACATGCAAAAAGAACAATTGATGGACAGAATGCAGAACAATGTCATACATTCACACCAGTACAGAGATCTGGGCCTAAATCCATCGTTTTATTGCTCCCCATGCCATTCCAGTTTGAACCCATCCATATGCAAATCAGTCTTGACCCTGCACCCAATGGAAACAGTCCAGCCCGAACTGCCAGGCCAGGTCCTCACTGGACTGGAAACAAGCATCCTAGGACCGGTTTCGCGGTTGGTGGGCAAAAGAATGATGGATTTAACCCAGATCTCTTGACTGGAGGTGAATGTTTTTATTTTTTTCTGCATTCCGTCCATCAATTGTGTGTCTTTTGCTTCCTCGCCCCAAGTGCGCCAGGTATGCCCAGACGTGGGTCCCGGGCTCACTGTGCCACTGGATTCAAGCTATCCTGGCTGATGAGGGGTGAAACCCCGAAACCAGTCCTAGGATGTTTGTTTCCGGTCCATGGAGGTCCTGGCTTGGCATTTCGGGCTGGACTGTTCCCATAAGGCACAGGTTCAAGACTGATTTGCATATGGCCAGGTCTAAACTGGGGTGGCATGGTGAGCAAAAGAATGATGGATTTAATCCAGATCTCTTGACTGGGGGTGAATGTTTTGATTTGTTCTGCATTCCTTCCATCAATTGTGTGTCTTTTGCTTCACTAATTAGGAAGCATCTTTTTGTCTCATGCCGCTTGGTGCCCAACAGACACTTCTGGGTGGTTTGACAAGCAGTATAATTTAGAAGACTCTGAACAGTGGTAACACAGGTCAGTTAATGGGCTTCACTATATGGGAAAAGAGTTGGGAAACCCTAAGGTAGAGGCGAGTCTCAATATCTATGCTAAAACTTAGTAGATTTCCTGTTCATTGTATATTGATGGTAAACTTCCTCAAGCATGAACTGCTAATAGGTATGGATCAGCCCTCATGCTGCTGCGGAGGGTCCACATAACACTACAGCTGCCTCGCATAGCAAGGCCTCAATCCTTCTTGGTTTGCAAGCACTGAATTAGGGTCAAACTCTTAGCTGGACTCACTTGTTATAACAACTTTGGTGCAAATTGTGCACGTCAGGGGTTTCTGCCCTGACAAATTTTGTTAAGTCAATTGTGATGTGCTATTAACAAGTTAATCCCTATTCCAACGTGTGTGAATCAGAATAGGTTACAAATCATGCACCCGGAAAATACCAAAACCTGGCCTCTCGGTATTTAATGAGTGCGCAATTTGCAGTGCTCCTTAAATCAGGCCTTTGTATTTTGCCACCATGCTACTCGGGTAGTTTGGTTCAACAATCCAGATTTTCTGTGCATCATCCAGAGGCACTTAAAGGTCACTCTGACAAATTGGAGCCTTCTGCAAATTCACCTTAATGGCCACAAAGGCACTCAAATCGTTCACTCTAACCATTGGTATTGAACTAGTTCCTAATTCAGTGGACAAAGCGAAAATAATTGGAAGCAACAGTATCTTGTCTGTATTCTGCCCAGTATCCACTGGCTGACACAGGACCTCAAGAAAAGCCCTTACAAACACCAAGTAGATCTAAAAGACACTTATGCTGTAAAAAGTACACTTGGGGCCCGATTACGATGCCGGCAGGAAGGGCTCCGACTGTCGGTCGGAGCCCTCCTGCCCACATCGTAATCACCGATTCGGATTCCCTTCCGACCGAGCCATTTTGATGGACTCGGTCGGAAGGGAATCCGAATCAGTCTTCCGAATGGCTTACGACGGGCTCGGAGAGCCCATCCTCCATTCTCCATCCTCCATTCAGAAGGCCCACAGTAATCCCCCGACCGGCTCTTTCCGGCCGAGGGATTACGATGACTGTTTCCCACTGCCTTTTTGTGCCGGTCTTTCCGGCACAAAAAGGCATTGGGAAACATGGGCCCCCATGAGTGCAAGGCCGCTAAATAGCGGCCTAGTGGGCACCTATGGTGCCCCCTGTTGATCTCCTGCACCCGGTGGCAGGCACCTTGAGGTGCCTGCCACCGGGTGCAGGGATGAACTACACTCTGCTGCTTTGCTATGAGAGCATGCATTCCGTTCGGAATGCATGCTCTCATAGCAAAGTATAGGATTTTCGGTCGCATCTCATTCCTGGGCTGGAACCATTGACTGGAGGTCGTTTGGTTCCAGTTCCAGAACGATGCCGGATGGACTCCGGTCCGTCCGGCATCGTAACAGTCGGTTCGTAGCATGTGTGGCTGTGGATGCACAATCTGTGCATACACCTGTCATATAGTGTTGGGCCCAGACGTTTGCAACTTGTTTTTCTTTGAAGAAGTTTGAGTTATAAGACCTGCTGTGACTCCTCCATTGGTGCAGAATGCATCAGTACACATTCTCCACCTCAGATTGTTTTTTCCACTGTGGGGCTTGGACGTTCAGGACACTGCTTCTAAGTTGAAGAGTTATTTCTTCTTTGGTTCTGTTTTGGGTTCTGCACCCCCCACTTCAATTACAGCAATGAAAACAATGATATTGCATTGGACAATTTTTCAGCCAACTTCTGAATTGACCTTTGAAGTCAGACATACTTCGACACACCGCGTTTCTGTTCTAGGCCCAATACTAAATATTCTTGGGCGACCACCACGAAGTCTGCAACCTCTGCCTCTCCCCGGAGCACAGAAAAACATCCTGAAATGCTTTCCTTACCTTCTGCTGTAAAAAAGACTCTCAGGAACAGGAGGGAGAGGAGGTGGGTGCATTACAAGATGCAGCACGACGAGTAATCAGCAATGCCTGGCATTTTCAGGGCTGAAGAGACTTTTTTTTTTTAACATAACTAAAATATTCTTTCATTCTATCAAAACATCTTTAAAATCAATGATATACAGTGTCTGTACAATTACATGACATGTTAAAAACTGAACAATTCATGGCAGAACTGCCTCTCATCTAGAGGAACATACCATAATCAAGGTATGATTAATGCAAGTTCAAAAATGCAAAATTAGTGTGATACAGTATCACACTAATTTTTCATTTTTGAACTTGCCATGTAATTGTATAGACACTGTTTATCATTGATTTTAAAAATGTTTTGATAGAATAAAAGAATATTTTAGTTTTGTTTCTGTGTGTACGCCTGCCCTTCTTAGTAATGAATTAGCAATTATCTTATACAATGCTAAGTAAATAATTACTTGCCACAGGATTTGTATGCACAATTGCTTCTTGGTCAGTGCAACACACTTTAGCCAAGACCTGCTGTGTAGACATTAACATTTCAACAAGCTCTAGTTGGCCAAGCAGTGTTAAGAACACCTTTTGAAACATCTGCTAGCTATCCACCTCTTTGGAGAGGGACTGCTTTATAGTCAATGTAGAGCATGTGTATCTACAGCCACAAATGCTACAAATTAGTAGTATCAGGAAATTAAGTTGATATCTCCTGTGTAAGGCCTTTTGGGTTTTTGGTGGATGTCATAGTGACATACCAGCCAAATGTGGGAGATAGGAGAGCAGGCAAGAGATGCAGTCTTCCGAAACTGTATATATCAGAACCAGAGTGCCTCCACTCTTTCCCTGTATTTTACATTGAGGTGTTCATCTTGATGTAGATGCTTCTCACAATGGAGATCCTTCTAAAAGGACATGGCTTCCTCACTCACACATTAGTGACATTCTTCATGAAAGGGGAGCTCCTCGTGAGCAACAAATGTTGCTGAGGGGGCTCATCACAAGCTCTTTATTAAATACTTTTTCTTGTTTGTATTTTGTCAGGTATGGGGGCCTCCTAAAATTGTGCATATTGGGGATCTGTGTTTCATTTTCAGTTCCCAACATCGCACGGTAAAACCCTAAAAAAAAAAAAAAGGCTAGAAATGTATGTTCCCCTTGACTGTTTATTCAGTAATCAGTCCGTCATTGATATTGTTGTTATAATTGAATAAATAGACAAGCAGAACATCAATTTCCAGTCCTGTTTTTACTGGTTACTTTCTAGGTACTTTTTTTCACCTACAAAGATAGAATATAAAATGATAATCCTGGGGGGGGTCCTAGAAGTATCGTCGTGGCAATAGTATTGCCCTGCCCCCGTACCACTGATTGTTCTTTGAATGTTGTCTGCCATAAGCTCATTCTTCCTCTCTTTCTTACCCTTCTTGGTGTTTGTCCTTGGAAGTCTCTCAGTCACAATCACCCATCAGGAATTCACGCACATACGCGGCTCCACCTTCCAGACTCCCTCAGCTGTGCCGCTGCATCTCTGCTCACTGAGGTAAGGGAGCTGTGAAGTCTAAAACCTTTAGTAGAAGCTGCCTTCTGTGGGGTTGGCTCTGAATAGAGGAAGGCGGGTGATTCAAAAACACGACTTGAAATATTTTAATTGAAAAACATGGACTGAAAAAAGGAGACTTTTCTTTTTAAAGTTTTTATTTCAAACTGACATAATATGATTTTACTAGAGAATTATGGCAGAAAGTATGGGGAGGCACTAAATGGCAATAATCAAGTGGAAAGAGAAGATTGGGTAGTGATAGAGAGGTGATAGGCAGATGGCAGGAAGGGAAGGTGTGATGATGGCAGAAGCGGATGGTAGTGTAAAGGCAGAAGACCATTATAAAAATAGAAGAAAAACTGGATGTAAAAATGTCAGAATGAGAATATTTCTCCATTCAGAAAAGACATGGAGGGGCAAGACTGTCATCCCTTGAAAATGGATCTCCAGTGAAGAGAATACACTAGAAGATACTGCAACTCTGGATTTATACCAAGAAGAACCAAAAGAGACCAGTATCTCAGATACTCAAATCACATGGAGAAATATACAGTCCCCTCTCTCTTACTATATCCCACCCCCCACTCCTGCAGTTCCCAACTAAAGTACTATGAATGATATAAGTCAGACCAATACAAAGCAAAAATGGTAGTGACCTAGGTCTTACTCCTAATATTTACAGCACTTGTAAAGAGGGGCCAATTTATATAAAGGTGGGCGACCCATTGTTCCGCCAGGAAGACTGAGTAAATTACTCCGTCCCCCTGGTGGAGGGACCGCCCGCATTTGTAAAGAATTGGCAGGAACCACTGTCACAGCGGTTCCTGTCAATGCGTATTGCTGTTTGGTGCCGGGTTGGGTCCGCATGACGCAACCCTGCACAAAACGGGTTTATTTTTTTATTTTGAAAAAGAAAATCCCCAAACTGTTTTTTTTTTTTTTTTGCAAAAGAAAAAAAAAAAAATGCTCCCCTCGCCATGAGTCAGCTCCCATGGCGGGGGAGCATTATTTAAATTTTACTGCCCCTCTGGCAGTGACGGACAGAAAAAAAAAAAAAGACATGTCCGCCCATCTAAATTGGGTGTGCAGAGATGTAGCCATTTCTCTGACGGCCCTTACTTCATCGTGCTGTCGGAGAGATTTGGCTATGGCGGTGACGGAGTAGTCACCACCGTAGCCAAACCTATAGTCTGCCTGCAATTAAACATGTGGATGGACCATTATCTTGGTGGTGTGTATACTCCATCGCAACTGCATCGGAGTGTACACACCGCCAATATTTAAATCGGCCTCAGAGGTATTGCAGTAAAGCTAGTCTTAAATTAGAAGAGCCAATTCTCTGCAGCTTGAATGAAAGCCTTTATGTGTCGGGGACTTCTGTTCCCAAGGACGGTGGCCATACTGGATTGGATTAATTTGGTAAGCTTGTGGGTAGCATCTTTGAATGGGAACTCCTCTCCACTCAACTTCCCAGTTTTTCTGAAAAGCATAGTTACCATCATGAAACTAGGCAGTCACCTCCTTTTCGAATCTCACCTTGGTGGTTCTTGAGGAGGGTTTACCTGACTGTCCCACAGAATTGTGGTGGGGGTACATGAAGTGTATTTAAACAGTTGCTCAATGTCCTCTTTCTGCTCTGAAAAGTGTCATCAGCTCATATTGTTGCATCCACCATGGATATTATATTCTCCACTGCTGTATCAACTATGAGCAGGGATCACCTGCAGTAGGTTTGGAAAGTTTGGGTTTGGCATCAGAAACTGTAACATTGGAACATGATCTGAAAGGCCTCACATGAGGCAGCTCCTAAGGCTTGAAGGTCTCTTGGTATGTTTCTCTGGAGCTAGTAAGTCACAGGGTATGTTCAACAGGTTAGTAGCTGGTCTTTCAGAAGGTGGCATAGGTCTTACCACAGATGGCACAACGGTTGACAGGAATTATTGAGTATACACCGGGCTAGAGGTCTTGAAGGAGCTGGCATAGAGTATAGAAAGACTCATTTAAGTTGCATAGATTCTCAAGGTCTAATTGGAGGCAGCACAGGGCTGCAGGTCGCACTAAGGGTAGGGCAGGGGCTAGAGGTCTTACAGATTTGCAAACTGAGGCTCGAAGTTCCCACAGGAAGTAGTACCAAGACTAAAGTTCTCACGGATGGTGACTTATGGACTGAAGTTCTCATGTAAGGCAGTCTAAAAATGTTAAGGTCTCTTTAGAGGTGATACAGAGACAGGAAGCCTCAAGGGAGGTGACATCAGCACTTGAAGGTATCCTGAGACCTGCCACAAACTGGTGGGATCAGGAGACTTGGCACAGGGCTGGAAGGTGTGATAATAATTGGCACAAGAGCTGGAGTGTTCTGGGGAGTTAGCACAGACTTTGAAAGGACTCCTGTTAGGTTGCACAGGGGCTGGTGTTCCCTTGGAAGATCACACAGTGCTAGAAAGTCTCATGGGAGGTGATAAAGGCTTTCGGTCTCACTAGAAGCAGAACCTGGGCTGGAACACTTGATTTTTAGTTTGCACCGGGCTGCAGAACTCATGGGAGGTGGCACGGGGAGTGGCATCACAGGAAGTGGCATCATAGCTGTAGGTCCTGTGAAAGGTGGCGGAGGCACACTGTGGCAGATGATGTAGACCACACATACATTTCTTATAATTACATGCATGGTGTCTCTTACACAAGCCTGATGTTCTTTTACCCGTTTTCTTCTCTCCAGCTACTGCAGTGTGACCCTGACAGCCGGTTAGGGTCTGGAGCAGATGGAATCAACAAGATCAAATCTCATCCTTTCTTTAGAACCACTCACTGGAACCAGATGCTTTAGACATGTGGCAAACAGTTCCTGCAGATCTTGAACTAGAAGAGCCTGGAATTGCCACTCAACTTTTTGAAGTTGCACGGGGTCCACAGAACTTCCAGTCCTTTTGTGAGGTTTCTTTCAGACGGAACTTGGACAATCATGTTGGCACCTCTAATCATTGTTGTATGATTTCTCTCCAGCGAATCAAGGCCATCACAGGTGCTTCCACTAAAGAGCCATGCATTCCATATATATTCCGCTGATGCTTGAGGTCCTTCTGCTGAGTCAGAGACCTCAGAGTCTCTTCTACTAAAGCATGAGGTCCATCCCCATAGTCCTAGCCCCTGCATGCCTTTCCATTGATACAGTGAGTTCTTCCACCGAGCCATCACCAGCTGCTCCACTGATGCATGAAATCCCTCAGGCTAAAAGGCTGTTCCAATGATGCATGAGCTCCCACACCATGTCATAGCCCTCTCAGGCTCTTACTGATTCATGAGGTGTCTAGGTTGGGACAGCCCTCACATACCCTTCCACTGATAATTGAGATTCCTCTACCAAGTGCCATCACAGGTCTTTCTTTGATGCACCCAGTCTCTCCGCAGATTCCTCAACGAGTCTTCCACCCATGCAAGATGTCCCTCAACAGTTATTGCATATCTTGTGACCGCTAAGGGGACCCTGCCACAGCGCCCTAGCTGTAACAAGCCCTCCCTCGGATGCATGAAGTCCCTTCCACTGATACACTTGCTCTTAAGCTTCAGCCATAGCTCTGCCTGGGCCTTGCAGTGCTTGGCCAGTCCATACTAATGTTTGACCCTCTTTAAGTGACTTTGGCCAAAGGCAGGTCAAGAGGCTGGGCATGTGAATTACTAGCTCATTTTCAAACACAGCTCACCAGGGGATATGTACACCATTGAAGATGAAACGCAAGCCCTGTATTGCACTGCTAAATAAACATGTCCACACAGCAAACCTTTCTTCTAAGTTGAACTTTACTATCATTAAAACTGCTCCTGTCTGATCAAGTAACAATAAGAGGTTTAGGGTGTACCTGAATATGGTAAGACATTAATCAATCTGTAAACCTCAGTGTACCAAATGCCACAACTCTATATTCATTCATTCTCTCGCTCTCTCTTTCTCTCTTTCTCTCTTTCTCTCTCTTTCTCTCTCTTTCTCTCTCCTCTCTCTCTCTCTCTCTCTCTCTCTCTCTCTCTCTCTCTCTCTCTCTCTCTCTCTCTCGCTCTCTCTCTCTCTCTCTCGCTCATATGTTATTGTATAAAGTGCTACACTTTATATGAAAAGATTCTTTATTCCAGATCCATTTTTTTTCCCTCAGAGACAACACCAGCTCTCCAGACATCCTCAGCACTATTCCATGTCTCTCGGGGCCCCATCGTCTACTTATCTGCCCCTTTGGTGCTTTGAAACCATAACTGGGGAATGAATTTAAGAGCTAAATATACAAAACAGATTAAATGTTGCTGGAATGTCAACAATGGGACACATACATGAGCACTGGCACTATGACACTGATACTAAAAGATTCATCAACTAGATGCCTGGAGTTTGTAGGGGAAGCTACTGCAAACACTGGTTCTGAGCGGTATCGCACCCCACCACAAGCTCCGAGCATTGGGAGTTGTTGGGCCAGGAATGGGAAATAACATGCTGCTTTGGTACTACTGGGTCACTTTAAAAATGAGGATCACACAAAGGGGGTGAGGGAGGGTTAGTAGCCTACTCTCGAGGGATCTGGTTTCACCAGACACACCCATCTTCAAGAGAAGAAGAAAAAAAAGCATTTGCAATGCAATCGGTTCCCCATTTGTGAGAGTTTATTGGCTTTGTAAATAATATTGCTTTTTATGTATGTTTAGTTGTTTGTAGTGGAGTAGGTGTATGTTGTTTGTAATGGAATTATGTGGTTTGAATTGTTAGTTGTGGAATTGTGTGGTGTGTAGTGTATTTGTGTATTGTAAATATGTGTTATGGTGAATAGATGGGATGAGAGTTGTATGAAACAGTAAGAATGAG
Source organism: Calotriton arnoldi (assembly GCA_963921515.1). Lineage (NCBI taxonomy): Eukaryota > Metazoa > Chordata > Amphibia > Caudata > Salamandridae > Calotriton > Calotriton arnoldi. Next base: position 2,594,540 of record CAWUFW010000555.1, on the reverse strand, counting down.
AGGGATAGGTAGTTTGTGTATGAAGTGTAGATAAAGTAGTATACATAGTGTGTGAAAGAGAGAGAAGGGGAGAGAATGTTATAGATGTATAAAGAGGCTGCGGTTGTGTATGTAGAAGATAGAGAAAGAAGAGGAGGAGAGTCTGTGTTTGGTGTTATTTGAAAACAACTAAATATGACACATTTTTCGGTTCCACACACAATCAAATTGCAAAAATCTGGCATGGGCAGTGGTAGTCTTACAGAAAGAAAACATGATCAACACACAAAAACTTTGTCAAACACATCGCCAGACCTGTTGTCTTTATTTATTTATGTTTGTTCTGTTTTAAGTCCGTCTTCTGCCCCTGCTGTATGGCTTTTCAAACTAGCATTATTCCTTATAGCATAGATGCCCCTGGCTCCATTTTAACTGCCTTTTCTGCAAGTTTTCTCCCTGGCACGTTTTATTCACATACCATCCTGAGGCAGAGAGACCTAGGACGGCCTCTTTCCAATACCCTGCACAGTTAGTGGATGTCTCAGTAGAAACACATTAACATTTGTGGCACACTCTAAGAAGAAGTCATGTGAAGTTAGTGGAGAAAGACCAAAACAAGCATTGGCTAAATGCCAAAAGATATCCTAGATTTTATGTAAAAGTACACATTGTATCAGCAGTCCCTGGCACTGAAGGGGACTACTCCTTGTGTGGATATGCACAAGAGGTGTCCAAAGAAGCCCCAGCAGGATAGCTCCAGGCCAGCTTTTAGGGATATCCACAGAAAAGTCATGTAATACAATGAATCGAAATGGAACAGTTCCATAGTCTGTGGTTATCTGGAAAATGTGGAATGGATCCGAGTCTTCTGTCTCGACATTCAGCATTTTTTATTTAAGGCAATAATAACACGACACAAAGACCTCCAAACGACACCACACTTATGCTAGTCCTGTGTGCAGATGCCAAGGAACATGGCGGGGCTAAATACATGAACTGTTTGTGTTCATCGTTTATCTCAAGGGCATAACTCGAGTGTTGCTGCACAGCACAGGCAGAATGACAACTGCAAAGCGTGGGTGCTCTGAAGTTGAAGTGAACAAAACTAAATCTATAGCATCCAAAACAGATTATAGATGTTTTTAAAGAAAATTGTTTATAAGGAGAGTGGGCTATCTTTGCTATGCCCTAATACTGCCAGCATAAATTAGTCACGATTTCTAAATCTAAAGGTTCACTGTGGTCAACGCGACAATGGAAAGGAGCAACATAGGCATGGCCAGGCCTTTCCTACTGCACCAGTACTTTAACACTTACCCGGTAAGCTCTCCGTTCCTTCACTATGGCTAAGTGTATAATTTAAAAACCTAAGCAAAGCATTGTGTTTGTTCCTAATCTGCTAACTCTTCATATTTTGTAAATAAACTGAACTCGGTCATGTAGAGACTAGTTCCTGCATAACTGAAAGCTCTTTCACAACCTTGAATAATTAAACAATTCCTGCCCTTTGCGCTTGTTCTTTCGTCTGCACTAGAGACAAAGTCCAAGCGAATATTTTCACACTGACAAACTCAAGAAGTGAAATGCTGTTGCAAAGCTTGTCACCTGGAAGCAATTGTGAAACCGACAACTTGAACGAGACTATTATGAAACACAGTGGCAAATGACCCGAATGTTCACTGCTCATCCATAGCAACGTCTTCCCCATTTATTCATGGCATCTTTTTAAGTACGTGAAAAAAAATAGCTTTTGCATTAAAAATAAATGAGCAGTAAGGTTGGTATCTTGTGACATATTGGACATCTGCCAAACCAGAAAGGTTAATCGCATTGGATATATATATATATTTTTTTTTAATACAGTAGATGCCTAAAATATTAATTCAACACTCTAATGAATATAAATGAGCTGATAGGTTTTGGAAGCAAATGATTTCTGAAAAGCATACACATAGGAACTGTAACTTCCCTCGCTGGGAATGGTGTCATGCTAGCTTCATCTGGTTTAAGGTGGAAGTAATTTCAAACTTTTTGCGGTAGAATGGCCGAAGGGCAAAAAATACATAACACTTACCAAATCAGCATTGCCAGGCATTCCTGTATAACGCAGATGTGGAGAAATCAAATTATGCAGCAATAAGTTTTATCTTCATTCTGGGTTTTACAGGCTCAGAACTGAATGAATAACCAGGGCAGTGTCCCGGGAGTGGTGTGTGCGACTGCCATTGTAAAACTGAAAGCGCGCATGGTGCGCTGAAAATAAAAACAAGAAGCGACTGCCATTATTCTTCAAGGGCAGCGTCCAGTGAGTGGTGTATGTGGCCGCCATTGTAAAACTGAAAGCGTGCATGGCGCGCTGAAAAAAAAATGAAACTGAAAGCATGCATGAAGCGCTGAAAATAAAAACAAGGGGGGAGAGGAAGGTGGACGCAACGCTAAACTGCTTTAAAGAGGCAGTGCTGTGTAGGGCTGGATGTAAAAGATGCGGACACCATTGCTATGCGCTCGCACAGCATGTCGTGCCTGCTTATGCAAGCCATTCATTAAGTAAATAGGTCTCCCTAACTGCTAATGAAAGCTACAGAGTAAGGACACATGTAAGAGGGGCTGTCCTTATGGGAGGTAACAATAGGAGAGAGGGTGGTACTAAGGAGGGACTACTAAGCCTATTGACAAATCAAAAGCCATCATTTACAAAGGACCGGAAGAGGAGCCAATTGTAAAGATGGGCGGAGCTTAATGTCCATATCCTGAATACAGCATGTCTCGAAGAGACAGCGCAAGCGCTGCCTAGGCGAGACCTAAAAAAAAAGTGAAAACAAGTAGGACTTTCCGGCTCCAACCACTAGATGGCGGAATATGCACAGAATGTGAATCTAGAAGAGCTTCAGGCTGCAAAACCATTGTTACAGGTAAGTAACTTGTTTCTTTTCCGCTTCCATTTACCACATACTGTGAGCTTTTTTCGGCCAGTGTAAGTCGTAGGGTGGGATTTTGGGAAGGTATGAAGAGGAAGGGCAGGCTCTGCCCTGGCAAGTCACAGGAATCTTAGAATTAAGGGGCGACTCAAAGTAAAGGCCACTGACACATTGGCACCAATATTGACATGAGGGCACTGACCTATTGGCACCAACACTGCTACATAATACAACGACCACTTCCCACCCCTTAAGTTGGATTTATATGTGCAGATTTCTCCTAAACCGTGTGGAGAAATCTGCATACGTAAATTGATTTACACCTACCAGGAATCTCTTTAAAAAAAAAAAAAAAAAAGTAAATTCAGTTGTATATTTAAATTTATGACTACCGCCCTCCAGATTATTACGGACACTATTGCCAGTTCTGATGTTTGTTTTGATCACTTAATGCATTCTGGGTTTTGTAGTCTTGTTTTTGGTTCCATTGAACTAATTAATGCTAATACGCGTCAAAATCAGTGATTTGTAGGTGAAACGTTCATGATTGGAGATCAATTCCGTAAAGACCAGGAGATAGGTGGTCACCCTTTTTATGACGGAATTGACTGCGAATATGGCCAAATGCATGTTGTGAATGATGCTGAGAAAGAGAGATGGAGATAGTCGACTGGACTATTGTAATGCACTTTTGGGAGCAGCGAATGAGGGGGTGCTAAATAGGCTCCAGGTAGTGCAGAACACTGCAGCTCGATTGGCTTTAAATCAGCCACCCAGGACTCCTTCCCGGCCATTTCTAAAAAGCCTACACTGGCTTCCTATTCGTAATCAAATCAAGTTTAAAATTTGCTGTTTGATTCACAAAACCCTTAACGATAGTGGGCCCAAGTATATGACCGATAGTCTTGTCCCCTATCGTCCCAACAGATCTCTGCGTTCCAGTGGAAAGGATCTGCTAGTAGTGCCCCGGGTCAACAAACTTCGTGCGGGAGGCAAATCTTTTGCCTATGTAGCCCCGTGCCTTTGGAACTCACTCCCCAGTGCGTTACGTATGTGCCCCGACTTGCTAAAATTCAGAAAACTACTGAAGACTGAACTCTTTTAATAATGATTGCCTTCCACCTCCTTGTTTTCACGTTTCGCTGCTAGAGCGGAGATACCCCTGCAGGGGTGAGTCCAGCGCTTTACAAATCCCTCATTCATTCATTCATAGAGAAAGCCCAAAAAAGACTGGCAGTTTAGATCCAAACTGTGGCAAAGTCACTCACAGCCAATGCCTTGGTTGATTGAGCCCTATATCAAAGCTTCTCATCAACCTCCGTAAAATTCTCTCCAGGTTTAATCAAAGGTCTTAACCCCACTGTGCTTTGAAATGCAATATTTCCTACGAATTTTTCAAACTATTCAGTTGGATAGAATAACACTAATACATTTAAGAATTTCTCAAAACTGTGTTTTGTGCTTTAAAATGACATATATTGTAGCATTGTGACAAGATATTCCAGGACCAAACCCCTCCCTCCCCTCATTCCTCGGGTCTCCTTTAATATTGGTGTTACTGGGGCCATGTCCCCCTCAACATTTACCTCTGGCTATTGGCCTCCCTTAAACAAACAATAAGAGGAGTACAACCAGGAGACACAGCAAGGTCTCCAAAGTATTAGGATAAAGGGCACAAGAGAGGAAAAGTCCTTTCTTAAGAAGACCCCTCACTCACCAACCTGGTTGGTGACATGCTTCATCATCGGGGTCCCACCCGAATGGCAAACGGGTGTGCTTCAACACCTGATTACAGTGGAGCAGGTTTGTTTTCTGTGTGGGTGAGGGAAATGGTGATTTAAAAATTGGCCAAATATAACTCAAAATTAGTATTTTAATAATAGAGCACCTGGACAATATTAAAAACGAATCATAAGACACCCTTTTGGTTAAATTGACCAACTGGTATCTTTAAGTAAAAAAATTTGCAAAAAGTGCGAAAAAAAGGGTCTACATGTTTCAACCTATTGTCGGTAATACTAGGTTTTCGTCAGGACCAAGAGTACGTGACCCGGGCGGTCTACACACGCTAAGGTGTACCCTGCCCTTGATCACTGTTACCTAACTCTGTACTCACAGTTAGGAGACCTTTCATCCGAATAGTTGAAAGGAAAAAACTATGTAACGCATGTTTGCGTGCTTCATGGGAGCTGTGGCAGGTCTGTATTCTAGGCGCAGCAGCCGGTGACTGGTGACTCGCTATTACGCAACTGAGCCAGCACCACGACCCCTACTCCCATGAAGCACGCAAACATGCGTTACATAGTTTTTTCAGTGATCAAGGGCAGGGTACACCTTAGCGTGTGTAGACCGCCCGGGTCACGTACTCTTGGTCCTGACGAAAACCTAGTATTACCGACAATAGGTTGAAACATGTAGACCCTTTTTTCGCACTTTTTGCACATTTTTTACTTAAAGATACCAGTTGGTCAATTTAACCAAAAGGGTGTCTTATGATTCATTTTAATATTGTCCAGGTGCTCTATTATTAAAATACTAATTTTGAGTTATATTTGGCCAATTTTTAAATCACCATTTCACTCACCCACACAGAAAACAAACCTGCTCCACTGTAATCAGGTGTTGAAGCACACCCGTTTGCCATTCGGGTGGGACCCCGATGATGAAGCATGTCACCAACCAGGTTGGTGAGTGAGGGGTCTTCTTAAGAAAGGACTTTTCCTCTCTTGTGCCCTTTATCCCAATACTTTGGAGACCTTGCTGTGTCTCCTGGTTGTACTCCTCTTATTGTTTGTTTATTCAATTTAAAGGGGATCAGGAGTATTCCCCTCCACATTTGTGGAAATCCCTTTCTCATGTTTTTGTATATATTGGCCTCCCTTGCCATCACCAAGTCATAACCTTGACAAGATCTTCCTTTGATTCATGAGGTCCCTTCATCGAGCCCTCACGGGTCCTCCCTCTGATGGTTGCTGTCCCTTCGGAGAGCAATAGGGCCCGATTAGAGGTATGTCGCCCAAGTCCGAAACCTGCGCAAGCCCCTGTTTTCAAAGTGGGTCAGAATTCTAAGCTGTCCAGAGTTTATTGCACCAGTTAATTATTGGGTGGGATAAAGTCTGCATCCCTTAATAACTTTTGGCAGATGAAAACTGTCCCATCTGTGCATCTCCCAGTTTAATGAAGTTAGAGTCCTGTTCTCTCACCCCTCAGTAAGGAGTGAGCGTGAGGCTTTACTGCACTAGATCCCTCTGCTGAGCCACCACTGGTGGTAGCAAAATGCCCAAGACCCTTATGCTGCCAAGTCCACTACAGGCAAGTCTATGTGCACTATAACTGCAGATTTTGGGCCCACTGCACATCAGGAGAGAGGCTTCAAGTCACTGGTGATGAGGTGAAAGCTGTGGTCCGCCTGGGTCTAAGTCCCTGCAGGGTCCCTGTCTACATATACAAGACACACATCCAGAACCATTCTTGAAAAACAGCGCACTCAGCAGTCTCACAGAGTTGTCAAATTTGCATGCAAAAGTAAAGTCAAGCTGATGGATTTTCACTTGTGTCTCTTCAAATGAATCTTGCTTGAATGTCATTGGTCTCGAGGCCTAGTATAGAAAAGGCAGGTCAATTTACAGGGTTATTACAGAGGTTTTCTTCTGGGAAGTACTCTTTGAAAGGCAGTTCGCACCATTTAAAGGAAAACCAGTGAAATGAAAAATAAACACTTAAGTATGTAACAACACAAGAATACTTGCTTTAAATGGAATCATTTATTTGGTATTTTGGTACAGTTCGCTTTGCACCCAAAAAATGTTTTCTTTTTGAAAAATAACACTGACAAATGTTGTAATGCATTTACTTATTCAGATCATGCATCAAGTATGTATCATGCACCATGTGATGCTTTAGTAGGGGAAAACCTTTTCAGTATGGCTCATTGGTTCAGCAAATAGTCCTGCCACACGTTGAAAACAGTGCATCTCATGCATTGCATTGAAGCACTCCCTAGGAAAGAATACTGTAGCCAATGGCATTACAGTGAAACATAAACACACACCTCCGGAATATACCCTGGATAGGGAACTTGAGGCTATGGGGTCTGAAGGGTAAGCTGGCCTCCCAAAACAGAATGTGCACACACAATAAGCTACCCAAGATTTTTTTCAAATATTAATAATGCATCCCTCCCAACACTACTCAGTATGAGTATTGGACATACACAAAAATGTGACGGGTTGTCCTCGCACACCACCAGGTGTCATGCTTCATCATAGGACAACCCACACTGTCCGAAAACCTGGATGGATGAAGAGTGGGCCTTCACCTGGAGTCAGGGAGGCACTTCTAACTAAGAATGGACCCGTGGTTTAAGTGTATTAACCAATGTGGCCTCCTACAGCTCATATGCCTCGAACATAGTTTTTAGATCGTATACTTGTGCATAGATCGCCATCTGGTGTTGGCCTCGGATGTTTGCACTTTGTTTTTTGTCTTGGAAGAAGTCTTTGTAGTCACGAGGTAGGTGACTCCTCCCTAGGACGATAGTGCGCATGGGCATCGACTCCATCCCCAGATTGCTTTTTTCCACCATCGGGTTCGGATGTGATTTGCTGCGCTCCGGGTCGGTGTCGTTCTCGAACCCCCTTCGACGCGCAATCCCTCTCCACTCGACGGTATTGTCTCGATCGCGTTTCCTTTTCAACGCGTATCCTTGGGAAATATAAAATCCTCGACCTCGATCTTCAACGCAGGCTGTTGGGCCTATCCGCGCCGACCACGCCAGCAGTCAATGGAAAGGACTCCTTTCAAAAAATGCCCCTGGGGTGGTGCTAAGTTCCCACACACGGACTTACACAAGGTTTGTAACCTCTGCCTCTCCCCGGAGCACAAAGACAAGAACTGCGAGGCCTGTGCATCTTTCAGGTCGAAGAAAACCATCCGTGACCGTTGGGCTCGACGTCACGAAATGTCTCACGGAAGCAGCTCCATCCCAGACATCTTCGGAGCAGAGCCCAATCTCCAGCCGGAGCAACAAGCTGATGAAGGAGACATCTCCCTCTCTGAAGCCGACGACGCCGAAGACGAGACAGTCATCCCGGCTCAGCGGTCCGTGAGTACTGAAACCCCTCTCCCAACCAAGACCAAACCTAAGGCTCCGGTAACACCTTCGCCCTCGGGCTCAGGTCGACACCGGCAACACATTTCAGACGCCCCGCCCTCTGGCCCGGCTATGAAACCAAAAGAAAAGCCTTCCAGCTCGGGATCGAGCCAACCCCATTCCGGTGCCGAAAAGTCACCTTCGGCACCGAAGTCCAAATCCAAAGAGGTGCCACGCCCTTCTTAGTCGGCACCGAAAACAGCCTCGATGCCGAAGCCCTCGGCGTCGAAACAAACAAAGGATAAGCATTCGGAGCCGAAAAAATCTTGGGAGCCGAAAAAATCTTGGGAGCCAAAAAAATCTTGGGAGCCGAAAAAATCTTCGGAGCTGAAAAAAGTCTCGGAGCCACAAACTCCTATACCAAAAGCTAAGGAGTCCAAGACCCCACAGAAAGCTTCAGAGACACGGTCTAAACAACATTCTGACCCTAAGTCTTCGGCACCGACAAAGGACACTGTACCCACACAACAGCCTCCACCAGAGTCTTCGGATCCAAAGCAAAAAACTCTGTACATTGACCCAGAAACTGGCAAAGTTGTCGCCAAACCTCCTAAAAAGAGGAAATTGGACACTTCAGAAGACCCTAAAATACCCATGAAGCGGAAGGAGATAGGCACTAATACTTCTCCACCTCTCTCTCCTTCTCCAGCTGATCCAAATCTGCTAATTTCTCCAGCACACTCCCCACAACATACATTTTCACCTCAACCACAGGATGATGAAGATGATTATTCTGATGAGGGTGGGGATGGAGATCCAGATAAGGATAATGAAGCACATACCATTCCACACAATACAGATCCTTGGGATGATTACAACACAGATCCCGGCCCACACAATGACCCTGACCTTTATCCCTCTAGGCCATCTCCACCAGATGACAATATTGGGTTTGCGCAACTAATTAATAGAGCTTGTCAATACCACGGAGTACAATTACACTCTGACCCTTTAGAGGAAGACTTTTTATTGGAAACATTTGCACCCACACAAAAGTCCACACACACCCTGCCAATGTTAAAAGGCATGCTAAAACATGCACCTGAAGTTTTTAAGGACCCCGTCAGAGCCAGGATTCTTAACACCAGGGTAGACAAAAAATATAAGGCAGCTCCCAATGACCCAATTTACATTAAAGGTCAGGTCCCTTTAGATTCTCTTGTGGTGTCTAATGCACGCAAGAGGGCAAATTCACAAAGCACAGGCGACACCCCTCCTCCTGATAAGGAATCCAAACTCATAGATGCATCTGGAAAACGTATTGCGTCACAGGCTGCAAATCATTGGCGGATTGCCAATGCCCAAGCTTTGTTGGCCAGATATGACAGAGCTCCCTATGATGAGCTTGAAAAGCTTATGCAACATCTTCCTGACCAATATCAAGACAAAGCTAATAACCTTATACAGGAGGGAAAATTAATAACAAATACATCTATCAAATGTGCGTTTGATGCAGCTGATACGGCATCTCGTGTTATTAATACTAGCGTTTTGCTACGCAGGCACGCTTGACTCCGAATCTCCGGATTCAAGCAGGAAGTGCAGTCCGCTATTCTTAATCAGCCTTTTGACCAAGAACATCTTTTTGGGCCCACAGCTGATGCATCTTTAGAGAAGATGAAAAAAGATACAGACACTGCCAAGTCCATGGGAGCCTGACAATTACCTTCCCCTAGAGGTTCATTTCGTTGCTCCTTTTACAGGGCTAGCTCCAAAACTATTGGCTCGGAGCATCCCTCTTCCTCCTATAAAAGCCCCAATCAAAACAATTCCTCCAAAGGATACTTTCGTGGAGGGTACAGAGGCAACAATAATAAGAGAAGAGGTCGTGGAAACAATACCCGCAACTCCCCTACCACCAAGCAGTGACTTCCCTTCACTTCCCCCCGATCATCCCACTCCTGTCGGGGGACGCCTCTCACAGTTCCTACCTGTCTGGAATTCTATCACAACAGACAAGTGGGTAAGACAGATTATCCAGTATGGTTATTGCCTGGAACTCACATCCACTCCCCCAAATATCCCTCCCAGACAACGTCCAATGTCCCCAGAACATCTGACTCTTCTGAAACAAGAGGTTCTCTCTCTATTACAAAAACATGCAATAGAACCAGTCCCCTTACCTCTTCAAGGCACAGGGGTTTACTCTCTCTACTTTCTAATCCCAAAAAAGGACGTCTCTCTCAGGCCAATACTGGACCTCAGACCGTTAAACCTCTACATTCAGTCAGACCACTTCCACATGGTCACTCTCCAACAGGTGCTCCCACTGCTTCAACAAGGCAACTTTCCACTCTAGATCTAAAGGACGCCTACTTCCATATTCCCATTCACCCCGCTCACAGAAAATATCTCAGGTTCGTGGTGGACGGTCAACACTACCAATTCAAAGTCCTTCCGTTCGGGGTGACTACAGCACCCAGAGTCTTTACCAAGTGCCTCGCAGTAGTGGCGGCTCACTTACGAAGACAACACATTCATGTGTTCCCTTATCTGGACGACTAGCTCATAAAAGCCAAGTCACACAGCACCTGTGTGCAACACACACACAAAACAATCCAGCTGCTTCACGACTTGGGATTCACGGGGAATCTCACCAAATCCCACCTCCAACCGTCCAACACACAACAATACCTAGGAGCTACCATAAACACTTCAAAAGCTTTAGCATACCCCAACCCTCTCAGGATAAGCACTATGCAAGCTCTAATATCTAAATTTCAGCCTCAACACTCATTACCAGCTCGAGTGTTCATGCAGTTGATCGGGATGATGGCCTCTTGCATTCTCATCATCCCTTATGCAAGACTCCAAATGCGTCCCTTACAGGAGTGTTTAGCACGTCAGTGGAACCAGGCTCAAGGTCAGCTAACAGATCTGGTGTTGGTGGACAGCCGCACACATCGCTCTCTGCAGTGGTGGAACACACAAAACCTTTCCAAAGGGTGGCCGTTCCTCGACCCGGTTCCACAGATAGTTCTAACAGCAGACGCATCGGTCACCGGCTGGGGAGCTCATCTTCAAAACCATACCATTCAGGGCATATGGACCCCTCAACAAAAAAAACACCACATAAATTACCTGGAACTACTGGCAATTTTTCTGGCATTAAAATCCTTTCAACTACATGTGGTAGGCAAGGCTGTCCTGGTCCGCACAGACAACATGACAGCAATGTACTACATACAGAAACGGGGGGGGGGGGACACACTCTACAGCTTTCACACCTAGCTCAAAGCATATGGAGATGAGCCATTCCGCAAAACATATATCTCCTTGCAGAACACCTCCCAGGGGTACACAATCACATTGCAGATCTGCTCAGTTGTCAAACACAGCAGATCCACGAATGGGAACTTCATCCTCAAGTTCCTCTTCCATTCTTTCACATATGGGGCCACCCAGAAATAGATCTGTTCGCCACACACCAAAACGCAAAATGCCCAAGCTTCGCGTCCAGGTATCCACACCCATTGTCCAAAGGCAATGCGCTATGGATGAACTGGTCAGGCAAATTTGCTTACGCTTTTCCGCCTCTTCCAATAATTCCGTTAGTGGTTCGGAAGCTCAAACAGCATTCCCTCACAATGATCCTGGTTGCTCCAACATGGGCCCGACAACCATGGTTCACAACCCTCTTGGAACTATCAGTAGTTCCTCATCAAAAGCTACGCCTCTCACCCAAGCTTCTCACTCAGAACCATGGAGAGATAAGACATCCAGATCCCAATCAACTCAACCTTGCGATCTGGCTCAGTTTGGCTACCTCGATCTCCCGCCAGACTGCATGAACATCATTAAAGAGGCTAGACGTCCTACCACCAGAGCATGTTACGCCGCAAAGTGGAAACGATTTGTAATTTACTGTACAAATAAAATCAATCCACTAGATGCTTCTATTCAAAACATTATCTCTTACACCTACAACAATGTAACCTAGCATATACATCCATAAGACTACATCTCGCTGCAATAGCAGCTTATCTCCAAAACAGACAACACTTGTCTTTGTTTAGAGTACCTGCTATCAAAGCATTTATGGAAGGACTTAAAAGAATAATTCCACCCTCTCCAGTGTGGAATTTAAATATCGTTCTTACCAGACTCATGGGTCCCTCATTTGAACCTCTGCACAAATGCGAAATACAGTTCCTCGCTTGGAAAGTAGCCTTCCTAGTCGCTATCACATCTCTTAGAAGAGTTAGTGAACTCCAGGCATTAACCATACAAGAACCATTTTTGCAAATCTATAATAACAAAGTGGTTCTTAGGCCTAATCCAAAATTTTTACCTAAAGTCGTTTCTGCCTTCCATCGTAACCAGTCTGTTGAACTCCCAGTTTTTTTTTTCCCTCAACCAGACTCAGTGGCAGAACGGGCTCTTCACACGCTAGACGTTAAAAGAGCAATACTTTACTACATTGAAAGGACAAAATCCTTTAGGAAAACTAAACAACTCTTTGTGGCTTTCTCCCCACCTCATAAGGGCAATCCCATTTCAAAAGCGGGGATTGCAAAGTGGATTGTTAAATGCATCCAAATATGCTATCTTAAAGCCAAACGCACATTAACCATTCCCCCTAGAGTTCATTCCACACGAAAACTAGAGGCTTCTATGGCATTCTTAGGAAACATTCCCCTAGATGACATCTGCAAAGCAGCAACTTGGTCTACACCGCACACTTTCACAAAACACTATTGTGTAGATGTGCAAGCAAAACAACAAGCTAGTGTGGGCCAGGCTGTATTAAGAAACATAGTATTCAAACAACTGCAACAGATACAGGTAGCCACCGCTAAGGAGGAAACTGCTGTATAGTCTATGCACAAGTATACGATCTATAGCTCATATGCCTCAAACGAAAAATGCTACTTACCAGTATGCATCTGTTCTTGGCATGTAGAGCTGTAGATTCGTATACGCTCACCCGCCTCCCCGGATACCTCTGTGTTCCAGTACTATCTTACTTAGATACATTACACATGAACATCTCTTTCTATTTCTTACTAACTCCATCATAACCCTTTATGGCAAAAACAATCTGGGGATGGAGTCGATGCCCATACGCACTATCGTCCTAGGGAGGAGTCACCTACCTCGTGACTACAAAGACTTATACTAAGACAAAAACAAAGTGCATACATCCGAGCCCAACACCAGATGGCGATCTCTGCAGAAGTATACGAATCTACAGCTCTACATGCCAAGAACAGATGCATACTGGTAAGTAGCATTTTCCTTATTCGCTAGACATGACACTTGGTATTAAAATCAATTGTCGGGACAAGGGGATTTAGTACCCCACCACCCCTATTACCGTCAACATGTTTCTGCCTAGTGGCTCAACTGAGTCTGCAGCATTCTTCAGGATTGGCATACGGGATCCTAGTGAGGCAACCTTGCATTCAGAATTGCCTCTAAGAAAGGGTGACCTTTGTCTACCTCTGAACTAGTCTGGCTCTTAAATACCCCAATGTTAGTCTTCTACGCTCCATGGAGGAAGGGCACAAGGACCGCTGTAGTCACACTTTGGTCAAGGTGTGTCCCTTGCGATCAGTCTAAATGCGTCTGCTCCTTCCTCCCGCTGTGTCAGCAGGAGGAAGGAGCAGACGCATTTAGACTGATTGCAAGGGACGCACCTTGACGTGACAGCATCAGCAGAAGGGAGGTGTGAGCATCAGAAGCACAGTGGCGACACCTTCAGTGGGAGGGCGATGACAATATGAGAAGAGGGCAGTGACAGTATCAGATGCACAGTGGTGACTGCATCAGTGGGAGGTCAATGACAGTATCAGATGGAGAGTGGTGACAGCAGGAGGAGAATGACAATATCAGCAGGAGGGCAGTGACCGCATCACATGGAGAGCAGAGACAGCATCAGCAGCAGGATATTGACACTACCAGATGCACAGTAGTGACAGCATCAGATGGAGAGCAGAGACCGCATCAGCAGGAGGGAGGTGTGAGCATCAGAAGCACAGTGGTGGCAACATCAGATAAGAGCAATGAGAGGATCAGATGGAGAACAGTGACAGCATCTACAGAAGAACGGTGACCGCATCAGCATGAGGGCAGTGCATATTCCTCCAGTGGACTGGTCTGTTTTGGGGTGGGTCTGGTTTCAGGGGGTTTTAGTCCCATTTCACACCATCTGTTCCACCACTTGCATTTGTTCATACACATAGCTCATGCTCACTCCCCCACATCTTGACAGCAAACATACATGTGCTATCCATGTGCCACATGGATGGAGCGAAGGAACCAGTTAAAAGAAAACTGTCAGGCCTGTTTTTTTTAACCGGAGTAAAAAAGATCTGGTCTTACAACTATAACCGTTTGCTGCCGCCACTATCAGTTCTACGCAGCCCAGTGATAGGAGAGTAGTCACTCTCAGAAAGACCGGATGCACTTGGTGTGCCCTCCAAGACAACCAATGGTCCTAGACTTATGTTAAATCTTAGTTGTCTGAAGCAATCATAGACAGCATAGGGTACATATACAGTTTAATTCAATAATGTACCATTAACTTATTTAAAACACATTCAAATATATCCTCAAAATCCAAAAAGAAATCCAAAGAGGCACACACAATTGTTTTTATGTGACTCGTATTTTATTCGGTCACTTTTCATACCATTTTATCATATTCAATGTTCAAAACAGAGGAGTGGTTGCTCCAAGGAAAAAGTGAAGAAAGAAAGTGCTCGTGAAGTAAGATAGAATATATAAGAGGGAGATCCAATCAAGAAAAACAATGATTCATCATTATTTACATTACAATCTCATTAGTAAAACTGGTCGTGATTCATGATTGCACCAGTTCTACATTGAGGCCTGTCCATTAGTTAGTTCATGGTTAATCATTTTGTTATTTCTCAAAAAATGCGCAAACAACGTTTGTCTGTAAGCAAGTAGGGCTGGGATAATAACAGGTACAGGCCCCGAGTAGGGGAGAGTGTCGACGTTTCGACCCTAGTGCAATGAGGGCAGTTTATATCCTCTGCAAGCGGGTCTTCCTCAAGACAGAAAGGAGGGATGAGGGGATGCGGGGAGCAACTGACCAGCTGGATTCCCCCGGGCCATGCTAAGATGATGTATTAAGACGCTGTGGGCGATTTTCTCACCCATTAATTGAAGGTAAACTGCTGTTACCAAGCCGCAATTCTATTGCGGACTTTTATATCTATACCCAGGGGCGGCACTTTAACTGTGCATCACCCATGATCAGTTGCTCCCCGCATCCCCTCATCCCTCCTTTCTGTCTTGAGGAAGACCCGCTTGCAGAGGATATAAACTGCCCTCATTGCACTAGGGTCGAAACGTCGACACTCTCCCCTACTCGGGGCCTGTACCTGTTATTATCCCAGCCCTACTTGCTTACAGACAAACGTTGTTTGCGCATTTTTTGAGAAATAACAAAATGATTAACCATGAACTAACTAATGGACAGGCCTCAATGTAGAACTGGTGCAATCATGAATCACGACCAGTTTTACTAATGAGATTGTAATGTAAATAATGATGAATCATTGTTTTTCTTGATTGGATCTCCCTCTTATATATTCTATCTTACTTCACGAGCACTTTCTTTCTTCACTTTTTCCCTTGGAGCAACCACTCCTCTGTTTTGAACATTGAATATGATAAAATGGTATGAAAAGTGACCGAATAAAATACGAGTCACATAAAAACAATTGTGTGTGCCCTTTTGGATTTCTTTTTGGATTTTGAGGATATATTTGAATGTGTTTTAAATAAGTTAATGGTACATTATTGAATTAAACTGTATATGTACCCTATGCTGTCTATGATTGCTTCAGACAACTAAGATTTAACATAAGTCTAGGACCATTGTTTTTCTATATCAATTAGTACCCAGGTCCATTGACTTTTGTGGGTTACCCCATTATATCTTAATGGCTCCAAGACAACCAAGCCTCACTCTGGGTCTCAATTTATTTTCAGTAGGCCTTCAGCATACCTGTATGATTCTCATGTGCTCAGGGGTGAAAAATAAAAAGTGCATAGACTTGCATTACGGGGGACGCAGGGCAAAGTTGCACGTGCTGTAAAAAGCTGCAGAGGAAACGTTCCTGTCCCAGCACAAGACTTGATGATCTACTTACACGTTGCAAGGGATAACTCGAGCACTCCATTTATGTATATTTATTCTGGTTTCTACATATGTTTGTAAGTCTTGCGTTTATAGAAACCCCGTGAAAATAACAGTTAATTACTGGTGCACCTGCAAAGAGCATCCCTGTTATGGACCTGAATGTGTGGCACTGTAGGGCCCTTAACTGCAAGCAAAAACATTGACATCTTCATTGACAATGAGTGGAAGAACCCTTAAGGGAATGGAATGGATGTCTTATAAGTGCTGCAGATTACCACAAATAGTGCTTCCTGGTGCGACCATACAGTAAAGCAGAGGAGCTATGAAAGATGGTGTAGAAAGTCTACATACTGATTTGAAAAGCCAACTTTTGAGCGCTTCTCAAAATATGCTCTGAACTAATGTGTCTCAATTCTTTAGGCCAATCATTCAGTAATGGGCGGTAAGAAAGGCGAAGGATCTTGCGCCTGTTCTTTCTCTTTTGTTCCTTGGAATTGAGGGCAAGCTGGAATTGGATGAGTGCAAGGTGCAAGCTGGAACATAAGGCTGAATAGGATCTTGGATGTAAAACGGACCTTTCCTAGACAAGGCCCTGAACACCAGGCTGAGTGATTTAAACATCCTACACAGGCTCATCAGGCCCACAGTTCTGAATTAGAAATAGAGGCAGGAATTTTGGCATGCAAATCAGGTGCTCTTCAGACCCTTGTCCTCAGAATTGTTCATTCCTCTCGCTTGTGCTGACAAAGCTTCTAAGTGCTTCCCTTTTAAACGCCTCAAGTTCAGATACATGCAAGTCTCAGCGGTGCCTTTACTTTAGAAAGCCTCTTACCCTAATGTCTTGGCTAAATTACGGCCTATTTCCCCTTTGGCATCTCCAGCAAAAACGATCAGGACTTTTTACATTGGCGTTTAGTATTGATAAGAGCATTAGTAAAGCAGAGTGTTGAGGGCATGTCTGGAATAGGGCAATCACTTCCAGGGCCAAAATGACCCATTAAATGCCACTGCTTCCTCGAGATTTTCAGTGCAAGGTAAGTCAGATTTATCTACAAGTGTTTTTTTCAGTCATGAATCTGGACCAGCTGCTGGAAGGGTTAGGCAGTTGCGAGCAGCCGATGTCGGGGGAGGAAAAGGGAAGCAACACAGGAGCCATATAATGTGTCCGAGGGCGCGCGACAACAGTTGAGCCTGGACGAAACAAGGCCCAAAAGATGGCCTGCTCGTGTGTGGGACGAGTGACGCGCTGTACCAGGAGCAGGAGCAGAACTTTTACGAATCTTCCGCGGATAGGGATGTGTGTTCTCTAAACGAATATTTAAATCGCCTAGTATAGTGCAATTTGAACGACTGTGTATAAAATATGTCATAGATTCTGAAAGTGTATTAACTAAATTACCTGGTGGATCAGGCGGTCTATTAATGTGTGTTTCGTTAAAAGAAAAAGGTTGGTTTCTAGGATAAGGGAAAAAACAATATTTTACCAAGTTGCATGTTGACCGAGAACGTAATGGTGCAGGAAAAAGCAGATTTGTGTTCAATGGCAAATGGAACGGGTTGAGCCTCCCTCTCGCGGCAGATGATTGAGTAACCTTGGGGAATTGCCAGAGAAATAGCGGGTGCAGTGGAGTCCTACAACCAGGACTCCTTAATTAACAATTAGTCAGGTGTTGGTGTTTGAGAGAAGTCTCAAAAATTGTAGTGGCCTCACCTTTAAGAGAAAACAAGCATTTGCAATGCAATAGGTCTCGCATTTTCGAAACTTTGACCTATTGGTATTGTAAATGACAATGCCTTTTATTATTGCAGGTTTTTAAACACATAAATAAAAGGCATTGTCATTTACAGTGCCAATAGATCAAAATCTCGCAAATGCGAGACCTATTGCATTGCAAATGCTTGTTTTCATTTCCCTTGGGATGCTGTCTTTACTTATGCACGGTATCTTCAGGGGCTTGGACTAAAGCGTTCCAAAAATGACATAGCCCCTCTGTTATATTTTTGGCAGCCACCTATCTGGGTGCAAACACTAAGACTGGCTGTAATACACAGTAAAAGTCCATAAACAAGACGCGCGGCAGCCATGATTTAATGTTAAAAAAAACCCGACGAGTTGGGCGAGCTGCGCAGCCCGTCCTGTGAGTGGTGCGTGGCCTCATTGTGAAATGCAAATATATATATTTTTTTTAAAGCGGCCGTCATAGCTAAAGCTGGCTTCCCACCAGTGCTCTTTAGATTAATTAAGCATAGAGGGGCAGATTTACAAGCCCCTTGCGTCATCTTTACGACACCGTTGCGTCACTTCTGTGACGCAGCGGCGTCGTAAACCATGCGCCTCTATGCGGCAGATTTACAACGTGACGCATCTAGTGAGATGCGTCACGTTGTAAAGCCCTGCGCTACATTATACCTGCGTCAGGTATAATGTATGCAGGGTGGGCGTTCCGTCGCAAGGAAGCCCCGTAAAAGTGACGCAGTGAAATCTACAAGATTTCACTGAGTCACTTTTACGCCCATGCTGCGTCAAAACCTTACGCCAGCTTGTAGCAGGTGTAAGGAGTGACGCAGCATTGCAAGTATAGGATGCCCCTGAGCAGTGCTGGAGTTGCGTCGCGCTTGCGACATGACTCCAGCACTGCGTCACCTATACTCTGACAGATGCGTCACGCATCTGTCTCTCCTTGCGCCACGGTGCGCATCCATGGTGGCGCAAGGGGTTCGTAACGTCACGCAAAATAACTGGCGCATCCCTGCTGATCTGCAGGGATGCGCCAGTTATTGTAAATCTGCCCCAGAGTTCTCTTCAAGGGCTAATGCAAGCAATACCGTAAGGACACACGTAAAAGGTCCAGTCCTGATGGGAGGTTACAAAATAAGACAGGGATGTACTAAGGATGGGCTAATAAGCCTATTAACAAATTAAAAGCCAACATTTAGGAAGGACAGTCATAGCAGCAAATTGAAAAGATGGGCGGAGAGTGGGCGGAGCTTCAGGTCCATAACTGAATACAGCGTGCCTCACAGAACAGCGCATGCGCTGCCCAGGCTCGACCTAGCTTCAGGTCCATTCATGAATACAGCATGCCTCGCAGAGCAGGGCATGCGCTGCTCAGGCTCGATCTAAAAATGCAGCTCCGCTGTGATGCATAGTGACAGAGCGAGACATATCTGCCGGGCCCACCTCCTTAAAGGGCGAGACTTGAATACTAGAGAAAGCACGTGTGCGGCAGGATTGTGGTCATGGATGCTACTGTGCCAGGGGGCAAAGGGGGGCTCTGGGCATTTGACGTACGTCAGTATCAGGAACCCCCTTCCAGTAATTACAAAAGCCTGCTGTAAAGTGAATATAGCAGCACGTTTCAGAAAGAATACTTTAAATGGACCCCTTTTCCGTGTGTGAATGTGTGTTTTGCTCGCGATGTCCTTTCCTGATTACCCCCCTCCACTTACATTCAGAAAGTGTCACTGGTATGACACGAGGCAGTAGACTTATGGGGAGTTGTAGTTGTCTCTGATTTCCACCAGAGGGCAGCATTTCACAGTAGACTGACATGTAAAGTGAATAAGACAACACAGATAAAGAAGACGAGCCTTAAAGCGAAGGCACGAGTCGTCCCATTTCCCCCCATTCTGGGATAGCCAAGACCACACCTTCAGCTCAAATTGGGATTTCATTGCGGCCTTCCGTCTTTCACTTGTATTTTGAAACTTATTTAGAATTTCGCCCCATCGCTTCCTGGAAGGCAAGTCAAAGCATCTACCACCCTTTGTGCGAAGAGGGTTATTGACGAAGGGTGCACGTGCACTTGTGTAGTAATTACAAACGGACATTTAAACGGGTCCTGTCGGACCCTATGTTTTGACAGAAACACTGATCCATTAATGAACACGTTGATTGTTAAAAACATCAAAGTAATCCATATCAGCAATTTAGTTGCTGTTTATATTTCACGTTCACTTAATCTTACATTCCCTAAAACTGTTAGTTATTTCCTGATGTTGTGTTTCTGTTTTTTCGTCCAGCATATTAGTCTTGTATAGTGCATGCTTTGAACTGCGTCGCCACCAGGTGTTTATAACTGGCCACGACTGAGAGCTCTGGAGCTGGGCCGGTCAGTGGGTCAATGCTGATGTTCAGAATGCAGGGTCATCCAAAGCTTGGAGCCTCTGCAGAGCACACAGGGCAATGGTCACGTCTTCCAGTTGCAGTTGTGATTCTGTGCAAATGTGTGCGCAGGGAGTACTCAGTTGTGAAAATACTGACAAGGCGAAAGGAGAAGCGGTGCTTGCAGGGGAGTGAGCGTGTTTGGGGGGAAATAAAAGAGATACGAGGAAGTGCATTCAGGAGAAAGTAAAAAGAATGCTGAAGAGGAAAGGGCTGAGGGACAGGATCTGCAGGTGGATGAGATGTGGAGAGAAAAGGGGCATACATGTCTAAAGGAGTGAGCATAACAGGAGTGATTGAGACATTCTGTAGACCACTACCCCATCCGCAGGCCTCAGTAATGTTAAATTTATTGTCTCATAATTTCAGAATTGCAACATTTTCAATATTATTTATTTACAATATCTTGTAGGCGGCTGGATTATGGCAACGCACTCTATGCAGGCACCACCACCAAACTCATGAAAAGACTCCAGACGATTCAGAACGCAGCTGCCAGACTGATCCTCAACCTTCCCAAGAGGACCCACATCACCAACACCTCAAGGACCTCCACTGGCTCCCTGTCCAGAAGAGATGCCATTTCAAACTGCTGACCCACGCCTACAAAGCCCTCCAGGACCAAGGACCCGCCTACATGAACCACTGCCTGCATTTCCACCTACCTCCCAGGAACCTCCACTCAGCACACCTCACCCTCGCACAGATACCACACATCCGCCACGGCCGCTCTGGAGGACGCTCCTTCCCCCACCTCGCTGCCAAATCCTGGAACGCCCTCCCCCTCCACTTCTGGACCTCACCCTCGCTGACCCACTTCAGGAAGGGATTCAAGACCTGGCTCTTCGACTGATGCCTGCAGCACAGCTCCTGAATACCCTCTTGGGTGATAAGCCGCGCTATACAAGTACGACTTGATTGATTGATCATTGTTGTTACTCATTTACCTTAACTCCTTAGCTGTTGTTACTCATTTACCATAACCCCTTAGCTGCTTGGCTTTCCCTCCCCCAGTACTGAGCCCTTTTTTGGCTATTTGAGGTCATTTGCACTTAGGGCTCCATAACGTTTTTCCACATAAGGCATCCACGCCAAATTTGTGTCCTTTTCCCCCCCCCCAACATCCTCGAGATTCTGAAAGTACCCACGGTTTGTGGATTCCCCTGGTGAAAATAGACAAAATATAGCTACATTTTGAGTCTTTGGGGAAAAATAAACAAATAGTGCTCTGGATGAAAGTGCCGTTTTTTTCTTCTTCTAAAAATGGCATCATCTAACGATTTGCTGTGTTAAGTCACATTCTTCCCAGCTTTCAGGAACATGTAGAGCTGATTTTTTTTTTACCACAGTTTTTGCATCTTTCAAATCTAAAAAAAAAAACACATTTCCTCACATTTCTGTGATGGAAAGTTCTGGAAACTGTGGGGAGCCACAAACTTCCACCCAGAATTGCCCTAAGTCTTCTGATAAAAATGGTACCTCACTTGTGTAGGTAGGCCTAGTGCCCGCGACATGAAACTGCACCAAACGCAACATGGATAACATCACATTTTTCCACTCAAAACTGACCAGGTTTTTGTAAAGTGGGTAGCTGTGGATTCTGGGCCCTAGCTCAGCCAGCACTTTGGTAAGCCTGATGTTAGACGGGGAAAGACCCACCCCATTATTTTATTGAAAATATATATTGCTGCCATACAGTGGGCTTTCGGCCCCCCCGGGGGGCAGATTGGGACTAATTACTCCATCTACCCTTAGGGGGGCAGAAAGACTGTTGCCCCATTTACTTGGGGTGGGAGCATAAGCATGCCCATTATGGGCAGCCCCCACCTCTATATTTAAAAAAGAAAAAAAATGCCTGGCTTCTAGTGGGCTTTCTGCCCCCAC
Organism: Calotriton arnoldi; assembly: GCA_963921515.1. Classification (NCBI taxonomy): domain Eukaryota; kingdom Metazoa; phylum Chordata; class Amphibia; order Caudata; family Salamandridae; genus Calotriton; species Calotriton arnoldi. The sequence goes on along the minus strand of CAWUFW010000555.1, from coordinate 2,572,326 downwards.
CGGGGGATGATCAGGTGCAATAACACCCATCTGCCACCGGGGTCAGAAAGACTGTTTCCCCATTTTTATGGGGATGTGGTATGGCAATGCCCATGCTGGGCAGTCCCTACCCCTACAGTTCTTTAAAAAAAAAAAAAAAAAAAGGAATCCCTGGTGTCTAGTGGGCTTTCCACCCCCTAGGGGGGCAGATGTAATTTCCTCCCATCTGCTCTCTGGAAGGGGGTCAGAAAGACTGCATTATAAAAAAAAAAGAAACAGCAAGGGGGAACACAAGCTCTTGACCTAGGGGCTATTCCCCCTCTCCCTGGTGTCTAGTGGGTGGATGCCTGTATGGGTATTGCCCTCCTGCATCGAACCAAAAGCAGCGATCCACTGGACAGAGGTACCATTGGAAAGGGGAGATTCTCGCCTTTCCAACAATACCTCTCCCATTAGAATCGGTGCTCGGGTCTGAGATAGCCTCCCAAGCACTGTATGAGTGAAAGTAAAACGAGCCTTATACTGTAATGCCGTCAGCACGCCCTGCATGCTCATCATAGTACAAAAATTAATAAAATCTGACTGCTCAGTAAGCTCTTTTCGAGCAACCTGATGCTAAAACAAATAAATTACACCCTCTGGTGCAGTGTACCATAGGGGCCATTATTTACCTCCCCTGTGTCGGCCAATGGCCGACACACACTGGAATGGTTGTGGGTGTTGGCCATTGACCGACACCCGCACTTAACAGGTTAAACAGCTAACAACTATTGACAAAGCCAATGTCTGGTTTTAGGTGTATGTCAGTTTTTGTGTTATATATCTGGATGCAATAACAGAAAGCTCAGAGAGGAATAAAATACCAGTTGGGCGGGACACTATGGAAATCACAGAAATCTAGTTTACTGTTTAAGCCATGCCCTTAATTACATAGGCTACACCCCTTTTAGAGACCCCCTTTTTCATCCCACTTAAAGTGCTGCCTGCAGGCTTTTTAATGGTAAATAAATCAGTATAATGCTTTGCACCACACAAGTGCTTGCTCAAATCCTTAGTGAATAATTCCCTTACAGTGCCCATACGCCTTCCTACGTTTGGTCTTTTTCTGCCCTTAAGGTTGCTGGTTCTGTCCTATGTAACTGCTAAGGCCTGTTAGGCCCTAGACCTGACCTGTACTGACTTTTGTTTAAATAGGAATCCTACAAAACTGGACACAATACTGCACAAGAGGCCAAACCAAATATTTTTGTTGTTTTGTTTAAATAAAGATTTATTCAAGGTAAGAAATAGAGGAAAAATACTTCACAGACACAGAAATAAATACAGTAGAGTTGAATATCTTCAATCAATCAGGGAATTTTAAAGCACGCTACTCACCCGTGAGGGTCTCAAGGTGCTGGTGGGGGGGGAGGGGGGAGCAGCTCCGGTCATTCGAAGAGCCAGGTCTTGAGGGTCTTCCTGAAGATGTGCAGCGTGGGGGCGCGTCTGATGTCGATCGGGAGCTCGTTCCAGGTCTTGGCCGCATTGTAGGAGAAGGTTCTTCCACCCGTTCTAGCTCTGCGGGGGTTCGGCGAGGGCGAAATGTATAGTAAATGAATGAGTTAAAAAATGAAGTATAAAATAAACTGGCATGTGGTTTGTGGCCTCATGGTCTGCTTTGCTAAGTTGGCTTAGGCATGACTGCCATGATGCCTTTTTTGCGCACGTTGCTTTGTGCCCTTGTTTTTCCAGCCTCTGCTTCTGCCCGGCTATTTTAGAACTGTCTGCATTTCTGCCTTTCACCTTTTCTCCTGTTCCCTGTGGGTTACGTCTGCACAACATGTACAAGGTTGAAAAACAACGTCCCTTGTTCTTGCTGATTTGGCCAGTCCCTCGCACTTAGACATAACACTAAGTACAGCTGCATTGGAGAAATTTGTGTGCTTTTAATATTGTGATTGCACTGTTCGAGGCACTTGGAGAAAAACCTTTCCAGGGAGAAGAGCTGTGCTTGTCTGATGATGTAAACCTTGCATCTAGATATTGAGGTATGAGGGTCTGCCTGACAATGCCCAGAGGTCTTCTGTTTTTATAATAAACTAGCTAATAGCACGGGGAGGGTGGTATGGTCATTTAGCCCTATATCCACTGCTTTATGAAATGCTTTCCCCGTTTGTATTCTATGGAATTGTAACCATGCTTATTATTTTATCCTTATGCATTATGCTGATAGTACTGGCACGTGTACTGTATCTTAGAGCACGGTAGTTGAAATAAACATTTTAAACTATACAGTGTCTCTTATTACGCACGTTGTGGACAGGTATGAGTGAGTTATGAAAGAGTGTTCTTGCTCCCGCGAGTCCTGAGAGAGATACCGTGTTCTGGGTTGTCTAATCATTGGTAGTATCTGCTAATGAGACGCTAAAGCTAGTCGGGTTGGGATTGTGGGTACTAAGGTGTATGGTTGGTTCACCACTATACTCCGAGGTCCTGTTATCCTGTGCATAGCTCTGTGTATGTGCAGAATCCCTACAACATGGCGCGACCAACGAGTGGGCTGCTTATCTGCGAGACGCTTGAGTAGTACTTGTGCTTGTTCACAACCCCCTTCGCAGACGCTTCCGGAAGCGTGTGTGAGGGTGATACCTCCTATATTGACGTTTTTATAGGTTCTTTCAAGCTTGAAGTTGTTAAAAGGTTTTTAAATAAAACCCTATATTGTGCTGCCTCATATTAGGTTGTCGAAACATTTTAGCCTTAAATGGCTGTCCAAATTGCGGCACATAGCCGCACAGCGCTCCGGGCTCACTTGACCGTGTATGGAGTACCTGACGCGGGTGTCGATCTGATCTTTGTGGTACAAGCGGATCCCGCTTACCACTTTGAGGTGTTTTACTCTTGGGTCACCTTTCCGGCGGTGGATGGGATGGATAATATGTTCCATGAATATACAGCCACCGCTATTCCTATAGTCTATAGGCCTTATCGAAATCTTGAAGTACCGCTCACGGCATGGCAACACCGTGTTTGGTTTAATGGCGCCCTCCCCCAACCGGTTACCCCGATTCGTTTAGGCCCCTTATCGATTGCAGGGGCCACTTGGCCAGTTTTGGTCGGGTATACCCCACATCCGCGTTATATGACGCTAGCAGTTGCTGAACTGCGTGAATTGCATACGTCTTTGATACGTGTGCACAGAGCTTTAGTACAGTATGTTACAGGCAATATCCAGGGAGCCCCGCCTGGAGTTGCAGCGCATCCAGCTGGGCCGGGCGGTGTAACCATAAGTCCCGTCATGGTTAATTCGGTGATGGGCAAACGCCCACAAAATAAGGACGATTTACCTTATTGGCTTGCAGAAAAATTTGACCAGCTGGAGGCAGTTTTTCCAAATACTTCTCCTGTGGAAAAACACAGGATTTTAACGATTAGTTTGCCAAAAGACTTGATTCCCGAGTTGACAGAATGCAACAACTGGGGTAAGGTGTTCGCAGCAGTATATGCAAAGTGTTTCGGCACTCCTTCCATGACGGTTCTCCCCTCTGTAATTAAACGAGTGCAGGATGAGCATGGCCCTGAAGCGGCTGTGGAATTTGGGATGAGACTGGTGGGAGTGTTCGATGTAGTAGCTGATTTGATCCTTGCGAATGTCAAGGGCGATGCAGTTAACTTTCAAGTAGCTAATGCTTTGGCTTTGATCCCAGAACCGGACAAGCCGCGCGAATTACCGAAAATTATTGCAAAGGCTTACAAAACAATTGGCCGCAATAGCCTGGGAGTCAAGCCTTTTGCTAAGACGCAAACACAATCACAACCTCAACCGAAAACTCAATCTGAGAAGGATGAGAAGCCGTTCTTTACTAAAAAGAGCTGGAGGTTGAAAAAACAGGGTAAGCAACAGAAGAAGCCAGGGTCGCGAGGCGCATCCCCGGTTTCCATCTCTTCTGAACGCACTTATGATTTGCGCGATAGGGAGAGAATTAAATCTCCAGAGAGATTTCAAGTCCCTGATTCACGTTCTCCTCGTTCTTCACAGGCACCAACAACCTCCCAGGCTGGTGGAGGAGATCGCCAGGATAGAGGCAGGGGTCGTGAGACTCCACAGGGACGAGACCAACCTCGACAGCAAGGCAGAGGGAAACCAGAAGAATTTCAACGTTCTCGCCCACAGTTTCAGAAGAAAAAAGTTGCAGCTGTAACAGCGAGGTATGCCACAGATGGTGAGAACGAGACTCCTGAATTGGACGTGGGCAGTGACGCTCCTAGACAGCGCCGCAGAAGTTACCATAGTGCGGGAGGCGCTACGTCCTCATGTGGAGGCGACAGCAACTGATACATTCATTACTGTTGAGACAGCAGACACCAGAGTGGCACCCCCTGACAGACTATATAATATTGTCATTCAAATTGAAGGTGACATACAGCGTGTTATTAAAGGGATTTTTTGGGAGAATCTGACCTCTTCGTACGACATTCTGTTGGCAGAGGCGGATTGGCCGCCCCCATTCGTACTTGCTGCGCGTAGAAGGGAGGAGGTAATCCTTCCGAGCTTTTCTCGTCATGTCCCCAAGGACAAAGCGGAGGCTCTCGCAGCCGAGTGGGCTGCGTCCCTGGCTCCGGCGTTATACCGCAACCACGTGGGCTGGGATGAAGACTCTCCCCCCCCCATGATATTCCTTTGCCGTCGCTGCCACAGCCACAACCCCAATATCCCATCAAGCGGGAAGCTAAAGGTCCCGTTTCCGAAATTCTGACACAGTTAGAATATCAAGGAGTAATTGAAACATGCATATCACCGATGAATAATCCCCTTTTCGCGGTTTCTAAACCCGACGGATCGTACCGCCTAGTTTTGGATTACCAACATTTGAACTCTCATTGTCGGACCTTTGCGGTACAAAATACACATAGTTCTGTGCTTGTAGACAGTCTTGTTCGTAAAAAATATAAAACGACACTTGACTTATCCAATGGATTTTACACGCACAACTTGTCCCCGGAGTGCAGCCAATGGAGCGCTTTCACTTCCGGTGGTAAACAATTCAAATTCCAGCATTTACCTATGGGCTACAAGAACAGTCCAGGTGTATTCGCCGCCCGTGTTGTCTCTTTGTTGGACAGCATAGACCCAGATGCGTGTTCGTACGTCGATGATATCTATCTGACAGACGACGAACTATGGCCGCATCTTTCCCGAGTGGACCGCATTATTCTTGAATTCGCGGTCTTAGGTTACAAATTCAACTTTGCCAAATCTCACATTGCTGAATTTACCGTTTTGTTTTTGGGCTATGAGCTCAACAATGAAGGTAAGGGCTTAGCCCCCATTTTTTGGAGAAATGCGCACTCTTGTGCCCTCCAACTACTCTGAAGAAGCTTCAGTCATTACTGGGTTTTCTAAACTTCGGGCGTACTTACATTCCCGAATATGCCCAGCGTATCAAGCCTCTTTATGCCTTGATACAACCTAACTTTTCGAAGTCATGCTGGCTTCCCGAGCAATCCTCTATACTGCAGTCTTTGCAGTCAGATTTACTTGAATCTAAATTCTTGTTGACTCGTGACAACCACACAAACCTGGTGATTAGAATCGTTCCAGGGGCAGTGGGTTTCACGTACTTAACCTTTAACGAAGGTGACACAGTACCGATTGCATACAAGTCACATCTTTACACTTCAGCAGAAATGCGCTTTTCCTCTGTGGAGAAAGTTTTGACTGCAGTACAAATGGCGATTCTGAAGGAACGCGCACTGGCACAGGGAAAACGCATTTTGGTGGTAACACCATATCCTGCCCTTGAGGCAGTGATGAAAGCGAGTGTTCTGAACTCTAAGGCGTTGCACCCCCGTTGGATACAATGGGCTACATCTCTGATGTCTCCGGATGTCACATTTATCTTTGATTCCTCTCTTCAGACACAGGAGTTTTTACAGTATGAATTTGTTCATCCTCCTCCTCTGTCTTTGCTACCGCTTGATGAGTACGAATGTATTATCTATACCGATGGTTCGGCACAACCGGCCACGGGTTCCAAGCATGCTTATTCCGCGGCATGTGCTATTGTAGCAGGTACCATGGTGAACGGCAAGTTCAAATCAACTGTAGTGCACACACAGGCACTAGGAGACAGTACCGAACAATTGGCCGAGCTGCGTGCTTTGGTGCTCGCACTTGAGTTCGCTAATCCAGATGTGACGACTCTTATTGTATGCGAGTCTTACTACTGTGTTCAATCTTTCAATGACAATCTATTCTTTTGGTCGCAAAACGACTATAGAGATGCAAAGGGCAGCACAATTAAGCATAAAATGCTTTGGGTTCGAGTGGCAGATTTGAAACAACGTCTGCCTCTCACACAGGTGATTCACACTCTAGGCCACCAGCGTGTGGGCGCACACGCTGTCAGTAACGGTTTGTCAGATGAAGCTGCCAAATCAGCAGTAGCCACGTGCTCAGTAGCAGCAGTTACAAGATCCATGACTAAAATAGATAATGATATTCTGGCAGCTATTGCTGCAACAAAGGAGGGTGCTAATTACCCACGGGGTTTCCCTTCCAAATACTCTTATCAATTAGGTCCCGAACAGGCTCCTTTCGTAAGAATTCCTGACGTTGGTGATCGGCTGATTCCCAACGCGGACCGCAGACTTTCCTTGATAACGGCCGCACATGAAGGCATGGCTTCGGCTCATGCTGGCGTGTCTGCGACGGTTTCCATCTTGCAGCAGCGTTACTGGTGGCGTGGTTTATGCAAACAAACCCGTACTTATGTGCTTTCTTGTGACGTTTGTCAGCAGATTAAGCCTTCCACGGTTACACGACCACCACAAACCCCGCTCTGCATATCTAACAGACCTTTTGGGTGTGTTTACCTGGATCACTGCGGTCCATTTTCTTCTGACACTGCATATAAGTACATCTTGGTTGCAGTGGATTCGTGCACACGTTTCATCTGGGTTTGGCCACAACGGAGTGCTGACGCTCGAAATGTCATAAGGGATTTGCGTGTCTTTGTGGGAATTTCTGCCTGTGGCACCTTCCATTCTGACCAAGGTCCAGCGTTCGCCTCTAAGGCGTACAAGGACGCGATGGGGTCACTGTGGATGCGGGTGAAATTTTCGTCTCCATATCGGCCTGAGGGCAATTCGATTGTTGAACGAATGAACCGTGACTTAAAGCAATCCTTGACAGCTAGAGTCTTAGGTACTGGCAGGAACTGGCTGGCCCACTTGTATACCGTTCAACGTTCACTTAATAATCTCCCTAGAAGACCTCTGGGTGGGCGGACCCCATACAAAATGCTCTTTGGCATACGAATGTTTGTGCCCGACCTTGATGGTCTAGACATGGCGGCGCAATCCGCAATCTTTGATGTAGATAACCATTCTACTATGTTACAGGACTTACAAGAAGCCGGAGACAAACTTGCAAACGAACATTTACCTTCAGCCACAGACGCTGCGCTGCAGATTCCGGTTGCCGGCTGGCTTCCGAAGATTGGAGATCTGGTTCGAGAGAAGGTGGAGAACAAAAAAGAATTTAGCCCCTCTTATCGTGCACCGATTCCAGTCCTTGGCTTGAAGGGTACTCGTACAGTCATCTTACCACCGCTTCCTGGTCGCAAAGAGAACAGATTCATCTCAGTGGACAATGTCAAACTACAACATCTGGCCGATCCTGAATAGTGTAACACCAGCGGTCTCTTGTCCAGTCATTTCCCGGACAAATGTTTGTGGCCCTCCAGCCCGAACGGTCACTGATGTTGCTATCGAGATGGTAGATTTGCCTGATCGCTTACTCGACTACCCGGATTCCCCCAGCAACGAGGAGACTGAGTATACCTACCCCGCCACCGAGTCAGTGGCTCACCACCAACGACGCCACTGAGCCCAACACGTTATTCCTTTGATTCGGATACCACCTCAGCACTTATCCCGTCCAGATTCAGTATTTTTGTATCCTGGATCAGCGACAATTTTTAGATCCCTCCATGGACATTCATCTGGTTGGTACTATTCCTGATTTTTCTGTTCATGTCCATTGGCTTTGTCACAGTTTTTTTTCTACTCATCAATGGTCACTATTTACCAGAACGCTCTGCAGTGAACTGTGTCGCTGGAACTTTGGCTCCGCATTCTTCTTCTCACATCATGAAGCGTGACCACACATTTGTGAACATTTCAGCTTTCCCAGTCGCTGATGGCATCGTATGGGATGCGGTAAATTTCCAAATTCATGGACCAACCGAGATTATTAATGTACCAAATGTCCTCCGTGTTTCAATGGGTGATGTCGTTAAAAGTAATATTCATTCTGACAATTGGGATGTGCATGCAGTTGAATCGTTATTTACTGATTTGAAATATTCTGCTGCTTTTAATGCGGAAGATTTGTACATGAATTCTGCAAGTTATGCCGATTTATATTGTTACCAGCATTGGGGCAACCACTTTGTCCATAAACCAAGTACCCTTCGGGGTCTTTTTAATTACACCCAATGGGAACATTGTCCAACCCCTTTGCCAGGTAGCTCCCAAACTCTTAGAAACAAGTTTACTTATTTTACCGACTTTGATAGATCGAACCCTGGATCCTATTATTTTAAATTAAACACTTCATCTACACAGAAGATCATGTTGACCCACGCCAAGTTACTGTATTCGGGTTCCTTTTTGGCCACCTTGGCTGTGGGTGGTTATGAACACTGGCAGGACACCATTGACTTGAAATCTATTGGGGCTCCAAATCATGGCAGGTACAAGGCACAGAAGCCTTGCACCGTGCTTGCCTCATCCCGACCCAAATTTTGTTTCTAAATCATTCAATCTATCAAACAACGTGTTGGGGTTTGGCTACTTCCAAACAATTAAATGCACCTTCCATTCCTGTGTTGTCTTCCTCCACCAACGAGAGCTTGCATTTCAATGTATCCCTTACAGATTTGCAAGCCTTGTTTCAGAACAATTCATTTAATGTTTCCACGTTTGTTCAGTCACCCTGGTTGGCTTGGCCAATGGTAGCAAATGCCTGCCAACTGCGTTTTCATGACTCAGCTCCTGGTTACAAACAGGATAGGCCAGACCCGAGGTTTTCTGACTCTCGTACTGTTACAACATATTCTGTTGGTAAATTATGTAAACAGTGGTTGCAGCACTCTTCATTAGATTCTGTGAAACAGCATTTATCCCTCCTATCAGGCAACATTGATCTGTCCGATTTTGTTCTGGGGCCTCATGGTCCTCGACCTAAGAGATTCATTTACGAGACTTACAATGAGCTCTGGAAGCTTTCACAAATTGAAGCTGCCTCCCGTCTTCGGGAAATTGATCAAGCAAATTTAGAAAAGGGGCTTGCTGTTGTTGACAATAGTATTAATACCCTGTCTTCCCGCATTTACACATTAGAGAATATTGTTTCCTCTGTTGTTGATATTGTACAAGATGATGTTTCTGTGTTATATCATGGTCAAAATCAATTGCGTTCAGTGATGCAGTTTGCATGGTCTTTGCAAACACTTAAAATGGGAAAGTTCCTTGGCATTTTTTAAATACCTCTGCCTTATTTTTGCCTTTTAATTTAACTGAAAAACAGCAGTTCTTGTCCATGAAAGATGCAACATACACTCTGTTACATATCGAGAAAATAGAGCCCTTACCATTCTCTGTAGCGGAATTGGATTCTGCAGTGTGGCTAGTACACGGGGTTATCGCTTTGCCTTTCTCTTTATTTGAGTTCAGTTCCTGCATGAAACATTATCCTGTTGGCCGTTTTCAGCCTTTAGGCAGTGCCTTCTTGCATGAACTTTGGTCCCTGCCTTTCCTTTACAGATGCCTTAGGGACGGCAAGGAAGTTTTTCTCACAGGAGAGTCATGCGATTCTACTGTGGGTCATTCCCTTATTTGCAAAAACATTAAATTGCACGGAGCTTGTAACGTTTCGGCTCCGAATCTTGCTTGTGTTTTAAAGGGCATTCCTGCTCCTGCTATATCTCCTACTTTCACTGTGCTTGCAAATGGTAGCTATCTGCTTCTGAATAATCAGGACTGCTGTGGCATGCTGGCCGGCATCCCCTATATTGTAACAGTTTCCCACAGGGTTGTCTGCTGCAAAAATGTGCTTTTTCCTCCCCGCACGACATCATAGATAGTTCCATTTGGCCTTCCATTCCTACTTTGAAGGCGGATTTCAATAAATTGAGCAGAATAAAGGCGCTATTATTGAACCAGGAGGTTATGCTCACGTCCGCCCGGGAGACATTCATCCTCCAGGTGGCTAGTACCCACAGTGAAATACAGGCCCTGTTGAACACCAACCTCCCACAACATTTCGGTGAACTGATTCACCGTGTTTTTAATGCATCACGCACCGAAGGTCTGGTGCACTTTTTTAAAGTTGTGGGCTCTGGCCTTGTTACCTCCTTTCAAACTATCTTTGGTGTAATACCGGCTTTTATTCATTCAATTTTTTCCAGCGTCTTTGGCGGCTTTCCGTTGATCCTCGCCTTAGCGGCTGGTATATTGCTTTTGGTCTGTTTACTACGCAATGGCTGCACTTCCTTGGGCCCTTCTCGACCCAGGTCGACTCCAGATGCTCCGTGACCGCATCCTCGCCGGCTTCGGTGTCCTGCCATTGGCGACACTCGGTGTGTCATACAGACTTTCTTTTCGCTTTGCGTGTTTCACTTGCGTGCAACCTGTGATGTCTTGCATCCGATGTCCTTTTTCATGGTCCTTGGATTATTGCCTCTCCAATACGTCTCTGTCTCGCCCGGATTTTGTCCGCTTGATGGGTCCCTTAGAGGCCCATGAGCGGGACTGTTCCGGTGCTGGCTACATGGCGCGTGCAGCTGCACTTGGACTTTTGGCACAATGGGATATCTGGGCGGCTGCTCAGAATCTCCTACAACAAAGTTATATTGAGTACCACGCAAGTTGTCCCGCAATGCTGTTCGCTGCTCCCTCTTGTGAGGAACATGGCTGCAGTTTTGATTTATTGGACTGGATGGCGTCGCTTTTTTCTGACGATTCCAGCGATGTCCTCTTGGAAGGTGTGGCGTTTTTCTGCACTTGCACTCAGTTGGATTAAGGGGGCCTTCGCTTTTAGCGACCTGCCTCACTGGATTTTTTTTTTTTCTTCTGCGATTTGTGTCCTTCATTGGGGACTAGTCCACACCAGACGTTTCTGTTCTGCTCCTTCTATTTGAACTCTGTCTTCGTCCTATGTCTTCGCCAATGGACTGACCAGGGGAGGGTGTCATGTGGTTTGTGGCCTCATGGTCTGCTTTGCTAAGTTGGCTTAGGCCTGACTGCCATGATGCCTTTTTTGCGCACGTTGCTTTGTGCCCTTGTTTTTCCAACCTCTGCTTCTGCCCGGCTATTTTAGAACTGTCTGCATTCCTGCCTTTCACCTTTTCTCCTGTTCTCTGTGGGTTACGTCTGCACAACATGTACAAGGTCGAAAAACAACGTCCCTTGTTCTTGCTGATTTGGCCAGTCCCTCGCACTTAGACATAACACTAAGTACAGCTGCATTGGAGAAATTTGTGTGCTTTTAATATTGTGATTGCACTGTTCGAGGCACTTGGAGAAAAACCTTTCCAGGGAGAAGAGCTGAGCTTGTCTGATGATGTAAACCTTGCATCTAGATATTGAGGTATGAGGGTCCGCCTGACAATGCCCAGAGGTCTTCTGTTTTTATAATAAACTAGCTAATAGCACGGGGAGGGTGGTATGGTCATTTAGCCCTATATCCACTGCTTTATGAAATGCTTTCCCCGTTTGTATTCTATGGAATTGTAACCATGCTTATTATTTTATCCTTATGCATTATGCTGATAGTACTGGCACGTGTACTGTATCTTAGAGCACAGTAGTTGAAATAAACATTTTAAACTATACGGTGTCTCTTATTACGCACGTTGTGGACAGGTATGAGTGAGTTATGAAAGAGTGTTCTTGCTCCCGCGAGTCCTGAGAGAGATACCGTGTTCTGGGTTGTCTAATTATTGGTAGTATCTGCTAATGAGACGCTAAAGCTAGTCGGGTTGGGATTGTGGGTACTAAGGTGTATGGTTGGTTCACCACTATACTCCGAGGTCCTGTTATCCTGTGCATAGCTCTGTGTATGTGCAGAATCCCTACAACAAAACAATTCTAAAAGTGTTATATAACAACTGAAATAACAGTGAAAAAACTAAAAACAGTTGGTGGGTGAGGGGAGCGGGAGGGAGTAAAGGGGTAAAAAGTCAAGTCAATGTTCCATAAGGAAACTGGTAATGGGTTAAACAGGGATAATAGGTTCTTTCTTTCTGCTGTTAAATTGCATCCTGTGCTACCCACAGAATTTATGTGATGACCCTAATAAAGCCCCTGTAATAACAGTGTTACTGGCACTTCGTGAGTAGGCCTTGCTGACACAAGTTTCTGCACCACTCTCCGGATCACTGGAGGGAGAGACACTCCTCATAGTTGGGCAAACGGATTGTGCTTTTTGAGTGTAACAAGTGCTTGAGTGCTGGATAGTGCCGCTCTGTATGATTAGGTTCCTGAGGCTTATGTGAACATCTCGAATATTTTCACCAGGAAGGCCAGAACCATCATCCCATCACAAAAAAAGCCTAACCATTAATTTGCATAAAGACAGTGTTGGCTGTTAGTTGTTGAATACCTGTTATGAACAATTCAATATATAGAGTGGGCTTTTGGTCAGCCCCCTACTCATGATTAAATGACTTTGTCTGTCTCACGTCTCTGCTCCTGATTAGAAGGCTTTCCAACTTATTCTTGCTTTTGTCCTGCCGAGGAACATTATATTCTCACTGTGCTTTGATTAGATGGCATGTATCCTTCCACTGATGTCAGACCCTGTATTGCAATGCAGCTGATGGACTGTTCTCTCATTCGCTATATCTTCATGCTCCCCTCACCTCGCCCCACATCCACTCTTGATTTACTCCTCGCCCCATCTACTTCTGCCACTGCCCACCTTGCTTTCTGGGCTACCTAGATATCTAGGGCAAAAACCATTCGCAAAGCCAATAGGTTTTTTCGGGTGAGACCTACAGTTTTTGCCATGCCTTTTAAATATTTGTTGGGGCAAGGTCAAACAGTAGGAAGCAGAGGAATTAGTGAGGTGACCGTGGTGGTTGTTTTCAGAAATTTAGCAGCACCCTGGGCATAAATAAAAAAAAAAAAATATGCTTATGTCTTTGCTATGGTGCAATGGAACTGGTTTCTGGGTAAAGAGATAATGGTAATAGGTGTCTGTTATGCGGCAGTAGTACAGATTTCTTGGTAATGATTTGTTGGGAAAGGGCTATAGGTAATGGTTTAGTTGTGAAGGGATAGCAGTAATGGTTTTGTGGCAGAGGGGAAGAGGTTACAGTTTTCTGGTACTGGGTTAGTAATGGTTTCTTGTTTTGGGGTAGTGGTACTGGTTTCTCGGTATAAGAGTAGTGGTACACGTTTCTCACTAAAGGGGTAGTGGGATTGGTATCTCTGTAAAGTGGTAATGGGACTGTTTTCTCAGCAAAGCGGTGGTAAGACTACCTTCTCAATAAAGGGCTAGTGGGACTGACTTCTCAATATAGGGGTAGTGATTCTGGTTTCTTGTCAAAGGGGTAGTTGGACAGGTTTCTCAGAAAATGGGTAATGGGACTGGTTTCTCGGTAAAGGGGTGGTGGGACTTGTTTCTCAGTAAAGGGCATAGTGGGACTGGTTTCTCGGTAAAGGGATAATAGGTCTGGTTCTATCCAAAAGAGGTAGAGGGACTGGTTTCTTAGTAAAGGGGTTAGTGGGACTGGCTTATCGGTAAAGAGGGTAGTGGGACTGGTTTATGGTAAAGTGGTGGGGGACTGAAAAGGGTAGTGGGATTGATATCTTGGAAAGGGGGATAGTGGGACTGGTTTCTCGGTATAGGTGTAGTAGGACTGGTTTCTCAGTAAATGGGTTAGCAGGATTGGCTTCTTGGTAAAGATCTAAGTGGGACTGGTTTCTTGGTAAAGTGGTAGGGGGTCTGAAAGGAGTAGTGGGTCTGGTTTCTCACTAAAGGGAATAGTGGGACGGGTTTCTCTGTAAGTAGATAGGACTGGTTTCTCTGGAAATAGGTAGTAGGACTGGTTTCTCGGTTTTGGAGTTGTGGAACTGGTGTCTTAGTAAAGGAGTAGTGGAACTGGTTTCTCGGTATAGGGGTTGTAGGACTGGTTTCTCATTAAATAGGTAGTAGGACTGGTTTCTCGGTATAGGGGTAGTAGAACTGGTTGCTCATTAAATAGGTAGTAGGACTGGTTTCTCATTAAATGGGTAGTAGGACTGGTTTCTCAGTATGGGATTTGTCCAACTGGTGTCTTAGTGGTGGGGTAGTGGAACCGGTTTCTCGGTATAGGGGTAGTGGAACTGTTTTCTCATAAAATAGATAGTAGGACTATTTTCTCTGTATCGGGGTAGCAGAACTGGTTTCTCATTAAATGGGTAGTAGGACTGGTTTATCGGTTTTGGAGTTGTGGAACCGGTGTCTTAGTAAAGGGGTAGTGGTACTAGTTTCTCTGTATAAGAGTAGTGGTACACGTTTCTCACTAAAGGGGTAGTGGGATTGGTAGCTTGGTAAAGGGTTAATAGGACTGGTTTCTCATTAAATAGGTAGTAGGACTGGTTTCTCGGTATTAGAGTGGTCCAACTGGTCTCCTAGTGAAGGGGTATTGGTTTCTCTGTAATTGGGTAGAGGTAACAAAGTTCTTCATTATGGAATTTGAGATTGACATATATCCAGATTGTAAAGCTTTCTGCAGAAGGGTGGTCTTGAAAGCCTTCATGAACATCGGATGTCGCTGTTGTTCCCTTGCTGGTGAGTACAGTTCATTCTACAGAAAGGGTCCTTGTTCCGCGACTGCTCTTGACCACTATGTGAGCTGTTTCAATTTGGTCTGCAGATCGGGATGGTTGGAGCTCCGGGTTTATGTCAGAAATAGGTCCTTGAGGAAGCCATGGCTCAGTGAATAAGACCACATATGACTTTGTTGTGCTGGGGGATACTGCAGTCATTTCAAGGCTGGTGGATCATGACCAAATGTATTCCACCCCAAGCAGTCCTGAACTGCATGGTTCTTTTCTGCCTTTTGCACCGGTTTCTCAGGGAGGCCCATAAAAACAATATTGCAGGACTCCAGACTGAAGAATATGTAGGAAGTCTCAAGCCATGAAGCTGAAAGACCCTCGCATCCCAGCTGGCCCAGGTCAGCAACACACGGATAACAGCCACGCATCACCTGGGTTTTTGAGCCGCAGTAACATCTTTCATCAGGTGAATTATTGGGCCTGTACCATCCTGGACATCTATGTCGCCTTAGGTCAGAGTTCTTCAATCTCTGTGGCGCGCCCCCCTGTGGGGGTTGCGACACCATCTCAGGGGGGGGCACGCACTCCACTCTAATCTTACCTTTGTTCTCTTCCTCTGGCCCGCGTCGCAAGTCTTCTGGGGATTTTGTTTATTGGAGAACTCTGGTATCGTTGGAGGGGGGAGGGAGGGGAAATCGATGGGGCACAACGTGCCCATGCTTTTTGTCATGTTAACCATCCCAGGAGTGGGTTAATTGGTAGAGCTGAAATGCTCCAGCTGCTGTAAGAGGCAGGAAGTCTCCTCTGCTAAAACCGAAAGCAAAGGAACAGACAGTCCTGTTCCTTCCCGTTTGATTTCATAGCAGAGGAGACTCCTTGCCTCCCACTGCAGCTGAAGCATTTCAGCTCTATGAATTTAACCCCGTCCTGGGAGGGTTAGCTCTTCCCAGAAAAGAGACAAACTTTCTTTTAAAATTACACAGGCAGGCGCGCAAAATGCCAGTCAGCCATGTGTTGTTTAAACAGCCTGCAAATTGCTTGTCTTGACACTAAATATGGTTATAAATAAAGAAGTATGTATTCATTGTAATGTGACTTTTCTGTCTTTGTTCCCTTTTATTATCAGTCATGGATCATTCAGGTACCCCTAGAACACAATTAAAAGTTCTTTCCATTTATATTTGCTGTTCAAAGTATGCACAGACAAGTGCTGACAATCCAGCTTTAGGTGACTGCTTATTTTTGTACCGCCTGGGACATCAAAATAATGAGCTGGCAACCCTAATCATAAAACTGGAAGTTTGTTTCAAGATCAGCACATTTATTTCCTCCACCCTGATCACTGCCATAATAGCAATAGTTTGACATATCTGAAACCCTATGCTGCTGTCAATAACATGCTGAGTTACTTCAAGTGTCTGGGAATGCATCTTGCATTCAGACAACTCGCTCCTCATTCTCGCCCTTCACTTTCACGCTCACCCTGCACTCACAGCGATCACAATGCCCTCACACTGATCCCGATGCACTCACACCATTCACCCACTTACCCTGCACTCACAGTGATCACTCTGCACTCACAATGCACTTGCGCTGTTCACCCTGTACCTCACCCTGCAGTCACACGAGCACACTACTCAACCTGCACTCATGTGACACTTCACTCACCTGTCCCCCTCACTGCTCAATCTGCAATCTCACTCAAATAAGCCCATCACTAACCATACATTCATTCGTCCCACTCTGCACTTACATCTGCACCCAAATTCATATGGTCACCTCACTCACCCTGCAGTCACTCCTCTTACCCTACTCTCACACTGTCGCATGGCTCACCGTGCACTCACATGGGCACTTCTGCCACCCACACAGTGCAGAGGTTTAATGTGCCTGCTACAAAGAACATGTACCTAGCAGATCACTGAACTGAGTGTGAGTAAACAATGAGTAGTGCTATAAAAAAATGAAATGTTTGCCAGAAAGGTGCTATAGAGAGATGAGGTGCATCGTTGGTGAGTGGTAGTGAGGAAATTCATGGAGAAGGAGGAAATGAGGGAGGGGGCGCCAAAAAAGACTGTTTCACTGTGTGCGACCAGTGCTAGGGCCAGCCCTGGCTGGGAGTGTTAGCCCCCACCCGAAGTTCGGGTCTAGTTGCGCCCCTGTACACAAGTATGGGCATGTTGTGCCCCATCAAGGTTTTCGTCCTAAATTACAAAAGGACACATTTACATGCACTGCAATCCAGTCTTTAATTTCTTTTTAATGTGATTGATGTGAGGGAGTCTATTACTATTTGCAGAGAAATGTATTTGTTTCATGCAGCAACCATAAAAAAGTTTATTTTAGATCCAAGCGGGTCCTCACATATGAGAAATTGGAGGATATCACGGATATTATTTGCTGTAAAATTAGTGGGCTGCTGCTTTGTTACAACAGTGAAAACACATCACTATCTCTGAATATTAGATGTAAACGCTTTTGTAATTTCGACCATAGTGACTGTGCACCGTTAGTAGCCTGGCTAAAGAGGGTATGGCAGAGCTGAAAGTAAATCATTTAACCTCAAAGCTGTACTGAACAGGGCCCCCCAAAATAGTTGTGGCCCAGGGCACCCAAAATCCTTAACATGTCCCTGCCACCACAAAGTCTGTCAGACAACATTGCTCTGAAGTAAAATAGACAACATCATTCATTTATTATTATTTCAATTTTTTTTAAACATAACCCGATGTGTCCTAAACCCCCACTGCTTCAGGCAGGCAACTTATCGTACCACTAAGGAATTCTCAATTAGGTGTTCGTTCAGCACCCTCTCTGTGGACTTTCAACTTCGTCTTCGGATCCATAACTGGTTGGTGGGCAATTATCCCATTATAATGCTGCCTAAATCGTTTGTTAATGATTTCTAGAGAAGAATTGTTTCTCGTGTACCAGCTCTGAGCTAGGGAGTGCTCGAAAAATCTGACAACACTGTCTCCCTTACAGTCCCTGTTTTGGCTGAAAACGTCTGCAGAATATTCAGCTTTGAGAGAAACTGCTATCAAAACTCTCTTGCCTTTCAGCTCGTCCTATTTATGTGAGATTGGGTTCTCAGCACTTGCGGTATTAAAGACTAAGTACCGTTCAAGACTGGATGTGGAGCACAACCTGCGGATGGCAGTAGCAAAAATCCATTCACAGATTGACCGTCTAAGTGGCGAAAAACAGGCACACCCGTCACATTTATGTTGGTGGTGTTATTATCAATCTATGTCATGTGTAAAACAAAGCATCCTAGTAAAAACAATGTGTGCACATTTTATCTTGGAAAATGGTGTTTTGAGCTGTGTTATAAGCCTCTGGCTTTTCACCACACCCACTCACAAACCTGCAGTTTACTAAACACTCTTATTGTGTTGAACATTATTTGCTGGATATGGCCCGGGATATGTGCCTGGCGGTCGATTATGTAGTGTACCAGATTCCATAAATTTCTGTCAGGTGGTGGGGGGGGACACAGCCAGTGTTTTTATAAATGTTTTATGCCAAGCCCCCTGCAATTGAAAAACAATTTGCTTGTGCCCCCAGTGACGTGCCCTGCTAAAATGGTTAAAAACCGTTGAGTAGAAGTTAAGGACTGTTTTTTTTCCTAATTCAAAAACAGCAGAGCATACTCATATACAGTGTTCTAGGTTCCAGGAGAGCAGCCCCTAGGATAAAAACGGCCCTAGGGCCAAAATGATTGAAACTCTAGTACCAAACACATAAACACTACAAAAACGTTTGGGATTGCATCTCAACCCCAGAAGGTACCACATGTGCTTTGTGTATCATATTATGTTTAACAGCTATTTTTACTACCATATAAATATAAGTTCTGTTTTTTTAAGATAGCGCTGGCTGAATATTGAACTTGTTGAGTGTTAATTACTTGTCATTCTTCGACTGACTTGTCTAACCCCTACACCCGCTAGAGTAAGCCTTTACTGGTCACCTTTACTGGCCACTGGTAAACAGGGAAGGTCTTTCGAAGCCCTACTGATGTGGTACAGTCTAGGCGCAGTCTAGCTGCTTGCTGTTTAATTCTTGGAAAGTTCAAGATTTAATTGTTTGGATCCACAACAGACTTTGTTGCAGTTATCAAGATCAGATGGAATCACTTCATCTGCGAGAGGCAAGAACATTCTCAGCATTAAGAGGTGGATGTCAACAGTTTTTCTTGTGTCTGCTGTGATCTGACGAGCAAAGGAGACTTCTAAGGCAAATCATACAGGTTTGTAACTGTTTCTTTGTTGCATGGGGCATCTCTCAGTATTTTAAGCAGCTGTTGGTTTTAGGCGGTGTTCCGCATTGCTACTGAGCAGAACATAGAGCTGTAACTGTGTTTGCGTTTGAAGTCTAATTTTAATTGCTCTGCTGTCCTATCACTAAATACATTAAAGACCTTTTTTTAACAGATACAGCTGTGACTGGACATTGGATTACATCACTTCTGCCATACAAACTCTCATCTCCTAGAGTAAGCCTCAACACCTTCCTGCTCAAAAACAATCCCCTGAGGCATGTTCCTCTTTTTATATGTGCTGCAGAATGCAGCACACAAAGAGGAAAAAATGAGGTGAAATAAACATATTTGTCCTCGTTTCGCCTCCCCTGGGGATGCATATCATTTTGATACATTCCCAGGTCTACTAGTAATTGTAAATCAGGGAATACGTCAAAATCCATGGGTGGATGTGTGGGAACACCCACGCTCCACCCATGGAACGCCTCCTTGGGGCAGAGTAACGCAGCGATTTGCGCTGTATTGCGTTACTCTAGATTTGTCAAGCCACACAAGGTGGCCTTGCATCGCTTGATAAATCTAACTTAAGAGTTGCGTTGCTCTTGTGCTCCGTTGTGTGGCGCAAGGGGGACGCAACTCTTTGATAAATTTTGCCTGAATGTATCAAATTGGATAGGATCAGTCTGCTGTCTAACCTTTTGCCATTGGCTCAGGGTGCAAAGCTATACAACCAGACCCTGCAGCTAACTTTCCAGCAAAAAGACCAAATGGTCATCCCTGGGACATAAAAGTCCACAATCCAAAGAGGGGTACGGGCCCCACCTAATTCTATAGAGAAGGGTGCCCCGGCCAGTTAGTCATGGTTATCAGTTTTATTAGGCTGTAGGTGTTCCGGCGATCTGTGTTCAGTGGAAACTGATTATAGTAAGACTAGTTAATGGCCCACATTATCTCTCTGTCTTTTTTTTTTCTCAAAACAGATTTTATTGAATTTCCATGGTACATGAGGGGCCGAAGCCCATTGCATATATTATGAGAACACATCAAATCAGAAAGACCAATAGTTACATACAACCAAATAGCCTGCGGAACCTGCAGGCTGGGCAACTGAGACATGACACAGGCTACCACAGACCTCACTGAGCGCAGGATGTCTAGATATGTGTATACATGGGCGATAGTGTTATATGACTTGAACAATGTAATGATCAGATAGATGTGTAATGCAAATCCTCTAGAGGGTATGTTTGTGATGGGGGGTAAATCAATGCCTCGGTATGTAGCCCAACGGGACCATATTTTTCTATGTTTCCGAGGACAGCCTCGGGCCTGGAAAACCGCAATTTCTGCTCCCATGCATCTATCCATTGCCTTTCTTCACCCACCTATTGCTGGGGGAGAAGTCCCTTTCCAGGTTTGGGCAATGTCACGTTTTGCAATTGTGATGGCCAGGAAAAGCAAATGCTGTTTGTAATGATTCCCGCCTATCCCTTCTGTGCTTTGTAGCAGGAACAACCTAGGGTCAAATGGGAGATCCCATGATAAGACCTGTCCTAAGGCGGACGCAATTTTATGCCAAAAAAGCTGCAATGTGCTGCATCCCCAGAAGGTGCCCTATGCCTCTCTGCATCTGACGCATGTGGGGGACTGAATGACCCCTATCTTTCATAGGCGGGAGCATGTGAAATATACACAGTGAAGATATTTGAATTGGATGAGGCGGTACCGTGTGGAGACCGCCGCACCGCGGGGGCTGGCGAGGGCCTCCGACCAGTCATCGTCCGTCATGTCAGGTAAGTCTACTTCCCATGCCTCCCTGGTCTTATGTAATGTAGTACGGGTGTGGGTGATTAATGTCTGATAAATCTGACGAATCTTGTGTGCTCCTAAGTCCCCCATCAGTAGTCTACCCTCCAGGGGATGAAATTCTGGTAGGGTGTTGATCGAGTGGATCAAGGGCGTCAAGGCGTGCCTCAACTGGAGGTACTTGTAAAACTGGAAGTCTGTTTGTAATTGCTGGAATTTTAAGAGTAGTGCCTGCATGACATCCCCCAAGGTGGAAATACCCAACAAATCCCATTTGTGAAATCCAGACAGTGCTGCCACTGGGCGCAAGTATGTGCCATGCCATAGCGATGTCGTCTGCGTCAAGCGGCCCTGCCAGCCCATATTGCTGATCGTTTGTCGCCAGAGTTGGATTACTGTTTTACTAGCTGGGGGTAGGAAGTCCAGATTCGCATGGCTATATAGGAGCCGCAAGAGTGGGATACCCTCCATTGCTATGTGTTCAGCACAAAAGCTGGGTCCATAGGCGAATTGTACCACCATTCATTTATAGTCAAAAGGTGGGATGCCGCATAATAGGCATGGACATCCGCAGCTGCGATACCCCCGCAATATTTTGATTGTGTACACATCTGCCACCATTCCACAGGAACTTATTTAGGATAGCGTTAACTTTGACGAACCATGCACGGGGGATACCGTTCGGGAAATTTTGTAACCGATAGAGTATTCAGGGTAGGTAGACCATTTAAAAAATTGCTGATCGCCCATATAATGATAAAGGTAGATGGGACCAGATTGCAGTCTCGTCACGTAGACTAGTAAGGAGTAAGTTAATGTTATGTGTCCACGAAATTGTAGGGCAGGGTGAGATAAATACTCCTAGGTATTTAAACCCCTCTGTTGCGTGGGACAGCTGCGCGGCCCATGTACTGCGTCCCTGGTCACCGCATATTGGGAAGAATACCGATTTGGAAGGATTTGTACATAGTCCCGAGTTCTCCCCAAAGACCCGGAGAATCTGAAGGTTTCGGGGTCTCGAAAACCATGGGTCAGTCATAAAAAACAGCACATTGTCTGCATATAATGCGATTCTGTCAGAATGTGTCTGTGACCACTCAAGCCCCTGGATCAGAGGATCGCGTCGCACCCAGGCCGCCAATGGCTCCACCGCCAGGGCCAACAATAACAGGGACAAGGGGCAGCCCTGACATGTGCCATGGCCTATGGGGAAGGAGGCGGACCGGTGTCCTGCAATAAGGACTGAGGCTGAGAGGTCGGTGTAAAGTAATTGAACATAAGCCAGAAATCTCGGGCCGAGATTAATGGATCTAAGAAGTTGAAATAAGTATGTCCAACTTAGAGAGTCAAACGCCTTATCCATATTAGCCAGCAGGATGGCCGCGGGGCGGCCTAGCTCTGTAGCTTTCGCTATTGCATTATGAACCCGACGGATGTTGTTTCGGGTGGATCGATGTGGCATGAAGCTGGACTGGTCGGGGTGGACTAACTCCTGGATGCACGTATGAAGGTGGTCTGCTAGTACTTTACCCAGGAGTATGGACTCTAAATTTATAAGGAAAATAGGTCGATATGAGGAAGGGTCTTCCGGGGGGCGGCCAGGTTTGAGAAACAGGACGATTTTGGCGTGACACCAATCTGGTGGTAGTATGCGTTGCTCGAGAGCGCCGTGGAGCGCTACCAGCAAAAGAGGACCCAACGTGGCCATATGTGACCTGAGAAATTCATGCGGGAAACCATTGGGGCCGGGGGCTCGGCATGGGCGCATGTTGACAAGTGCGGCACTGAGTTCTTCCACCTTTATGGGAGTATCTAGCTGATCTTGTGTATGGTCTGAGATTTTCTTGGGGGGTATGTCTGTTAGAAATTCGCCTATTAGGGCGCTCGATATGTGCTCCCGACATGTGTAGAGTGAGGTGTAGTACACCGTGCACACTTGAGCCACCGCCGTTGGAGAGAAGCATAGGACTCCATCCTGATCTCGGAGTGTTGGGACCGCGACAGGGGACTTTGCAGCCTGGCACAGCCGATGGAGCATTTTGCTGGACTGATCACCCCATTGGTAGATTCTGTGTTGGGATGCTAACCAGATCTCTTGCGCTTCATTGGTAAGGTGTTGGTGTATGTGCTGTTGCGCTAGGAGTAGATTGCGGCGCACGGTCTGGCTGGGGTCCATGACAGGTTGGGCTTCGAGGGCTCTCTGACGGTTCTCCAGCTTGACAAGTTGTGCAATGTGTTTGTGCTTTTTGCCCGCCCGGAAGCTGATGTCCACCCCGCGGATCGTGGGCTTAAGGGCTTCCCATAGGATGACTTTGGACGGGGCGGAGGCGGTGTCGGATGTGAAATAATCTGAGATGTCCTGCCGTAGGGTCCCTGATAAACTGGGTCGCGGAGACACCAGGGCGACATCCGCCACCGGAAGGGGGGCCTTTGAGATCCCATGTGGAGTTTGAAGAGGAGAGGGGAGTGATCGGACAGTGCCCTGGGCAGGATAGAGATATGTGATATCCTATGGATGTAGCTATGTGGCATGAAGACATAGTCTAAGCGTGATAGCGAGCCGTGAACAGCGGATAAAAAGGTAAACTCCGCCTCAGCAGGATGATAAGCCCGCCAGACATCGGACCACCCCAATGTAGTGGCTAAGACATGCAATTTGGATTTACTCATCTGAGGTTCGCGTCTCGGCTCGCACAGGCGATCCAGGGGTGACATGACATCATTCCAATCTCCACCCAACAGTGTCAGGCCCTCCGGGAGTTCCCCCCAAAGCCATGTGATTCTGGCTAAAAAGGTATTTCCCAGGGGGGAGAGCGTATATGCTGCCGATATTTACATGTTCCCCTTGAAGTGTCCGAGAAATAATTGTGTAGCGGCCACCAGGGTCTAGCCAATATTTGGAGAGGACAAATGGGACCCGGCGGTGTATAAGAATAGCTGTGCCCCTGGATCCCCTGGCAAACCCAGAATGGTAAACGGTATGGTACCCAAATCTGGTGAGGCATGGAGCTTTATTGCCCAGGAGATGAGTCTCTTGCAGAAGGAGAATGTCTGCCACACAGCGCTTGGCTTGTCGGAGAACCGCACCTCTTTTAATTTTATTAAGTAGCCCTCTTACATTCCAAGAAACTATAATCAGTTCCCCAAGCTGGGGAGTACCTGTGTATGCTGTCATCTATCGTGCGTGTAAAGACCATCTTTAGCCGTGTGCATGTAGTCGTGATGTCGCCTTTATGTACATGTGAGAACTATAACTATAACAACTGAAGAATTTAGCAATTTCCCATCCCCCAACCCCGATACTGCCACCAACAAGGAGCATCTGTCATGGAGGCGGAAAGTCCAGGGCCCCAACGGGGGTCCCAGGGGACCTCGCCCAATCATATCCCAACTTCCCATGAAACATGAACAGAGATGTCCAGAGGCGTGGAAGTTCCTTAAAATGGTGTCCAAGCCTATGTGGTGCTCCAAACGGTTAGGGTTTACCAAGAAAGAGTCTACCCGTTCATGGCCTGGGGTCAGAGAAATGGAAACGATTGGCCCTCCTTATGATTCCTCGTCCGGGGCCTGAGAGCGCCAATTCGATCTTGATCTATGTCTTCTTTTGGAATAGTTTCTCTTTTGCCGATTTCGCTGCGAACCTTGAGAAGAATCTGATTCTAGTGGCAGCGGTGTATGAGGTTTGAGATGCGTCGCTTCATCCACCCATGTGAAGACCGCTTCCGGTGTGTCAAAGAAGTATGTCTTTGAGTTGAATGTAACTCTCATTCAGGCCGGGTATAATAGCATATATTGTATGTTGAGGTCCCGGAGCCTGCGCTTGGCTGTGGTGAAAGACTGGCGTTGTTGTTGTACGAGCCTGGTGTAGTCTGGAAAGACCATTATATGGCGCGACTCGAAGAGTAGTTGATCTTTGTGATTCCTGGCGTATTGAAGGATGATGTCCCGGTCCGCATAATTCAACAACTTGGCAATCACTGGTCTGCGTCTCTCTCCCGGGGATGGATTCTTAGTCAGAGCTAGATGCACCCTCTCAACGACAAAGCAGGTGGATAGCAAGGCCTCCGGCAGAAGGGCCTTCAGCCATTGTGTAAGGAAGCGGTCCATGGAGGGGCCTTCACATCCCTCTGGGAAGCCAATAAAGCGCTGATTGTTATGCCTAGACCGGCCCTCGGCATCCTCCATGCGGGATGCTAGTTCCTGGGCGTCGACGGTGAGCTTATTCACCATCTTCTCCAAGGCCATAACTGTGTCTTCGACTTTTGAGACACGTGTTTCCGCCTCCGTGATGCAATCGACAGCCTTACGTAGGTCCTGTCGTAGGAAGGATACCTCGGTCCCCACGGCACCGATTTGTGCCTCGAGGGCATCCCGGGATTGGGTAATTGCTGCCAAGAGCGCCGCATTATCTGGAATCGGGCCTCCAGCAGCGCCGCCCGGAGCGGTAGTAAATTGGTCCAGGGTACTCTGTTTAGGTCTGGAGCCTCCGGGCCTATCCTTGCCCATCTCAGCAGGAGGAAGAGGAAACAACTTGCCCCAGTTGCCGTGTCGAATCACCGTCCACACAGCGTCGAGGTAGGGGCTGATCTTCCTCGACACCGTCCAAGGATCACCCAGTTGGGCGCCCCGCGAATCTCATCAAACACCAACGCTACGGGCCGGGCCTCACGGAATCCGGCCGCTTCAGACCACAAGCCGCACCAGGCTTAGCCCGGCCGCCTCCACAGCCCTAGGCGGCCAGCCAAGCAGACCCCCTAACGGGATCAGACTTGCTGGACCCCCCCAACCCGTGGCGCGCCCCAGCAGGGGCCGTGTGCCCAGGATGGATTTGCTGCCACAGGTGGACCCCCACAGCCGTCCCCTGGGCCGCCTGGCACCAGTGGCCGGAGCGGTAGTAAATTGGTCCAGGGTACTCTGTTTAGGTCTGGAGCCTCCGGGCCTATCCTTGCCCATCTCAGCAGGAGGAAGAGGAAACAACTTGCCCCAGTTGCCGTGTCGAATCACCGTCCACACAGCGTCGAGGTAGGGGCTGATCTTCCTCGACACCGTCCAAGGATCACCCAGTTGGGCGCCCCGCGAATCTCATCAAACACCAACGCTACGGGCCGGGCCTCACGGAATCCGGCCGCTTCAGACCACAAGCCGCACCAGGCTTAGCCCGGCCGCCTCCACAGCCCTAGGCGGCCAGCCAAGCAGACCCCCTAACGGGATCAGACTTGCTGGACCCCCCCAACCCGTGGCGCGCCCCAGCAGGGGCCGTGTGCCCAAGATGGATTTGCTGCCACAGGTGGACCCCCACAGCCGTCCCCTGGGCCGCCTGGCACCAGTGGTCGCTTTATCTGATTTTAAGGCCCCAGCAGGCGGCAATCAAAATGGGCGGCACCAACTACCAGGGAGGGCCCCCCGGCGAGTACCAACAGGTCTTGTTCTGGGCCTGGTGGGTGCAAATCTTCTGCACCGTGTGTATGGCTGAACTTGGCCTCCCCGTCTTTTCCACGGGGTCCTGGTCTCTTCTCAGTCCCACCACCGTTGTGGGCTCTTTAATGTGATTTGTTTGCCCCCCTGTGTGTGCCTGAAGCGCCCCACAAAAGATGGTTTTTTAATTGAGGGAGGGCCGGGTGGGCCCGACTCACCCGTCCCGGCGTCTTCAGCCTCAGGCAGACGTGCCCCCATGCACCGCCGGGCCCACTGTCTCGTCGTCAGGGCAGAGTGGGCCGGGCGCGCCGCGATCCAGCGCCGCCAACAATCAAGGCCTCGGCCCGGCCGTGGGTCCCGAAGCCACCCCGCCAGAAACCACCCGACGGTGATCTCCAGCGCAGGCGGCCCAAGTCAGCAGGGGGGGGCCTGCAGGAGCTTACCACATGGCCTCAGACGCTCAGGCGCCACCACACCAGCAGCAGGCAAGTCTCTCCGGGGGCCGCAGGCACCCCCGGACCGGCCCCGATTCAAGCCGCCCCCACCGCAATACTTTGGGGTGCTGCCTCATCTTCGGGGGCCCGGCGCAGCCTTTGTCCGACTCCTGGGCTGTGTCACGTCCCAGGCACCAGGCACAAAGAAGGCACACCCCTTGCACAGGCCTAAGCCCATGCCGCCTCTTCGTCCGTTGGGGCTGATTCCGGCAGGGGGGGGGACACTGTTTCGCCCTGCCACGGGGCACCCACTCGTCCCCGGCCACTGATGAGGTCCGGATGTTTTGTTTGGGCAGGATTAGTTACGGATTAGTGCAGATTAGCGGCTTGGATGCCCGGAGCCGCGTCAGGCTGCGTCCGCCATGATGGCTATCCAAGCCACGCCGCCCCCTCCCCCCATCTCTCAGTCTTTTTAATTTTTTCAGCAGAGGTGAGAAGGAGTGGGCTAGCAACCACAAACATGCTCCCAGGAGTATCAAGCTTTAGGGGCCCATTTCGCGAAACAGCTTGGTCAATGTTAAGATTTTCTGTTGGTGGGATACACAGAGGTCTCAGGCAAGCACAAGACCCACAGGCTCAGAGTGGCAGCAGGGATTAAAGATTACATAAGCAGGAGGTGCTGCCATCCTAATCCTGGGCATGGGTGCTAGAAGGTTGATTGGGACAGCAGTGTGTGAGGGAGTGCTGGTGCAGCCTGTGTACAGGCTCCAGTGCCACCGCCACATGACACGTGTACCATATCCTTCTTAGCAAATAATAAAAGAGGCCTCTTTAACGTTCCACACTACTCACATTGCAAAGGTAAGTTGGTTCTGAGGGCATACTTTGCTCAAAGTTGAACCTGTTTTTGGAAACAGAAAATGGACTTGTAGAAAAGCCTTTCCCTTATCTGCTGCTCTTCATGGCAGCCTTTTTGTGATTGAACATTTTCCTGCTGGTCACTAATGGGTCAGCTGCATTTCCTACATTAAGGCTTTGCTCTTTGGTGCAGCCTCCTCCCAATGACAGGATACGCGGCCAAAAGACTTGGTGGGGGAAGTGGGGGAAGAATATCATCCAGGTAGCAGTCTGTCTACTGCCAAGCACCATATTTGAGAGCGCAGAATAAGCCCCGTTCTTCTCCAGTCTTAAGGGGGCAGGGAGTGTCGCAGAGGTAACAAAAAAAAAACTTCCAAAACAGAATCTTAAAACATGTCTGAGAGAGGCTCCGTCATGCAAATTCGAACACTTGCACCAAATTAAAGGCGAATCCATAGATGATCTTGCCATTTCGGGAAAACTACTAATACACTCAACAACTTTAATGACCATGAAGTAATCTGATTGAGCATCATGGATGGCTGCCAGTCTGAAACATTGAAATTACTCAGAGAGAGCTACAAACTAGATGATGTAACATCAAAGCCAGGGGTGAGCAAAGAGCAGAAACAGCAGCAGCAATAATGGAAACAGGAAGAACACATACCACTGGTACAAGTAATGACCATAAACAGTCACTAACTTTCGAGAAAAGTTTACATGCGCAAACGAAGGATAAAGATCAAATAACATAAAATCACTGTGGTTAGGCATAATAACCCCAAGAAGAAGAATATTCTGTTGTGGGGGCACTTTGGCAAAGGATGTGGGAAGGAAAACCATTTTCAGGTGGTATGTTGGAGCTGGGAAGATAACCTAAAAGCAACGAACACATCAAATATGGGAACACGACCTCAAAACAAAGCTACAGCGTTGCTAAGTTGTTTATGGGCATGAGCACAATCACTGATATGCCGATGTATGTGTGTGGTATTGGTATAGTACAAACCTAGCCAAAAGGCACTGAAGTGCACAACAGGGTCAAAGGTAAAAATACAGTCAATGAGTGCTTTTAGGGTAAGATAGGTTCAGAGAGTGGAAACGGATAGTTACTTGTTGTCATGTAGCATTCTGTCAAAGAGGTGTCTTTACCTCTTCCTTACATTGGAACAGTCCTGATGAATACATGGCTGTGACTAAGGACTAAGGAGTCAGATCCGGCCGGCGCACGCTTCAGTTCCAATATGTCCCCTAAGAGTGACAAAGGTCAGATGGGGGAAAAATGAGTTCACTGGGAACATACAAGCAAGTACTTTTGGTGTCTATAAATAGCGCCACTTACTAAACTATTCCACAAGTGGGGGAGAATTGTTCGGCATCCTTTCACCGAGGTAATTTATTTTCTTTTCACATGGAGAGATTAATATAATTTGACTCTCTTCCACCATTTTGCGAA
This sequence comes from Calotriton arnoldi, assembly GCA_963921515.1. Lineage (NCBI taxonomy): Eukaryota > Metazoa > Chordata > Amphibia > Caudata > Salamandridae > Calotriton > Calotriton arnoldi. The sequence continues at coordinate 2,543,300 of CAWUFW010000555.1, read as the reverse complement.
GTCTCCTGTACGTGGTTTATGCTCAGAGAACGCAGATAAAAGCTAATACTGCATGCAGGCGACTTTTCTTTGAACTGTTGGGTGCCTGAATATTTATTGAACCAGAAATTCATTTTAGCGTCAGCCGTGCTTGTAAGGAATTATGGCACTGTTACGTGCTTATTTAATACAGTTCGCTGAAACTTTCCCTTGAAGCTGTGTTTGACAAATCTATGGTTGTGGGTCTCTATGCCCCAATTCCTTGGTGTCTCCTAACTTTATTCCGTCCTGATGATGACCCGACCTAAATAATTGTGCCAAAGGGGTCGAAACATCGACAATAACATATGTGGACTGATTTTTTATTTTGATTGTGATTTTTGAAACTCATTTTGTGAGTGCCATCTGTAACAACCTACTGTCCCAATAAGTCACATGTATATATTACTGTATATAGCACAAGTGCACTTTTTTAGTCACTTTACTGACCTTCACTGCACCATCACTGTATAGGAGCACCTTATCTTTGGAGTATAACAAATGCTGTGCCATATGATTATGGACCATCATCACGTTATAGGAATATGATTAACAAAATAAATGCATTTATCGCATAACTGAAATAACCTGCAGAAGAGTTCCATTACGTCACTATTGCCGTGGAAGTCCAAGGCTACACTTCCCCCATAGGGACCACCTCTTCTTGATAATGAATACAGATTGAACGTACATCACTTAAGCTGCTCGGGATAGAGAGGGCAGAGGAGGGTGGCAGAATGTCCAGCCATCAACCTACAAGTCAACAAACATGAAGTACACTTCATAGACAGTGGTGCATTGCCCGAATGTGAAATATAAAGTGCACTGACAGATTCTAGAGGCTTAAACTGGAGCCTTCCCTGAGGAAGCAAGGGACACCCTCCTGTAACCAAGAAAATGTAGAGATTCCTCTAACTTCCTGTTGCATGGAACATTTTCTCTTAACACCACTGCAATAGATTTCTCCTAGAGACGTCAACAAAACGTAACACTTGAACAGCATGACAGAATCATACAACTGTGTCATTTTAATGAAGTTGCAGCATCTTTCTACAATTAACATATATCACACTTTGTTTCCGAGATAGCTCAATTTACAGAAAGCAGGATTTATCCAGTGGAGGTCTTTTCACTCAAAAATCATTTTCATCAGCTGTGTTAGTTCATTTGGTTGAATTGTAGACCGCTAACTTCCAGAATGCACTGCTCTTGGAAATGAATTTATTCAGCGAGAAACACAGAGTTTGACATAAACCATGCAATCCGACAACATAAATTAAAGTACAGTCTGCATACACTAAATTTACTTGTTTTCTTTTTCTCCAAAACTCTGTTTGTTGTTGATAATGTTGACAATTTCACTTATTGTAATTAAGCTGTGTTTACATTTTCCTGCAGACTAAAAGAGGCTCATGCAATAAATCATTTCTATAGAACACAAGGGAGATAAGAGCTGCTGAAACAGTTTGAAATGAGTGACTTGTTCCAACCAGGCAATTCACTGATAGGCACAGTTGCTATCATAGCAAAAATCTGACCTCAAAATTGATTCTTTGAAGATATTTAATTTATTAACAGCACCACCAAATACAAAATAAAGACAAGATGACACTAACATAGTAGGGCAGATAAACGCCATTCCTCATACGAGACAGCTGTATGTACCAATTAAAATACCACATAACACCATAAGTTGTGTTAAAAGTGTTGCTATGGGATGAGGACAAACCTTAAGGCAGACAGCATGACGCCAAACAATTAGACAGCCAGTAGTAGACAAGCCAAGTCAATTTTATTGTATGGTTAATAAAAACCTCTACAAACAGTAACAAGCGTTGAAAAATACAAAATTCAATAAAACCCATGTGATATAAACGTTGCTAGGGGCTGCCGGAGAAAGATCAGATTGGTTTTGCATCCCAAGTAGGTGTAAAACACATAAAGCATGTAGCAGGGTAGACCTTTATAGATAGGATTAAACAGTGGGGCTTCGACACAAGGCACAGGGGGCAGTCCCAATGCTAAAAAAAAGTGGACAGAGAGGAGAACAGGTCTTGATAAAAGCGAGTAAAACCAGCGGACAATGCATAACATAGGACCAGCTATACACAAAGGAATTTCAAACCATGTGCAAATTTCGCAAGGCACAGGCCTGAATGTGGAACAGTCAAGATGGAAATCAAAAGTTCTCTTGCTCAAGGCTGGCCGGGTGCATGCTAGATGGTGCACTTTAGAGTTTGTCTACACAGGGCAAACCAACTTACGGTGCGTAAAGAGCAAGCCAACTATGCACAAAAAGTTTTATGCTCCGAGTGCAAGTTTCACAGAACCTCAGGAAACGTTTCAGTTTTTTTGCGCCACGGAGACAACTGAGCTCAGCCTCACAGTGCCTGGCTGTGATCCCTCGCTTCCGTCGGACAAGGATGGGGGTAGCTTCCTCTCCTTTAAGGCCGCGGAGGCTTGGAATTCTCTTCCATACACTGCGTAGCATCCAAGATCCTAGGATGTTCAGGAAGCAACTTAAAACTTTGCTGTTTATTTAATCTGTAGTCTCCATTTTTAGCTCCTATGTTATCATTTGGCTCGCGCGCCGGGACACTCCTGAGTAGCCGTGCGCGTTACAAGTGCTTATAACATTACATAACATGTGAACTGTCAACTGGAGTAGGGAGAAATAATTCTAATATTCAGTGGCTGGCCTGATGCAGTCCGGACGGTGGATTTTTGCAGCAGATTAGGTGAAGATGATGATCGCAGGGGGCAATGAGTGACGCGTTTAGAGTGCGTTGCCACTGCACTAGTGCCATTTACTGAGTCCAAGGAGTTGCATACAATGTACAAATTTGCAAGGCACAGGGCTAAGTATTGAATGGTCGATACGGGAATCAAAGGTCCTCTTGCTCTAAGGCTGGCCTGTTATGTTAATTTTAACTTGTAGAGCACTTAATACCTGCAGGTCTCTAAGCGCTTTTTTGGAGCGCTTTTTTGGAGCGGCTCTATGCAGGGAGTGCCGGCGTATAGTGCGTGAGAGAAAGTCAACTTTGCGCAGGGAATTATGAGCTGTGAACTAGTTTGCAAAGCAAGGGCCTAGATGTAAGACAGGCAGCTGGAATAGAGAGCAGGTGACATCTTGTTCAATGGTTGGCCTGGTGCAGTCCGGGCGGAGCGTATTGGGGCAGATCAAATAAGGATGGTGAGCACAGAGGCCAATGGAAGCTGCGTTTAATGATGTGGTGCCGCTGCGCTAGTGCTGTTGACCGAGCCTAATTTGCTTGCTGACGTCCAAAGAAATTTGACAGTTTTGATGTTTAGTTGTGGATTTAGTGGACAGCAGTAACTTGCGGCAGCAGTGACCAAACAGCAATTGCGTGGCCATGAGACGTTAAAAACTCACTTCCATTTCAAATTCCACTTGCTCAAATAAACAGAAATAAAAGCCAGAGTTAGACTCAGAAGTTAAGAGTTTGATGTCTTAACTTCCCAGAGGTGGCTAAACGTGAAATCCATAGTGTCTGTCTAATTTACTTTAGATGTATTTGAAGCATTCTTTTGAGTTCCCCAACCATTCACAGAGCCCGAAAAAGGAATTGAAAGCATCAATAAAGAAATACCTGATCTGTCAGTGCGGCCCTGGCATACCACTACTAACTATCGTGGTATGCCAGTGTCACTGGCGACCTTTCCCGAGTGTAGAACTACTTTTTGTGCAGAAAAATAGGAAGCTACTGGCTGACCCTATCCAATACTTTCAATAAATGGCTCAATTGTTTCTGTTGCCCACTTTCATCTGTGTACTAGAGCGTGGACCATGGGCACAGCCCGCCGCCTCCCTTTGAGGTTCCTGCCAAGTTTGGCAGAAGAGCGGCCATTTTGCAGGCTGGGAGCGCCTCTTCTGGAGGGCCACTTTGCATAAGAATGATCTGCCTGCGCCTCTCCCTAATGGAACCTGAAGAGGCCTGTTCATGCAGAGGGCCCCCTCCAAGCAAAATGTCCTTAAAGTATTTATCCTCCTCACAGACCCTTCAGTTTATTAACACAAAAGGTAGTGCGCTCCTTGCAGCTGCTGCGGTTAGTTTGATTACAGTACAATGGAAGAAGATTGTCATTAACCAATCCCCCCCCTGTTCACCCCCTTCGCGTTGCCATCTCAGGCCATTGTGTGCGAAGAAGAAAAGGATGCATTATGAAGCGCTGTGTCACAATGAATAAAGTAAACAAGAGGAGAGCAAACGAAGGTGCACCTGGAAGCTCTTGACCTCCCTCCCATTGAAGGATGCGTGGGGGAAGTGGGATCTCCAAGAAGCAATTCTGAGATTCTTGTGTTTGTCCTTTGTGTTAGACATTCTTTCTTCTCTTTTGTTTACCCAGAATTACACGCTTGAGGTGATGGTATGAGGTAAACAAGAGATTAGTGGGAGAATTAAGTGGTTCTGTAGGAAGAATATACACAAAACAGCACAATTGGGAGATTAACAAACTTGCAAAATGCTTCCATGCCTATGTGGGGTAACTATTTTTAGGGCACGATAGGCAGAACTACTGACACCACTGTTTAATCATTTGCTGAAGACTAAAGTGATGGCCGAGGACTGGATAACATCAGTCATGCCTCACAAAACTGCAAGACAGTGAAATTTAGGACTGTAAATTTGACCACTGGGGAGTCAGTGGTAGAAGGTTTTGAAGACACTATTTCAGGATCAACTGCAGTATTGACTTACCTGCAGAGGTCCTTCCAATCTTATAAGTGACTCGAGACACAGGTCACAGAAAAGCAATAGTTGTGGTCTACTTGGAACTCAAAGCCTCAGGCCCCATTCCCTACTAAACTCTTTGGACTGATAAGGAGACTGTGCAGCTACAAGGGAAGCTGCTCGGTTGAGGGACAGAAGACAAAAGAGTAGAGCTCACTCTGGGTGGAGTGGTTGACTAATATATTAGCAAGGCCACACTTTCAAGTTCTTTAATCATCAACACTGAAGAAGGACTCAAAGGGGAGACAGATTCTTTTACACAACCCATACATTTGCAACTGATCTAATACTGCAGAAGGCAAGAAAAATAAAAAAAACTGAGATTGGTCAGTGAGGCACCAACTACGATTCACTGCAGCCAAGTGAAAAGTCATACATTTGCATTAGGGAAACTACGGTCAGTAAAATATGGGGAGAGTTCACTCACGGAAAGCCACTGCTCGACATGGGTGGAATTTGAGGGGTTCTTGAGGTTAGCTTATTCACTGATGCCAGGCAACCAGGATTGGTGGGTGCCAGAAGAATGTGAAGATGGCTAGGGAGAGAGTTAACCAGCGCAAAAGATGACTTTTTGTTACCATTGTACAAACCACTGGCGGGGCCACACCAAGAGTATTGTGTCTAGTTCTGAAGTCATTTGGGGTAGTATCCAACTCTGCAGAACACATCTCAAAGAGCATACAGAGAGGGACTGCTCAGACAATACCTAACAAGAGGGTGTCAAATCTGCGCTAGCAAGAAGGTAAAGGTCGGATATGTATGACTCCACAGCCTCAAAGTTTGTTCGGCTCTACGTTGTAGCAGATTGTACACAATACTGTTTGCAAAAAGAGAAAACAAATTACAAGAGGAGGATTTAACTACAAAGTCGGGGAGAGAACGGGGTGGGAGAATGTAGAAATCTTTAAATACCAGTGAGGCACACACAGCAGACGGATGGGTGGGAATAGGACCAAGCCTCGAAAAATAAGAAACATTTTTTACCGGACCTGCAGGTCTAGTGACTTAAATAATCTACTTGAGATAAATGCAATGCGCTTGACCCATAAACTCGACTCAGATTGTGAGATCCTAGTCAAATATTTTATTTCACAGTCACCTTGTTCTTCATTACCACATACTAGACTACCTCCAAATATGTAAGTTCAGCATGTGTGCTGTACAAAATACTCTTTTGTTTCATTTAATAGGCTGAACTTTTGCTCCATGTACAATAAAACTCTACCCCACAAATATGGTACATATGACCCCTGAATTGCCTCTTAGTTCACTAATAGAATTGTCATCAGGGCAGGAATGTTTCACGTTTCTCACTTCATATTTAAAAACTCTCTTTTTTAATAATTATATCACTAAAGCATGATGCAGCAGCGCACTGTCATTTACAGACAGACATTTTCCAATGAAATGGCCACAAACGTTACCACTGCCATACCATTTTACTAATACAAACAAAGCGTGGAAATCGGTTTCAGCAAATATTTATCATTTGCACATCACCAAGTAAAGTATTCCGATTTGTTCTGATCATATTAAAATCTTTGTTTCCATCGCACTTTAGAATTACAAAAAGTGCTTTTCTAACTACTGAAATATATTTTGAAACATCTGTACTGTTTATTTACAAGCTATTTAAATGTTGTGTGCCCCGTTCATTTACAAGCTATTTAAATGTTGTGTGCCCAGCATGACTGTCAGACAGTTCACTTTACAAAATCCTCTAACTTTTGCAGTCGTCAGAAAAGTAAAAGTAAACGCCAATCTCCAGGAAAAAATAAGAAGTGATTTGTCAGAAGACATAGCCTGACATCTGACCCATGTCTTTAACCCCTTCCCTGCGCTGCGAATTCCACCGCGGCGCGGGGGGGGCTAGGGGGTGGGCGTGGCGCTTCGGTGCTCATGACGGCTCCACGCCGTCATGAGTCACGGGCGGCGTGTGCTCATGACGGCGTGGAGCCGTCATGACCCCGCCCACTCGTTAATTCGCCCGCACAGGCGGGGAATTAGTCCCGCGTAGGCGGAGCGTGGGCGGAGCGGCAGCGGCATGACGGCTCCACGCCGTCATGAGCACACGCCTACCGTGACTCATGACGGCGTGGAGCCGTCATGAGCACCCAAGGGGTTAAAGACTCTACAAATGTGATAAGATAAAAACAAGACTTAAAGGCATCTTTATTGCATTCACTTTGCGAATGAACAGAATAGCTGTTCTTTGCCAGCTTGCCAGACAGGGCCAATAGGCCCTAAAAATAACTCAACCTGATAAAATCTGACCAGCTATAGCGAGTTAGACCGTCCATTTCTCAAGGCCTGTATCTTTGACGGGCAGGGCAGTGCTTGGCCTCGGAGGGCCCTCCTGTTACCTTGACTCATCACTGCAGGGCACTCCACAATGTCATGCAGCTTGGAGGACCACTTCATGGATGTACAGCCTTAAAGCTGCTAAGTGACTCATTTTCAGCAAGGGAGCTTCCAATGCACACACAAGGTTTGAAGCAATGTCTCTATCAACACACACAATTGCACATCACTGTTGGGAGAGGAAGAATAAGTGGGGCAACAGCAGTTGCCCTGGTCAGTATCTTGACCTCTTCCCTTTCTCTCCTGGTTGCAAGTGACAATGAGAGTGACCCCTCTCTGAATGTCTTTTTATTTCTGGCTGGGCAATGGCAGGTGTGTCCTTTTTTAGCCACATTCCACACTTCTGGGAGTAACCTTTGCAGTAGCTGGGCGATGCTTCTTGGCGCTGGTTAGACATGTTCGGAGAATGCAGGGAAGTATACCTCCTTCTCTAATCCCCAAGAACCCAAGCTCCTCTGCAGCCTTTCGGGTTTATCCCGTTTCGAGATGAGAGGTCAGCTAATCTTTCTGTTACTAGTAGAACCGTTCTCTGACTAGATTTAGATCTTCCACTGGAAGTAAAGTTTTCCTGGCACAGAGAACCAGATTATGGCATCAAAGAGTGGCAGTAGGTGGCACCCGGCCATCCGCTCAGAACTGCCGTACCAGCTGAATTTTCTATTCTGGGGGGCCAGCCCAATAAGATTCTAGAGCATCTTGCCTAAACAGAAAGTCGATCTCCTAGAAAGCAACATCCTTTAATGTTCTCAAAGTGCAATAGCCCATTTTACATGATGATGAAAGGCATTCCATAATATCATCATGTTGAGTGGATTCAACTCCGACAGTTCTTCCGCCAATGTAGACTCTATTCCCCCTTCTTCCTGAGCTGACTTAATGGGGTGAGGATGGGCTTTCAGCCATTTCCTTTGTTCTAATGATGCTGTGGCCAGATCCTTGGCCACGTCTTTGTAAGGGTGATTCTTCTTCCCAGGTCACAGACCTAACTGTGCCACAGGATTTAAACCAGTGTGACCAGCATAAAACATCCCTCCTGATCCAATGTGAGAAGAGCGCTGGGCCATGCCAAGGCAAACAGGGGAACAGAGTAGAACGCAAGCTTTGCACTACGGAGTCTCTTCATGGCAACTGCCTTTTTGGCTGCACACATACACTAGGGAACTCCCAGATTAGGGCACCCCATACCCCTACATACACCTCACCCATGCTGTGCATACATACACTCTCCACCTCTCTTTCTTTCCAAAGTTAGGTGGTTGTAAAGGGGTTTAATCATAAATACAGAGTGGGGCAGTATGCATCCTTCTTCACTGGGGTTCAGTTAGAAAGGATTACACCACACTCTGCATCATCAGCTAACACTAACTAGTAGTCGTGTCAAGGTCTAGGCATGGTGAAGGTATGATGAAAGGAGCACCACTTTGGATATACTCCAGTTCTAGGCTGCATGTATAGACAGAAATTATGTAGCAAAGCTGCATGTATAGCATCAGATAAGGTGTAGGGTGACCAACAGGCATGGGTGCAAATTCAGGACGGTGAGTGTAAAAATTCAGGACAAAAGGTCAAACTTCAGGACAAAATTCAGGACGGAAGGTCAAGATTCAGGACAAAAATTCAGGACAGAAGGTCAAAATTCAGGACAAAACTTTGGGGCAAAAGGTAAGTTTTACAGACACATCAGAGGAGATCGCGCAATAATATATAAGTAAATAGACAACCAACATAAGGGCAAGTTAAAATAAGTTTATATTAGGTAAACATTGTTATTTTCAATGCCAAAAGCTCTAACTTGTACAAATGCGTGACCGATTGCATATGCTTGTTTTTTCAAAGTAACTGGACAATGTTACTTCCATCTAATGTGTTACATTTTTTTAGGTCTCGCTGAGCAAGCGCATGCGCTGCTCGGCGAGACATTTAGTGTGTGGGTTTTCAAAGTGCTACCACACGCTTTTGGCAGGCATAGAGCGTGCGGTTACGCGCACAATGACGAGCAGAGGCGCCATATGGCTTTCCTCTCTCGTCATGGTGCGCGCACACCACTCGCCAGCCTGCTTTTGCCGTTGCGCGCATTCCTCGCGGCACCCTTTCCTTTCCTTGCTCTCCCAAGCGCCTCATTCCGCCCCTCCCTCACCACAGAGCGCGTCCCCGCGATCGCGATCACTTTCGCTTGATCGCGATCACTTTTGTTTTTACGGCCGCGTTACTTTAACGGCCGCGCGGCCAATGCTTGTTTCCTGTATTTTCTGACTGAAAGTTGGTTTCTCTCATAACTTTGGTCCCTGTCGCACTATACATTGCGCACCTCATCAGTGATTTGCAAACTCTCTTTTTATGCTCTATGTATCTTTGTTGGTGTCTGTGTGCTGGGGTCTTAAACCTTCACGGTACCCCCTCACTGCCCAGTAGTGAGGTGTGTTTTTGCTTGTACCGTTAGCCATCCAGTGTTAACGCAGGAGGGACTTTGCGTGGCCTCATGTCCTTTCTCTGGCCTTATGTCCTGATAGCGAGCCACCTGTGTAGCCCCTCAGGCTCGGCTTTCTAAGTGGCCACCGAGATACCGCAATGCTTCCTAAATCCTTCTGGTTCACGCGTGGTGCCAGCTGTGGGACTGCCAGGGGATTGTGTGAATGTAGTTCATGCTAGTATGCCATCCTTAAATAATTCCCCGAGAGATGGGCAAGTACACCTTCTCCTCAGGTCCTGCCACTTCTTAACCCAGACACCCTGCCGTCTCCTAAAGGCGTTCGCTTGGAATTGCTTTTGGAACAAATCCTAGCGTATTTTAAGAATTTGTGATCACTGTTAAAGTTGCAAATCGGCTCCAAAAGTCCGTGTTGCTTTGCCCCATACTCCTCAAATGTCGTCTGTTTTGCCCCTCCCTGCGTTTTGTTTGTGTTGTTTTGCCCTGCCTCTCTGTCTGTGTTGCTTTGACCTCACTGTCCCTGTCTGCTGCACGTGTTCCTTTGCCCCCACCTGCCCACGTTGCCCACAGGACACGCCATAACAAGCATTTGCAATGCAATAGGTCTCGTATTTACGCGAGTTTGAGCTATTGACATTGCAAATAACAATGCCTTTTATTTTTGTTTTCGTTTTTAAAACATAAATAACAGGCAGTGTCATTTACAATGCCAATAGCTTAAACTTGCGTAAATGCGAGACCTATTGCATTGCAAATGCTTGTTTTCCTTGCCTTCAGGCCCACCACATGCCTTAATTGCCCATTGTCATTCTGTATGCCACAATCAGCCGGCAGACAGAAGAGAAATGGGTCCATCACAGTCTGTGAGAGGCTGGGGAGGGGCTGCTCTTGAGCACACAGGAGTGGGAGGCGGCCCCAGCAGGGAACTCTCAGAACACTGAGGATTCTCAAAGGTGAGCAGTGCAAGTCGCTGTCACCCCTCCAAATTATGGACAAAAGGCGTCCGTAAGAGGGATCGTCACGGAGAAGGGACGTGACTGCCAATTAACGGACGGTCCGTGAAATTTACGGACGGTTGGTCACCCTAATTACGGTGTCCTAATTGCTACCTGGCATCAGTTCGGGGGGGTGTTACAGAAAGCACCCAGTAGGCGTGGGCCCGTCTGTAATATGGCTCACAGGAGGACATTTTTTTGTGCCCACGTGATCTTAAGTGGGTGTTCCCAGGGCCGGCGCTAGGCATGGGCAGTGTGGGCACTGTATATGTAGGGGACACACAGCCAGTGCGCCGCCACCCCCCCCTTCCACAAAGGGCCTTGATGGGTCCCTGGATGGAGGGTAGGCGGTCTCGGAGAAACCTTAGGCCTGCCCCCCCCCCTCAGGCTGCCTCCTCGTTGTGTCATCACTGTTGTCTCCTCACGTGCTGCTCACCCCTCTGCACTGGAAGACGGACCAGGGTATGCACTGAAAGACGGACAAGTGGTTTTAAACTCCTGGTCCGCCTTTCAGTGCTGCACTTTACCCAATCAGATGCCTGAACTCACGACAGTGCGTACAGTACAGAATATGGCACATTCTCCCCGTCTGCGCCAGGCGCACTCATTTAGGGGTGTGCGCACTGCGCGCGTACACCGGCACAATGGGATGTTTTACATACATAATGAGGCGTGTTATCGAAATGTTCTGCCTAGCCATTCATGAGGTACCCAGATTGCACACATTGACCCTGAATCTATTTTAGTTTTGTGAATGCAAAGGGTCAGACGAGCTGTCCGAATTACAAACCCAGCATCAAATGAGGCGCACTGCATGCACAGCATTAGATGAGGCGATGGGTTGTGTGCAATGCCTCTGATGCAAAATAAGACGGCATGCATAACATCGTTGGATTGTGTAGACTGCATAGCAAAGATAAATTGTGTGACCGCATGTACATACATCATCAGATGATGCTAGACTTCGTGCATACATTTTGCGGGTGTGTGCATACTCCATGCAGAGCTTTGTACAGGGCATGCAGCCTCCAAATGTATCTTGAGGTGAGGCGTGGAACTGCCTGCATAAGACGTCGTGCACTTATTCCAAAAATACGGCGATCCTCTAAACCCAGACAGAGCATCTAGGATAATTAAATATATTAGGAAAAAAGGGTCGTTTGGGGTGAAATGGTCTATTAAGTTTCAGCATTTCTTCAGTAGAAATGGATATTAATAGGAATGATATCTAAATAGCTGAAAGAAATGCAGAGAAAATAAGTACATCCCCACAGGGGTGTGATTCTGGAACAAGGGATCTTAACAGGAAGCATAAGGAGGCAGGCGGCAGCCTCAGAAGCAAAATAATAAAAGGTTACTGCTTGTAGTAATAAAAGGTTACTGCTTGTAGTAATAAAAGGTTACTGCTTGTAGTAATAAAAGGTTACTGCTTGTAGTAATAAAAGGTTACTGCTTGTAGTAATAAAAGGTTACTGCTTGTAGTAATAAAAGGTTACTGCTTGTAGTAATAAAGGTTACTGCTTGTAGTAATAAAAGGTTACTGCTTGTAGTAATAAAAGGTTACTGCTTGTAGTAATAAAAGGATACTGCTTGTAGTAATAAAAGGTTACTGCTTGTAGTAATAAAAGGTTACTGCTTGTAGTAATAAAAGGTTACTGCTTGTAGTAATAAAAGGTTACTGCTTGTAGTAATAAAAGGTTACTGCTTGTAGTAATAAAAGGTTACTGCTTGTAGTAATAAAAGGTTACTGCTTGTAGTAATAAAAGGTTACTGCTTGTAGTAATAAAAGGTTACTGCTTGTAGTAATAAAAGGATACTGCTTGTAGTAATAAAAGGTTACTGCTTGTAGTAATAAAAGGTTACTGCTTGTAGTAATAAAAGGTTACTGCTTGTAGTAATAAAAGGTTACTGCTTGTAGTAATAAAAGGTTACTGCTTGTAGTAATAAAAGGTTACTGCTTGTAGTAATAAAAGGTTACTGCTTGTAGTAATAAAAGGATACTGCTTGTAGTAATAAAAGGTTACTGCTTGTAGTAATAAAAGGTTACTGCTTGTAGTAATAAAAGGATACTGCTTGTAGTAATAAAAGGTTACTGCTTGTAGTAATAAAAGGTTACTGCTTGTAGTAATAAAAGGTTACTGCTTGTAGTAATAAAAGGATACTGCTTGTAGTAATAAAAGGTTACTGCTTGTAGTAATAAAAGGTTACTGCTTGTAGTAATAAAAGGATACTGCTTGTAGTAATAAAAGGTTACTGCTTGTAGTAATAAAAGGTTACTGCTTGTAGTAATAAAAGGTTACTGCTTGTAGTAATAAAAGGTTACTGCTTGTAGTAATAAAAGGTTACTGCTTGTAGTCCCGGTTCTGCATCGTAGGAATCTTCACTGAAGTAATAAACACCTGAATAATTCTGACCTTCCTGCGTTGACCCCGCAGCACTTCTTCGTGTGTGTATAATCCATTTAAAATTCCGATAGGGTGTTAATGCGCCTCTGCCTTCATGGTGAGGTACACCCTATGGTTGACTATCAGAGGTTACATTTCTTTTTATGGAAGAATACAATGAATCTGAGTATATGTTTCAAGCCTGCATTGCAGCCTTTCATGTGCAGAAAGGAGATCAATGTATGAAGAGAAGACTTTCATTGAGATGAGGAAAAGGAGCTGTTCCTTTAAGAAGAATCCAGAAGGCTCCTCTACCCACAGTGCAGCTTACTGGCACGTTGCCTCATAAAGCCAGTTCTTTTTTACTGTAACACAGGTAGTGAACATCTATGCGGTTAATTTGCTTTCTAATGGCCACCCTTACCCGCTGAGGAGTAGGGTGGGTATTATGTGACTTCAATTAAAATCCCTATGATGCAGAACCAGGACTACCAAGTGATTCACTTTTTCTTGGGTTGTGGGGTGCGTGGCCATGGCAAGGATGGTTATACTTCCCCGTTGTCTTTACGCCCTCCAAAACTCCGAAATCCGCAATTCACTTTTGACACCCTGAACAGCCTCCTGATCTCGGTGTGGGTCAGAGTACGCAGCAGGGTAAAACTCAAGGTACTCCAGTTAGATGCAGACTCAGGGGGTTAGGAATCCCAGACTTTAGACTCTATTATTTGGCAGGGTTGCTGCAGTATGCAGCACAGTGGTGCGCATACTACACCACTGTGAGAAAATCGTCAACAAACAACTGACCCGCTACCTCGAGGAGAACAACATCCTGGACCCTTCCCAGTCCGGCTTCCGCAGCAACCACAGCACCGAAACCGCCCTCATCGCCGCCACCGATGACATCAGGACCCTGCTAGACAACGGAGAAACAGCAGCCCTCATCCTCCTGGACCTATCAGCCGCCTTCGACACGGTCTGCCACCACACACTACGAACACGCCTTCACGACGCCGGGATCCAAGAGAAGGCCCTGGACTGGACCACATCCTTCCTTTCCGGCAGAACACAAAGCGTCCGCCTCGCCCCCTTCCGATCCAAGGCCACCAAGATCATCTGCGGCGTACCCCAAGGCTCCTCCCTCAGCCCAACGCTGTTCAACATCTCACATGGCACCCCTCGCCCACGTCGCCCGACAGCACTAACCTCAACATCATCTCCTACGCCGACGACACCCAGCTGATCCTCTCCCTCACCAAAGACCCTCACACCGCCAAAGCCCACCTCCACGAAGGAATGAAGGCCGTCGCCGAATGGATGAGGACCAGCCGCCTGAAGCTGAACTCGGACAAGACGGAGGTCCTCATCCTTGGTTCCAACCCTTCAGCCTGGGACGACTCCTGGTGGCCAACATCACTGGGAACAGCCCCGCCACCCACCGACCACGTACGCAACCTAGGGGTCATCCTCGACCCCACCCTCTCCATGACTAAGCAGGTCAACGCCGTTTCCTCATCCTGCTTCAACATCCTCCGAATGCTCCGCAGGATCTTCAAGTGGATCCCCACCGAAACAAGAAAAACAGTCACCCAGGCCCTCGTCACCCAGCAGGCTGGACTACGGAAACGCCCTCTACGCAGGAACGACGGCTAAGCTCCTGAGACGGCTGCAACGCATCCAGAACGCCTCTGCACGTCTTATCCTCGACATCCCCCGACGCAGCCACATCACACCCCACCTGAGAGACCTGCACTGGCTCCCTGTCAACAAGAGGATAACCTTCAAGCTCCTCACCCACGCACACAAAGCACTCCACAACTCCGGACCAGCCTACCTCAACAGACGACTCAGCTTCTACACCCCCACCCGCCAGCTCCGCTCGACCAGCCTCGCCCTCGCCACAGTCCCCCGCATCCGGAAAGCGACCGCCGGCGGCAGATCCTTCTCCCACCTCGCCGCCAAGACCTGAAACACCCTCCCCACCAACCTCCGACAGACCCAAGACCTACTGGCCTTCAGAAGACTCCTCAAGACCTGGCTCTTCGATCAGTAGCAGCACCACCCCCCTCTTCCCCCAGCGCCTTGAGACCCTCGCGGGTATGTAGTGCGCTTTATAAGTGACATGATTGATTGATTGATTGATTGATTGATTGATGGCCATAATGTAGAAAAGGCACTGCTGGCGGACTGGAGCAGTGGGACAGAGCTGCCAATATACCTCATGATGGGCTCCCGGGCCCCTGGGGAATGCCTGTACATAATCCGGCAGGTTGCAGAGGCCTGGGAGCAAGCTGTCACCCTGATTGTCCGCAGGGCTCCATACGCTCGATCTCTTCCTCTACGGCGGCTGCAGGGTTTCCACCAGATCCAGTCCATCATGGACCTTACTAAATGGTATGAGGGGGGCTGCACAACAGCTGGGGACCATGTATATGAACTGGGCCTTCTTATCCTTCGACGCGGCAAGGGAGTGGTTCCAAGTGCCGGATGGTTACTTCCTACAATATGCGAAAATATCATGCACGGTTCGCGAAATATTGACCTTGTTTCCAGATGAGCCGGAGGAGCCACAAACTTTAGTGTTGTAACTCGACCCGGGGTCCACTAGAGGACTAATCTCTCGCATATATAAAGCCTTGAAAGACGATTATACGGTTGAGGTATCCACGATAAAAGACAGATGGATGGCAGACCTGTCGTCTTCGCTCACCGAGGGTGAATGGAAGAGAGCGTTTGCACAAGTTCGCGACGTAGCCAGTAATGCAAGGTTTAAACTCACTCAGTTTTTCTACCTACATCGAACATATTTAACGACTCAGAGATTAGCATGCTTCAATCCGGGGCACTCCTAAGCATGCCCCTGATGCGGAGCAGACACCGGCGACATTCATACATATGACTTGGACCTGTGTCCGCCTGCAATCGTATTGGCAACAAGTGCTCTGGGTGCTGCGAACAGCTACAGCTGCGTGGATAGAGACGTCAGTTAAGCAGTGCTCATTAGGAGTGCTTCCGGTACCTAAAAAGGGAACCCATATGAGATACAAATTCAAGGCCTTGTCCTGGCTAAGCATCGTATTGCAATACATTGGATTGGACTCAGGCCATCCCCCCTCGGCTAGGCAGATGGAGGGCGGACATGCGAGAGTGGGGTGTGGCTGAGGAGTGCCGCCTGCGAGCTGTACATACTGACGAGAATGCGGAATGAGATCTGAAAGAGTGGGGAAACATGCTTGAGGGATTACAGTCAGCTGAGGGCCAGAGGGAGAGGGCTCAACGCAGAAGTCAAGTCATGCCACCCCTACGCCGACCCCAAAGAATTAACCTGTGCTGGACCGTCAGAGCTCCAGTACAGCCCATACTGGGGTGGAATGAGCAAACCGCAGCTCTGAAGATTAGATTAACAATGGAATGGGCTGAAGACTTAAGCTGCAGGACTAGCAAACGATGGTCAAACCGGCCTCCCATACACGCTACGACTGGGATATAGACATAGCGGCCGACTGGTGTCACTATCCCTGCAGTTTGCACTGTTGTGACCTGGCGCCCCGACAGCACCCTATGGTGGAAGGGTGAAAGAAAAGGGGGGGGGGGAGGAGGAACCCTCCTCCACATACAGAAGAGCTTGCCTCCTGTGTCCTCTGAAATCTCTGCCTACCGCTTGATAGTCCTGCTTTAGATGTCCTGTTTTCTATTCCCTATGGGACGGGTTCCTGCCACCGATCGCTGACAGGGTTTTTTTTGTTTTTATTTTCATAGTACAAGTTATAATAGGTATTGCTGCACATATTTCTCCTTGGTGGGAAAGGCTTTGTATACTGTACAGTTATTATGCGCCTAGCAATGAAACTACTGAGCGGAGCATACGGGCACCCAAGTAGACTGCTGTGACATAACACACTGATTCATAATTAGCCTACCGCTGACACTTTGTAAATTGCAAGGTCAAAATGTAATGTGATATCCGTGCAGTGTTGTAATAAAAATAAGTTTAAAAAAAAACCTTTTTCTTCTGCATCGTAGAATCTTCACTGATAATCAAACCGTAGAATGGAATAGCAAGCTTTTTCAAGTCTTTGGAAAGCGGCTGTCAGGCAAGAGGAATTGCTTTTTTCTGAAAATACCAACTGAGGGTGAACAAACGATAACATATATTAAAGAATACTCTATTTAAAGAGATTCATTAGGGTTTGTTGACCCATTTTTGCATCGGATTGAGCATCAGAATCTAATTTTAGTGATTGCGTTTAATGAATTTCACTTAGCTGTTCTACATATGTCAGCTATGAATACATTTTTTTAGTCAACCTAGCTGCCTTTGTTCTGGTAGAGTGCACGCTAGGTTTGCCAGGTAATGGTTTGTTTGCTAACCGGTAGCATAATGTGATACAAGAAACTATCCACTTAGCTATAGATTGTTTGGATGTGGCTATGCATTGTCTGATTGGACCAAAATTAATGAAAAGTTGACTTGTTTTCCCCAAGCCCTTTGTCTTGTCTAGATAGAAATGGAGGACCCTTCTTGTGTCTATAGAGTGTAGAGCACACTCTACAAGCGTTTAAAGGTTAAGGAAGAATGTGGGCAGAGTAATAGTTGGATTAATGTGAAACCACTTTCAGAAGAAATGAAGGATGGGTTTTCATTACTACTCTGTTTGTATGGAAAACAGTATTTGGTCCTACTGCACATAGTGCTTGCAATTCGCTTACTCTTCTAGCTGAGATAATAGCTATAAAGAAGGTATCTTCCATGGCTAATGGTGCAATGTAGACTTGTGTATAGGTTTGAAAGGTGAACCTATAAATCTGGACAGTACCCTTTTCAACTCTGAAGTTGAGAAGGGTGCCTAATTGAAGGAAAGACTTTAAGTGCTTCCGAAAAGTCTATGATTACTGGCAGATTAAAAAACAATCATTTGATTGGAGACTTTCTGCATACGATGATGGCTACTATATGAAATTTTATTGATGAAAAATTAAAGGTTTGATTAAGTTGAGTGCAGCAAATAAGGAAGAATCATATCTTCTTAACATAAGGTAGAATCTTGTCCATTCTCTTGACCAATACAAACCTTTTCACTTTAGGGCATCACACACCCTCATTGAGGGACATTTTGCCTCCTTTAAGATTTCCATACAGGCTGGTGGCAGATTCAGGTAGCCATACTATCAGACCACAGGAGCCATGCAGTCAAATGCAATGATGTAAGGCTCAGGTGTCGGATTTGACCCTGGAGTGTCTTTAGCAGGACCAGTCAGTATGGCAGCATCATGTGTGGGTTTTTATTTATTTTTAATAACCAAATTTATTGAAAGTTTTGCAGCACACCATAGCAAGACAGTACGATATTTGACCGGTGCATAAACATGGTACAATATTAAAATTTGACTTCAACAGCATACAGCATTGTTATCATATTGACAACCCATAATAGCCACACCATTTCCCCCATATACTTTCATGTTTTTTCAAACAGCCACGGGCCTAAAAAAACATCGGCTTCTCCTGATATGCACACCAGTCCACCCCCGCCTACCAACCTCCAACAGTTGGTGGCTTTGTTCGCTTCCAGACTCGGGCCACATCCCGCTTGGCGACCAAACAGGCTGTCTCCAGGAAGGCGCGTTCAGCCCTGGAGCCCCCCACCTCCTCCATGAGCCCCAGCAGTACCACACGGGGCGACAACTCTAGGGTGCGACCCAAGACGGAGTATAATATTTGACCCACCTCCACCCAGAAGGGTCTCAACGCCGGGTACTCCCAGGCAACGTGGAAAAAAAACACTGCGGGAAGTGCGCAGCGCGCGCATATTTCTCGCGCCTCAGAGCACGTGTGTTATAAGCGTCTCGGGGAGAGATAGTTGAGCTGTACCATGCCGCCCCGAAATTGCCAGCTCCCTAGGTGCCATGCAGGCCTCCCTCCAGTCGTCCATCTCTGCCTAACCTTCTCAAGACCGTCCAGGACATGGATTATTAAGGAAGGATCGTTTACCGAGGTGGCCCCTTTACCTAACCTCCCCAAGAAGATTTTGGCCTCTAATGGATTGTATTCCGGTAGGGATTCACCCGAGAGCTTGTGGGCTGGCAAGGCGCAGTTGGCGATATCAAAAGAACTGCGAGTTTGACATGGAGTAGTTAGCTTTTGTAGGAAAGTAGGATCTGTTTCTTATGTTTACCCCCACTTTTTGCTTGATGTTACACTGTTTTTGACTAGTCTGACTGGGATCCTGCTGATCAGGACCCCAGTCTATCTGCTTTCTCCCTAAAATGTTATGCATGTACTTAGGTACATCTAGATTGGATACTGGGGTACCCTTGTCAGTCCCTAGTATATGGCACACATGTACCCAGGACATAGGTACCCAAGAGGCCTCCCATGGGCTGAAGCATGTATTATGCCACCCATGAGAGGCCATGCAAAATGAAACTACAGGCCTGCCATTGCAGCCTGTGTAAGATGGTGCATGCACTACTTACTTTAGATATAGGTTTACTATATATATATAGGTCACTACACTTAAAACCTATCACTCACCCCTCTAGCAGGCCTTGACAATCCTGAAAGTAGGGTGCTGAGTTTTACGTGAGAGGGTGCCCCTGCCTGAGAAGACCACCCCTGCAGCCTTCGGAGACCATTCTCCCGTGTTGTCGGTGATGCCGCCAGACATATAGGTAGAGGTGCATTATATGCTGGTGTAAAATGCTATCTCGAAAACAGCTGCAACAAAACATGTCATGTTTGGTATCAAACACCTTGGAATCATACCTCCACACCGGTAACCGGTGTGGAGGTATGATTCCACCCTTCAGAAGTGAGCTTCGTAGGGTCCCTGGTCTTCCCGGTACCAGCCTTCTCAACCCGGGCAGCACAAAATGGTTGCTGCCAACCAGAGACACATTTCTGCCCTCCTGCTGCTGAGCCAAGCTCGAGCAGGGGAAGGCAGGACAATAGGCATCCTCCTAGACAGGATTTAGTGTATTGGGGCTGGGTGGGTGCACTTCCAAAGTGCCTGAAAGTCTGCACGAGGGGCACATTTGGTGTCCCTGTGCATAGTCCAGTTCAAACCAGTCCTTGGAGCCGTTGGCTCCTGCTTGGCGCGAAACTGGACAAAGGACAGGGAAGTATCCTCCCCACTGTCCTAACCCTCCCCTGGGAGGGTCCCTTGAATCTGTCCAACCCTCTCCCGTGGGTACTTAAGGGCTTACCTGGCTGTAGGACCCTAGATTTGACGTGGACAAGATTCTGAACAAGAAACCACTGACCTTCGACCTTCTGGACACTCTGGACTTCGACTGGGCCCGACTTCGTCTCCCTCTTCGTCCAAAGCATCGTCTGTGCCCGTGCACCATACAGGCTACGTGCAGGACCTGTGGATGCATCAAGGACAACTGAAGTATCTCCCTTGAGGTGAAGTAGTCACTCCCCTGCATTCGCAGGCACCGCAACACAACTGACCAGTATGCTGATCCTGAGCTCCTGCAGACTCCGAAGGCTCCAACATTACATGAGGTGGGTTCCTACAGTTCTTGAGGTTGAGCTGCCCTCTCACCAAGTCTGAGGCCAGTATCCCTCGTGGGTACCGCATAACCCGAACCCCTGTGCACCGCATACTTTTGCAAGTGCATATGCTTGTTGGCGTTCCCTAACTAAGTGCATTAGGCTATCGATAGCCCCAACCTCTGCGCACATTTTGTACAAAGGACTCCGGCCTCCTCACATTCTGTGCCCTGCAAGCTGTTACTTTGTGAAACTGCTAGAGGTCACCTCGCGACTCCTATGCCTCCGGCCTGTGGGTTCATTTGAGGGACAACACTGCTTTCCTTGGGCTCCCCTGGTTGCTCCAGGCCTGCCCTGACTCCCCTTGCTGTGGTAAGTCTCCTGGTCCTTGCTGGGCCAGACCTTAACCTTACTCGACCTTCTTCATGGGTTGCCACTGCCAAGGCTTGTTGGTGCTCCCGCCGGACACCGACCCCTCAGCACTCGACAGCCTTCGTGGGACAGCTCGTATCTGGCTCCTGGTTGTCGTCGACATCTCCTGGTCCCCGTGGCTGCAGAGTCAAGGTCTCCATCATCACACCTGAAGCACCCGACATGGGTGGGCATTCGTCTACCGAGCCCCTGGTCACTCCTGAGTGACCCAGACTCTGTCCCCTCTGCTTACAGGTTCCTTCCAGCAAGAATCCATCTGTGGGTTCCACCGGACACTTTTCTTCTTTCCAGCAGTGGCATTTCTTTGAAGGCTCCCATTGAGATCGATGACGGTTTCCGACGCCACTTCAGCCCTATGCACCCGGCTTCCCTGGGATAGGTAATTCTGGTACTTTGGTATCCACGGGTAGGGTGGCTCTCCAACCTTCTATGTTGTAAAGGGTTTCTTCGTAATCCACTGGGAAGGGTCCTTAAACTTTAAAACTGCAACCGCGACTCTCCCATTGAATTGTACGCAGCACGCGGTCGTGTTCTCACACTGCACCCGTCCTCCGTGGGGTCCCTCCTTACTCGCCTTGGGTGGTTCCTTTGGGTCCCAGCAATTCTACAACCTCTAGACACTGTCTTGACTCGAGTCGTGGTTCTTATACCACTATTTTAGTATATGGTTTGGTCTCCCCCTGGAGCCCACTGTGTATTAGTGCTACTTACGATTGTTTCAGTGCTACAGTATTGTGTGCTTTGTGTTTATCTGCGTGTAGCAGATACTGTGAGGTATTTAAGGTGTGTTATAATAATAAATACATATTTTTATAACTACTGTGTGGTTCTCCTTTCATTTAACCAATACAATAATGTTTCATTCTGGTAAAACAAGCTGCTCAACATTCCTTTAAGACTAAGCCTGAAGGCTGCTCTCCACAGCTACCACTTGGATAGCTTTCTAAGGTTAACTTTGACCTCTTAAATCACCATAAGGGTTGTTTGGACTGGTGCAAGGTGCCCACTTTTCTTAGTGGACAGCATATACCAGGCCAACTTCTCACATTGGTGTGCAGCGGTGGGATTCAAGCCTGCATTGTTTTACCAGATAAATCTTTGTATTGATTAACTGAAAAGTACTAGGTACATATAATACTAGCTTGGATAAGTAAGTTCTACTGAACTTGGGGTTGGGTAAGTGAAGGGTTTAGCACACCCTTTCTCCAACCTAAGAGAGTTTAGTTTCCCACTAGGTTAGGTAGGTGCACACACCTCACTTAGTATGTCTACTAAAGGAGATGCCAGTGGCTCTCTGCCTTCTAGATACAGTGAGCTTTCATTCCAAGAATTGAAAGCCCTGTGTGCCTCTAGAAAGCTGAAGACAGGGAGAAGTGCCAACACTCAACGTCTAGTAGAGATGTTACTTCTTGATGACCTTAGGAAAACCCCTGGGTCAGATGAACAGGAGAGAGTGGGTGGGACAGGGAATGAGGACAGGTCAGGAGGTGACACATTTTATGACCTAGATTCAAACCCTGGCCAGGAGGAACCAGAAAGTTCCCACCTGGACAATTCAGATCTTCAAG
Organism: Calotriton arnoldi; assembly: GCA_963921515.1. Classification (NCBI taxonomy): domain Eukaryota; kingdom Metazoa; phylum Chordata; class Amphibia; order Caudata; family Salamandridae; genus Calotriton; species Calotriton arnoldi. The sequence goes on along the minus strand of CAWUFW010000555.1, from coordinate 2,520,865 downwards.
AGGGTCAGGAAGAAGGCTCTAGGGAGCCTCTCTTCACCCCTCCAGGAAGAGTGCAGAGTTTACCAAGGAGATCTAGATCTCCCTCTGCAGAATCAGATCACTCAGGACAATCTGTAGGGACCTCTGTATCTAGCAAGAGGGACTACTCTTATGACAGGGAGTACCAATTGCTTGAACTTGAGAAAGTTAGGCTTAGGCTCAGGAAAGAGCAATTGGCCCTGGATAAAGAGTACCTAGAAGTCCAGAGAGCTGGAAAAAAGTTGGGACTAGAGTCCCATGGTGGCAGCAACAGTGTCCCTAGAGTTAAAGAACATTCTTTTGACAATAGGAACCTGAGCAAGATTGTCCCTCCCTACCATGTTGGAGATGACATCCATAAACGGATAACTGCTTTGGAGAGGGCCTGTAAAGTACAGAGGGTCCCTCAAGAGCAGTGGGCAGCTATCTTGTGGCTCTCCTTTGCTGACAAAGGTAGAGATAAGCTCCTCACTGTTAGAGAAGAGGATGCTGACAATTACTCAGTCCTCAAGAGTGCTCTCATTGATGGGTTTGGCCTAACCACTGAACAGTACAGGATTAAGTTCAGAGACACCCAGAAGACAGAATCAGGACTGGGTAGACTTTGTGGACAGCGCCATTAAGGCTCTGGAAGGCTGGTTGCTTGGCAGCAAAGTGAATGATTTTAAAGGATTGTACAATTTGATTATGAGGGAGCAAATCCTTAATAATTGCCAAAATCAGTTGTTGCATCAATACCTGGTTGACTCTGATCTGACTTCTCCAGTGCTTAATTTGTAAAATATTAAGTCCAGGTGCTCAAATTTTTGTAGGATGCCACACCCACTTCCCCCGCTCCACCCACTTCCTCCAATGGCTCCACCCACTTACTCTATTGGCTCCACCTGCATCTTCAACTGGCACCGCTTAAACCCGAAGTAATACCCGATCTGAATTTCAGCAAGGGAGCCTTCATCAAGTACGGTTTTGGTAGGAGGTTCCCATCACCCCTGAGGAACATTTTTAAAAAATGAAATCAAAAGTGCATTTAAAGCACAATTTTGGAGTAAATTGGCTAAAATGATTAACAGGGAACAAGGTTGAACATGTACGCCAGGGTGTATGTCTTTATCCCATATAAAACATGGCCACACCATCACCTTTCGCACAAACCACTTAAAACCTTGGTGCGTAGCGCTTTTATATGATAGAGTGAGCATGCTTGCAAACATGAAGAATACAAATAAAATCTCTAGTGCTGCAAAATTTTACACACCAAAAACCTGCTGGATGTGTGTTGCATACAGATATTAGAAACACTTTAATACAAGTCAGTTTAAAAAAGCTGGAGCAGTTTGGAACGTGTAGAAAGTGGAAATATGCAGAAAGAGATTTTAGCTTTTCTCTATCTATGGAGTGCAAACAAACATATTTTCTCTGCTTATTTATGTAAACTTTTAAAATGAAGCAGAAGAAAGAGATAGCAAATGCTGTAATCTGCTGCTCTAGATGGAATTGTTGCAGCTAAGCAACAATAAGTCCATGTCACAACTTAATTTGTGCCTGGGAGAGGTGTGAGGAGGTATGAATGGAACACACATCTGAGACTATCTCAGGGAAATAGAGGTCCTCAGCTTTAGCCCTCTCCTTGTTTACACCAATTAATAGAAAGGAGAGTAAATGAAAGAAAATATCAGCCTAGGATCACACAAATTGACTAAATAGGGAAGCTGGCAGTGAACCGAGGTTTTCAATTTTCACTGCAACTCAGACACCAACTGGGCATGTTTTTCTGACATCAAAGGGTAACATTTTGTCCTGAAAGACGATAATATAGCGAAGGTGACAGGCAGAATTAATTTTCTTTTAGACGGGCATACGACCTCTTCATGAGAGGGAGAACCTGAATACTCTGTTGTCGTCTTTCAGCATATGGTACAACTAGGTTGGTGAGCTGTCCGGAATAGCGGCCAATTGGCCCCATAATGTGTGCCACTGCTTCCTTTAGCCAGTACAAGGTTTTCAAGAGTAGAGCACATTATATTGTGGGACTTCTAGTTTCACTTTATAAGATTTCAAGAATGTGTGCTGATGGCAGAAAAACAAGACTACATGAACGTGCCACTCAGGGGCAGCTCCTCCTGTGTCCCCCTCCCACATGCCCTACCCTTGCCAGTACCCTCAGTTAGTATGACCTAAGCTCCCACGACCACCTCACATTGAGATCAGGCCCTTGCCCCACGTATGTCTCAGATTTGCATGTGCCTGCCTTACACTCCAGTTTGGCCTGCAACCCCCTCGCACAGCTGTCTGGCTTCTGCCCCGTCACCCTCCAGTGTTGCTCGTAGCACCCCCTTCCAGTCCCAGTGTGCTTGTACCTCCTTGGGCCCCAGTCTAGTTTGTGGCCCCTTACGCTCCAGTCTGGCATGTGCCACCTCCCCGCCCTTATGCCCCAGTCTGGCTTGTAGCCTCCAGACACTTCAGTCTGGCGCGTCACTGCTTATTAAAGCTTCCCTTTCTTTGCCAGCTTTCAAATAATAGCCGGTCCCTAAACATTCCAATGACTGAAAACCTGCACTCTCTGCGACGTCAGGGACCTGGGTTGAGAAGATTTAGTTACCCTCACCTGTCTCCATGCAGAAGCGGAAGAGAGGGGTCTTGCGCTCTGAAAAGGCCACGCCTCATGCCGGAGGGATCACTATTCACAAGTGATAGGGCCATACAACTCCCATTTTAAACAAACCATAATCTGATTATTTCACCAGATTAGTACAGACTCAGCAGAGGTAAAACATGTTTACGATAGTTCTGCTTGTTAGAAGCTCTTCATTTCCATTGCATTGTGGTAGCTGAAGTTCTTTGCATCACACACATTCGTGATCCCTTAATTTGTTTCTAGTGCAATGAACATTGGGACGTGCACTACTGCGGAGCCGGCAGTCAAACATACAATTGTGAAGTGTTTGAGAATGCACTGCTCAACTGCACAACGCTGCTCTTATGTGAGAGCAGCGTCGTGATTGGGTGGGGACAAGAACAGAGAAGCATTGAGGCGGCGTCCGGCAGCAGCAGTGGCAGGCAAGTTATTTTTTTAAATTATTCCCCGCCCACCCCCACTGCCCCACCAAGTGTTATTGGCAGTAGCCACTACTGGTGCCACTCGAGGCAAAATAAATATTTCTTTAAAGTTAAAAGCCAGCAGAGCAGTGGAGGATGAGCTGCAGCCGTGGGCCCAGCACTATAAAACGCTATTGTGCATAATGAGCCATTCCAATTCTTTGTAAACAAATACAGCACTGAACACTACACAGTTGATGGCTGAAAAACAAGACTACCAGAAAGTGCCACTCCAGGCAAAATTCACGTTCAGGTAGTCTTGTTTTTCTGCCATCAGCTGTGTATAATTTGTCAGTGCTGTATTTGTTTACAAAGTATTGGAATGGCTCATTATGCAAAATAACGTTTTATAGTGCTGGACCCAGCTGAGCTCATCCTCCACTGCTGCTGGCTTTGAACTTTAAAGAAAGATTTATTTTCCCACAAAAGTTAAAAGCCTGCAGCAGTGGAGGAAGAACTGCAGCCGTGGGCCCCGTACTATAAAACGTTAATTAGCATAATGAGCCATTACTTACCGGGAGTGCGGGACAGCATTTTTAGTTTTAAATAATCTGCGAGGGATGTCTGCTGCACGATTGCTGGTTGCTTCGGTCGTCGGGTGATGAATTAATACTGTAACTGCAGTATGCTGGGCGGGCAGCGGTTGAAAACACTGCTCATTGGTCTGACTCTGCGCCCAAACTTGACGATTTGCTAAGGAGGGACCCGGGCCAGGCTATTATATTTTGCAATTGTTCATTGGTAGCGCACTACCAATGAACAATTGTATTGCAAAATGGGATGTGACGTGTGACGGTGACCTACGCTACGCCGAGGCAGGCATCCAGGCAGTTTCAGTTTCTGGCGGTAATTTATGGCTCAAAATAAGGCGGGCAGCCGGGCTGCCAACATCCCATTTTAAATATTTTATGCACACGCAGTCACGTGCAATATTAACTCTTCACAGGGGAGACTGGGACCCTACTCTCGACTTAGTGAGCAGCACGCATAAATGTTATTACATTACCGATATCAATTTTGCGTGTACAGTAGACTACACAGTGTAGACCCGGCCCTGAGAAATAAGTGCCGGTGCTAAGCACCGGAAAGCACCGGCACAAATTAAGCACTGGACTTCTCCCCAAGAATTGGGAAAGAAGGCAGATAAGTGGGTCAGAACCAGGGTGAAGCAGAAAAGCCAGAACACTGGTGGTGAACAAAAGAAGCAAGATGCTAAAACTTCAGATAAGGGTGGGGACAAGGGTAAAGATCAAAAGTCTTCATCTGGGCCCCAAAAACCTGATTCGGGGGGGGGGGGGGGGAGTCACAGTCCAACAAGGAGAAAAGGCAAAAAGAAACCTTGGTGTTACTTATGTAAAGAAAAGACCCATTGGACAAAAGATGCCAATTGTCCAAAGCCCAAGGATTCAACTCCAACCACCACTGTCCCTAAGGCAACTGCTCCCCCTAGTACAGTTTCAAGTGGTGGTACAGGAAACAAGGGATTAGTAGGGTTAACCTTGGGCTCTGAGATGGGTTCTGGCTTAGTCAGAACTCCACCTCAGGCTGTACTTGTCTGTGATGGTGGCATGGATATTGCCACCTTATTTGTCAGTCCCAGTAACCTGGGCAAATACAGGCAACAGCCTTTAATTAATGGTAAGAAGGCCATGGCATACAGGGACACAGGTGCAAGTGTCACTATGGTGACAAAAGATCTTGTGGGCCCTGACCAGATCATACTTGGTGAGATGTACCAAGTGACCCATGCTAACAATGTCAGGACTGATCATTCATTAGCAGTTGTTAATTTCAGCTGGGGAGGGGTAACTGGCCCAAAGAAAGTTGTGGTTAGCTCAGACCTTCCAGTGGAATGCATGTTGGGCAATGATTTGGAGACTTCAGCCTGGGCTGAGGTGAAACTTAGGACCCATGCAGCAATGCTGGGCATCTCTTCAGATGTGTTTGCTGTGACCAGGTCACAGGCCAAACAGACTTCTACTGAACAGGCCCTGGATTGGAAAAATGGACCAGGTGCCTTCCAAGAGAAGGAGCAGGAGGGGTAAGGCTGTGTATTCCCCCCAGGCTCAGAGAGAGGATCAGTCTCTTGAGGGAGATGATCTCAGTCCCTGTGAAGGAACTGTCTCAGATGAACTGGAACCTGCTCAGGTTGAGTTCTTGGGGACAGGGGGCCCTTCCAGGGCAGATCTGAGCCAGGAGCAGCAAACCTGCCCCTCTCTTCAACCCCTCAGACAGCAAGCTGCTGCTGAGGCTGCTGGGAGTGTCAGTGGATCCCACAGGATCTATTGGGATGAGGGACCCCTTTACTCAGAGGGTAGAGACCCCAAGCCTGGTGCCACCAGGATGTTGGTCATAACTCTGAGGTTTAGGGGCTTCCTACTCACCTTGGCACATGACATTCCCTTAGCAGGACACCTAGGCCAAAGTAAGACTTGGGACAGGCTTGTCCCTCACTTTCACTGGCCTCACATGTCGGAGGACACCAAGGAGTTTTGTCGCTCCTGTACCACCTGTCAAGCCAGTGGTAAGTCAGGTGGTACCACAAAGGCCCCCCTCATACCACTACCTGTGGTGGGGGTTCCCTTTGAGAGGGTTGGGATTGACATAATTGGTCCCATGAACCCTCCTACTGCATCTGGGCACAGTTACATACTAGTAGTAGTGGACCATACCACTAGGTATCCAGAAGCAATACCCCTTAGAACCACCACAGCTCCTGTGGTGGCCAGGGCCCTCCTGGTAATTTGTTTTCAGAGTGGGTTTCCCTAAGGAGGTCTTAACTGACAGAGGTACAAACTTCATGTCAAGGTACATTACTTCTATGTGGAAGGAGTGTGGAGTGAACTACAAATTCACCACACCCTATCACCCACAATGCAAAGGGTTAGTTGAGAGATTCAACAAAACCCTCAAAGGGATGATCATGGGCCTCCCAGAAAAGCTTAGACGAAAATGGGATGTCCTGTTGCCCTGCCTTCTCTTTGCCTACAGAGAGGTCCCACATTAGGGGGTTGGCTACAGCCCTTTTGAACTTCTGTTTGGGCATCCAGTTAGGGGTCCCCTGTGTTTAGTGAAGGAGGGATGGGAGTTCTCTGAAACCACCTAAGCAAGACGTTGTGGACTATGGACTTGGTCTCCGCTCCAGGATGGCTGAGTACATGAAGAAGGCCAGCAAAAACCTTGAGGCAAGTCAAGAATTGCAAAAAGCTTGGCATGACCAAAATGCTGTACTGACTGTTTATCAGCCAGGACAGAAAGTATGGGTGTTGGAGCCTGTGGCCCCAGCAGCCTTCCAAGACAAGTGGAGTGGACCCCATACTGTTCTTGAGCAGAAATGAAAGGTCACCTACTTGGTGGACCATGGAACTCCCAGGAGCCCCCACATGGTGCTCCATGTAAACAGGCTCAACCCATATGTGGACAGGGCAGACATGGGCTTGCTCATGGCTGACTCCACTCAGCTCGACTCAATCCTCCCTTGTGATTGGGCTAACCATCACATCATCACTTTCCATATCATGGAATCAGTTAAACAGCTCTCGACACAGCCCCCGAGAACAAAGGTCTGGAAGAGGAATCTAAAAAACATTGATTCCAACCTACTCGTAACCTCTAATCCTAACATCCTTCGTCCCCCGGAAGACCTAACCGATGTACAAGGTCTGACCAACCACTATTTCCACTCCATGAACAACTTATTAGACGAAATAGCTCCCTTACAGCTGAAAAGAACCACCACAAAAGACTCTCAACCATGGTATGATGATAGGCTAAATGAAGATAGGCGATCACTAAGAGCAATTGAACGTCGATGGAGATCTGCACCGTCCTCTGACCACCTCAAACTACTAAGAACCACTAGAAACTCCTACTTTAGAAAGATCAGAAGATCAAAAACCGACTTCTTCAGTACTCAATTAGACCAAGCCAAGAACCGTCCCAAAAAACTATTCGATTTAATCAAAGCCCAAACCAAGAGCGTACTCACCCACCCCAAGGGTACACCCGACACCCTACCCAATTGTGAGGAATTTGACTCATATTTCATTATGAAGTCAGAAACCATAAAAACCGACCTGCTTAATGACCTTTTAACCCTTACTGATACGCAAAAGATCTCCTCACTGCCCCAGACAGGTAACCCAGTCAAAGGCTCCACAAAATTTAACCTTAAAAACAACGCAGCCTGGTCCACTTTCAACACTTACAGTGAAGACACTATACTAAAAACGCTAACCGCCTTGAATCCCTCCAGTCACTTCACAGACCCACTTCCTGCTAACTACTTAAAAGACTTCATTCCACTGTTACTACCGCTATGGACTAAGATTATAAACACCTCCCTCCATCAAGGAACCATCCCAGAAATCCTGAAAACCGGCCAGGTATCCCCTATCCTAAAAAAACCAACAGCTGACCCATCAGACTTAAATAACTATCGTCCGATATCCAACATCCCCACTCTAGCCAAGCTCTTGGAAAAATGTGTTCACATGCAACTTAGCAACCACATTGAACAATTCAACCTGCTCAACCAATACCAATCAGGCTTCCGGGCAGGTCACAGTACGGAATCAGCCATGACCCACATAATAGACGACGCACTAAAAATCCTTGACCAAAACGAAGCCTGCTTAATAATCTTACTCGACCTTTCATCGGCATTTGACACCGTCAAACACGACAACCTGCTAGAGCTCCTAAGTCACAGAATGGGACTAACTGGAACCGTGCTTACCTGGTTTACCTCTTTCCTCCAAAATAGATCTCAAAGATTCAAGGTCAATCAATCCTTATCCAACCCCGTCCCAGTCACGCTAGGAGTACCGCAAGGCTCTTCCCTTTCACCCACACTTTTCAACCTCTTCATGGAGCCACTCACCGAACTTCTCAGTCGCTCCAAGGTCCATTTTCACATGTATGCAGACAACACTCAACTCTACATCAAGATCCATTCACTTGAGGACATCAAATCCCTCAACTCAACGCTACAAAAAACTCAAACATGGTTGGCCGAAAATCATTTGAAACTAAACTCCCTCAAAACGGAATTCCTTTTAATCGCCCCCCCAAACAAATCGTCCAATATCCTCGACTGGATGAAGCACCTAACAGCACTCAAAGGTCAGCCTCTCATTGTCGAATCAGCGAAATCACTGGGGGTAACACTGGACAGAAACCTAAAGATGCATAAACATATCAGCGCCTCCACAAAAGGTGCAAATTTCCACATGAACACCTTGAGAAGACTAAAACCCTTCCTGCCAGCAAACGACTTCAAACAAGCAGTTCAAGCCCTAGTAATCCCAAGAGTGGACTATGGGGCTGTAGCCCTATGCGGCCTCCCCAGATCGACTACAGCCCCGCTAAGAGCCGCTATCAACTCAGCCGCAAGACTCATCACAGGTTCAAAAAGAAACACTCACATCTCCCCAGACCTCAGAGCCCTCAATTGGCTACCGTTCGAAGCTAGAATTCATTTGAAAATCGCATGTATGACGCACAAGGCCTTGCATCACAACACTCCAAGTTATCTAGCTCAGAAACTGGTGCTCTCTGCTGGTAATAGAGCCTCTAGGAGTTCCAAGAATCTTCTACTGAAACCACAACGATTTGCCAAGAAGAAAACTTACAACCGGACCTTCTCGGGAATGGCTCCTAGGATCTGGAATGCATTGCCTACAGAAACAAGACTGAACCCATCTACTGCCCACTTCAAAAAAGAAATGAAAGCGATTCTCATGGCTAAATTCACTTGAATTACCTACTTATCACTGTAATATAATTATTAATCGTTATTATTGATCACCTGTTATCAATAACACCTATATTTTTATATGCATGTACCTGTGTCCAACATCTTCCTTGTAAAGCGCTCTGATACCCGCAAGGGTCTTGTTCGCGCTATACAAAACCTTCAAATAAATAAAAATAAATAAAATAAATACTGATAAGGGACAGGAGGAAGAGAGTGACTCACTCCCTGACCTCCTCTCACAGAACCCTGATGGCTCAGTTGATAGTGTAGCTTTGGCAGGCAGCCTCACTGAGCAACAGCAGATTGATTGCAAGAAGGTCCTCAATCAATACAGGCATATATTTTCTTTGACTCCTAGTCAGACCACCTGGTGTACCCATGAAGTGGACACAGGTGAGATTCTACCTGTTAAAAATAAGATTTACAGGCAGCCTGACCATGTCAGAGATTGCAGCAGGACTGAGGTCCAAAAGATGCTGGAATTGGGAGTGATTGAACCCTCAGATAGCCCTTGGGCTAGTCCAGTGGTCCTGGTACCCAAACCTCAAACCCAGGATGGTAAGAGAGAAAAGAGGTTTTGTGTGGACTACAGGGAGCTCAATGCAGTCCCTAGAATTGATGTTCACCCTATTCCTAGGGCAGATGAACACATTGACACTTTGGCCTCAGCCAACTTCTTGCGCACATTTGACCTCACTGCTGGATATTGGCAGATCAGACTAGCTGAGGATGCCGAACCCAAAACAGCATTCTCAACCTCTAGTGGGCATTATCAATTTAGTGTCATGCCCTTTGGTTTGAAAAATGCACCTGCCACATTCCAAAGGCTGGTGAATAAAGTCCTTACAGGCCTGGAAGCCTATAGTGCAGCATATCTTGATGATATAGCTGTCTTTAGCTCCACCTGGGAGGATCACCTGGTCCACCTGAAGAATGTTTTGGAGGCTCTGCAGAAAGCAGGTCTCACTATCAAGGCCACCAAGTGCCAGATAGGGCAGAGTAAGGCTGTGTACCTGGGCCACCTTGTGGGTAGAGGCCAGGTTCAACCATTGCAGAGCAAAATCCAGACCATCATGGACTGGGTCGCTTCCACTACCTGACTCAGGTCAGAGCTTTCTTGGGCCTGACTGGGTACTACAGAAGATTTGTGAAAGGATATGGTTCTATAGTGACTCCCTTGAATGATCTTACTTCAAAAAGAATGCCCAAGAAAGTTCAGTGGACAGTTATCTGTCAGAAGGCATTTGATGATCTGAAGCAGGCCATGTGCACAGCTCCCATTCTGCAAAGTCCTGACTATTCCAAACAATTCATTGTCCAAACAGATGCATCTGAGTTGGGGGTAGGGGCTATGTTGTCACAACTTAATGCAGAGGGTCAGGATCAACCAGTAGCTTTTATTAGCAGAAGGTTGACCCCCAGAGAGAAACGTTGGTCAGCCATTGAGAGGGAAGCCTTTGCTGCGGTTTGGGCTCTGAAGAAGCTGAGGCCATACTTGTTTGGCACTTACTTCATTGTTCAGACAGACCATACGCCCCTCTTATGGCTAAAACAGATGAAGGGTGAAAACCCCAACCTTTTGAGGTGGCCCATTTCCCTACAGGGAATGGACTATACAGTGGAACAAAGACCTGGGAGTAACCATGCCAATGCAGATGGACTCTCCAGATATTTCCACTTAAAACATGAAGACTCAACTGGGCAAGGTTAGACTCATCTCCTTACGTTGGGGGGGGGGGGTTGTGTAGGAAAGTAGGATCTGCTTCTTATGGTTACCCACACTTTTTGCTTGATGTCACACTGTTTTTGACTAGTCTGACTGGGATCCTGCTAATCAGGACCCCAGTCTATCTGATTTCTCCCTAAAATGTTATGCATGTACTTAGGTACACTCCAGATTGGATACTGGGGTACCCTAGTCAGTCCCTAGTATATGGTACACATGTACCCAGGGCATAGGTACCCCAGAGGCCCCCCATGGGCTGAAGCATGTATTATGCCACCCATGAGAGGCCATGCAAATTGGAACTACAGACCTGCCATTGCAGCCTGTGTAAGATGGTGCATGCACCACTTACTTTAGATATAGGTTTACTATATCTATAGGTCACTACACTTAAAACCTATAAGTCACCCCTATAGCAGGCCTTGACAATCCTGAAGGCAGGGGTCTGGGTTTTACGGGAGAGGGTGCCCCTGCATGAGCAGAGCACCCCTGCAGCCTTCAGAGACCATTCTCCCGGGTTGTCGGTGACGCAGCCAGACATATAGGTAGAGGTGCATTATATGCTCGTGTAAAATGCTATCTCGAAAACGGCTGCAACAAAATATGTCGTGTTTGGTATCAAACACCTTGGAATCATACCTTCACACTGGTAGCCGGTGTGGGAGGTATGATTCCACCCTTCTGAAGTGAGCTTCGTGGGGTCCCTGGTCTTCCCGGTACCAGCCTTCTCGACCCGGGCAGCACAAAATGGTTGCTGCCAACCAGAGACACATTTCTGCCCTACTTCTGCTGAGCCAAGCTCAAGCAGGGGAAGGCAGGACAATAGGCATCCTGTCACAGGGAGGTGTGACCACCTCCCAGACAGGATTTAGTGTATTGGGGCTGGGTGGGTGCACTTCCAAAGTGCCTGAAAGTCTGCACGAGGGGCACATTTGGTGCCCCTGTGCATAGTCCAGTTCAAACCAGTCCTGGGAGCCCTTGGCTCCTGCTCTGGCACAAAACTGGACCTCCCCTCTGTCCGGACTCTCCCCTGGCAGGGTCCCCTGAATCTGTCCAACCCTCTCCTGTGGGTACTTAAGTGCTTACCTGGCTGTAAGACCCTAGATTCGACATGGACAAGATTCTGAACAAGAAACCACTGACCTTCGACTGTCTGGACACTCTGGACTTCGCTGGACTTCGACTGTGCCCGACTTCGTCTCCCTCTCCATCCAAAGCATCGTCTGTGCCCATGCACCATACAGGCTATGTGCAGGACCTGTGGAAGAATCAAGGACAACTGAAGTATCTCCTTTGGGGTGAAGGAGTCACTCCCCTGCATTCGCAGGCACAGCAATGCAACTGACCTGTCTGCTGATCCTGAGCTCCTGCAGACTCCAAAGACTCCAGCAACACAGGAGGGGGGTTCCTACGTTCCTTGAGGTCGAGCTGCCCTCTCACCAAGTCTGAGGCCAGTATCCCTCGTGGGGACCGCATAACCCGAACCCCTGTGCACCGCGTACTTTTGAAAGTGCATATGCTTGTTGGCGTACCCCAACTAAGTGCATTGGGCTATCGATAGCCCCAACCTCTGCGCACATTTTGTACAAAGGACTCCGGCCTGCTCGCACCCCGTGCTCTGCAAGCTGTTACTTTGTGAAACTGCTAGAGGTCACCTCGTGACTCCTGTGCCTCCGGCCTGTGGGTCCATTTGAGGGACAACACTGCTTTTCTTGGGCTCCCCTGGTTGCTCCAGGCCTGCCCTGACTCCCCTTGCTGTGGTGAGTCTCCTGGTCCTTGCTGGGCCAGACCGTAACCTTACACAACCTTCTTCGTGGGTTGCCGCTGCCAAGGCTTGTTGGTGCTCCCGCCGAACACCGACCCCTCAGCACTCGACATCCTTCGTGGGACAGCTTGTATCCAGCTCCTGGTTATCCTCGACATCTCCTGGTCCCCATGGCTGCAGTCAAGGTCTCCATCATCACACCTGAAGTACCCGACATCGGTGGGCATTCATCTACCGGGCCCCTAGTCAACTCCTGAGTGACCCAGGCTCTGTCCCCTCTGCTTTCAAGTTCCTTCCATCAAGAATCCACCTGTGAGTTCCACCGGATACTTTTTTTCTTTCCAGCAGTGGCATTTCTTTGAAGGCTCCCATTGAGATCGACGACAGTTTCCGACGCCACTTCAGCCCTATGCACCCGGCTTCCCTGGGATAGGTATCTCTGGTACTTCGGTATCCACGGGTGGGGTGGCTCTCCAACCTTCTATGTTCTAAAGGGTTTCTTCGTAATCCACTGGGAAGGGTCCTTAAACTTTAAAACTGCAACCACGACTCTCCCATTGAATTGTACGTAGCACGCGGTCATGTTCTCACACTGCACCCGTCCTCCGTGGGGTCCCTCCTTACTCACCTTGGGTGGTTCCTTGGGATCCCAGCGATTCTACAACCTTTAGACACTGTCTTGACTCGAGTCGTCGTTCTTATACCACTATTTTAGTATATGGTTTGGTCTCCCCCTGGAGCCCACTGTGTATTAGTGCTACTTACGATTGTTTCGGTGCTACAGTATTGTGTGCTTTGTGTTTATCTGCGTGTAGCAGATACTGTGAGGTATTTAAGGTGTGTTATAATAATAAATACATATTTTTATAACTACTGTGTGGTTCTCCTTTCATTTAACCAATACAATAAGGTTGCATTCTGGTAAAACAAGCTGCTTAACATTCCTTCAAGACTAAGCCTGAAGGCTGCTCTCCACAGCTCCACTTGGATAGCTTTCTAAGGTTAACTTTGACCTCTTAAATCACCATAAGGGTTGTTTGGACTGGTGCAAGGTGCCCACTTTTATTAGTGGACAGCATATACCAGGCCAACTTCTCACAGCCTTCAATTCCTAAAAGGACATAATATTCCCCCTTTGTACACATCTTCCAGATACGAGATTCCAATAAGGTCTCATGGCAGAAAGCCCTCCGATGCCGAGAGCTGACCGAGCCATGTTCCACGCCATAGAGGGGAATCCCAGTCAGGCACCAGTCCCAACCAAGGAGACAGAGGGCCGCCCTCCAGCAGACGAAAGATATCCGCGTGCAAGATGGCAACGTATCCGGGAGGCACACACCATATAGGAGATAGAGCAGACCGTCTATACCCAGTGAGTGTATTTCCAAATGATACACCAGATCATCCCACCCCCCAGTAAACCAGTCGTTGATTGGCACCATATGTGCTGCAAGATAGTATAGATAGAGATCTGATAAACCCAGACCGCCATCGAACGGAGATTTACGCAATGAGTGAAATGCCACCTTGTGCCAACCTCCAGCCCACACAAAGTTGAAGTTTAGCGGTCACTGAGTGAAACCATTTTCGGGGGATGCAATAAGGATAATTGCCCAACACATACAGGTAACGCGGGAGGCATACCATTTTATAGAGGGCTGTGCGCCCCATAGGATTCAGTGGCAGCATGGCCCAGTGGCCAAAAGATCCTGATCAAGCTGCTGGTCCAGTCCCCACAAATTGAGGGCCCAGGCCAGATCCGGCATGGGAAATACGTGCACCCCTAAGTATTTAAAGGAGTTATGCCGTACAGGAATGTTAGGGCACCAAACCGGCCCTAGAGCATCCTCCCTGACCTCCACCAAACAGGACTTGCGTTCCTTAACTATGAGCCCAGACGCCTTACCATACAGCCAAAGGAGTTTCAGGCAACGGGGCCCGAATACTGTGTATTTCTCAAGAACAGGAGCATGTTGTCCGTGTATAGTGCTACGTGGTCTTCAAACGCAGTCCCCAACTGCCAACCCGAGATCTGAGCATCACAGCGTATCAGACACATGAGGGGTTCTATCACCAGTGCGGAGAGCAGTGGGGACAGTGGGCACCCCTGGCGCGTAGCCTGCTCAATTGGAAAAGTAGGAGATAAAACCCCATTCACTTGAACTTGAGCAGTCAGCGACTGGTAAAGAAGACAGACCATACTGCGGAACTTTTCCCCCAAGCTACCCCAACGAAGAACTCCATCCATAAAAGCCTATGAGACTGTATCAAAGGCTTTCGTAAGATCAACTAACAAGAAGGCCAAAGTGCCGTCAAGCTCTGACACCCAGGAATGCGCTGCATGGACCCTCCTTATACAGTGACGTGTACTACGGCCCGTCATGAATCCACATTGATCTGGGTGGATTAGGTGAGGTAAGACCCGACTCAGCCGCTCAGCTAACACTTTTTCATAGATCTTAATGTCAGTATTGATAAGCGAAATCGGGCGATAGGCAGAACACTGGTCTCTCGGAAGACCCTTTTTGGGCAGAAAGACTATGGTAGCGCAGTCTATCTCTGGTGGAAAGAACCCTTGCTGCTGCAGCTACATAGAGATTCAGAAGGTGAGGACATAGGATCTCCAGGAACCTTTTGTAGTATTCAATAGGATACCTGTCTGGGCCGGCCTGTAACCCGGACACCGTGGCACTCACTTCCTCAAGTGTGAGAGCTTGGTCCAATTCCTGGGCTAACGCACTGGGTATAGTCGGTAGCGGTATGGTTTCCAAGAGTGGGTTGGCGATCTCCGCCGGTGGCGGAGGACACGGTGAGTATAACCCTCGACAGAAATCAGCAAACGTCTGGGCAATTACGGGAAGTTCCTCTTGAACGCGACCTAATGAGTCCCGAATCACCGGAACCACTTAGTCAGATACACCCCGGGTGGCCAGCCAATACAATAATGTACCATATTTGTCACCCTGCGGCTTACAGCCTTCCAACATTGTCATACCTCTCGCAGGAAGACCTGCTGCAACTCAGTGCGGCTATGGCCAGGAGACGACAAACACACTCAGTATCCTGGTGGTGGAGAGCCACTTCTGCACGCAATACCTGTGTTTCTAAGTCAGAAGCCAAACGCAGCACCTCAGCCCGCAGAACATAGCCTTTAATGCGCCTTCGTAGGGATGGCTTTCTAGCCGCCCAAAGTGTTGATGCCGATGACACTGACCCCGAATTCAACCCAAAGAACCGACAATTCCTCCTCGAGAAAGGTCTCACACTCTGAGTTTTGCAAGTACCATGCATTAAATCTCCAGGCTGGCCGTACGACATTGGATTGAGCTCCCCATGACAACAACAACAGAGCATGATGTGAGATGCCACGCGGAAGAATGCACACCGATTGAACTGAGAGAAGGTCCGCAGTCGATAACCACATCAAATCTATGCGAGATTCCGCTACATGTGCAACAGATTGGTGAGTGTAGGCCCGCCGGGTGGGATACCAAAAGCGCCATGCATCGCAGACACCCAGCGAATCAGCCCATGAGGACAAGCTAGCCACTTGGGAATGCCTGGCGGGGTATGAGGCGGAGGAGACATCCAGGACCGGATCCGGAAGTTCGTTAAAATCTTCCCCGATCACCGTAACACCCTGAGGGAGTCAGGATGAAGGCCTTCAGCGACTCCAGTGCCCACTAAGCAAGGGCAACGGCTCCTTTACTGCAGGTACTCTAGCCCCCAGAGTTCCTCCTGGGGAGCAATTTGGGCGATTCCGCGGGCCCCTGTAGCCCGGCGGCTCGGCTGCACCCCCAAGCAGCCCTGTGGCACGGTCAGCCTCCTCAGCGCCTCAGTAGTCCAGTGGCCCCTGATTCGAACAAGTGAGGGCTTGTTTGTAGTCCCAGAGCCTCAGAAGATCCCTGGTGCCCCACAGTTCGAGGAGGGTATAGCTGTCAGGCAGGATGGCAACAGACACTCTCAATCGCCATCTCAGCCAACCATGCCACGTGCTTCTGATCTTCTGCGGTTTTAAGTATATTTGGAGTAAGTCCAGGTGCTACCACTCTCTCTGCCAATCTACAGCCATCAGTATCATTCTCGTTGGAAAGCTTCAATATCACAGTTGGTATTAATGGGATCAGTAGAATAGCATAGAGAAATGGCCACAACCATTTGATCAAAAGGGCATTCCCTCTTCTGGAAGTGTGGATGCAAATTCATGGCATTCCTTGTCTTCTGGTGTTGCTAAGAAATCTAGTGAAGGAGCTCCTCACTCTTCGATCACTTAAAACTTTGTCACCCAGTACACATTCATGAGACTTTTCCTAGTATCTGCTGAGGAAATTTGTCTTGATATTCATTTTTTCCAGGAATGTGTATTGCAGTCAGGTTCAGGTTTTTGGCCAAAATTCAATTCCAGATTGACTGAGCTTGCATCGAAGGAGGTCTCAACCTGGTGCCTCCTTGTTTAAGTAATGCATGGTTAGTGTTGTCGTCTGTATCTGAATGGTCGGAGATAGGTTCAGAGACGGGAGGAAAGTTGTGAGAGCTAGATCTACAGCTCAAGGTACTTTATGTGGTACGCTTTTTCTCTTCTTGACCATTGTCCTTGAACAGTTAGATCTTCTGTTACTATTACTTCAGAAGGTTTTTTTGCTAATGAACTCCTACTGGAAAATTGTATAATTCACACCCCCATGTCAGTGATTGTCTTGCTGCTATGGTCATAATTAAGTTGCCTTCCCAACTGTTCACCCTTTGGCACCATTAGTCCTCCAAGTGTTGTTGGAGAGGTCTCATATGCAGTCTTGCAATTGGGACAATGTATATGCAAGAAGCCATAGAGCCTAGTATTGAGGCTATTGTTCTGGTGGTCGGTTGTGGGGTTGACTTGTTATTTGTCCTGGATAGATGAAACGCTCTCCTCAAAAGGAAACACTCTTGCCTTTCTGGTATCCAACGTTGCTTCTAGATAAGATAGCCTTTGAACCAGTGTCAAGATTGGCTCTTGGTCATTGATCTGAAAACCTAATGAAAAAGTTTCTTACCTTCAGTAAAGCCTTATCTGGTAGACTATATCTAGCTGCAGATTCCTTACCTTTGAATTTCCCAAGGCATCAGACTGGATCCGGAAGAGGTTTCATGACCAGTACCCTGCACACTGGTAGGTGGCGTCGATCGGCTTCATGTGCCACGTCTGTGTCGTCTGCACTGGAAGTGACGTCTGTATAGGCGCCACCTAGGTGCGCTGCCGTCCGTTTCTTTTCAAGACTTTCCACGACAGAAATGCGGATACATGAAGAACACTGACCACTGGTGCGGAAAACTAGGGCCTGAAAGGGGCCAGCCCTGTCCCTAGAAATCCGTTCTCAGAGCAGGGAGGATGGGTAGGCTAGTAAGGAATCTGCAGATAGATATAGTCTCTACCAGATAATGCGTTACCGAAGGTAAGTAACTTGTTCATCTCATAGAGACTTCTAACCGCAGATTCCTTACCTTTGAATAGATAGCCATGCTATACCTCCCCGGAGGTGGGTCTGCGGACCAATTTCAAACAAGGAAGTCCTGCAGGACCGAATGGGCGAAGTGCCTGTCCCTACGGACCTGACTGTTCAGACAGTAATGGTTGGTAAACGTGTGCAGAGAGGCCCACGTTGCTGCCTGGCAGATGTCCATGACCGGAACTCCGTGTGCTAACACAGTGGTTGCAGCTTTAGCTCTGGTGGAATGAGCTTGCAAGACTTCAGGAGGTTGTTTCTTGGCCGGTGAGTAGCAGGTTTTGATGCAGAGCATGACCCATCTAGAGATGGTTCATTTCTGCATCGCCTTTCTTCGCACCATCATACCCCACGAAGAGTTGTTCGCCCACCCGGAACTCTCATGTGCGGTCAGGTAGAACGACCATGCTCTTTTTGGGTCTAGACAGCGGAGTCGCTTCTTTTCTTTAGAGGGATGTGGAGGAGCGTAAAACGTAGGCAGTGTGATAGATTAGCCTACATGAAATGGGGTCACCACTTTCGGAAGAAAGGATGCCCTTGTGTGCAGCACCAATATGTCAGGATAGACAGAGGTAAGGCAGCTTGGATGATGAGGCCTGCAGCTCACTCACTCTACAGGCAGATGTAATAGCCACAAGGAAGGCTGTTTTGATGGTGAGAAGCCTGAAGGGACAATTATGTAGAGGCTCAAAAGGAGCAAGTAGGAAGCTGGACTTCTTTGCAGATGTCACCCCACTTTTGCCTCCAATGATGCTGATTTTTCGGCTGACCGTGCACGGAAGCCTGCTAACCAGGCTCCAGTGCCAGTGTTCTTGCCCCTAAAAAGTGACATGTTCAATTGTAACACAACTGGGAAGGATTTTAGCTCCCTTCTAAATCCCTGGTAAATGGTACCCAGGGCATGGGTACAAAAGAGGGACCCTATGGGCAGCAGCATGTGTTGTGCCACCCAAATGGACCACCACAAAAGCTGCATGCAGACTGCCACTGCAGGATGCGTGAAAGGGTGCAAGTCCTTGTGAAAACACAACATTGCCCCCTCCCAGTGGGCAATGCCAAAGCACACTGCATGTACTATATGTAAGTCACCCCTACAGCAGGCCTTAAGAGCCATAAGGCATGGTGCATTATATTACATGTGATGGCATATCTGAATGAGCTTGTGATGCCTAGTTCCATTAGTAGGGCATTGCAAGTAATTAGACAGCCATGTTAAAGGAATGTGTTGAGCACTGGTCATTACAAGTTACCCAGCAACACAATGGCTGCACTAAAAATCATAGTGTTTGGTATCAAACACCTCGCCTCGTCTCAACAAATCTATACTGATGCCAGTATCAGATTAATTGTGACATGCACCCAGAAGGCACCTTAGAGGTACCCCCTGAAATCTACTAGTCCTCTAGTGTGCTGGCTGACTGGTATTGACCAGCCTGCCACCACAGACGAGTTTCTACCCACCCTGCGGCCAGAAACAATGTCTGCTCCGTAGGAAGGTGTTCACACCTCCTCCAGGAGGCTGACCAGTGAATTAGCATGTCAAGGCAAGAGGCTACAAAGCCTCTGACGCCTTTCATATGCAACCATGGATTCCCTCAGTCCTGGGGAATGCCAGCCCTTGCCCTGGGGCCCATTTGGCACTAGAGCAGGTGGGAAAATTAGGTAGTCAGGAGGCATGTTGCACTTGCAGGCTAGGCACACCCCCTAAGGAGGGCCGAGAAAGGGTTTCACCATTTTGAATTTGGTAAAACTAGGAACTTCGGGTCAGGAAAATGCCCACTCTCCACAGGAAGTGATCATGTACAGGGTGTAGTGACCCCAGGGGTAAGTAGCCCATTACCTACTATCCTACACTCCCCTAAACTCAACCTAAATTCAGTAATTAGGGGTCCCCCTGACATCATGAACTTAGATTCGACTTCCTGGGAACTGAAGAGGACAAAAGAAGAGCAGTCACCGTGAGAACTGAGGACTGACCACACACCTGGTGCAAAACCCTGCCTAACTGCTGGAACCTTGACAATTTCAAAGACTCGGCTCATCCAAAAACTGTGCACCCTCTCCAACACTTGGAGGACTGCCCAGCACTTTGACAACCATTTAGGATCTCCCTTGGGGTGGAGGAGCCATCCCCCTGCAGCTTCAGGCACCGACAAGCATCTGCCCAAAGGACCGTGTTGCTGGCCATCAGGCCCACCAAAGGAGCAGCACTTCAGAAAGAGGTTCTTCGTTGCTCCAGTAGGCCAGATATATCTCCCTGCCAAGATTAGAGATGCTAGGACTGCCAGGAGCCACCCAGCACCAATACCTTGGGTACCGGAGCATTTGCAGCAACCAAGGCTTGTTGCGTGTACAGTCTGAACACCACTGATGCCAAAGCCGACCTGCTGACAAGGGACTTCAGGATCCACAAGGGTTTAATCAAAAGTGGCCCTGCTGCCCTGTTCTCTTCCCCTCTCCAGGTCACCCAAGAACCGTGAGAGGCTCTAACTCCAGCGACCTGCCGGACAAAACCCCTCTGGACCCGAGCCCCCCAGCCCAGGACCACAGAAACCGAATGACCCTCTGAGCTCCAGAGACCCTCACAAGCCAACCACCCCACTGGGTTCTGCTGGACTTGTCCACAAGTTCCCACTTGCAGCCTTTTTCCTACAGGTCCCCCTTCCACTGACTTTAGCATGCAGCATTGGAGGCTACCATCGCGATTAGCGCCTCTGCACCCAGACACCCCAGGGCAGGCAAACCCAAACTGCTGGTGGTTCTTTGGACCCTAGCCTCCATGCACCATAAGCCCTGAAAGGCTCCCCTTGAAACCATTTGCAAGTATATGTATGTAGTCTGTGCTTCTCGCATAGGATAAAATTACAGCATTCGAGGTTCACACCTCAAAACCGTTATTCAAGTATTTTTGCTTTCTGTAAAAATCTATAACTCGAAAGTACTTACCTGATGACGATTATCTTGGTGTCTAAATTTATATAAAATCTGGGTAATGTTTCTAAATTGTTCTCTGATTTTTCTTCTTGAGTGTGTGTCTCATTTACTGACTGAGTACAACAAATGCTTAACGCTACCCTCTGATGAGCCTAAACTGCTCGACCACACTACCACAAAATAGAGCACTTGGGATTATTAATATAAGCCCTGTAAACCAATAAGGGTTGACTGTACTTTTTGCCCTTACATTGGCACTACAACATAAAAAGCCAGCTTCCTCCAGAGTACACATTAAAAAAGTCAGAACCAAATTAAGTTCCCACTGAGGCATAATAAATGGTGAAGGAGGGAAGAGATAGACAAGACCTTCTAAGAACTTATGTACAATAGGGTACTTGAACAGTGAAGGTTGCTCAGGAAGCGGGGGGCATGGCCAAGCTGCCGGTGAAGATGGTCGTGCAGCTCTGAAGCTCCGCCAGACGTCCCAGCACAATTCGCTCTATCTCCGGATAAATCGCACCACATGGCCCCTGCACGCGATCCTCATACTCCCCCTGTGACAGGGATGACACATAACCTCCGGTGACCCCCGAGATCAGCGGCAAGCTGCCTGCATCGAGCCTTGGCCTGATGGGCGGGAGGAGCAGATGACAGCGACGCAGTGCGGCCTGGAGACCCGCCCGGATACCCCCGGACTCGAATACGACCTCCTGGGCTGCGGCGGTTGAAGCTGCGGTGTCCCCGCTCTCGGCGCTGCGGAGGTTGGTGCAGTGATAGGCAGGCCTTTCTCCCCCCCACCCCCTGTCTCCCGTTACTGCCACTGACGCGCGCGCCCGCTCACCGTTCGGGTCGGAGCACGCGCGAGCAGCCTGTGTCGCTCCTGGAGGCCCCGCGGTGATAGGGACCGCGGGAGAGCCTGGGAGACAGCCACCCGGCTGAGCACACGAGCCTGCTGGGGGGGGGGGGGGGCCCGGACAAGGCACTCTGCAAGCCACCCCTCCGCTTCCCGCCGCACAGCGCTGGACGCTGCCTACGCCGCAGATTGGAGAGGATAAAAAGGCCTGCAGAGTACTCCAGTCTGCCATTACGAGGTGAGGAGACCGGCCGCCATTTTGAGGATACTGGGCACAAAGGCCGCCCTTCCTGCCCAGTAATTCCCAGTATAGGCCCCTCGACATCAGGTTTGTGCCATCAGTGACTTTACCATACCCTAGAAGTGCACGGCCTCATAGGGAAGACAAGTATTTAAAGGATCCTCGGCCTGGCATCACCTTATCTGGTTAATCCCCCCCCTCTCCTCCATTATATCATCAACAAATAGATACCCTTACCTCTAACGCGCTACTCCAGGGCCCACCGCGGGTGCAGCTGCTCAGTCTTCTGCTCTTCTAGGAGAGACCCGAGGCCCCGCCGCTCCAACATTTGCGCTGCCATCCCGTGACACCTTTCCCTGCTGCGCACTTGCACAACGGCATGGGCCGGAAAGATCCCAAGCAGAGGGTGTTAATGTTTGGGAAGCCCGCAGAGACGGCGCAGGAGACCGCTCCGACATGGCGGAGAGTGGCCACGACACAGCACCCATAGACGACCTAGCAACTACCCAGTCTTCCCTATTGTCTGAATTGCGCGCCGGCTTCAGGGCGCTGGACGGCAGGTTTGACGCGCTAGACAAAAGACTCGAATCCATGGGGGCCAAAATCGAAGTCCATGATAGAAGGTTGGACACTGTGGAGGGGAGGATTTCCGATCTAGAGGACGGAGCAGCCCAATCCACCAAACGATTGGAGCGCGTGGAAAAAATTCTGAAGGACGTTGCTATTAAGAACGAAGACTTGGAAGCGCGCAGTAGGCGCAATAATCTCCGCATTCTTGGGGTCCCAGAATCGACCAACATGTGCCGAATGGATGTATTCGTTGAAACAATGCTTACCGACTTGTTTGGGAAAGACGCCTTCACATCGAGCTTGTGGTAGAGCGTGCACACCGATCCTTAGGCCCTCAACCCAATCCTGGCTGCCCCCCTAGACCCATTATTGCACGCATAATGAACTTCCGGGACAAGGACACTGCACTCCGTCTTGCCAGAGAGAGGGGCGAGCTCTCCTGGCAGGGTTCGACAATTGCATTATACCCGGACTTCACGGCGATGGTGCAGGAGGCTCGGCGCAAATACAGCGGTGTGAAGGCCACACTGCGGAACATAGGCCTACGGTATGGCATGCTCTATCTTGCTTCGTGTTGATGTCGAGGGCAGATCCCGTATTTTTGATACACCCACTACTGTGCAGGACTTCTGCAGATCCTACAGGACCACGGGCAGCCAGCAGAAAAATGCGGGACCTGGCGCTTCCCTCCCCCCCCCCCATAGCGGATCTGTCGCAAGCGTTGACCTCTTCGCCACGGAATAATCCGGCCACATGGTTCAGATTTGCTGTTTTTTGGCGCAGAGTATTTTAATCCATGTTGAGATAGAACACGTAGCATTTTCTAGTTAACATTATTCACTGCTGGGCGCTGCCGGGGCGTTGCCTCCCCCCAAGGTGTATATCACTTTGATGTTCTTACTGATTGTAATGTATCGTACTATGCATCTGCTTCCACAACTCGGATGTTTACAGGATACATTTGGTTATTGGTTGGATGGGACGGTTCCTTGCGTAGGGGTGCGCGAGGCTGGGAGGTGGGTGGGGAATGTTTACAGAATTGTTTATCACAACTTGTTTACCGTTGCGCTCATTACCACACAGAAGCATCACACTGCGAAGCCTATACTGCAGTTACAGACGGATTCCCCAAATGATAACGTCAATTAATCTGCCCGACCGATCTAGCCTGTCCCTGATTACCTGGAATGTACGGGGCCTCAACAACACCAGGAAAGGGAAGCATGTATTACAGTATTTACCCAGACACCAAATAGATGTGGCGTTTTTACAGGAAACTCACCTGCCCAAAACTGACGTCACCCGTTTCGCATCTAGCTGGGGCCCACACTGCTATTTCTCAAACTACAGTTCCTATGCAAGGGGCACCACTATACTAATCCACAAGCGAATCCCATTTCACTTACATGCAGTTCACTGCAACGGGGATGGCCGCCACACCATAGTGGTAGGAAAACTGCAGGGTCATGTGGTGACGCTGGCATGCATCTATGCCCCGAATACAGATAGCCCTGAATACTTTCATGACCTACACTCTTTAGTTCTGCACCCGGGTTCCGGCCACATACTTATGGGAGGGGATTTTAATTTGCTGCTCAATCCCGCAATAGATCGCTCCTCCATTTCACCCGACACCAAACCACGCGCACGCCGCGCACTGATAGAAATGTGTGACTCATTAGACCTGTTCGACACCTGGAGACGGCGCAATCCGACTGATGCCACTTATACGCACTATTCGGCCCAACACGACACATGGACTAGGTTGGATTACTGGTTGAGCTCCCCAGGTCTGAACACGTGGTGCAAGTCCATCATAACGCTTCCCCGAACATACTCAGACCACTCTCCAGTGGTAATGAAAGCCGTCGTCCCCAGGCCAGAAGGGCACGAGCACCAGTGGAGATTCCCCAGTCTGGCCCTCAGTGATGATAGGTTCCACACAGAGCTTAGAGAAGCAATAGAAGACTATTTTGATCTTAATACAGGCTCGGTAGACACCTGGGCGGTTCTCTGGGAGGCCTTTAAGGCCTACATTAGGGGAGTGTGCATCGCCAAGCACGCCGGCGTGTTGAAAGATCTTAGAGCCTCTATAGCCCGCATTGAACAGCGATTGGAGGCATTAGACCGAGAGTTGCTTCACCACCAGAGTCCAGACGGCTTTAAGCAGCGACTGTCCCTTCTTGCTGAATTCAGGGAAGCAGCGGATAGGGAAACTAATTTCTTAAGTAAATATATAACAGCCCACCGCTACGGAGAGGGCGAACGACCAGGACGCACCTTGTTGAAACTTCTGAGACCACCATATGGGAAATCATATATCACAGAACTTAAATCCTTGTCAGGGCAACTCCTTACTGACACTTCGGAGATCCACGATGAATTTCTAGCACACTACACTACACTTTATACTGCCAAGATCACACACTCCACCGCAGAACAGGAAGCCTACTTCAAAGAGATAGCTCTGGTGTACCTGGAAAAGTTCATGCAGGACTTCCTGGCGGAACCCTTCTTGTCAGAAGAGATCATTAGTGCAATAGAGGCGCTGAACGGCTCCACTGCACCGGGCCTAGATGGCTTCACTGGGGACTTTTATAAATCTTATAAGGACTTACTTGCTCCCAAACTGCTTGAGGTGTATAGTGAGGCGCTAGAATGGAAAGAGCTACCTCCTTCCCTCAGAGAGGCGGTGATAGTTCTATTGCCCAAGCCCGGAAAGGACCCTTCGCTGTGTAGGTCTTACAGACTGCTCTCCCTGTTAAATTTAGATTATAAAATTTTGGCAAAAATGATTGCCATGCGACTCATTATTGCTCGACAGAATAATCTCCCCTGACCAGTCCGGGTTCGTGCCCCGTAGGTCCACGTCCCTAAATTTAAGAACCTTGTTTGCGGTGCTGCACAGAATAAACCCGGAGACCCCTGCTGCGGCAATTCTCCTGGATACGGAGAAGGCTTTTGACTCCCTGGAGTGGCCCTTTTTGTCTATCAGTAATGCGCAGGATGGGCATGCCCAAAGGGTTCACCGACCTAACAGTGCTTCTATACTGCTGCCCGACTGCTAGGATACGCCTAAATGGCACGCTGTCCCGTACATTTGCGCTTACACGTGGCACCAGGCAGGGCTGCCCCCTATCACCGCTACTTTTTATACTGGCAATGGACCCACTGGTCAGACATTTTCAGGAGCTGCACCTGCAGAGAGGGCTCCAGTTTCACACGGGACCCCTCTTAGTATCCCTATACGCGGACGACGTTATACTATATGTCCGGGACCCGCAGGTTAACCTTGCTCCCCTGATTCTGGAAATTATCCGCTTTGGCCGATTCTCGCTGGCACAAGTCAGTGATATTTCCCCTTACCACAGGCACGAGGAAATGGGACTGTGAGTTTCCGTTAGAATGGTGTTCAGACTCGACTAAATACCTAGGTATACATATCCACTTAGTCGCAGCTCAAATTATTCGATTAAATTACGGCCAGGCAGTGCACAAGCTGGAGTCACAAGTGGAGCGATGGCTGCAGCTCCCCCTCTCGATTGCAGGTAGAGTGGCTCTGATAAAGATGATAGTCCTCCCCAAATTTTTGTACTTATTCAATAACATCCCCATACCACTTCCAAACAGGTTTTTTTTTACACTATGATCTCATCTTATCAGATTGACCTGGGGAGGCAAGAGACCAAGGGTCAGATGGGAAGTTATGACCCTGCCCTACAATAGAGGTGGATTTGGTGTCCCAAATCTGTAGCTATACTATTTAGTCGCACAATGCAGCTATGCGCACTCTTGGTATCACCCAGATGCTAGAATCCCATACCTGTGGCCAGAAGCGGACCTTGTCCTTCCTGACACTCAACACAGTCCTGCCTCAGGGCATCCCCCGAGACCCAGAGGACATACAGACCATCTCCACCACCAGTTGGGCCTGGAAAAAACTGATTAGAATCACAGGGGCCCCTATGTTATACTCTCCAGGCCTTCCGATCATCAATAACCGTTGGATCCCAATCACAGGTGAGACACTAGTGCAGCAAACACTCTCCAAATATGACTTACGCAGACTCGGGGATGTTTTTCCGGGAGGTCATGCTTTCTCGGTTTCGGAAGCGGAGATATTCAGTGAAGCGTCGCTTATGAATAAGTTTATCCTGAATCGGGTGCGCTTGGCGCTGGGGCGATAATGCCGGGTTTCCCTCTGGAACCTGAACCGTTTGCTCCACTCACTATGACCATCGAGAGATCGGGGGTGCACACCTTACTTCCAAGCTATATAGAACATGTGCAGACATAATTCCCGTTGACGATGCCAAAATACGGGAGTCCTGGGAAGTCGACCTGGGGCATCCTATTCTTGATGACCAATGGACCGCATGCTGCATGCAGATGAAGGAAATCTCCCTGAACAGCCATCACAAACTGATCCACTTCAAGTTTCTGCGCAGAATATACATAACCCCTGCACAAACACATAAGATTGACCCGGATAGACCCCATAGTTGCTTAAAATGTGGGGCTCCACAGGCAGATTTTGCTCACCTCACTTGGAACTGCGACAAAATCAAAACCTATTGGGCAGCGGTCTTTCACACACTAGGGGACATGGTGGAGATGGAGATTGAACCCACCCCTGAAGTTGCTCTGATGGGGTATGTGGTTAATTTCCCTAGGGGGATTCGGAAACTCGTAGCCATTGGTTTACTGTTGGCAAAAAGAGAGATAGCACTTAAATGGGGACGTAAAACTGCACCAACGCTAAAGAGCTGGTTAAACAGCTTAGCGTATTGTAATACGAATTGTGATCTATATGCCAGCACACTGCCAAAGTCATCTCACCCGAGGGACATCTGGGGCCCCCTAAAAGGTTATGCTGCAACGCCCCGCTCACAGCCCATTTCACAACAGGACCAGGGGTTAGTCCCGACTGGAGTTGGCTAGCCGGGTAGCCCGCCCGGTTCTAGCTGGCTCGGCACTGAGCTGCTGGCTTGAGTACAGAGCTGTTATATATGTATCAACATAATGTGTACGATATGCCAAGGCGGGCGGGACGGTCGGTCGAATAAGAGTTATCCTTCGTTATCTGAGGTGTAATGGTTGTCTATTCAGTATGGCGCTGGTCTTTCACTTCTTGTTTTCATACTCTAATAACTTGCAGTGTGTTATGTAATGAGCATTTTTGGAACTATTGTCATGTATTCAAAACTGGTAAATAAAGTTTTTTTTAAAAAAAGGTTGCTCAGGAAGCCACAATAAAACAGAAAGAGCAGAAAAATAGCCCTTGAGAGTGCCCAGAGCAGAGCTCTGCTGGGCAAGGGAAAGAATGATGAGCAAAACATCAGAAAGGGGGGCACAAAGGGGGGCAGAAAGGGGATCAATATGTTTATCTGCACACTATGCTACAAATTACTTCCAACGGCAGGCGTATGCCATCTTGGTTGAGGGACGCCTGGCTACCAAGATAATATTACAGACTTTGTGGGAGGAAGGTCGAAAGCTGTCAACTGTCGCAGCACAATCTCCATGCAAGAAGGCAGAGAGTGAACAGGTTGGGGTGGAGAACCCTCTCTGCTGCTGCAACAGAAGATCCTCGAGAAGGGACAGCCTGATATTTGGATCGATGGCCATGCTCAGTAGCTCGGGATACCAGACTCTCTGCGCCCAGTCTGGAGCCACAAGGATAACTTGGGCCATGTCGTTCTTGATCTTCTTGAAAACTCTGGGCAGGAGTGGTATGGGTGCAAAGGTGTACAGGAGGCCTGAGCTCCACTTGAGATGAAAATCGTCTACGAGTGAGAGTTGCCTTGGAAACTCGTGTGGAAAACAGCTGACATTGCGCGTGCGACAAAGGTGAACAGATCTAACCAAGGCTCTCCCCAGTGTTGAAAGAGACCATACGCTACCTCCGGATGGAGATGCCATTCTTGATCCGCTAGGCATAGACGGCTGAGTTCGTCCGCTCTGGTGTTCAGGGAACCTGCCAGGTGTTGAACCACCAGTGATATGCCCTGCTGTTCCAGCCATGACAGGGTCTCCTGACAAAGGGTCCACAACCCCACTCCACCCTGTTTGTTGCAGTACCACATGGTGGTGGTGCTGTCCGTGAACACCTGCACTAGCCTTCCCTTGATGGAGGGTAGAAAGGCTTTCAATGGCAGTTGGATCGCACAGAGCTCCAGCAGGTTGATGTGGAGTCTGGATTTCGATGGAAACCAAAGTCTTCTGATCTCCACCTCTACCAGATGGCCACCCTATCCCAGGAGTGATGCATCTGCCACTACTGTGAGATCTGGTTGATGAAAGGAGAGGGCTCGCCTCTGATCCAATCGCAGTTCTTTAACCACCACTGCAGATCTTTCGCAGTTCCCTTCGAGTTCTGGACCATGTCGGAGAGGTTCTCCTGATGCTTTGCCAATTAAAACCTCAAATCGCACTGTACAGCCCGCACATGCCACTGGGAATGTGTCACAAGCAGGATGCAGGAGGCTACAAGTCAGAACAGCCTCATGGTCTACCGCACCGAACTCCAAGATAGAAGCTGAAACATCGGTATTATAGCCTGAATAACCTGGACTCGCCGCTCGTGTGGATAAG
Organism: Calotriton arnoldi; assembly: GCA_963921515.1. Lineage (NCBI taxonomy): Eukaryota > Metazoa > Chordata > Amphibia > Caudata > Salamandridae > Calotriton > Calotriton arnoldi. The sequence continues at coordinate 2,491,824 of CAWUFW010000555.1, read as the reverse complement.
CCAGAGACTGCACTGTGTCCAGAACAGCTCCAATGAAAGGGAACGTGTGAGAGGGAGTCATGTGTGACTTCGACATGTTGGTAGTGAACACCAGTGAGTGCAGGACGTTCGCTGTAGTCTGGAGGTGGGAGACGAAAGTCTGGGGTGAGCCCGCCTTCAACAGCCAGTCATCAAGATATAGGAAGACGGGCATCCCTGATTTCCGCAGATGAGCTGCAGCCATCGCCATGGTGAACACCCGAGGGGCGCTGCTAAGGGCAAAGGGGAGCATGGTAAACTGAAAATGCTCATGGCCTGCCGTAAACCCCAGGCCACGCCGATGGGCATGCAGTATGGGAATATGGTTGTAGGCATCTTGCAAGTCCAATGCTACCATCCAGTCTCCTGGGTCCAGGGCAAACAAGAGACTGGAGCCAACGTGAGCATTTTGAATTTCTCCTTGAGAAAGAAGTTGAGTGTTCCCAGATCTAGAATTGAACAAAGGCTTTTGTCCTTTTTGGGGACCAGAAAGTAGCAGGAATAGCAACCACGTCCTACTTCTGGCCCTGGAACCCTCTCTATGGCTCCCTTGGCCAAGAGAGCCATGACCTCCTCGCAGAGAAGAGACAGATGATCCTCCGTCAGCAAATCGTGAGATGGAGGCATGGAGGGAAGGGTAGTCTCGAAAGGGAGGGAGTAGCTCCTTCGGACAATCTACAAAACCCACCTGTCCAATGTTATGGCCTGCCAGTGGGGCAGGTGATGGCGAATCCTGATGCCAACTGGATGCCCACGGTGGTAAAGGGGCAGATTAGAAGGTTTAAAGGCCACAGCTGCCGGGGGGATGGTGGACTGACCAGGCCGCTGGCTACCCAACCCACGAGGTCTGTGGGTCCCACGCCCTTGTCCACACAGAGACTGGGGAGCATGTGTGGCTCTGTGGTTGGGCAGAAATTGGCATGGCTGGAAGCCCCTTCTGCAGCCATGAAAGAAGCAAAAGGCGGATTGGGGGTGGCATGGGGCAGTAGAAAGGTCCAAGGACTCGGCCGTAGCCAGACTGTCCTTGAAGCGCTCGAGCGCCAAATCCACCTTGTCTCCGAAGAGACGGGTGCCATCGAAGGGCATGTCCATAAGAGAAGCTTGGACATCCCCCAAAAAGCCAGTCGTCCTCAACCAGGCATGGTGCCATAGGGCCACTGCCGAATAAACCACTCTGCTTAGTGAGTCGGTTGTGTCAAGTCCACAATGTATTGTGAACTTTACTGCATCTCTCCTGGCGGCACCAGCTTGAGCGAGGATGGCCCAGGCCTCCTCCCATACCTGTGGCAGCAACTGTGTCCCAAAGAGTGTGGGAGTAACTGCCCAAAGGGCATGCAGTGTTCACAGACTGCAATGCAAGACTGGCGGAAGAAAACAATCTTCCCCAAAGAGACCTGCCTTTTGGGTTCCCTAACCGTGGGAGCAGCAGGGATTGCGCCTTGGGACGTTGAGGCTTGGAGCACCAAGCTCTCCGGGGTAGGGTGTTGGGTGAGGAAGTTTGGATTCCCTGGAGTGAGGCTCAGAATAGGGACAGTGCTGCCGGACGCCGCCGGGAGCATTGGCACCAGAGTCAGGGAAGGTCGAGATGGCATGACCGGCGCTGGTCCGGATCCAGGAATGGGTCTATGGCGGCTCAATAGAGCCGGGGTCGGAGCCACCGGCTCAGAACCAGATTGGGCCCATTCTGATCCCGCAGGGCCAGAAGATGAGCCGGACGGGTCGGGCCACCCAAAAATGATACACATAGCCTCATAGAACTCTTTTAGTTGGGCGCGGGTCCCTCAAGCTCTCGGAAAGTCGGGAAGGTGAGGAGTCGGCCCAGGCGCAGGCTCTACCACGGAGCCAGGCATTGATTGTCGACATTCCTTTCTCATCTCGTCGGCCGACGGACAAGAAGTTGAAGATATTTTGACTTCTTCTTGTGCCTCAACTTACCCGAGTGTCCTGAAGATGGAATGGGGGGACGACCTCAGACTCCACAAACGCTCCCGGAACCTTCCTCTTGACCCGGACCTCGATTTACGCGGAGTCACATACCAGCCCGCCATGAGCTTTAGGGACTGCTCCCTCAAAGCCTTTGGGTTCATGGCGTGGCAATCGGAGCAGTACTTTAGGTTGTGGTCACGCTCCAAACACCACAGGCATACAAGATGCGAGGCCAACATTGGCCGTGACAGACACAGCAGAGCTTGAAACCGGTCTTCCTATATGACATCGCCTTACACACCAGGAGGAAAATCCTCAAAACACAAAAAAAAAAATGCAGAAAAAATCCAGTCAAAGAGTGACTGAGGGGTAGCCCTTCTCCGGATCAGCACTGGCTGGCGCAGAAAGAAAAGAACTGACATCAGCGTGCCTAGGTGGTGACTATATAGGTGTCGACTACATAGGTGTCGCAGATGTCACTTTCAGTGTGGACGATGCAGAAGACACACGCGAAGCCGATCGACATTACCTACCGACACACAGTGGTACTGCTCACGAAAAATCTTCTGGATCCAGTCTGACACCTGGGGAAATTCAAAGGTAAGGAATATGCAACTAGAAGAAGTCTCTATCAGGTTTGTTTGGCAGGTTCACTGTTAGAGACCTGTTTCACTTTTTCTTGGCTGTGGCCCTTCACTGCAGCTCGTTGTTTAAATAGGGATGTTAAAATTCCTTTTCTTATAAAGTTAGCTGCACCTACAGCCATGCATTTTGCGTGGTGCAGATTTTAGGCCGAAAGGTAGTACTGTGCACTGATAATGGTTGTTTCCCGCTAGAAACAGTAGAAATTTTCTGTAGGGTCCTGCCATAGATCGTGTAGGTCTACTACGCAAATCCATTAGTTTTGTCTTACATGTGGGTTTGTTTGATGAAGAGCTAGCATTCACAGCTTTTCTCTCTTGATACATTTGTTTTTGTCTCTCAGATTTAATGGGTCTGAACTCACCTTTTGGGTGTTTTTTCAGTATTAGAAAATATCTGGAGTAAACTTCTCTACATTTCTGTTAGGATGTAACTTCTTCAATCGCTCCTTTTTTTAACATGATTGATGTTTCTTTCCTTAGTATAGATGGCTGGTGTTTTGCTGTTGGTTTGGGTGAGTTTGAAGGTAGGATGTCTTCACACAAATATCCACAATCCACAATATTTATCACCCATTTGTCTCTTGTAAATGAAGTCCACTCTGCCATATGCAAGGATACTGCTCCCTGAACTGGAGTTGATAACGGAGGTGTTGGGGTAGGGGATGCAGTATTAGGCTGTTACTGTCTTGTGCCAGATGAGAGTATCCCTCTAGATGAAGGAGACTTCTCTGGGGCTGTCTTCTGCTTTGAGGTGTGGCGTTGGTATGGGTACCTCTGACCTTGAGGATACTGTTGTTGCTGAAAGGACCAGTGAGTGCTTTGAATCCTACGGTGATAAAACCTACAATCCTGGGATCTGTACTGGGGTCGGAAACATTTTTTCCCTTCATCGAGGCCAACTGCTTTTAGGGTCTCTGCCTCATGATTTCTTCCTACGTGTGCTGAATAAACAGAGCAATGTAGCATCTCTTTGCTGATTCCTATGTGCAGCAGGGCAGTCCCTTCGGTCCTTCTTTCATTTCAGACAAGGTCTGAGTTCAGGGTGCCAGGGGTGCTCCTTTTATGCCCAGAAAATGTCCTCAGGGGAGGATGTGGTTGTCAACAAAAGGTCTCCCAGGTTCTCTCCCATCTGATGACCACTTCCTGCGAAGTGTCGCGCCTGGTTATCCCAAGATGCACCATTCTGCCCACTTCCAGCACGGTAGAACTCCTCTTTCAGCCTACTGAGCTCTCTAGCCCAACCCAGAGGTGTGGCTACCAAGGAGGCTACACACCCCTGGAAAACCGGCTTAACAACCGGTTTCCCCTCTCCTATCCCAAGTGACAGGCTGTCTGCGTATACAATAGAGTAACCCCTCTCCCAAGTGTTTCCCATTTGCCTTTCAAAGGTGGCTTCTCATTTAAAGCTTGCCCTTCGGGCCAATACCCGCTTGGATTCCTGCAGGAAGGATATAACACCTCCTCCCAGTACAGGCCCCTATTGTATCCTTTTCTAGGAGTCATTAGTACATCTCCCCAGGACGGCAGAAAGCAGTCTCAGAGGCAGGATCCCATGTGCAACCGGTAAGAGCACAGGTGATTAAACGCAACAAACTGGCAACTTTGTAAAAGTTGCACACTACAACATACTACATTAATTTCGACTTGAGAATCAAGTTGGGCTTAATGTAAACGGCTCTTCAATACCTTGGAGTAGCCCACTTTGGTTGCACTGTTCCAGAGTTAGCACAGCTGAGGGGTCAGCATGTAACTCTGTACTCGCCATTTGGGCGACTAAGACTTTCCACAGTAAAAACTACAGTTATGCCTTTTTACTGTCAAAACATCTACAATACATGTTCTGACTATGTAATTTGCAGCACCCTGCCTTTAGGACTCCATAGGCCTGCCATTGGGATCACTTACACATAGTGCAGGGGGATACTTGGATTTGCTATTGGTTTAAATGGCAAAGTCGAGCTAGCAGTTTTAAAACTGCTCATCCAGTCTGCAAATGCAGACTAGGGGACTCGTTTTACTCGTGTCTCTCCCAGGGTGGCGCAACCAGTGCTGCAATCCCTGGGGTGACAGTCTATCTTACATGCCCTGGGTACCATATATTAGGGACTTACAGGTAATTTAGGGTAGGCCAATCAGGGGTGAGCCAATTCGACATACACATTTTAGAATCAGGGCACTGGCACGGTGGTCTGATTGGCAGGCCTCTGTGCACTTTTTTTCTTTTTTTTTTTAAACATATTTTATTGAGTTTTTATAGTACCACTTGGGCAATTGCCTGACATAGACCATTTTGAGACAGGATAAAGACAAATTACCAAGAATGGAAATATCATTGGGTACGGTTTGTAAATATATAACAAAAATGAAAACCAAAACTTTACGCAGACTTTCCCACCCCACCCACACTGGCGAGCATGTTTAATTGCAAATGTGCGTCCAAAGAAAGAGAACCCAATTTCATATAGCATGGCCCTTATCATCTCATAGAAGCTGCTTTTTAGGGGGTTTGCGAAGGAAGAGGAGGAAGGTCTATGCCCCTGTATGTAGCCCATCGAGACCAGATTTTCCTATGCTTTTGAGGGCAACCCCGCACTTTAAAGACTGCTATCTCCGCACCCATACAGTTGTCTAGTTCCTTTCGCCACTTCCCTATTGTCAGTGGGGAAGTTCCTTTCCATAACTGGGCAATATCGCGTTTGGCAATTGTGAGAGCAAGGAAGAGTAAGTATTGTTTGTAACGATTCCCTCCTATGTCATCTGTGCTGTGTAGGAGGAACAGTCTAGGGTCAAGTGGGAGGTCCCAGGACAACACCTCTTTTAGGCAGGTTGAGACTCTGCGCCAAAAAGGCTGTATTGCAGCGCAGCTCCATACAGTGTGAAAGAACGACCCCTCCTCCCTGTCGCAGCGAAGGCACTGAGGGGATGCTATGACCCCATCCTCCAAAGACGAAGGTGTGTGTGATATACTCAATGGACATATTTTAATTGAATAAGACGGTATCTGGAAGACACCGCAGCACCCCGGGGACTAGCTATAGCCTCCGCCCAATCATCATCGGTGAGTTCTGGGATATCATCTTGCCATGCCTTCCTAGTCTTATGAAGAGTTGTGGTGGAGTGTGTAGTCAATGTTTGATATATCTGCCGAATTTTGTGTGCGCCCAAATCGCCCATAAGGAGGCGACCCTCTAGTGGATGAAACTCAGGGAGGTCATCCAAATTTGAAAGCAATGGGGTAAGAGCATGGCGTAATTGGGGATACTTGTAGAACTGAGTTTTATGAAGACGAAACTCCTCTTGTAGTTGCTTAAAAGATTTTAGAGTGGTGCCTCTCATGATGTCCTCTAGTGTGGAGATGCCAATTTGATCCCACTGACGGAACCCCTGCAACGTTGCCACCTGGCAGAGGTATGTACCATGCCACAAGGGCGTTGTCCGAGTCAAACGCCCATGCCACCCCATTCGCCGGACAGTATATCGCCACAGCCGAATTGTCGTTCTGCTGGCGTGAGGTAGAGGATCAAGAGACTGCGCGCTGTATAGTAACCGAAGGAGGGGAATCCCTTCCATCGCCGTGTGTTCAAGCGCAAACGCCGGGTCTGTAGGTGTGTTATACCACCAGTCATTGATGACTAGGAGGTGAAAGGCCACATAATACGAGTACACATCTGCAGCAGCGATACCGCCACAGTATGTAGATTGCACACATGTCTGTAGCGCCACTAACTGCTCCTCCACCCCATAAGAATTTGTTAAGTATGGCGTTTATTTGTGCGAACCAAGACCTTGGTATATGATATGGGCAGTTTTGAAGTCGATAAAGCACTCTGGGGAGAGAGACCATTTAAAAAATTGCCGAGCGCCCATACAGCGACAGAGGCAGGGATGACCATATGGAAGTCTCCTCGCGGAGGCCAGCCAGGAGCGGTTTAATATTGCGCGCTCATGAGGTCGTAGGGCAGGGAGACATACAGATATCCAGATATTGAAAACCGTCAGTAACGTGTTGGAGCTAGGATGCCCATGTACCTCTGCCCTGTTGACCGCATACTGGGAATAGCACCGATTTAGAAGGGTTGGTATGGAGTCCGGTGGTCTGGCCGAAGACACAAAGAATCTGTAAGATTCTCGGGCCCGAGATCCATGGATCAGTCATGAAGAATAAGACGTCGTCTGCGTATAGGGCAATACGATCTGGTTGCGATGTCGGCCATTCAAAGCCGCGGAGCACCGGATCCCGGCGGACCCATACCGCCAAGGGTTCCACCGCCAAGGCGAATAAGAGAGGAGACAGGGGGCAGCCCTGTTGTGTGCCGCGGCTAATGGGAAAGAAGGGAGAATGATGACCAGCAATACGCACTGAGGCCATAGGTTCTGTATATAGTAGGCGCACGTATGCTAGAAAGCGTGGACCAAAATTGATCGCCTCCAAAAGCTGGAATAGGTATTCCCAACTCAGGGAGTCAAAGGCCTTGTCTATGTCTGCGAGGAGTATTGCCGCAGGGCGTCCCAGCTCTGGGGCCACTGCCATAGCATTATGGACCCGGCGAATATTATGGCGGGTGGCTCGATTCGGCATAAAGCTGGATTGATCTAGGTGGATCAGATCTTGAATGCAGGTCCGCAGGCGATCTGCAAGGACTTTCCCCAGTAATTTGGATTCAAAGTTAATTAGGGAAATAGGGCGGTGTGAGGATGGATCTTCCGCCGGGCGACTGGTCTTTAAAAATAGGAAGATCTCGGCCTGGCGCCAGTCCCGGGGTAATAGTTGTTGTTCGAGGGCCTCGTGTATTGTTTCTAATAGGTGTGAGCCCAACGAGGACATATGAGAACGGAGGAATTCTATGGGGAACCCATTGGGCCCCGGGGCCCGGCCGCATCGCAGTTAGTGCTGCCGTTAAGTCGTCTACTGTAATGGGGTATCTAATTGGTCTCTCATCTGGTCTGTTAATGTCTGGGGGGGAATGTCCCGAAGGAACTCAGCTATGAGGTCCTCTGAGAGCTGTTCCCTCCAGGTGTATAATGTGGAGAAATGATGCGCAAATCCTGTAACTACTTCTGCGGGGGATGAACGTAGAACGCCATCGCTACCTCTGATGGTGGGGAATGTGGCTGGGGCACGCCCAGTTTGACAGAGTCTGTGTAACATTTTACTTGATTTATCCCCCCACTGGTATATCCAATGTTGAGACGCCAACCAGATCTCTTTTGCCTCCTCCATAAGGTCGTGGTGTAACTGTTGTTGTGTGAGGGATGGGTTTCGCAGAAGGGTTGGACTGGGATCCTGCATGTACCGTGCCTCTAGGGATGTGCACTGAGTTTCCAGCTCCGCCCGCTGAGAAGAGCGTTTACGTTTGTCATTTGCCCTGTAGCTAATATCTACCCCTCTAATTGTAGTTTTCAAGGCTTCCCAGAGGGTCTCTTTGGAGGGAGCGGAGTCAGTGTTCAGGGTGAGATACCCTTGGATCGCTGTGTCCAGACACTCTTGGTAGTCTGGATCTCGGAGATGCCATGGGGACATTCGCCACATAAAGGGGGACTTATGAAAGTGCACGAGAAGTGTCACCGTGACTGGGGAATGGTCAGACAGCCCTCTGGGAAGAAGAGAGACGTGGGAGAACCTATGACTATAGTTCCGTGGTGTAAACATGTAATCTAGACGAGACATGGAGCCGTGAACCGTGGACAAGTATGTGTAGCCTATCTCAGCGGGATGGTATTCACGCCATATGTCAACCCATCCCAATGTACCGACAAGCAGTGACAATTTAGAGGCCGCAGCGGAAGGGTTTGCACCTGATCCCCGCCTCCTATCAAGCGATGACATAATATCATTCCAATCACCTCCCAGGAGAGACAGGCCCTCTGGGAGTTCGCTCCACTGACGGGTAATACTCTCCACAAACGTATTTCCCAAAGGCGGGGTGCGTAGATGCTGCCTAAATTAAGTGATTCCCCATAGAGTGTGCCCGACAGAAGGACATATCTACCCCCGGGATCTACCCAGTGTTTAATATGGATGAAGGGGACACGTCGATGAATGAGGATAGCTGTCCCTCGGGAGCCCCTAGTGAAACCTGCATGATATACCTGCTGATACCCAAACCTGGCTAGGCAGGGAGCCTTATTGCCCAATAGAAGAGTCTGCTGGAGGAGAAAAATGTCGGCACCATACCATTTAGCTTGCCGAAGGACAGCACCCCGTTTGATTTTATTAAGCAGCCCTCGGACGTTCCACGTTACTACTGTGAGGTCACCTACATGGGAGGCAGCCAGCTGTGTGGTCATATATCGATTTTGGGTCTAAAAATTCTGGCCTACCTAATGAAGACTGGGATGCGTGTCTGCGTGTGGAAGAAAACTGAAAACAACAAAACTCTAAACTCCATAAACACCCCTCCTCTTTTGTCCCCCCTCCCTCCCCCCGATACTGCCGAGAACTAGGAGCATCTGTTGCGGTATGGAACACCCCAGGACCCCAACTGGAGATCCCAGGGTTCCCCTGCCCATGGATCCCAACATTCCCATAGAACATTTACATTGGGGTACAGGTGTCCGGCTCAGGTCAGCCACAATGTACAATGTCCACCTCTACTTGGTGCAGGGTAGACGGAGTAATTCCAACCAATGGAAAGTTAGACACGAGCAAATGGAAGCTTCACAGGCCGTGGAGTGATCAGGATACATGCTCGGGACTGGAGGCGCGCCGGTCGGAACAGGAACGATGTTGTCGCTTTGATTTCATCCTGCGCTGCCTGTTTCATTGCGAGCCCCTGGAGGAGTCGGATTCTAATGGCGGCGGGGAATGAGGTTTCAAATGGGCTCTTTCATCAGACCAGGCAAAAACTGCTTCAGGCGAGTCGAAAAAGTGGGTCTTAGAGTTATACACAACACGGAGCCTGGCAGGGTAAAGCAGCATGTATGAAATATTAAGGTCACGCAGTCTCCGTTTTGCTGCTGTGAAGGACTGTCTTTGCTGTTGTACTAGACGGGTGTAATCTGGAAAAATCATTATAGGCCTGGAGTCAAAGATAAGTTTATCCTTATGTGACCGAGCAAACTGTAGCACTGCGCCCCTGTCCGCGTAGTTAAGCAGCTTGGCGATGACCGTCCGTGGATTTTCCCCTGGGGGTGGTTTCCTCGTAAGGGCCCGGTGGGCCCTCTCGACCACAAAGCACGTGGAGATCATATCAGCAGGCAGCAGATCTTTGAGCCACGAGGTGAGGAAGCGATTCATAGAGTTGCCCTCGCATCCCTCCGGGAAATCAACAAAACGGAGATTATTGCGCCTAGCGCGGTCTTCGGCGTCTTCAGCCCGAGTAGCTAGCTCTTGAGAGATGACCGTTAGTTTATTGACGTGCTGCTGTAGGGTCGTCACATTATCCTCTACGGAGGACACCCGTGTCTCAGCTTCCATCATGCGGTCAACGGCTTTCCTCAGGTCTTGGTGCAAGAAGGAAACTTCGGTGCAAACTGCGCCAATCTTGGCATCTAGCGTGTCTCTCGCTTCTGTAATGGCCGCCAAAAGAGCCGCATTATCTGGTAATGAGCCAGGTGTGGATCCTCTGCTCGCTGTCGTAGCGTATTGGTCCAAGGTACTTTGTTTCGGACCCGCAGTGCCAGGTTTATCTTTCCCCATAGTGTTCAGCAAATGAGTCACCTTGAGTATGCCGGGGGAATACTGTTTAGGATTCGGTGTGGCACTCGAAGTCGCTATAAAGCCAATTCGCCACTCTGGGGGCTCACCAGGGAGAGTGCTGCGAGGCAGTCCTCACGGAAACCCCCTACTGCCAGGCCACAAGCCGCACTGGGCCTAGCCCAGCCGCCTCCGCAGCCCACAGCAGAGAGCCAAGCAGGCCCTTCTATCAGGACCTAGCTCGCCGGACCACCAGCACGCCACCCCCCCCCCCCCCGACTCTCCCTGTACTGCAGGGCTGTCTTCTTATGTTGTGCAGTAATCAATTGCACTGCGTGTGCCCTACATCTGCAAAGCACAGTATGGGGTCCTACTGCGTCTCCCTGCTAATCGGCTCGAGGGTATTACACCACACCTCAGCCCCCGTAGCGTAGCCCCGCACCAGCAGCAAGACGCATTCAATGTGGCCAAAATGGGGCTAGACTCAGCTCGCGATGACCTGCAGGGGCACCAAGATGATGTCACCAGGGCCGCCTAAATCCAGGTTGAGGCGTGAGCGCAGGCCACTGGCCCACCTGGTCTTCTCCAGCCAAGGGGCAAGAGCAGTGCTTCTGTTCTATAGACAAATGTGGCACTTGTGTTCCGCAAGCCGAGAAGGCAAAGCCTCCGTGCCGGATCCCCGTGTATCTCGCCCTGGGGAGCACTCGGTCACAGAGAGCACCGGGAAGGCCCCGCAATCACGGCGGGCCGCGCCACCCACCCCCACCTCTGGAGGCCCGGGATGGCCACCCCCCCACCCGCCGAAATCAAGGCCCCAGCGAACCCCACGGCCCCAGCAGAGAACCAGACAGGGCCGACGGGGCTCCCCCGCGACCAGGACCGCGGCCGGAGGCAAAGACAGCCGCCCAACAACAGGCCCCGGCAGGGGAGAGAAACCAGCACACCCGCCGCACCCGCCCTAGCCCCCATGCGTTACCACTCTCCTCACCGCAGGTCTTGGTCCACGGCCCGGGTCCCGGCTACACCCTTTCAGGGCTCAGGTGGCAGGCTGGCAGCATCAGGCCCAATCCTCGAGGCGTCCCCCACAGCTCCGACGTCTTCCTCCGATCCAACGCCGGCGATCAGATTTCGGCACCGCGCCGGGAGCACTAAGCAAATTGGCAGTCCTTAGGGCTTCGGATGGGCTGCACCAAGACGATAATGACAGGATTTACGGCGGATTAATGAGGTGGACGCGCAGAGCTTATTCAAGCCGCGTCCGCCATGTTGGCTGACCAAGCCAACCCTCTGTGCACTTTTTGAGTAAAAAAAATATTGAAGCATTAGTCCAAAAACATGGAGGAGACCATACAAAAAGAGCCATTTCCTTATAAAGGAGATGCATGATGCCATCATGCCCATCAATTTCATGACACTCCTCACTGTCAGAGACTGCCCCTTCCGGTAGAGGAGAGTTTGATCTGCTATTGCTGATGTCATCTTGGGGACTGGGTATGCTCGTGCTGTCCTCTACTTCAGCGTTGCCCCGAGGAACACATTCACCTGCTCCAGGAGTAGAGATGATTTTTTGTGATTTATGGTAACCCCATGGCTTTGAAGTGTGTTGAGGACTGTTTGTATGTCTCATTGGCATTTTTGTTTTGAGTTTGCCTTTACCATCCAGTCGTCCAGATATGGGGAGACGTGTATAGCCTGTATTCTCAGGTGCACTGCCACCGTCGCCAGGCATTTAGAGAACACCCTTGGTGCGGATTTTATCCCACAGGGAACCACTCTGCACTGGTAGTGTACTTTGTCTATGATGAATCTGAGCTACTTCTTTTGCCTCTGGTTCACTGGTATGTGTAGGCAAGCATTCTTTAGGTCTAGGGCAGCTAAGAAATCTCCCTTCCTTAGAAGCAGGATCACTTCTTGTAGCGTTGTCATTTTGAAGTGTTGCACTAGTATGAATATGTTTAGGTCTAGAATTGGTCTCAATGTCAAGTCTAGGTTTGGTACTAGGAAGTACGCAGAGTAAACGACATCGCCTGTTGAAGAGACTCTCTCTGTGGCTCATTTTTTGATGAGCTCCTTGGCCTCTTCTCGCAACTGTGTAAGTTCCAGTTCCCGTAAGTTTCTGTCTTGTCTTTGGGGGAACAGAAGGTGGTGGCCTGGTGAGTTCTATGCAGTAACTGTGTTAAGATCCAATTGTCTGAGGTGATTAAATTCCATTCCTGGAGAAATCCTCCTGTTCTTCCCCTGACTGGTGTTATGTGGCGGGGTTGCTGGTCAGCAGAGTTATTTGCTGTCCCCCCCACCCACCCCAACGATTGCCCTCTCGGCTTTCTGTGAAATGGCTGCCTTGCCGGTTGTTGTAACTCCTGTTGGGCAGGCTGGTGTGAGCTTGCTGGTTGAGGCCCTGCTGCTGGTGGTGTTGGGCTTTTGAGCCCCCAGTCCTGCCTTCCAGTCTTCTGTTGGAGGTTCCACACCTCCTGAAGGACCCTCTGAACTGTAAGGCCCCCATCATCCTGGATGTTTCATTGTCCTTTATTTGCTGGAGTATTTTGTGCTTCCTGAGGGTGGTGCCCATGCACATCTGCCTGCTGGTTGTATCTGCCACATCAAGAGCTGATTTGCAGCAGGAGTTGGCAATGTTCTTGCCCTCTTGGAAGACTGCCTTCGCACTCTTCTTGAACTTCTCCAGAAGGTTCTGCATGAGTCCTTCCATTTCCTCCCATTGTTGATGGCCGTACCTGTTGAGGAGTGCAATGGAGTTCACAATCCTGTATTGTGTGGTCATGTCCTTTTCCATCTTTCAACCCTCCAGGTCCAGCCTTCTGCTCTCTTTCTCTGGTGGCGGCCCCGTTGATTTGGGGGTGTTATTTCTCTTCCTGGCTGTCACCACTATGATGGAGTCTGTTCGTATATTATTCTTGATGTATTGGGTATCCAAACCCTCGAGCAAACGCTGTGTCGGTCGGTCGTTCAGGAGGTCTTCCTCTTCAGACCCTCTGTCCTTCGCCTCCTTGCTGTTTACCCTTCGCCCCCTCCCTTTTGCCTGCTGGTGTCGAGGGTAGGCTTGAAGGTTTGCCCACCATCACTGTCCTTTAGTCAATACCCATGCGGCTCTCTGTTTGTGCCGACCTTCGGTTGTTGAGTATGTTGATGTTGTGGTGGCTTTTGGGGCTTTAGGGTCTTTAGTTATTTTTTTGCCACTTGGTCCTTACAGCGTGCCTCGCCATCTTCTTCGCGGCTTCTGCCCTTTCAACGTTGCTCCCTTTGGCAGCCGATTCTCCCCCAAGTGCTATCTCTGCTTCCTTGACATTCTCCCTCTCATCACTGGAGAGGACTAGTTCCTTCAGGAATTCCTGTGGGCGGTAGCCATGGTGTGGTGCGCCAATCGTTGCTTCAACCTTGATGTGAGGGGTCTTTGGTACAAATTCAGCACAGGCTTCGCAAGTTTCGGTGCTGTGATCCATCAGGAGCCAAAGGTTGCTGACCTTGTGTGGATCCCTCTGCATGAACTTGTGGTGGCAGTTAGGGCAGAACTTAAAAGGGGTGTTCTCCATATCCCTTAGCTGCCTCTCTCCTCTAAATTCTCCAGCCACATGGTGTTCACTGACTGGGTCCCCCATCAGTGGTCGAGAAGGCTCCAGTCTTCGGAATTTTCTCATGGCCTTTGGTGATTCTTTGGGGCTTCGGTCGACTTTTTCTTCCCATCTCTGCAAACTTTCATTGATTCTTCAAGGCTTCTCCAGTGTGCTTCAAGACTTAACGGCAGAAAAAAGAATCTGAAGATGGCGACTACCACAGGAACTTCTGGGGCACCATCTGACATCATACAGGGTATGAATTTACCAACAAATGGTGTTTGATGACACCCACATACAACAAAAAGAGAAGGACAAGACAAATCCAGACCCAACCCCTAGATGGCAGAATAGATGCACAGCACGTGAATCCAGAAAAGGATTCATGCTGCAAAAGGAAAATGTTACCCTGTAAGCATATGTTCATGGCATGTAGTACTATAGATCCTCATGCTGTGCACATACATCCACCATCTAGTGTTAGGCTCAGACATGTACAACTTGCTTTTCTTCGATAGAAGTTTTTTCGAGCCACAGGACCAGGTGACTCCACCCATCAGTGGTAATGCGCATGGGCATCAGCTCCATTGTTAGATTGCTCTTTCCTGCACCGAGGGCGTGACTGGAGATGAAACGATGCATCAAACGATGATTATGCAAAGTAGAAAGTTATCAATATGCGAAAAAGGAAGAAAGAGCATCCGCAACAACCACAGGTGTCTGTGGAGGAGAGTGGGTGCATGTGAATCTACAGCACTACATGCCACAAACGGAGATGCTCACAGGGTAACATTTTCAGTTTATGGCATATGTAGCTGTAGATATACACACTGTGCATAGACAGTAAAGCAGTCGTCCCTAAAGTGGTGGCTCAACTGAAGTAGGTTTCCGAATACTGGAACAGTATGCGTAGGACGGTCTGCCCAACTCTAGCTTGTTGTCTGGCCAGGACAGAAGTGTTTAGTAAAGGTGTGAGGAGTGGACCTAGGTAGCTGCTTTATAGATGTCAGCTAGTAGTATGTTACATAAGAAAGCCATAGAAGCCCCTTTCTTTCAAGTAGAATGGGATATGGGAGGGACAGGCAGAGACCTTTTAGCTTTAGTGCAACAAGTCTAAATGCCCCTGACAAGCCAAAGTGCAACTCCTGCCTTGGAAATGGCATGCCCCTTTATTTGGCTTAGATTAGGACATGAATAGCTGATGAATCTTAAAAAATTGTATGTTCTCTTAATGTAGTACATTAGCGCTCTTGACATCCAGAGTATGTAAAGCATGTTCCGCTAAAGACTATGGATGTGGAAAGACTGGCAACTCGATTGTCTGATTAAGGTGGAGACCACCTTAGGGAGGAATTTGATATTGGTTCAGAGGATCGCCCTAGCGTGATGAACATGGAAGAAAGGCTCCTCCAACGTAAGAGTGTGCATCTCACTGACTCGTCTAAAGGAAGTGATGGCTACCAGGAAAGCTAGTTTCAATGACAGAAATTGCAACGGGCAAGAGTAAAGTGGCTCGAAAGGAGAGCTCATGAGCCTAGTAAGAACGATGTTAAAGTTCCACACCGGAGCAGGAGGCACCCGGGGCGGAATAACCCATTTAAGGCCTTCCATGAAAGCCTTAATGACTGGTACTCTGAAGAGCGAAGCATGTTGCCTATTCTGTAGGTAGACAGCCACAGATGACACCGAATGGAAGTGTAGGCGAGGCCTGAGTTCTGGAGGTGAAGGAGGTATCCGTGTCTTTAACCGATGCTGTAAGCAGATTGATATGTTTGGGAAGGCAATGGTGTACAAAATGTTTCCATTTGGCTGCAGAGCAGGCCCTGGTAGTAGGCTTGTGATCTTCTCTAAGAACAGACATACACTCCTCCAGAAGGTTGAGGTAACCAAACTCCAAGTACTCAGGAGCCAAACTGCAAGGTTGAGCTGCTGAGGATTGTTGTGCCAGAGAGTACTGTGGTCTGTGTAAGAAGGTCTGGCCTGTTGGGGAATTTCTTGTGGGGAACTAGAGAGAGAGCTCTAGCAGAGAGGAGCAGCATGGCTGGCATGCCTAGGTTGGAGCCACAAAGATGAGGGTAAGAGATGTCTGCCTGAGCTTGAGGACTACAAACGGTAGGAGCAGGAGATGTGGAAAACCGTAGGCAAACGTCCCTGACCAGTTCATCTGTAATGCATTGCCCATGGACTGTGGGTATGGTAAACTGGCAGCGAAGTTTGGGCTTTTTGCATGTTCAGCGGTGGCAAACCAATATATCTGAGGCAACCCCCACTGCTGGAAGTATGGGAGTAGAATCTGGGGGTGGAGTTCAAACTTGTGGACTTGTTGATGCGTCCTGCTGGGCAGGTGTGCAAGATAGTTGTCCACCAAGGGAATGTGTTGAAGAAGCAGATGCACTCTGATGTATCAGCCACTTCCAAATGATCTGGGCTACTGCGGACAGCTGGGTTGGGTGTGTGTCCCCTTGTTTCTGTAAAGTACAACACGCAGTAGTGTTGTCTGTACGTACTAAGACTGTGTCAGGATCCCTCTAGCTATTTCCAGCCTCGTTTCAAAAGGATCAATGGTACACCCTCAAAGGAAGTCTTTAAAGAAATATCCGCGATGGAGAAGACTTGGCCCTACTTGGAAGACTTCCCTCCGATCCATTTTATATGGATTAAGAGGTTCCTCTTCTTTGGTATCAGTCCCGCTTTCACACTTCCTGTAGAGTTCTTGGTCTAGTTGTCTTGACTCAAGACAATCTAGTGTGCACAATGCGCCTGCGCGAGTTTCGCGCGGCGCACTTCAACTGAAATAATTATCGGAACGGACGTTTCTCAGAGCGCTTGATTCTGAGGAGAATTTCTCAAGCGCCGTTATTTGAGTCGCAGCCTACCTTCCTTCAGGGAAGTTTTGGAAACTATTGATTAACGTTTTGGTGGTAAATTCCTGACGTGCCTGTCATTTATTTCACAGCGCACGACTCCTGTTTTCAGAGCTTAGTCACCTGTCTGAGGAATCTTGGCTTCACGGAGGGAGAACAGAGAGATAAGGGTCATGGGAGACAGCTTCTGTGAAGAGAAGTTCTCCCCAATTCAAGTAAGTGTGTTAATTTTGGATTACAGACTTTTCGTTTGAGGCTACAGCTGAGAACCGCACGCATAGCAACAGCTGAGAACAGAACTGATAACAGCAGCTGAAAACCTCGTAACCTTGGCTGAACTTTTCCACATTAATGAGAACATTACTAATAACAGTTTGTGTGCAAACTAATCTGCAAGTTTAATTCCAACTAAAAGACTGAATTTTTGAACTAGTAAAAAGGGCACTTTGCACATCTTTTGCTCAACAGATTTTTATGAACAGTTTATCATCTAATATTTACAAGAAGTTGTTACTAAGACTGCATGATTTTAATTTGCTAATAGAATGAAAAACATTCAAACATTCATTTGTCACTCCAATTGAAAAAACGAACTATCATCCACCAATTCTTCATGGGAGTCACAGAGAATTCTAACAATTGATCAAATAATTAAAGAACAAAACTACATAGAGAGGGGCTAGATCTCAGGCTTAAAAAAGGTAAAATAATAAAAATAGGGAAGTCTAGTATTCAAAGTTTAGGCTGGGAGAAGTAATTGTTTGTGTTTACTTTTTCAGGTTCACAAGAGAATTCCAGAAGAAGCACCTAAGTCCTGAGGCAGTCTCTCTTGTTTTGTCTTCCACTTCCCCTTTCCCCCGGGCTGCAGTCAGAGACAGTTGTTCTACATCGGTCGCTGGTAGCGGCAGGAGGGATTTGGGGTAAGGTCATCTGCTTCTGAGGAGATCGCCCATCTGAGTCTGACAGATTGAAGTGCCTCCTCTTCATTGAGGAATACAGATCTCCTCCTAAGCAGTATGGCGGAAGGAATAGATTGAAAGTCCTTAGCCTCCATATTAGAGGGTATGCAGAAACAATTAAATAGTGTCTTAGAGGAAAATAAGTCCTTGAGGGAGGAAGTCAGGAGGTCGAGTCAGGAATCCATTCAGACTAAACAGATACTGGATGATTATGTTGCATCAGGTCCGAGTTTTAAGAGTACTCAAAGTCTGCCTAGTAATTTATCCTCCTCAGATATTTCAACTCAGGTTATTCACGCAATCTCACCCATCATTCCATTGGTGCCCCCTGAGAGATTTGGTGGAGACCCTCAGAAGGTGCAAATATTTTTGACTCAGTGTTCACTGCATTTTTTGTGCCGGCCAGTAATATTTGCCGAAGATCAATCAAAAGTGGCATTCATACTGTCGTATCTGAATGGCGATGCAGCAGCATGGTCGATGTTATTGGTCACACGAAATGATCCAGTGTTATACAATTTTGACAATTTTAAAATTGAATTCTTACGAATATTTGATCGAAGGTCAGCCTCACAAGCTACAGACAACGAGCTATTGGAGCTTAAGCAAGGTAACAGGGACTTAGTCGCTTATCTGGCCCACTTTAATAAATTAATTGTGGAGACAAATTGGCCGGAGGCTAAGAGAGCCGCTATTTTTTATAGGGGATTAAAAGATGAGCTTAAAGACGCCTTGGCTCAAATTCCAAGGAGACCCACAGAAGTCTCTGAGTTGATTGATCTGGTTCTGCAACTTGATCACCGATTGAGTGAGAGACGAAATGAAAAGAGGAGAAGTTCGTCCGCTGCCTCCTCGTTTTGATCGTGTAAAAGTTGAAAGCCACAGACCACAGAAAGTTTATCCTCTGAAGAGCCCATGCAGATTGGATCAATTAGAGGTCCTTTGTCCAAAGAAGAAAAGGAAAGGCGAAGATCTGGGCATCTATGTTTGTATTGTGGGCTCTCTGGCCATTTTGTGAAGGATTGCCCCAAAAAGCCGAAATCTTCGCAGCAGGGAAAAGATCGGCTTCACCTGTAAAAGGAGTTGCTCAGGTGGAAGCGAAATTAAAGTCAGCTCCCGTTTCACAACAAGTAGCGAATACTTTGCAGTCTTCTGCGCCCCATTTGGTGGTTTCCTTTACTGTAAAATTTCGAGACCAGGAAGTTAGTGGAGTTTCTGTGATGATTGATTCAGGGGCGACTGGAAACGTTTGTGACTTCAAATACGCCCAGCGAATTGGAATGAAGTTTGTTGAGAAAAAGGTTTTGGAAGCTGTCAGAGCAGTGGATGGAACAAACTTATCCTCTGGGCCTATCACCCATGAAACTGAATTGATTCAATTATCTGGATTAAATGGTCACTCGGAAATTTTTACGTTTAACTTAATAGATGCGCCACAGTTTCAGTTAATCCTCGGCCTTCCCTGGCTAACTGAACATAATCCGCTCATAGATTGGGAGAAGAGAACTGTTTCAATGGATTCTTCTTATTGTAAAGAGAATTGCTTTCGTGAGCAACCCAAGTCATTGGAAGAATCGCCAGCCAGAAGATTAACCTGCAATCCGGTCTTGATTTGTTCCTTGGAAACGAAGGAAATACCAATGGAATACAAAGATTTGTCTTCCATGTTTGATAAGAGGGAGGCAGAAAAACTCCCCCCCCACCCCCCACCATCGCCCCTACGACTGCAAGATTGACATCGAACCGGGAGCAGTTCTGCCTTGCAGCCGCATATATGCATTAACCAAAACTGAAAATCAATATCTAAAGACCTATTTGGATCAATATTTGGCAAATGGATTTATCCGCCCCTCCCAGTCCCCGGTCTCCTCCCCTTTATTTTTCATTCCAAAGAAGGATGGAAACCTTCGAACTTGCATCGATTATAGAGCCCTGAATCAAGTAACAATAAAAAATCGCTATCCCCTTCCATTAATATCAGTTTTACTGGACCAGGTGAAGAATGTGAAAGTATACACCAAATTGGATTCACGTGGGGCGTACCATTTAATCCGAATTGCTCTAGGAGATGAGTGGAAGACAGCATTTCGAACACGTTATGGCCTATTTGAGTATCAGGTGATGCCATATGGGTTATGTAATGCTCCCGCGGCATTCCAACATTTTGTAAACGATGTCCTTAGAGAATGTTTGGATAGAGTGGCTGTGGTCTACATAGACGACATTTTGATCTTCTCTGACAGCATGGAAGAGCATGTTAGCCATGTGAGATCTATCTTAATGAAGTTACTCGAGAACCACCTTTATGTGAAACTGGAGAAGTGTGCCTTCCACGTTGAAAAGGTAGAATTTCTGGGATTTGCATTATCCCCGGAAGGAGTGAGTATGGATTCTGCGAAAGTCAAGGCAGTACAAGAATGGCCTTCTCCTAAAAGTGTAAAAGAGATCCAAAGTTTCATCGGATTTTCAAATTTTTACAGAAGGTTCATTTGGGATTTTTCCCACAAAGTAAGCCCAATCACTCGTCTATTAAGGAAAGGAGTAAAGTTTGTCTGGGATACAGATGCTGAAGAAGCCTTCCAATTTTTGAAGAGGTCCTTTACTCAGGCGCCTATCCTGTTGCATCCAAGAACAGAAGAGCCATTTTATGTTGAAGCGGACGCTTCTGAGGTAGCCATAGGAGGCATTTTGTCCCAACGCCACAAGGATACAGGCCAGCTTCATCCAGTGGCCTATTACTCCAGAAAGTTAACCCCTCCAGAATGCAATTATTCCATCGCAGACAAGGAATTGTTGGCTGTTAAAAGTGCCTTTTTAGAATGGAGACATTATTTGCTTGGGGCTAAGCACAAGGTCACCGTGTGCACGGATCATCGAAATCTACAATTCCTTAAGTCTGCTCGCACATTAACAGCCAGACAATTACGTTGGTCATTGTTTTTTGCTGATTTTGTAATCACCTTTAGGCCAGGTGCAAGTAATGCTAAAGCAGATGCACTCTCCAGAATAAATTCTGACTTCTTGGAATCAAATCAGGAAAAGCAGACCATAATTCCGAAAGAGAAGATTGTATTAGCCACTCTCAGTACAGATTTTTCAACTGAAATCCAAGAAGCAAGGTCTAAAGAAGAAATGTCTTGTTGGGCCGAAATACAGTCAGAGAGAGAGATTAGGAGAGGTCTTCCATATCAAAATAATCAACTGTATCTTCCAACTAAGGAGCTTCAAGAAAAAGCATTGAAGTCCTGTCATGATGAATTGCTCGCAGGGCATAAAGGAATTCAAAAAACCATGGAATTGGTGGAGAGGAATTTTTGGTGGCCTAAAATGAACCCGCAGATACGACAGTATGTGTCCACTTGCGAGAGATGTTTGAAAGGAAAATCGGATCGTATGGCTCCTCAAGGGCTATTGATGCCTATGCCTACTCCACCACATCCTTGGCATACGGTCTCAGTGGATCTGATCGTTGATCTTCCTCCTAGCCAAGGGTACAACACTATCCTAGTGATGGTTGACACATTTTCTAAAATGGCACATTTCGTTCCACTAAAAAGTATTCCCCAAGCATCTCAATTGGCACAATTGTTTACTCACCAGATTGTAAGATTGCATGGAATCCCAAAAGTTTTGGTCTCCGATCGTGACTCACAGTTTGTTTCTCACTTTTGGAAGGCCTTTACTAAGAGGTTAGGTATTGACGCTCGTTACTCCACCAGTTTTCATCCCGAAACTGATGGACAAACGGAGAGAGTCAATCAAGATCTTGAGCAATACCTACGACTCTATTTGATGGATCAGAAATCTGGTTGGTCAGACAGTGTGGGCAGCAGAGTTCGCCTATAATAATGCCAAAAATTCCTCAACTGGTTACTCTCCTTTCTATTTAAACTATGGTAGGCACCCAAGTTTGATGTTTGAAAAAGAGGAAGGACCAGTTCCTGCAGTGGAAGAATTTGTCAAAGAAATTCAAGGTTCTTTAAAACTTGCCGAAGAGAATATTGTTAAGGCTAAGAGTTCTTATATAGCCCAGGCAGATAAGAGAAGGAGAGAGAGTTCAGTTTTTAAATCAGGAGACAAGATCTGGTTATCCACTAAAAATCTCAGGCTAAAAGAGAACCGTAAGTTCCAACCTCGATTCATTGGTCCTTTTAAGGTAGACAGAATGTTAAACCCAGTGACAGTTAAAATTCACTTGCCATCCTATCTTAAGGTACACCCAGTATTTCACGTTTCATTAGTTAAGAAAAGCCCACCTAATTTGAGAGCCCATTCACCCCCAAGACCAGTTTTGATAGATTCCGTAGAGGAGTTTGAAGTTCACAAGATTTTAGATTCAACCATTAGAAAAGGTAAATTGTATTATTTGATCGATTGGAAGAATTTTGGTCCAGAAGAAAGATCTTGGGAGCCGCATACTAATGTTCACACCCCAAAACTCATTCGAGACTTTCACAAAGCCAACCCTGCCAAGCCAAGATTGAAGGGACGCCTTTTGGTGGGGGGTACTGTCAGGACCCCTCTATCTATTTCCAGCCTCGTTTCAAAAGGATCAATGGTACACCCTCAAAGGAAGTCTTTACAGAAATATCCACGATGGAGAAGACTTGGCCCTACTTGGAAGACTTCCCTCCAATACATTTTATATGGATTAAGAGGTTCCTCTTCTTTGGTATCAGTCCCGCTTTCACACTTCCTGTAGAGTTCTCAGTCTAGTTGTTTTGACTCGAGACACTCTAGTGTGCACAATGAGCCTGCGCGAGTTTCGCGCGGCGCACTTCAACTGAAATAATTATCGGAACGGACGTTTCTCAGAGCGCTTGATTCTGAGGAGAATTTCTCAAGCGCCGTTATTTGAGTCGCAGCCTACCTTCCTTCAGGGAAGTTTTGGAAACTATTGATTAACGTTTTGGTGGTAAATTCCTGACATGCCTGTCATTTATTTCACAGCGCACGACTCCTGTTTTCAGAGCTTAGTCACCCGTCTGAGGAATCTTGGCTTCACGGAGGGAGAACAGAGAGATAAGGGTCATTGGAGACAGCTTCTGTGAAGAGAAGTTTTCTCCCCAATTCAAGTAAAAGTGTTAATTTTTGATTACAGACTTTTCGTTTGAGGCTACAGCTGAGAACCGCACACATAGCAACAGCTGAGAACAGAACTGATAACAGCAGCTGAAAACCTCGTAACCTTGGCTGAACTTTTCCACATTAATGAGAACATTACTAATAACAGTTTGTGTGCAAACTAATCTGCAAGTTTAATTCCAACTAAAAGACTGAATTTTTGAACTAGTAAAAGGGCACTTTGCACATCTTTTGCCCAACAGATTTTTATGAACAGTTTATCATCTAATATTTACAAGAAGTTGTTACTAAGACTGCATGATTTTAATTTGCTAATAGAGTGAAAAACATTCAAACATTCATTTGTCACTCCAATTGAAAAAACGAACTATCATCCACCAATTCTTCATGGGAGTCACAAAGAATTCTAACAATTGATCAAATAATTAAAGAACAAAACTACAAAGAGAAGGGCTAGATCTCAGGCTTAAAAAAGGTAAAATAATAAAAATAGGGAAGTCTAGTATTCAAAGTTTAGGCAGGGAGAAGTAATTGTTTGTGTTTACTTTTTCAGGTTCACAAGAGAATTCCAGAAGAAACACCTAAGTCCTGAGGCAGTCTCTCTTGTTTTGTCTTCCACTTCCCCTTTCCCCCGGGCTGCAGTCAGAGACAGTTGTTCTACATCTGTCACTGGTAGCGGCAGGAGGGATTTGGGGTAAGGTCATCTGCTTCTGAGGAGATCGCCCATCTGAGTCTGACAGACTGTCTTGTTCTGAATGAGGGGCAGAACGCCTGAAGGGCGAGCTGACTAGCCAGCAGTTCCAGTTGATTGATGTGAAGGGACTGTTGGGCAAAGGACCACGTCCCTGACTGGTGAGGTGACGGAGATGCGCACCTCAGCCAGTGAGGGAGGCGTCCGTAGTGATGGTGACTTCTGGTCGAGGAAGGGCCACCCTTGCCTTAAGTTGTTTGTGCTTCAACACTGAAGAGAGCGACATGTGGTTTCCCACCAATACCAGATCCTCTAGATGACCCTCCACCTGACATCACTGTGCTGCAATGCACTCATGTAACAGGCGCAAGTGCAATCTGGCATGGGAACTATGGCTATGCAAGACTCCATTACTAGCAAGCGCATCACTGTTCTGACAATTACCTGGTGATCCGGCTGAAAAAGAGGGAGTAGATTTTGGAATGCTTGTACCTTCGCAGGACTGGGGTAAGCCTTTCCCACCCGTGTGTCCAATATAGCCCTGAGAAAGGGCTGTACTTGAAATGGGCTGGATGTGAGACTTGGTCAAGTTGATAGTAAAGCCTAGACTGTGCAAGATGAGGACAGTGGTCTGCGTATGTGCTAGGCATTGTTGGTGCATCGTGCTTTTGATCAGCTAGCTGTCCAGGTAAGGGAACACGTGGATGCTGCTCCTCCGGAGATGACCTGCTACCACGACCAGACATTGTGTAAACACCCTGTGAGCTGTGGTAACCCTGAAAGTGAGCACTTTGAACTGGAAATGCTGTCCATTTACCACAAATCTTAGGTATATTCAATGCGCCGGGTGAATGGGGATGTGGAATTAGGCGTCCTTCATATCAAGGGCAGTCATGAAGTTGTTTTTTTGCAGTAGAGGAAAGACATCTTGTACTGTCACCATATGGAAGTGCTCCGACAGAATGCACTTGTGGAGAGGTGTTAGGTCTATGATGGTTCTGAAGGAGCAGTTCTTTTTGGGGATAAGGATGTACAGAGAGTACACCCCCTTTCCACAGTCCTGTGGTGGAACTTGCCCTATGGCCCCTTTGGCAATGAGAGCCTGTACCTCCTCTTGAAGGAGGCGCAGATGGTCTAGGGACAGTTTGTGTCAGTAGTAGGGGGGAGGGGATGTTTGGTGGTATTTGAATGAGTTCGAGACAGTACACCTCCCGTATAATGTCAACAACCCAGAGGTCAGAAGTGATTTTTGCCCACTGGGACAGAAATGCCTGCAAACTTCCCCCGACAGGTGTTGTGCGGGGGGGGGGCGAAGACTACTAGAGTGGAGGAAGCTGGTTCTGTATATATTCAACAACCACATTCTCTGCATTCATTATTGTTATAAGTTGGGGCCTTTTTTAAAAGGACTAACAAAAACTTCTAGGCACTTTTACCCCCACCTAAAGTAGGCTTTAAAACTTTTAAAAATGCTAAAGGGACTTAACCAAGGCCCTAACAAGAATTTTAAAAATTTGGAATAATTGTCAAATAAAAAATAAAGTTGAATCTAAAGGCAATTTTCGATTGTAGTCCTGTGGTCACTTTTTGCCAGAGTGGTCCAGCAAATGCAAAGTCGTACACCCCACCGCTGATCCATTAATGTAGGAAGCTACCTCTGTATATACTATACCAAAGTAAGGTATTGTGTGCACAGAGTCCAATGGATCCCCAGAGGCTAAAGTATATAATAGTAATGCTCTCTTTTGTGGGAGTGTGGACGAGCAGTTAGGCTTATCAGAGGGCTGTGTTAAGCATGTGTTGTACACCCACACACAGGCAAGAAATGATTACACACACTCGATGACTAAATCTGAGACAGATTTTAACCCCTTCGATGCTTATGACGAGCTGGACTCGTCATGGCACAGTGGTCGTGTGCTCATGACGAGTCCAGCTCGTCATAAGACCACCCACGGGGGAAGCGCTGGCGCTCCCCCCGTGGGAATCCGGTCGTTGGTTTTTTTTGGGGGGAGGCACGGGAAGGGCTTCCCCTGCCTCCCCCCGCCCCCCCCCCCAATGACACCAGCGCGCGAGGCACGCTGACGTCATTGGGGGTTTCCCTTTGTTCCCCGACGCGCTGGAAGCCATTTGCTTCCAGCGCGTCGGGGAATAAGGTGAGTTTTGGCTCCGGGGAGGGGGGGTTTCAAACAAAAGAGGCATCGAGGGAAAGGAAAGGGTTTTCCTTTCCCCCGATGCCTCTTTTGTGCATTCCTGCTGCACGATCATGCGATCGTGCAGCAGGAATGCCCACTAGACACCAGGGAATTTTTTTTTTAAAGCGAAAATACTGTTTTGGGGAGCGGCCCCTTGGGCAAGGGTCGCTCCCCTTTTGGGGGCCATATGTTTTTGGTGGTCTGCCCCCCTTGGGGGGGGCAGTTTTTTTAATATAGCGCAGACTTTACCCGAAGGTGTCAGAGCGCTTCACAATAGGAACAGTAACATTACATGAGGAGAAGGTTACAAGTGAGCATAATACAAAAGCAAGCGTTACATTACATGAGGAAAAAGTGACAATTGTGCAAATAAAACAAACAAGATACAAAAAGAGGTATGCGTTACAAGATACATGAGATACAAAATACAAATAGAGGTATAATACTGCAATAAGTGGCAGTCACTCAGAACACACTGGGAAGGCACTTCTATAGGCATGGAGTACAGAATTTCCTATAGTGGAAGAACTTCCTTGAGGGAGTAGAGAGGGCGTGAATTAAACAGGAGACTTAAAATGAAGGGTACACAAATTCAGCACAGCACGCAAGGGTGAGGAATGTACAGGAAAAAGTACAAATTTACAATGAAGAGCGAACTTCCTAGAGGGGGCTGAGAGTGAAAGTATTAGTTCTGAAAGTGTCTTTGGAAGAGAAGAGATTTGAGGTCAGCTTTGAAGATCCGGATAGAGGAGGTGGCACGGAGCAATGGGGGAAGCGAGTTCCAGATTCTCACCGCATTGCCTGAGAAGGATTGCGCCATCGATCTTTCCCTTTTGAAGACGGGGGGGGGGGGCTCAAGCAGAAGCTTTTCCGCATTGCGAGAAGGGCGAGAGCCACCGGTCAATTTCAATTTATTCGCCAGGTAACGAGGGGAGGACGTGTGTAAGGCTGTGTGTGTGATGCAGGCAGTTTTGTAAATAGATCTTGCCTCGATCGGAAGCCATCGAAGAGAGGACAGGATAGGAGTGACGTGGTCGCTTCGTTTAGACCCTGAAATGAAGCGAGCTGCTGAATGGAAGATGGATTTGAGAGGGGAGAGGTGGGATTTGGGTAGGTCCGTCAGAAGAGAATTGCAATAATCCAGTCTTGAGAGAACCAGAGATTGTACCAAGGTTTTTAAGTCTTTCTCCGGGAAGAACCGACGGATCCCCCATAGAAGGCGCAACTGGTAACGTGCGTTCTTAGCAATAGAGTTGATGTGGGAGATTAGGTTGAGTCTTTTGTCAAGAATGACACCTAGGGATTTAGCGCTGTCGACAATGATGGGTTTGTTGTTGAGTAGGTTCAGCTGATCCATCCAAGATTGAACAGGAGGAGGTGGTAGAGAGGAGGAGGAATTCAGTTTTGGCGGGATTCAGAATGAGTTGGTGATCTAACATCCAGTTGTGAATAGAGTTGAGAGTAGAGTTGAGTAGTGAGAGATCGTGTGCAGAAGATACCTTAAGGTATCTTCCCACTAGTCCACCAGGCATTTATTTGTGGAGAGTGACCCCTTGGGCAAGGGTCACTCTCCTTTGGGGGCAATATTTGTGGCTGTGTCTGCCCCCCAGGAGGGCAGATCGCCATGTTTTTTTTAAAAATTGGGCCCACTAGACCACCAGAGATTTGTTTGAGGGGAGTGGCCCCTTGGGCAAGGGTCGCTCCCCCTTGGGGGCATTGTTTGTGGCGGTCTGCCCCCATGGGGGGGGCAGATGTCGCCATTTTTTAAATATTTGGCCCACTAGACCACCAGGGATTTGTTTTTGGGGAGTGGCCCCTTGGGCAAGGGTTGCTCCCCTTTGGGGAGCATTAATTTGGCCGTTTCTGCCATCCTGAGGGGCAGATCAGCTGATTTGTTTTTTTGTAGGTCCACTAGGCCACCAGGGTTTTTTTTATGTTGGGGAGCGGCCCCTTGGGCAAGGGTCGCTCCCTTCATGGGAGGATGATTGTGGCCATTTCTGCCCTCTTTGGGTGGCAGAATAGCAGTATGTTTTTAGGCCCATCTGCCCCCAAGGAGGGCAGAAGCCACTAGACACCAGGGTTTTTTAATTTTTGTGTTGGGGAGTGGCCAAAAGGGCAAGGGTTTCTCCCCTTTTACGGGGGTGAATATTTTATTTATACTCTTTGGCCCACCTACCCCTTAGCTTGGCTGGTGGATTGTGTGTGGACTGGTGCATTATTTGCATATGTGATTGTAATGTTTTTTTCTCCTTTTTATTCTAGTGTAAAGCTTTTGATTCCTGTTTGCGGTTTCGGCAGTGGTTGTTCTGCAGTTTTGCGTAATTGCATTTATTTGGTAAGAAAAATATTTTTGTTGTGTGTACTCCAAATGAGTATTATTGTCATGCATGAATGAATTTTTTTGTAAGTGGTGTCATAATGGCAGCATATTTGTTAGTGTTCAGAGCATGAAATTCTTTGCGATGTTTTGCATTGTCTTATGTGTAATTTTTTTTTCTTCTTTTTTAGTGGGATATTGTTGATCCTTACTGTGTCTGTGCAGAGTAGGTGGTGGTGAGTCTAGCTGCTTCTGTCACGTGAGTGGTATAGTGTTGGAGTATATAGGTCTTTGTGATAAAGCTACATTTTGTTTATTTCTTTTTTTTTTTACAAAGGGTTTGTTGTTGTTGACTTGTTTGACAAGTAACCTTTATTAGTAAGCATTATGGCTAGCCGTAGAATGACTGCTCAGCAGGTGGTTGGTTTGCTTCTTGAATCTTCCTCTGAGCCGGATTATGAGACTGACAGTGCGTCTGAGGGAGAGGAGGGAGGGGAAGATTCAGGCAGTGAGTTTTCTCTCCACATGGAATCATCGGATGATGAAGGTACTCTCAGTGCAGATGAAGTGCCTGTTTTAGAGGAGGATACTACTGTGCCGATGGTGCAAGAGGCATCTGGATTGCAGCCTGGGGCTGCTAGGCTTCCTACTGGAAGTGCTGGACTCTGGGTTGATCCAAACATGGTGCAGCCGGTGTTGCCTGCCTTTAGTGGTTATGCAGGGTGTAGAGTGGATTGTGAACATTATTTGCCTATACAGTATCTTCAGTTGTTTATGGATGATGTATTTTTGGGTGAGATTGTTGAGCAGCCTAATTTGTATGCTGAACAGTTTTTGAGGGACTACAGTGCCAGACTTAGGCCCCATTCTAGAGCTACCCGGTGGAGTCCCACAAATCTGGAAGAGATGAAGTTTTTGGGTTTGACTTTTTTGATGGGTTTGATAAGGAAGCCGTCCATGGGTTCATATTGGTCTACCAGTCCCTTGATGGCAACGGCCATATTTCCTGCAGTTATGACTCGTGATCGGTATTTACTTTTGCTTCGGATGCTGCATTTTGTTGATAATGGTTTGGCGTTGCCACGAGATCACCCTGATTGTGACCGTATTTTTAAGATTCGGCCTGTTCTTGATCACTTTGTAGATCGATTTTCAGAGATCTATACTCCAGGGAAAGAAATATCTATTGATGAGTCTTTGGTCCTGTTCAAGGGCCGTTTGGTTTTTAGGCAGTACATTACTAGCAAGAGGGCACGCTATGGAATTAAGCTGTATATGTTGTCTGAGAGTAGGACAGGATATGTTTTTAATTTGCATGTGTACACTGGTAGGGATTCCACTATTGACCCCCCTGGTTGTCTGTCCACTTTTGGAGTTTCAGAGAAAATTGTGTGGGATCTTGCTAGAGGACTGTTTAACAGAGGCCACCATTTGTACCTTGATAACTTCTACACTGCTGTGCAATTGTTTAAGGAATTGTTCAAAGTGGACACTTTTGCTTGTGGCACAATCCGCTCTAACCGTAAAGGTTATCCAAAAGAGCTTGTTTGCAAAAAAACTTCAGAGGGGACAGTGCAGTTCCTTGCGTAGTGATGAACTACTAGCTGTGAAATTTGTGGACAGGAGGGATGTGTACATGCTGACTAACATCCATGATGAGAGTACTTCACCTGTGGCTGTTTGGGGTCAGATTGCTGAAGTGCGCAAACCTGTGTGCATTTTAGACTACAATAAGCACATGGGTGGTGTTGATAGAGTAGATCAGAGGTTGGAACCTTGCACTGCTATTTGTAAGGCTTACATTTGGTATAAGAAGTTGGCCATCCATCTCTTCAATTTAGCAACTTTCAATGCTTTTGTTGTGTTCAAGGAGTGTTCTCCTGCGTCAAAGTTGACTTTTGTTCAGTTTCAGCAGTCTGTCATAGGCAGCCTTGTTGTTGTGGAACAGGCAAGTGTTCCTAGAGTTGGAGAGGTGGAGGATGTGGCTCGATTGAAAGATCGCCACTTTCCTGATCACATTCCTCCTACACCCTCAAAAGACTTTCCCACTAGGAGATGTAGAGTCTGTTGGCGAAGAGGTGCGCGGAAGGAGACTCGTATGTACTGCCCTGAGTGTCCTTCTAACCCTGGGCTGTGTGTGCCTGCTTGATATAGAGCGTACCACAAGCAAAAGAATTATTGGGAGCAACCATGAGTGGTAAAGTGAACTGCCTGGTCTGTAATGTTTAAGAATTGTTGTTCTGTTTCAAGGTTGGCATTAGTGCAATGTATTTAGTTTCTGATTTTGTGTTAGTAGATTTGTATCCATTTGCAATTTGTTTGTGTTTTCTTTTTTGTATAAAAAAATCCTAAATGTGATGGTGGTGTGTGTAGGCTGGTGCTTGGCTGGCGGTGTGCGTGGAGTGGCGCTTGGCTGGCGGTGTGCGTGGAGTGGCTCTTGGCTGGCGGTGTGCGTGGAGTGGCGCTTGGCTGGCGGTGTGCGTGGAGTGGCGCTTGGCTGGCGGTGTGCGTGGAGTGGCGCTTGGCTGGCGGTGTGCGTGGAGTGGCGCTTGGCTGACGGTGTGCGTGGACTGGCGCTCGGCTGGCGGTGTGGGAGTAGTGACTTGCTGCTGGTCACTACACACACTGCTAGCCGAGCGACACTCCACGCAATCCATCAGCTTGTGTGGTTGCTGTGTTAGGAATGTGGGCGTGTGAAAGTGATGGGCCCTTGAATGGCGCTGTCTGCTGGTGTGAGTGTTGTAATGTGATGGGCCCGCGGTTGGTGGTGTGAATGGTTTTGTATGTGTCACACGTATGAAAGGTGTATGAATGGCCTGTAAAGAGGTTGGTGCCTTGTCGTGGCTTTACAGCTCACGAGCTGTGAGTCAATGGTTCAGTTTCTCGTCCTTTCAATTATTAACAGTGCATTTCATTTTTGTGAAATCACTTGTTAATACAATTGTATATACTGAACCATCACTCACCCTCGTGCCAAATCCAACCAGTATGTGCTTGAGGATTAGATGGCTGTGCAGTAATAATTTTTTTTTTTGTCTTTCTCAAGCAGGGTGTACCTTGTCCCTTTTTGTGAATGTTGTAATGTGTTTATTTCGTGCCTGGTGGTGTGAATGGTCTTGTGTGTATCACGTATGAAAGGTGTGTGAATGGCCTGTAAAGCGGTTGGGGCCTTGACGTGGCTTTACAGCTCACGAGCTGCGAGTCACTGGTTCAGTTTTTTGTCCTTTCAATTATTGACAGTGCATTTCATTTTTGTGAAATCTCTTGTTAATAAAATTGTATATACTGAACCATCACTTGCCCTCGTGCCAAATCCAACCAGTATGTGTGTGTGCTTGAGGAATAGATGGCTGTGCAGTAATCTTTGTCTTTTTAGTCTGTCTGCCAAGGTGTACATTCCGTCTAAGAATAACCTACCAACTGTAGATATTGTCGTAAACGAAACACCCATGGGAGTACATGGTGATATCTCTCTTGTGGATCCCAACAAGTTATGTTACCCACAATGTCCTGCAAACCTCAAAATGTCTGTCACATTTTCCTTGCAATATTGTGCCAAAATTTTCCCGCTGCAGAAATAAACAACACTATCTCAAAACGACCTGGTTTTGCAAGGGGGGTCACCTGGGTTTTTGGCCCGGGGCTCGGCAGCCACCTAGGGAAACCTACCAAACCCACACATTTCTGAAAAGTAGACACCCGGGGGATTCCAGGGAGGTATGGCTTGCGTGGATCCCCCAACGTTTTCTTACCCAGAATCCCCTGCAAACCTGACATTTTGCTGAAAAAATCCCTTTTTCACACATTTTTGTGTGGTAAAGTTGTGGCATCACCGGGCTGACACAAATTTCCTACCACCCAGCGTTCCCCCAGGTCTCCCGATAAAAATGGTGCCTCACTCGGGTGGGAGGCCCAAGTACCCGCGACAGGCAAGGGCCCACAACATATTGAGGCAACCTCAAAATGGCCTATCACAAAACGACCTGGTTTTGCAAGGGGGTCCCATGACGTTTTGGCCCGGGGCTCGGCGGCCACCTACGGAAACCTACCAAACCCACACATTTCTGAAAAGTAGACACCCGGGGATTCCAGGGAGGTATGGCTTGCGTGGATCCCCCAACGTTTTCTTACCCAGAATCCCCTGCAAACCTGACATTTTGCTGAAAAAATCCCTTTTTCACACATTTTTGTGTGGTAAAGTTGTGGCATCACCGGGCTGACACAAATTTCTTACCACCCAGCGTCCCCCCAGGTCTCCCGATAAAAATGGTGCCTCACTCGGGTGGGAGGCCCAAGTACCCGCGACAGGCAAGGGCCCACAACGTATTGAGGCAACCTCAAAATGGCCTTTCACAAAACGACCTGGTTTTGCAAGGGAGGTCCCATGACGTTTTGGCCTGGGGCTCGGCGGCCACCTAGGGAAACCTACCAAACCCACACATTTCTAAAACGTAGACACTCGGGGGATTCCAGGGAGATATGGCTTGCGTGGATCTCCCAACGTTTTCTTACCCAGAATCCCATGCAAACCTGACATTTTGCTGAAAAAAATCCCTTTTTACACACATTTTGTGTGGTAAAGTTGTGGCATCACCGGGCTGACACAAATTTCCTACCACCCAGCGTCCCCCCAGGTTTCCCGATAAAAATGGTGCCTCACTCGGGTGGGAGGCCCAAGTACCCGCGACAGGCAAGGGCCCACAATGTATTGAGGCGACCTCAAAATGGCCTTTCACAAAACGACCCGGTTTTGCAAGGGGGGGTCCCATGACGTTTTGGCCTGGGGCTCGGCGGCCACCTAGGGAAACCTACCAAACCCACACATTTCTGAAAAGTAGACACCCGGGGGATCCCAGGGAGGTATGGCTTGCGTGGATCCCCCAATGTTTTCTTACCCAGAATCCCCTGCAAACCTGACATTTTGCTGAAAAAAATCACTTTTTTCACACATTTTTGTGTGGGAAAGTGTGGCATCACCGGGCTCACACAAATTTCCTACCACCCAGCGTTCCACCAGGTCTCCCGATAAAAATGGTGCCTCACTTGTGTGGGAGGCCCAAGTACCCGCGACAGGCAAGGGCCCAAAACGTAGTGAGGCGACATCAAAATTGCCTATCTCAAAACCACCTGGTTTTGCAAGGGAGTCACCTGGGTTTTGGCCCCGTGCTCGGCAGCCATCTAGGAAACCTACCAAACCCACACATTTCTGAAAAGTAGACACCCGGGGCTTCCAGGGAGGTATGGCTTGCGTGGATCCCCCAACGTTTCCTTACCCAGAATCCCCTGCAAACCTCAATTTTAGCTGAAAAAAATCACTTTTTTCAGACATTTTTGTGTGGGAAAGTGTGGCATCACCGGGCTCACACAAATTTCCTACCACCCAGCGATCCCCCGGGTCTCCCGAAAAAAATGATGCCTCACTCGTGTGGGAGGCCCAAGTAACCGCAACAGGCAAGGGCCCAAAAATTTTTTTGATAGGCAATGTTGATGTTGCCTCAAAACGTTTTGTGTCCTTGCATGTCGCGGGTACTTGGGCCTCCCACACAAGTGAGGCACCATTTTTATCGGGAGACCTGGGGAAACGCTGGGTGGTAGGAAATTTGTGTGAGTCCGGTGATGCCACACTTCCCACACAAAAATGTGTGAAAAAAGTGATTTTTTTCAGCTAAAATTAAGTTTGCAAGGGATTCTGGGTAAGGAAACGTTGAGGGATCCACGCAAGCCATACCTCCTTGAAGCCCCGAGTGTCTAGTTTTCAGAAATGTGTGGGTTTGGTAGGTTTCCCTAGATGGCCGCCGAGCACGGGCCAAAACCCAGGTGACTCCCTTGCAAAACCAAGTGGTTTTGAGATAGGCAATTTTGATGTCGCCTCACTACGTTTTGGGCCCTTGCCTGTCGCGGTACTTGGGCCTCCCACACAAGTGAGGCACCATTTTTATCGGGAGACCAGGGGAACGCTGGGTGGTAGGAAATTTGTGTGAGGCCAGTGATGTCACACTTTCCCACACAAAAATGTGTGAAAAAGTGATTTTTTCAGCTAAAATTGAGGTTTGCAGGGGATTCTGGGTAAGAAACGTTGGGGGATCCACGCAAGCCATACCTCCCTGGAAGCCCCGGGTGTCTACTTTTCAGAAATGTGTGTGTTTGGTAGGTTTCCCTAGGTGCCGGCAGAGACTAGGGTTCACAAACTACAGCTAGGCACTTTGCAAAAAAGGGTCATTTTTCACTGTGAAATTGAGGTGTGACCACGTTGCGTTTTGCGCCGTTTCCTGTCGCGGGCACTAGGCCGACCCACACAAGTGAGGTACCATTTTTCTCGGAAGACTTTGGGGAACGCGGGGTGGGTGGAAATTTGTGGATCCACGCAGATTCCAGAACTTTCCACCACAGAAATGTGGGGAAAATGTGGTTTTTTGAATAATTTTTTAGGTTTACGAGGGATTCTGGGTAACAGAACCTGGTGGGAGGCAGTCAAGTCACCCCATCCTGGATTCCCCTGGGTGTCTAGTTTTAAAAAATGTATAGGTTTGCTAGGTTTCCCTAGGTGCCGGCAGAGCTAGGGTTAAAAAACTACAGCTAGGCACTTTGCCAAAAAAGGGTCATTCTTCACTGCGAAATTGAGGTGTGACCACGTTGCGTTTTGCACAGTTTCCTGTCGCAGGCACTAGGCCGACCCACACAAGTGAGGTACCATTTTTCTCGTAAGACTTTGGGGAACGCGGGGTGGGTGGAAATTTGTGGATCCACGCAGATTACAGAACTTTCCACCACAGAAATGTGGGGAAAATGTGTTTTTTTTGACAATTTTTTAGGTTTGCGAGGAATTCTGGGTAACGGAACCTGGTGGGAGGCAGTCAAGTCACCACATCCTGGATTCCCCTGGGTGTCTAGTTTCCAAAAATGTATAGGTTTGCTAGGTTTCCCTAGGTGCCGGCAGAGCTAAGGTTCAAAAACTACAGCTAGGCACTTTGCAAAAAAAGGGTCATTTTTCACTGTGAAAATGTGGTGCGTCCACGTTGCGTTTTGCGCTGCTTCCTGTCGCGGGCACTAGGCCTACCCACACAAGTGAGGTACCATTGTTTTCGGAAGACCTTGGGGAACGCGGGGTGGGTAGAATTTTGTGGATCCGCGCAGATTCCAGAACTTTCCACCACAGAAAAGTGAGGAAACTTTTTTTTTTAACCAATTTTTTAGGTTTGCAAGGGATTCTGGGTAACAGAACCTGGTGAGAGCCAGTCAAGTCACCCCGTCCTGAATTCCCCAGGTCTAGTTTTCAAAAATGTATAGGTTTGCTAGGTTTCCCCAAGTGCCCCCAGAGCTAGGGTTCAAAAACTACAGCTAGGCACTTTGCAAAAAAAGGGTAATTTTTCATTGTGAAAATGTGGTACGTCCACGTTGCATTTTGAGCCATTTCCTGTTGTGGGCACAAGGCCTACCCACACAAGTGAGGTACCATTTTTATCGGGAGACTTAGGGTAACACAGAATTGTAGAGCAACTGTTATTACCTATTGACTTTCGATGCATTTCTGCCTTCCAAATGAAAGACAATGTGTAAAAAATAAGTCATTTTGAAAAATGACCTATAATTCTCATGCTAGTATGGGTACTCCCAATTTCGGAAATGTGCAAATATCTACTGTTTCTAAAATCTACATTTTGTTCCCATTTCAGAAATACATAGGTGTCTTTCATAACAATTTTTCCATGTATACATTTTCCCAAAATAATTGCTATATACCCGGTACATAATAAAAAACCATTGCAAGATGCTGCTCAGTTATTGGCTCTGGGTTCGTCGGGTTCTTGGTGAACCTACAAGTCCTATATATCCCCACAACCAGAAAGGTCCAGCGGATATAACGGTATATTGCTTTCAAATAGCTGTCATAATTAGAAGAAGTTACAGGTGAAAACGTTGACACAAATGGCTGTTTTTTTCAACTAATTTTCAATTTTTCCTTCATTTAACTGTTAGTTTCTATAAGGAAAACTTTAAGGATCTACACAAATGACCCCTTGCTGAATTCAGAATTTTGTCTACTTTTCAGAAATGTATGGCTTTTCAGGATCCATTATTGGTTTCATACCCATTTCTACCATTAACTGGAAGGAGGTTGAAAGCACAAAAAATAGCAAAAATAGGCTATGTCCCAGAAAAATGCCAAAACTGTGTAAAAAAAGTTGGTTTTCTGACAAAAGTCTGCTTGTCCCTGAAAGCTGGGAAGATGGTGATTTCAGCACCACAACCCCTTTTTGATGCCATTTGCAGGAAAAAACAAGACGCTTTCATCTGTAGCCCTTTTTCGCATTTTTCCCAAAAAAAACAAAATTTTGCTGTATTTTGGCTAATTTCTGGGTCCCCTCCAGGGGAATCCACAAACCCTGGGTACCTTTACAATCCCCATGATGTTAGAAAAAGGGACGCAAATTTGGCGTGGATACCTTATGTGGTCAAAAAGTTACAGGGGCCTAAGCGCGCACTACCCCAAATAGCCAAAAAAAGGCTTAGCACAGGGGGGAAAAGGCCTAGCAGCGAAGGGGTTAAAAATATAATTTTGTATATTTATTTTCTAGAACCAAAGATACTTTGTTGCAGTAAAATAGGTTTTGCAATATCACTGTTTTTCAATATCAAAAGTGGACACAGTGTATTTTCATATCAGTACAATGTTATATGACAGGAAACACAATCAGCAATTTGCAGGTAAGTAAATGATTTACAGTATCAGCTTTTGGATCAAGAATCAGTATCAGGAAAGGTTCAGGTTAGTAACAAAACTGCACCACCAGTGGCACTGAGGCGGCCGGGTGCAGAGGTCAAACTCAGTTCCTGGTGCCAATGCTATCCAATAGAGAAAGGGGGCAATCAAAACTGTACTACTTGCAGGTAAGTAAAAAGGTTTCGGAACCCAGTCTGTGGGGGTTAAGGTAAGCACAGGGGGGAGTGGGGGGCACAAGGTGCTCCAGTGGCACAGGAGCGGCCGGGTGCATTGTGCCAGCACAGCATCGGGCACCCAATGCAAACCAATGGGGAATCTTGAACTTGAAAATAGCCTGCAGGTTCAGGCCAGGAGGCTGATCGATGAAAACCTACTTACAGCGGCACAGGTAAGCTGGGATGTGCTGGGGCGTCAGGACACCATTGGTAGATCTCCCCAAGGCCCAGGGGCTCCAGGTGCAAGGGTGCCCTTTGGCGTCGTAACTCAGCTTACCAATGCGGTTGCAGCTGGGGGCGGGGGGAGTGAGGTCGTCGTACAGAGGTGCCAGGCATCGACGTGGAGTCCGGTAGGGGTCAACCCACGAGGGACTCTTGCTCAGGATTGCGGAGGAACCTTTTCTGGTCAACCCACGAGGGACTCTTGCTCAGGATTGCAGAGGAACCTTTTCTGGACCGGTGGGCCTCTTGGACTTGGGCCGTGGGTGTCGGGTGCAGAGGTGGTCGACTTCGTGGTCCCACAGGCAGAGCTTTGGTCTTTACTTGGTTTTCTTCTGGACAGGTCCACTGTCTATGCGAGACCAGGAGTCTTTTTAGAAGGCAGGCAGTCCTCCCAGGGTGCTCGATGTTGCAGGCTGCAAGACGAGTCGTTCTTCTGTAGCAGGGTGTTTGAGGGCTACAAACAGGCAGGTAGGGCTGAGGACAAGTCAGTTGGTGTCTTCAGTCTTCGCTGCTGCACTGTTCTTCTTTGTCCTCTTCTTCGTAGGTCGTCAGTAATCTAAGGATTAAGGTTCAGGGGTGCCCCTAAATACTAGTTTTAGAGGACTTACAGGGGTCAGAAGGTAGCAGCCAATGGGCTATTTACCTTTAGGATGACTACACCCTTTGTATGTCTACTCCCTCTGGGGAGGGGGCATACCCCTAACCCTATTGGTTACAATCCTCCAAAACAATAGAGGATTTTCAACGGAGGGGGTCACTTCAGCACAGGACCCCTTAAGGGTGGTCATGGCTGAGAAGGGACACACCTCTCCTGCTTACTAATTTTCCCACCAACCTTGCAGCCAAAAGTAGGGTTTGGTCAGGGGGGCAGGGCACTAGCTGGAGAGGCCATGGGCAGCATAACAAAGGACGGGAAACCTTTGAGGCTCACAGTCCTTCAATTCTGTTCCTGTTTTTGGGTAGGTGTGAAGCACCTCCACCCAGAGCAGGCTTTGTTTCTGACCCATGAGAGCAAAAGGCTCCCACCTGAGGGGGTCAGAAACAGGTCATGAAGTGGCAGGTTGGTGCAGACCAATCAGGCACAGGTTTGGTAGGTTTCCAGGGGGCACCTCTGAGTTGCCCTCAGTGCATTTATTAATGAATCCAGCACTGGCATCAGTGTTGGTTAATTAATCTGAGATGTTTGGTACCAAACATCTGGGAATTCGGTGAAGCCATCATTGAGCTGGGGAACTCGTATTGACATGTACTCGGTATGGTTTCACTGTGCACTTAGGAGGTCGAAGAATGGATTTAGACACTCTATGGGCAAATCGGCACATGCAGTTATGCCCTCACAAGCGGTATAGTGCACCCTGCTTTAGGGCAGTAAGACATGCTGTAGGAGTATCTTAATTATGCCTCTTGCAGTGCAGGTAGGCCTGACACACAGGGATGTATGCCAGGTCAACTCTTCACTTTTATCTGCACCAAAACACGTAGGCTGCAGTGGCAATGTGCATGTGTTTGGTGCAAGGTCTCTTAGGGTGGCACAATATATGCTGCAGCCCTTAGAGACCCTCTCTGGTCACAAGGCCCTTGGTACCTTTTACAAGGGACTTACATGTGTGGCAGAGATGTCTCAATTGTGGAAACAAAGGTACAATTTTGGGAAAGAACACAGGCACTGGGAGGCTGGTTAGCAGGAACCCAGTGCACACTCAGTCAAAGATGCATCAGTCAGGCGAAAAGTGGGGGGTAACCATGCCAAAAGGAGTACTTTCCTACATAGAGGGTCACTATTTGGGAGGGACAGTCCCTTTGGGAGTGGTGCCCTTCCCTCTGCCTTTGTTGTTATTGCCCTGTATCCACCCCTATAGTATCCATGTGAGGGTGTCTGTTGTGTGGGCCTGGAGAAAGTGGTAGAGATCTCTGGGACTGGGGTCTTATTCGCGCTGTGGTATTGTGAGTGGCGAAAAGAGCCACAGGGCAACCATCTCTTTGGCAGTCTTGGTATCCTTTTTTATTTCCTCTAGCATCTGATTGACCTGAATCAGCAGCATCCAATGTATAACCGATATTGGTGTTGGAGATGATTTTGACCTCTGTCACCAACTCCTGGACTTTCTTGAGATATTGCTCTGTGGGATGTGTGGACAAGATCCAAGATGCGTGATGGTGCAAACCATGTATAAAACCACTACATGGCACACTCACTGTGTGCCATGCCAAAGTCAATGCATATAATGTATGTAAAAAGCAAACACAAGGAGATGCTGGACGGAGAGCTGAAACTTTTCAGACACTCACCCCCAGTCACAGATCTGGGTTGAATCCATTATCATTCTTTAGCTCACTTCGCCATCCCAGTTTAGACCCAGGCATATGCAAATCAGTCTTTACTGATAACAGTCCAGCCCGAACTGCCAAGCCAGGTCTTCCCTGGACTGGAAACAAGCATCCTGGGACCGGTTTCAGGGTAACACCCCCTCATCAGCCAGGCTAGCTTGAATCCTGTGGCAAAGTGAGCAAGGGACCCAGGTCTGGGCATACCCTGCCAGCTTAGGGCGAACAAAGCAAACACAAGGAGATGATGGACGGAGCGCTGAAGGTTTTCAGACACTCACACCCAGACACAGATCTGGGTTTAATCCATTGTCGTTCTTTAGCTCACTCCGCCA
The DNA here is from genome assembly GCA_963921515.1 of Calotriton arnoldi. NCBI lineage: Eukaryota > Metazoa > Chordata > Amphibia > Caudata > Salamandridae > Calotriton > Calotriton arnoldi. The sequence goes on along the minus strand of CAWUFW010000555.1, from coordinate 2,452,101 downwards.
CCCGAGTTCAGACCCTTCCATATGAAAATCAGTCTTGACCCTGTTCCTCATGGGAACAGTTCAGACCGAACTGCCAAGCCAGGTCTTCCCCGGTCCAGAAACATGCATCATGCGACGGGTTTCGGTGTAACACCCCTCATCAGCCAGGCTAGCTTAAATCCAATGGAACAGGGTCAAGACTGATTTGCGTTTCAGTGCTCCGTCCTTCATCTCCTTGTGTTCAGTTTGCTTGCCCTAAGTTGGCAGGGTATGCCCAGACATGGGTCCCTCGCTCACTTTGCCACTAGATTCAAGCTAGCCTAGCTGATGAGGGGTGTTACCCTGAAACCGCTCCCAGGATGCTTGTTTCCGGTCCAAGGAAGACCTGACTCGGCAGTTCGCGCTGGACTGTTCCCATGAGGAACTGGGTCGAGACTGATTTGCATATGGCTGGGTCTGAACTGGGGTGGCGAAGTGAGCTAAAGAATGATGATGGATTCAACCCAGATCTGTGACGGGGGTAAGTGTCTGAAAAGTTTGCTTTTGTGTTTGCTTTATAATATATGTAAGTCACCTCTACAGCAGGCCTTGGAGCCCTAAGGCAGGGTGCATTATATTGTATGTGAGGACATAGCTGCATGAGCAGATATGCCCCTACGATGTCTAGTTCTATTACTAGATATTGCAAGTGAACAGGGAAGCCATCTTAAGAATATATGCTGGGCACTGGCCATTACGAGTTATCCAGCTACATAACGGCTTCACTGAAAATAATGGTGCTTGGTATAAAAAATAATGGAGTTTGGTATCAAACACCTCATCTTGACAAATCCATACTGATGCTAGTATCAGATTTGTCCCGACATGCACCCAGAGGGCACTTTAAAGGTGCCCCCCTGTACCCTACTATTCTTCTTGTGTGCTGGCTGACTGGTATTAGCCAGCCTGCCACCATAGACTAGTTTCTGACCCTCTGTAGGTGAGATCCAGCACTCTCTGAGGTCAGAAAACAATGCCTGCTCCAGAGAAGATATTACCTCCTCCAGCAGGCTAGCTAGTGAATCTGCATACCAAGGCCAAAGGCTTCAAAGCCTCTGCCGCCTCTGATATGCGACCCCGGCTTCTTGAAGACCTGGAGAATGCCACCCCCTGCCTCGAGGCCCATTTGGCACCAGGACAGGCAGGAAATTAGCTATGCAGTAGGCGTGTTGCACCTCCAGGCTAGTCACACACCTAGGTTGGGCTACCTGAAGGGCTCCATGAAAGAAGGGTTCCACCATCTTGTTTTTGGTGGAATTAGGAACTCTGGGACAGGGTTATGCCCACTCACCACAGGAAGTGGTCATATAGGGGATGTAGTGACCCCAGGGGTACGTAGCCCATTAGCTACTACCCTTCACTCCCCTTAACACCCCTATATTTAGTATTTAGGTGGCCGCCCTGGCACCAGGAACTCAGATTTGTCTGCCTGAAAGAAGGAGGACAAAGAAGAGTCGAAGACGCGAGAACTGTGGACCAGCACCAAACTTGGCGCAAAACCCTGCCTGGCTGCTGCTGTCCTGACAATCACAGAGACCGACTTGTCCAGAAGCGAAACAGGCTCCCCAAACCCTTGGAGGTCTGCCCAGCACTTCATTGACCCAGCAACATCTTCTTTGGAGTGGAGGAGCCACTTCTCTGCACCAGCAGGAGTCAACTGCATATGCCGGGTACAGCTTTCTTTCGACCCCCGGGAGCAGTGCCCCAAAAGAAGGATTTCGTGACTCCCAGAAGTCAGCCTCAGCTCTCCAGCGAGTACTGACCCGCTAGACCCTCCAGGAACCCCCCTGCACCAATACCTGGGGTACCGGAGCCAGTTGCAAGCACAAAGGCATGTTTGTGTTTAGTCGGAACACCATTGCCACCAAAACTTAGCTGCACGTCGAGGGACTCAGAGAGGCCAGCTCCATACCGAAAGTGGTCCTACTGTGTTTGTTTTCCCTCTTCTGCAGGTATACCAAGAACTGTGAGAGCCTCTAGCTCGCCGACCCGCTGAACGACAAAACACCTCTGCAACCGAGCTCCCCAGGTTGGGGTTAAGGAAACCGATAGTCTCTCTGTGGCCCTGAGACCCTCAAGAGCTAAGCCCCTCTATGGGTTCTGCCGGACTGGTCCCCCAGTCCCCATTTGTAGTCTTTTCCTTACAGGTACTTTTTCCATTAACTTTAGTGTGTTACGTTTGAGGCTACCACTGCGTATAGCACCTCTGCACCCAGACACCCCAGGGCAAATAAACTTGAACTGCTACTGCTTTCTTGGACCTTGGCCCCTACTTACCTTAAGTCCAGAAGAACAGTCCTAGAAGTCGTTTGTAAGCGTACCTATGCAGCGAATGTTTCTCCCGTAGGAAACATTACCGCGTTCGAGGCTCATGCCTCAAATCTGCAGCTGTGATTTTTTAATGCTTTTCCTGTAAAAATCTATACCGTCTAAAGTACTTACCTGATTCTAATGGTCTTGGTGTCTAAAATGATATAAAAACCTGTGTTATTTTTCTAAGTTTCTTCTTGTGCATCTCATTTATTGACTCTGTGTGTACAACAAATGCTTAACACTACCACCTGATAAGCCTAAACTGCTTGCCCACACTACCATGAAGTGAGCATTTGGGATTATAAATATAAGCCAATAAGGGTGGTCTGGACTTTCTACATAGTGTACCTCATTTTGGTGCACTATATACAGAGCCAGCTTCCTACAATGAGGAAGTCGTCCTCCTCATGTTCTGCATGTATTTTCACCTTACGAAAGGCGGCTGCTGTAGGAAGCTGGCTCTTTATACAGTATACCAAAAAGAGGTATGCTGTGTAAATAGTCCAGACATCCCTTATAAGTGGACAGTCACTAGCTCTTAAAAAACAAAAATGTAAATCCGTATTTGTAAAGCGCAAACTACTCACCCTTACGGGTCTCAAGGCGCTGGGGGCCGTCGTGGAAGTTAAGTGAGCTATTGCCCAGAGTCACATGGTGCTGAGCTGAGCTGAGCTGCCGCCGGAGCCGGGGATCTAACTGTGAGCCCTGTGCTCCGAAGTCAGCTGCCCTGGCCGCTGCACCATACCTCTCCATTCAGCTCTTACAATCCCAAGGTGCTCTATCTAGGGTAGTGTGGTCGAGTAGCCTTAGGCTTATCAGAGACAAGTGGTAGACATTTTTTCAACACAGTCAATAAATGATGCACACACTCAAAAAGGAGATCCACACCAATTTAGAAAAATAACAGGTATTTTTATATATATTTTGAACCCAAGAACTTCGTGATCAGGTAAGTACTTTTTCATAATAGACTTTTCAACTTTAGCAATGTTAACCAACAGTGCGTTTTTACGTGTAATGCTTTCCTATGGGAGGAAGAACATTTTACATTTACTTGCAATGCGTTTCCGTGGGACCTCTTTTGGTCGCGAGGTGGTAGAGGGAAAAGGACCAAAGTTCCACCAGCAGATCGGCTGTATCTGCCCTGGTGAGTCTGGGTGCAGAGGTGCTGTACGTGTTGGTAGCCTTGCACGCTACACGGGACAAAGGAAGGGGGGCTGCCTGGAAATAGGTTGCAAGGGCGGACAAGTCTGAGAGCTCCCAACAGGGGGCTCAGGTAGTGAAGTTCCTGGGAGCATGGGGAAGCAGTCGGTTTCCCTGGCCCCAGGCTGGGCGGCTCGGGTGCAGAGTGTTTGTAATCGGCTGGCTCTCGTGCATCAAGGCACTCACGGTTGTCGGTCAGGACCAGAAAGGGGGACAAACAGTACAGCAGCGACACACTCAGTGCTGGCCTCTGTGGTGCGGACGTCCCTCGTTGGCTGGTTACCAGTGATGTCGGAGTCTGGACTGGACTTTCAACAAGCTATGGTCGTGGCAAGGGTCCGCTACCCCGGGTATTGGTGCAGGAGGCCTCGTGGAGGTCCTGGCATTGTCAGGCTTGGTAGGAAGATGGATCTGACCTCCTTGAGTGTGCTGACCTCCTGGGTATCTACTGCTCGGTGGATCCACTTGACAGCAGCTTCTTTAAACCGGATGTCGCGGTCGCTGCCTGCAGGCTGCAAAGGAGTAGCCCGTCTACCCCAAGGGAGATGCTGGCAGCTGGGCGAAGTGCTGGCAACCCTCCGGGATTGTGGAGGGTGCACAGCTGCAGGACGAGTCGGGTCTTAGCAATTGTCGAGTCTCTGTGCAGCAGGCAGGGTTTGGTGCCAAAAGTCCACAGCAGTCTTCAGTTCTTGTGGGGGTCCGCTCTTCAGTGTCTCTTCTTTTCAGTGAGTGGAATCTGAAGATCTGGATTCAGGGAGCTCCCAGAATACTAAATTTAGTGGTTTTAGGGGAGTGGAGAGTAGTAGCCAATGGGCTACCTACCCTTGGGGTCACTACGCCCCCTATATGACCACCTCCTGTGGGAAGTGGACACAACCTTGTCCCAGTTTCCTAAATTCTGCCATCACCAAGATGTCAGAATTTTCCTCGAGTGGGGCACATCAGGCAGCTCACCTTATGGGTGTGCCTGACCTAGGTGTGCTCCACGCCTACTTTGCATACTAATTTCCCACCTGTCCTGGTGCCAAATGGGCCTCAGCGCAGGGGGTGGCATCTCCCAGGTCAAGGGGATGCCAGGGTCGCTTATCAAATGGGAATGGCTTTGAAGCCTCCGGCCTTGACATGCGGATTGCTAGCGGAGGAGGTGCAAACACCTCCTGCCAAATCAGGCAGTGTTCCTGACCTCTGAGAGCAGGACTCTCACCTAGGGGGTCAGAAAAGCATCTGTGGTGGCAGGCTGCACTGGACCAGTCAGTCAGCACACTAATGGACTAGTAAGTTTCAGGGGGTACCTCTAATTTACCCTCTGGGTGCATGTATTAATAAATCCATAACTGGAATCAGTGTGGGTTTCTTAATACAAGATGTTTGATACCAAACATCTTTGGTTTCAGTGAAGCCATCATGTAGCTGGGGAACTCGTAATCACCAGGGGCCAGTACATATACTCAAGATGGCTCCCTGTTCACTGGTAATATCCAAGAATAGACTTGGACATCACCGGGACATATCTGCTCATGCAGATACGTCCTCACATGTAATATAAAAACTAGGGCCCTAAAAGGGAGTCCCTTACCCTAGAAGTCAGTTCGCAGAACAGGGAGGATGGGTGGGGCGGGGAGGAATCCATAACTAATATATGTCTCTTACAGATATATCGTTACCAAAGGTAAGTAACTTGTTCATCTGAAAGAGACTATTAGTTATGGATTCCTCACCTTAGAATAGAGACCCCAGCAATACCAACCCCGGAGGTGGGTCTGCAAACTAAGTTCACACCAGAAAGTCCTGGAGAACTGAATGGCCAAAGAAGCCGTCTCTCCTGTTAGGTTTGAAAACCCCATTCCTGCTATACACCCGTTCCATGTTATATTAGGTTAGCAGTGTGTGGCTAAATAGACACCATTTGTATTCACATTATGCAACTCACTGAGTTATCCCTGTAAGGTGCAAGCTTTAGTTAGCGAGTGTGACTCCATTTTGTATTTCGTAATCCTTATTAGGCTGCTTAGGCTATGTCTGAACTAGGCCTCATTATTCGTATTGCTTGCCTACGCAGAACACTGTATTTAGTTATTATTTTCTCTCTTGTCCAAGGCTGCTTCCAGACTTGCTAATGAAGAGGCCATTCTGCCCTCGCATACCTATCCAAGTATGTAGTTCTGCTCCCACGTTAGGAGACGCTGAGACCCAGCACAGTGGCCTTGAGTCTCTGATAACATGTACCCATCTGGCAGGTGGTAGCCCATCTCCCTGTGTCTCCTTTGTTCATGTTCGGCCCAGGCCGGTAATTTTCCATGGTGGGCGGGGTTGGAGGCTCCTGGGGAAGAATGATTACTCACTGTAGACTGTTGGGGGGCCAGTCCCTCGGCAGACATCTTAGGGTGCAGGTCATGATGGACTCCTCTGCAGAGTATTGCTAATAAAATCTAAGTTTGTATTCTCTACTGTCGGACCGACTCTTCATTCTTGGGAAGGCATAGTAGGTAAGTAAACCCGAGTGGCCCTTAAGGGCCACTTCCTTCACTCCGGACTTGGCTGTCCAGGCAGTAATGTTTGGTGAACATGTGCAATGAAGCCCACATGGCAGATGTCATGAAGTGGGACTCCACGTACCAAAGCAGTAGTGGCTGCCATCGCCCTGATGGAATGGGCGCGCAGCCCCATTGGAGGTTCCTTCTTTGCCAAGGAATAACAGATTTTGAAGCAAAGAACGACCCATCGAGAGATGGGCCGCTTTTGCAAGGCCTGACCTTTCTTGGCGCCCACATAGCCAACATAAATCTGGTCATCCACCCAGAATTGCTTAGTGCGATCCAGATAGAATAAAAGAGCACGTTTTGGATCCAGACGGTGGAGCCTCTCCTCCTCCTTCGAAGGATGCAGGGATGGGAAGAAGGTGGGCAAAGTGATGGTCTGTCCTATGTGGAAAGAGGTAACCACTTTGGGAAAGAAAGAAGGCCTAGTGCGAAGGACAACTTTGTCCGGATGAACAGCTAGGAAAGGAGGTTTGGAAGAAAGAGCCTGAAGCTCACTCACCCTGCGGGCAGAGGTGATGGCAACCAAAAAGGCAGTTTTAAGTGTCAAAAGTCAGAGGACAGTTATGTAGCGGCTCGAAGGGAGCGCACATAAGGCAGGTCAGAACCAGGTTCAAGTCCCACTGGGGCATTACGAAAGGAATGGGAGGAAACAAGTGAGTAATGCCCTTAAGGAAGCGATTTACAATAGGGGACTTGAAAAGAGAAGGCTGATCAGGAAGCCGAAGAAAGGCCGAAATGGCCGAAAGATAACCTTTTAGAGTGCCCAGAGCAGAGCCCTGCTGGGCCAAAAAAAGAATGAAGAGGAGATCCTCTGAAAGGGGGGCAGAAAGGGGATCCACAGCCTTTGCTTCGCACCATGCCACAAATGTATTCCATCTACAGGCGTATACCGTTTTGGTGGAGGGACGCCTGGCTGCCAAGATAATGTTACAGACTTCGGGAGGAAGGTCGAAAGCGGTCAACTGTCGCCGCTAAATCTCCACGCAAGGAGGTGCAGGCTGGACAGGTTCGGGTGGAGGACCATCCCCTGCTGCTGCGACAGAAGATCCTCCAGAAGGGGCAGTCTGATCGGAGTATCGATGGCAATGTGCAGAAGCCCAGGATACCAGACTCTTTGTGCCCAGTCCGGGGCCACAAGAATGACTTGGGCCCGGTCGCGCTTGATCTTCCTCAGCACACTGGGCAGAAGTGGTATAGGCGGAAAGGCGTATAGAAGACCGCAATCCCACTCGCGATGAAAAGCGTTGCCTAGCGAGTGCCGCCTTGGAAATTCCAACGCGCAGAACTGCTGACATTGCGTGTTCTCTTCGGTGGCGAATAGATCTAACCAAGGCTCTCCCCACTGCTGAAAGAGACCTTGCACCACCTCTGAGTGAAGACACCATTTGTGATCCATCATGCACCGGCGGCTGAGTTCGTCCGCCCTGGCGTTCAGAGAACCTGCCAGGTGTTGAACCACCAGGGACATGCCCTGCTGGTCCAGCCATTTACAGAGACGAAGTGCCTCCTGACGGAGGGTCCACGACCCCACCCCGCCCTGTTTGTTGCAGTACCACATGGCGGTGGTGTTGTCCGTGAACACCTGTACTACTCTCCCTTTGACAGAAGGAAGGAATGCCTTCAGTGCAAAACGGATCACCCAAAGCTCCAGAAGATTGATGTGGAGCCCGGACTCCGCCGGAGAACAGAGCTCTCTGATCTCTGCCTCTCCTATGTGGCCGCCCCACCCCAGAATTGATGCATCTGTCACCACTGTGAACTCTGGCTGGGGAAGGGAGAGGGACCTGCCGTTGACCCAATCCTAGTTCGTTAGCCACCACTGCAACTGGTGTGCAGTGCCTTTCGAGATCTGGACGCAATCGGAAAGATTCCCCTGATGCTGTGCCCACTGGAACTTCAGGTCCCACTGCAGAGCCCGCACATGCCACCTGGCATAGTCCACCAGCAGGATGCAGGAGGCCATGAGGCCCAGTAGCCTCAGGGTCAGTCTGACCGAAACCCGGGATAGAGGCTGAAAGATCGGAATCATAGCCCGAATATCCCAGACTCACTGCTCGGGAGGATAAGCCCGAAACTGCGCTGTGTCCAGAACCGCTCCGATGAAAAAGAGCTTCTGAGAGGGAATCAGGTGTGACTTAGGCACATTGATGGTGAACCCCAGTGAATGCAGGAGATCAGCCGTAGTCTGGAGGTGGGAGACGACAGCCTGAGGCGAGCCCGCCTTCAACAGCCAGTCGTCAATACAGTGGAAGACTGGAACCCCTGATCTGCGCAGATGAGCTGCGACCACTGCCATCACCTTTGTGAACACCTAAGGGGCGCTGGTTAGGCCAAAGGGGAGCACGGTAAACTGAAGGTGCTCGTGGCCTACCGTGAAGCTTAGGTAACGCCGGTGGGCCGGCAGGACGGGGATGTGAAAATAAGCGTCCTGCAAGTCCAACGCTATCATCCAGTCTCCAGGGTCGAGGGAAGACAGGACCTGGGCCAGTGTCAACATTTTGAACTTCTCCTTCCGGAGGAAGCGGTTGACGTTCCTGAGATCCAAGATAGGACGCAGGCCCTTGTCCTTCTTGGGCACCAGAAAGTAGCGGGAATAACAACCACAACCTACTTCTGGGGCAGGAACTCGCTCAATAGCTCCCTTGGCCAAGAGAGCCGTAACTTCCTTTTGGAGACGGGCCAAGTGATCCTCTGACATGCGCTGGCATGGATGGTGGGGTAGTCTCGAAGGGGAGGGAGTTTCCCATTCGAACTATCTGCAAAACCCACCTGTCCGGCGTGATGTTGAGCCAGTGGGGGAGGTGATGGCGAATCCTGCCGCCCACTGGCGAATGGTGGCCCTGAAAGGTCGGACTAGGAGGCTGCTGCAGAGGGGGCGCTGGTGGACTGGCCCGCCCGCAGGCATCCAGACCCACAACGGTGTGTCCCACGTCCCTGGCCGTGCAGAGGCTGGACAGCTTGTGCAGGCCTGTGGCTCTGGGCCGAACGTGGCGGGGCACCCCTTCTGTAGCCATGAAAGGGGCGAAAAGCAGACTGCGCCGGGCGAGAGGTAGAAGCGAGGCCCAAGGACCTGGCCGTAGCCCTGGAGCCCTTAAAGCGCTCGATCGCGTTGTCTGCTTTGCCACCAAACAAGCGAAAGCCATCAAAGGGCATGACCAAAAGTGTAGCTTGGACATCACCCCAAAAGCCAGTGGACCTCAGCCAGGCATTGCGTCTCAGGGCTACTGACGTTGAAATCGTCCTGCCCAGCGAGTCGGCGGTCTCCAGCCCACATCGTATGGCGAACTTCGCTGCGTCTCTCCCTTCGGCAACTACACGAGAGAGCACGGCCTGGGCCTCCTCCGGGCACTGTGGCAGCACCTGCGCTACTGTGTCCCACACAGAATGGGAGTAACGGCCCAAGAGACATGCGGTGTTCACCGACCACAGTCCTAAGCTGGAGGAAGAAAATATTTTCTTCCCAAGATGGTCCAGCTTCTTGGATTCCCTATCAGGTGGTGCGGTAGGGAATGTGCCCTTGGAAGTTGAAGCTTGGACCACCAAGGTCTCGGGGTGGGGTGTTGGGAGAGGAAAATGGGGTCGCCCGGGGCCAGGCGGTGGCGTCGGACAATCATCCTATCCACAGGAGCCCCTGTGTTGTGCTTGGACCAAGTGCCCAAAAGGATGTCCGTGAGGGCCTCATTGAACGGCAGCAGGGGCTCCGAAGAGGCCGCTGCCGGTTGAAGCACCTCGGTCAGGAGGTTAGTCCTGATCGCCGCCGTAGGAAGTTTAAGGCCTCAGCCTCCCTACGCAACACCACTGCATATGATGCACCCTCCTCCGTAGCCACGGTAGGGGGAGATAGCATGCCAAGGTCTGGGGAGGTGTCCAGACCACTGGCCTCACCAAACTCCTCTCTCCAGTCCGGTTCTTCTAACTGGTCTGCCAGAAGGTCCACAGACCCCTCCCAGTCCTCCTCACCCTCCTGTGGTAGCCACTCAGGCTGATAGGGAACACCAGGGGAGAACAGGGGTACAAAAATACCGGTTGGCACCGGTACGGACGTCGGTTGAAGCCGGTCCGGTGCCGTGTCCACATCGAGGGGGAGGCTGGGGTTGACGTCGGTTGAGGACACAACCGGCGTCAGAGGAGGCGGAGGTGTCGCCAATGGATTCAGCGCCGGAGGTGTCGTAAGGTCGACTGGCGCTGATCCGGATCCAGGCCTGGATCCCTGAGGGCCCTGCGGCACGAAGCAGCCGGCATCGAAGGCCTAGAACCCCCCGCCAAGTCCACGGGCCGAAGGCGCGCCAGCGGGGTCGGGCTGCCCAAAGATGGAGTGGAGGGCTTGGTAAATGCTCCCGGAAAGGGAGGGAGGCTCTGGGCCGACCCAACAGGCTCCACAGGCAGAGCCGGGCGACTACCTTCCGCAACCCGTGTCACGTCGACCGACGGACGGGGAGAACGCAAAGAGCAACGATGCTTCTTCGCCTTCTTTTTGTGCTTCAACTTATCCGAAGACGAAGACTTCGACAAGGAGTGGTGGTGATTGCTCCGCGACCGGTTCCGCGACCTCCCTCTATGACCGGGACCTAAATCGGCACGGAGCAGACTGCCAGGCCTCCAGAAGCTTTCGGGACCACTCCCGCAAAGACTTCGGGGCCATGGCCCGGCAGTCGGAGCCCGACTTCGGGTCATGGTTGCGCTCCAGACACCATAGGCACACGAGATGGGGCGACCACAAGGCCAATGACAAATGTGACCGACGCCACCTACCGACGCGCAGGGGTACTGCTGAAGAAAACATTCTCCGGATCCAGTCTGACGCCTGGGGGTAATTCTAAGGTGAGGAATCCATAACTAATAGTCTCTTTCAGATAAATGTTTACTTGTTGGAATGCTAAAACATCCACACAGTAGTTGTAAGAAAGTAGGATCTGCTTTGATGGATACCCTCACTTTTTTGCCTGGTGTCAGTGTGTTTTTAGACCTAGTCTGTTGGGATCCTACCAATCAGGACCCCAGTCACTGTGCTTTCTTCCTAAATTGACCATGGTAAGTACTTTTGTTCACCCACAACTGGCTACTGGTGTACCCTTAAGTCCATAGTGTATGTTACTGAGGTACCCAGAGCATAGGTACCCAAGGGGTCTCACATGGGCTGCAGCCTGTATTGTGCCACCCATGGGAGTCCACTTAAACTGTGATTACAGGCCTGCCATTGCAGCCTGTGTGAGTTGGTGCTTGCACCCCTCACGACATAAGTTTCCTTATATCTGAGGTCACTGCACTTAAAACCTAATAGTCACCCCTATGGTAGGCTCTTCAGTCCTAAGGGCAGGGTGCTTGGCTACAAGTGTGAGGATGCCCCTGCATGAGCAGGACTCCCCTACAAACCCCAGAGTTGATTCGCCAGGATTTGTAAGTGCAGTCATCCATTTAAAGACATATATTGGACATCAGTCATTACGAGATGTCTAACTATATAATGGCTGCACCGAACCCGGTAATGTTTGGTATTAAACATGTTGAAATCATATCCAAACAACAATTCCAGTGTTGGAAGTATGATCCCATGTACTGGGGTACCCTTAGGGGGCACCCCTCCTGTACTCCCACTAACAGCCTTTCAGGGTCTGCCAGCAAGCTAGTGCTACTGTCGACCACAGACACGATTCTGCCTTCCTGCTGCTGAGCAAAGCTTGAGCAGGGGAAGGTAGAACAATAGGTTTCCTGTCACAGGGAGGTGTAACCACCTCCCAGAGAGGACTTAGTGTATTGGGCTGAGGTGGGGGCACTTGCCAGCACCACCAGACTGCTTTGAAGGGAACATTTGGTACCCTCCTTGCATACTCCAGTTCAAACCAGTTCAGGAACCCCTGGATCCTGCTCTGGCACGAAATTGGACAAAGGACATGGGAGTATCCTCCCCTCTGTCCAGCCCCTCCTCTGGGAGGGACCCTAGAGTTGTCCCAACCCTTTCCTTAGGGTCCTTTAGGGCTCCCCTGTGGGTGGGTCCTCAGATTCGTCGTGGGACCAGACTCAACCCTGAAACTACATTGCTCTTCAATCGTCTGGACACTTAGACTTCATTGGACTTCAACTGGAACAGAGACTGCACAAAGGAAGACTCTGGGCCTGATCTGACTCTCCTACCTTTGGTGAGTCCCTTGGACCTTGCTGGTCCCAACGTTTGCTCCTTTTCGTTCTCCATGAAAGTTGCGGCTACCAAGGCTTGTTGGCGCTCCCGCCGGACACCAACTACCTAGACACCGACATCGGCTGAAGAAGGGTGCTGCCCTGAAACCGGTCCTAGGATGCTTGTTTCCGGTCCAGGGAGGACCTGGCTTGGCAGTTCGGGCTGGACTGTTCCCACAAGGAACAGGGTCAAGACTGATTTGCATATGGCTGGGTCCAAACTGGGGTGGTGTGGTGAGCAAAAGAATGATGGATTAAACCCAGATCCTTGTGACTGGGGGTGAATGTTTGCATTGTCCAGCATTCCGTCCATCAATTGTTTCTTTTGCATATGTCGCCCTAAGTGGGAAGGGTATGCCCAGACGTGGGTCCCGTGCTCACTACACCACTGGATTCAAGCTAGCCTGGCTGAAGAAGGGTGATGCCCTGAAACCGGTCCTAGGATGCTTGTTTCCGGTCCAGGGAGGACCTGGCTTGGCAGTTCGGGCTGGACTGTTCCCACAAGGAACAGGGTCAAGACTGATTTGCATATGGCTGGGTCCAAACTGGGGTGGTGTGGTGAGCAAAAGAATGATGGATTAAACCCAGATCCTTGTGACTGGGGGTGAATGTTTGCATTCTCCAGCATTCCGTCCATCAATTGTTTCTTTTGCACCGGACGTGGGACAGCTCGTGCACATCTCCTGGTCTTCTTCAGCGTCGCCTGGTCCTCACAGCTGCAGCGACAAGGTCACCGTCATCTCTTGTGAACCTCTCTACATCGGTGGGCATTGTGCTTCCGTGCCTCCTGGTCACCTCCGAGTGGCATTGACTCTGTTCCCTCTGCTTGCAGGTTCTTCACTTCCAGAATCCACGTGACTCCTCCACAGTCTTCTCCAGAGGCATCTTCATCAAAGTCTCCCATTGTCTATGGCAGGTTCCAAAGTCCACTTCACCCCTTTGCACCCAGCTTCCCTGGTGCAGGGAACCTGGTTCCTGGGCATCCACGAGTGGGGTGGCTCTCCAACCTTCAGTCTTCCAAAGGGTTTCCTCTGAGTTCTCCAGGAAGGGTCCCGTTTCCTTAAAACTGCAACTGCTCCATTGACTTCCATTGGGCATGCAGCTGTGTTTCCACTCTGCACACACCCTCTGTGGGGTTCCTGGGTACTTACCATGGGTGGTTCCTTCTGTCCCCAGCTCCTCTGAGTCTTCTGGTCCAAGTCTTGTTCTCCTTTGCATTTCACTGTCTTAATATATGGTTTGGTCTCCCCCTGGAGACCAGTGTATATTTGTGCTACTTACCCGATTATTTCAAAGTATTCTTGTGTATTGTGTTGATATCTCCAGGTTGGAGATATACCAATGTGTTAGTGAGTGTGTTGTATACTAAATAGACTTATTTTTATATATATACTGTGTGATTCTTTTTCATTTAACTGACACTACTGATCAAAGTTGGTAAGACAAGCTGCTTTACACTCCTTCAAGATAAGCCTGCAGGCTGCTTTCCACAGCTACCACTTTGAGAGCTTTCAAAGGTTATAAAAGACCACTAAAATCACCATAAGGGTTGTCTGGATTAGTGTAAGGAGCATCACTTAAATAAGTGTGCATCATATACTAAGCCAGCCTCCTTCAGTAGTGTTTGGTAAATGTGTGTGGTGTAGACCATGTAGCTGCCTTACAGATGTTAGCCATAGTAATAATTCCGAGAAAGGCCACAGTGGCTCCCTTTTTACAGGTGGAATGTGCTCTGGGAGTAACAGGTACAGGTCTTTTGGCCTAAATGTTGCAAGTTTGAATACATTTGACTATCCATCTGGCTATGCCTGATTTGGATATTGGGTTACCTTTATGAGGTGGAAAAAAGGCTACAAAGAGTTGTCTTGTTTTACCTAAAGTTTTAGTTCTATGTAGAACATGCATGCTCTTTTTACATATAGGGTATGAAGAGCTCTTTCTGCAACAAAATCAGGGTGAGGGGAAAAAAAACTGGGAGCTCTCTATGTATTTGGAAGAATGGGTCTTCTAAGGTTAAAGCTTTGAGCTCACTAACCTATCTAAGTGAGGCAATGGCAACTAAGAATGCCACTTTCCATGAAAGAAATTAAAGGGGGCATGAGTGAACAGGCTCAAAAGGGGGACCCTTGAGTCTAGTGAGAACAATGTTAAGGTTCCAAGAGGGTGCTGGAGGAAACCTAGGTAGAATAGCTAGTTTAAGACCTTCCATGAACGCCTTGATGACTGGAATTTTGAATAGTGAAAGATGGTATTTTGGAGATAGGCAGCCATTGCAGCACGGTGTAACCGTATGGAAGTGTAGGGTAAATTTGCCTTTTGTAAATGAAGTAGGTAGTAGATAAGGATAAGTTACTTACCTGTAATCCTAGTTCTCTTCCAGGGGTATACTCATCAAAGTCATAAGCACTGAATAGTCCCGCCCACGTGCGGGGACCCCGGAGCAATAGCCAATAATATGCATATATCTACACATATATATATATATATATATATATATATACATACATAAATACCTATATATATATATATATATATATATATATATATATATATATATATTATGCATTATATACATATGCAGCCTGAAAACATGTTACTAGGCTCAAAAAACTGCCGCCATTGCATTGTAAATCTTTTACATTTGAAAAAATAAGGACATATAAGTCATAATATACTTATGATACATATAAAGAAAACTGCTTTGAGTTTGCTTTGAAACACACAACCTTTATTTTCAAAGGTAAAAAGGTAAGATCATAGAGGCAGATTAGCCTAGAAAGGCTGCATAGAAAACAATTAAAAAATTGGCGCCGTGCCTTTAAGACCCCAGGAACCCCCAGGCTCCCATCATGCACCACAGGTGACAGTTAGGTCAGTTCTTTTGGACGGCGTATAACAGTGTAATCACAGTATGGGTAACAGGTACATATATATGACCATGGTATTCGTCCGGGGAGGAGGGAGGGTTGCTTATGACTTTGATGAGTATACCCCTGGAAGAGAACTAGGATTACAGGTAAGTAACTTATCCTTCTCTTCCAGGGGATACTCATCAATAGTCATAAGCACTGAATAGAGTAGCAAGCCCATCCCCGTACCCTGCGGACGAATACCAGCATATCAAAACCATTTTACCAAAACATATTACCCAAACAAATTTCTCAAGGATGCTTGACCAAACTGAGCATCCGCTTGAGTGTCAGAATCAAGGCAGTAATGGCGTGCTAAAGTATGGACCGAACGCCATGTGGCTGCTTTACAAATTTCTTGAATAGGTACATTCCTAAGCATCGCTATCGTAGCAGCTTTGCCTCTTGTAGAATGCGCTCTCGGCTTGCCCGGGAGCTGCTTATGTGCCAGTTGATAAGATAACGTGCTACACGACACTATCCATCTAGAAATGGACCTTTTAGAGGCAGGGAAACCAGTGTTCAACGGACCATAATTCACAAACAGTTGGTCAGACTTTCGTACACTTTTTGTTTTATCAAGATAGAATTTTAACACTTTTTTTTTAGATCTAGAGAGTGTAGAGCTCTCTCAGCTGGAGTGACAGGGTTTGCAAAGAAAGTAGGAAGAGTAACTGACTGGTTGATGTGAAAATCCGAGATCACCTTAGGAAGGAACCTCGGGTGAGTACGTAACACCACTCTATTCGCGTGAAAAACGAGATAAGGCTCTGTAGAGCATAAGGCTTGTATCTCGCTTACCCTGCGGGCAGATGTGATTGCCACGAGAAAAGCAGTCTTCCACGAAAGATGCTGAAGGGAAGCTTTGTGAATGGGTTCAAATGGGGGCCCCATTAGTTTAGAGAGGCCCACATTAAGCTCCCAGGGAGGAGATGGAGACCTAACGGGTGGATAGACCTTTTTTAGACCCTCCAGGAAATCCTTAACAACTGGCATTTAAAAGAAAGAAATCTGAGTGGGAGACTTTCTATATGCGGTTATCGCTGCCAGGTGAACCTTTATGGAGGAGTATTGCAAACCTGCTTTGGCCAAATACAATAAGTATGGTAACAGTACCTGTTCCTTACATCGAATAGGGTCAAGACCCTCAGCAGTACACCACATGTAAAAACGCTTCCACTTAAAAGCGTAAGACTTCCTCGTAGAAGGTCTCCTAGCCTCCTTCAAGATCTGCATGCAGTCTTGAGAGAGACCTAAATGTCCATATTGGATGAACTCAGGAGCCATGCTGCTAACCTCAGGGACGGCAGGTTGGGATGGAACACCTTGCCGCCCGCCCTGGTCAGCAGATCCGGATGACATGGCAACCTCCTGTGTGGTACTTTGGACAGATGAAGAAGGTCCGGGTACCACCACTGGCGAGGCCACTCTGGAGCAACCAGGATCATCATCTCTGTCTTGGAATTGTACAGTTTCCTGATCACCATGGGAATGAGGGGAATAGGTGGAAAGGTGTAGAGTAATGTCTCTGACCAGTCTATCAACAGAGCATTCCCCTTGGATCCTGGTTGCGGGTACCTGGAGGCGAAGACGCAGCATTTTTACGTTTTCTGCGTCCGCGAAGAGATCGATGTCTGGTGTTCCCCAGTGGTGGAAGATGTCTTGCGCCACTTCTTGTTTTAGCACCCAGTCGTGTGCTTCTGTGAAATGCCTGCTTAGGCTGTCTGCTTGGACGTTGAGGACGCCTGGTAAGTGAATTGCGGAGATTTTCATGTCTCGTGCCAGAAGCCACTTCCAAATCGCCTGTGCTTCCAGCGACAGGGGTCTGGACCTGGTGCCCCCCTGCTTGTTCAGGTAGTACATCGTTGTTGTATTGTCCGTCTGAACAAGCAGAGCAGTCGATTTGATGGAAGGAGAAAAAGCCTTGAGAGCCAGATGCACCGCTCTGAGTTCCAGCATGTTTATGTGGTATAGCTGCTCTTTCTCTGACCACATTCCTTGGATCTGTAGTGGCCCCATATGAGCGCCCCATCCCTGAAGGGACGCATCCGTCACCAGAGTCTGCTTGGGCAGTTCCTGTTGAAAGGGGACTCCTACGATGAGATGAGTCCATCGCATCCACCATCTGATGGAGAGCCGGACAGACAGAGGTAGAGTTAAAGTGTCCTCCCATCGATTGGAGATTTGGGACCACTGATCCTCTAGAGTCTGCTGTAGAGGTCTCATGTGAAGTCTGGCGTTTGGAACTAGAAAAATGCACGAGGCCATCGAACCCAGCAGAGATGAGATCTGCCTGGCTGTGGGCCGAGGTATCTTCAGGAGAGTTTGACACCTGTGGAGAATGGATGATAGTCTCTCCTCCGAAGGATACGCTCTTGCGTTTACTGTGTCCAAAGTTGCGCCCAGGTAATGTATCCTCTGTGTTGGATTGAGGATGGATTTTTTGAAATTTACGTGTAGACCGAGCTGATGTAGTTGTTGAATGCAGTACGCGAGGTGCTGCTGTAGAAGAGTTGGAGACGCACTCTTGAGAAGCCAATCGTCTAGGTAAGGATAGACGAAAATCTGCTTCTTCCTCAAGAAAGCAGCTACTACTGCCATGCACTTTGAGAATGTGCGAGGAGCCGACTTCAGACCGAAGGGCAGGACAGTGAACTGGAAGTGGTCTGACTGGATGCGAAACCTTAGAAACTTTCGATGCTTTGGAGAGATTGGGATGTGAAATAGGCATCTTGAAGATCTATGGAACACATCCAGTCCCCTTGATGTAGATGCGGGATTATTTGATGTAATGCCAGCATTCTGAACCTCTCTCTCAGAATGAACTTGTTGAGAAGCCTGAGATCTAGTATAGGCCTGAACTCCTTGTTTGGACCTTTCTTTGGGACCAAAAAAATATCGGGAGTAGATTCCCTGTCGACGTTGATGCCATGGGACCTCCTCGATGGCCTCCTTTAGGAGTAGAGCGGACACCTCGTCTCTCAGAAGATTTAAGCGATGGATGACAGTCTTTTGAGGAGGAATAGAAGGTGGAGGGGACTTGAACCTGATGGAATACCCATTCCTTACAATATTTAGCACCCACTTGTCTAGTGTGATTTTGGTCCACTCTTCCAGGTAGAAACGGACACTTCCCCCCCCCCACCGGAGTGGGTAACGGAGTTAGGGGAAGCAAGCACTCACTGCTTCTGTTGTTGCTTGGCAGCAGGTGTGGACTGTCCGGAGTTCCCTCCTCGTCCTCTACCAGGACGACGCTGGTAGGATTGTGATCTTCCTTGATTTTGCTGGGAGGACCACTGAGGGGTTTGAACCCTCTGCTGGTATTGGCGCCGATCGTAAGGGCGGTAGCGTCGCCTGAAGTCCTTCTTCTTCTCGAGCCCAACCGCCTTCACCGTATCCAGTTCGGTTTTCATCCTGGACATTTCGTCATCAGCATGAGAGCCGAAGAGCGATGTGCCATTGAAGGGGAGATTGAGAATACGATGTTGCGCCTCTGGCTTCAGACCCGTCAATCTCAGCCAGGCAGAGCGACGGGCACAAATCCCATGTGCATAACCATGGGCAGCGAGATCAGAGGCATCAGCCGCTGCACTGATGACTTGATTGGCCACCAAACCACCTTCATGCAGAATTTTCAGGAAATCTTGCTTGTCTTCTTTTGGGAGCTTCTCAGTGAAGCGTGAAAGAGAGTCCCACAAAGAGCGGTCATACTGACCCAGTAAGGCCGAGGCGCTGGCTACCTTCATGTAAGAGGCTGAGGTAGTGCACATTCTCTTGCCGACAGAATCCATGGCCTTACTGTCTCTATCTGGGGGTACCGCAGACGATGCTGCCCCCGTCTGATTCTTCCGTGCCGCTGAAACAATAACTGAGTCCGGTGGAGGGTCAGCCCTCAGAAAGAAGGGGTCCTTCTCAGGAGCCTTATACTTTTTAGTGATCCGAGATGGGGCCGCCCCACCGATGCTGGAGTAAGGAATTTTTGCAGAGCAGGCTCTAGCAGGCCAGGCACTAGGGGAAGCAATGGTCTAGAGGAAGACCTTTGGTGTAGTGTTTCAAAGATGACTGATGTCTTGGTGGTGGAAACAGGCATTTCAATCTGAAGCTTCGCAGCCCCTCGACAGAGAACCTCATTGAAGGTCAGGATATCATCAATGGGCGATATTCTACTCGTCGGAGAGGAAGAAAGAGTAGGAGAGTAATCAGCCTTGGAGTCTGAAGACCACGAATAAGATCTATGGCTTCGTCTTCTAAGAGAACGGTGTCGAGATCTGGATGCCCGACTCCTAGGAGAACGTGATGAGCGCCTTCTGAAAGGTGGGGACCTTTGTGGAGTGGCATGTCGCTCACGTCTTTCAGATGAGTGTACTGACTGAATTATAGGCGATCTGGATCTTGTAGAGGAACGTGGCAATCCTGTAACCCTGCGGATCTTCCACTCCCTTATTTCCCCTAGCCATCTCGGGGAGATATTAGTTGGAGGGGTTGGAGACGGTACTGGTGAGTGTTCAGGAGTGACTTGCACTATCTGAAGTCCTGGGGAGGAAGAGGCACTCCTTGACGTCACCACCTGGGCGTCCCGCGTCGAGCGGTCTCCCGACATCGCCCTAGGTCTCTTTGCAGGAGGAGATCCGTGATTGGAATGTGATCTCCTCGACGTCGACCTCCTCGACGTCGACCCAGATCGCGATCTTCTTGACCTAGATCCAGAGGGTGTTTTTCGAGATCTCGACGGCGATCTCCTCGACGCCGACCTCCTTGGCGACGGATGCGATGTCATACGTCTCGACGGCGACTGCCTGTGTCTCACCGACGTCGAAGCCCTCTGTGTTCGGCTCGACGTCGATGCAATTCGCCCTCTCGACGTCGGTGGTGATCTCGACGTCGCCACTGTCCCGCTCAGCGGCGGGCTTCGACGTTGATGTGTCGACGTCGAGTCCTGGCCTCTTGACGTCGTAGGCGAGCCAGACTTGGACCGCCTACGCGTTGGTGTCGACTTCGTCTTATGGGTCTTCTCACCTGAAGTCAGATGTTTCGACGGCGAAGGACGTCTCGACGTCGATTTCGACGCCGACTCGGAGCACAAAGGTATTTTGGATGTCGATCTGTCCCTCGACGGCGTATGAGACTGATGTCTCCTTTTCTCACCTTTCTCTTTGCGCTCCAACCTTGGTTGAGAGGAGGGCTTCCTTGAGGGATGTTCTTCTCGCCCTGCTTCTTTTCTTCTCTCCTGCATGGAGTGCAGCTTAATCTTCTCCCTTTCCCTAAGGGTTCTTTTTGAAAACTTGCTGCAGTGGTAACACTGGTCTGGCTTGTGAGTTGAAGGTAAACAAGCAATACAGACCGAGTGAGGGTCTGACTTAGCCATCTTTTTTCCACAGGCCGGGCACTTATTAAATAAGGCCGGCATTATGACAGGAAAAAATAGCCAAAAGTCAGAAAAAATAGTAGTATTAGTAAGTTAAGTACTAAAGACGTCGAGTGAAACTAAAAAAGTTCACTTGAAACCAGAAAAAAGTGATAAAAAATCACTAACTGGCGAGCTCAATGCTCCAGGATCCTCACAGAAGGAGCCGTCCAAAAGAAGTGACCTAACTGTCACCTGTGGTGCATGATGGGAGCCTGGGGGTTCCTGGGGTCTTAAAGGCACGGCGCCAATTTTCTAATTGTTTTTTATGCAGCCTTTCTAGGCTAATCTGCCTCTATGATCTTACCTTTTTACCTTTGAAAATAAAGGTTGTGTGTTTCAAAGCAAACTCAAAGCAGTTTTCTTTATATGTATCATAAGTATATTATGACTTATATGTCTTTATTTTTTCAAATGTAAAAGATTTACAATGCAATGGCGGCAGTTTTTTTAGCCTAGTAACATGTTTTCAGGCTGCATATGTATATAATGCATAATATCTATATATATATGGGTATTTATGTATATATATATATATATATGTAGATATATGCATATTATTGGCTATTGCTCCGGGGTCCCCGCACGTGGGCTGGACTATTCAGTGCTTATGACTATTGATGAGTATCCCCTGGAAGAGAATGCCCTGTACCGTGGCTTTTATAGGATCAATTCGTTTGGACTGGCAGTAACAAAACGTTCCTATTTTGCAGAATACCAGGTTCTAGTTGTGGGTCTGCGTGCTTCTTTGAGAATGTTAAAAAATTCTGGTGGTAAGCTAAGGTAACCAAACTCTATGGCTTCAGGAGCCAAATTGCTAAATTGAGCATTTTGGCGGTCTGGGTGTCTGATTTGTCCCCTATTCTGAGTGAGAAGGTCCGGCCTGTTGGGGAGCTTCTCATGTGGAACTACTGAGAGATCTAGTAGTGTTGTGAACCAGGCTGATGCCCTGGTCCAAAGTTAAAGTTTGTAGATTTATATAGCACAGCTTATTACCTGCAAGGGTATCCAGGCGCTGACCATGGGCACGGGGAGAATAAGATTTGCCCAAAATCACAGGATGTTGCGCCGACGCCGAGACTCAAAACAGGATCCCCAGCTACCAAGTCGGCAGCTCTGGCTGCTGAGCCACATTCTCTCCTTTACAAGGATCATGGCGAGAGAGGTTTGCCTGAGTTTCCGAACCAGAAACGGAAAGAGAGGGAGAGGTGGAAAAGCATAGGCAAATATCATTGACCAGCTCATCCATAGTGCATTGCCCTTGAATAGTGGGTGTGGGTACCTGGCGGCGAAGTTTGGGCATTTTGCGTTTTCTGCTGTGGCGAAAAGGTCGCCTTTGAAAGTAAGGAAGGAGGACTTATGGGTGGATTTTCCATTTGTGGGTCTGTTGCTGCATCCTGCTGAGCAGGTCTGCAAAATCGGTCTGTCCCCGGCAGACATTCTGCCAACAGGTGAATGTTGTGAAGAGCCCAGTTCCATATGGTCGGAGACAGGTGTGAAGACCATACACCCCCCCCCTCAATCCCTCGTTTTTGTAGATAATACCTGGCGGTCATTGTCCGTCCAGACGAGGACAACCTTGTGTGACAGGTGAGGAAGGAAAGTTTTCAGTGCTAGATATACTGCCTGATGGTCCATGTAGCTGATGTGCAGAGATTGATGTTTGGCATTCCAAAGACCATGTACTGTCAAGTCCTGTAGCTGGGCACCCTAACGCATGCATCTGTGGTGGGAGTGATTTGAGGAACAGGGTCCAGAACAGAAAGCCCTTTTAACAGATTGTTGGTGTTCCACCATTGCAGACAGCAGTGAGTTTGGCGGTCTAGCAACACTAGCTCTTCGAGGTGACCCTGTGATTGAGACCGCTAGTGAGCTAAACATTGCTGTAGGGGCACATTTGTAACCTGGTGTGGGTAACTATGGCAATGCAAGAAGCCATCATTCCTAGCAGACTCATGACAGTCCTTACTGTAAGTGTTTTGCTTGGTTGGAACAGGGTAGAGTTACCTGAGAGTTCTGAATTCGAGCGGGACTGGGGTAGGCTAATCCCAACTGTGTTTTTAGGATTGCTCCCAAGTAAGGCTGAAGTTGTAGAGGTTGAAGGTGAGACTTGGGGATACTGGTCGTAAACCCTAGCTTGTGAAGTAGGTCCACTGATTGTGCTGTTGGCATCGTTTATGAGAGCTGGCCTTGATGAGCCAATCGCCCAGGTACGGAATTACGTGGATATTTGGTCTTTGCAGATGTGCTGCGCCCACTACCTAGCATTTGGTGAACACCCAAGATGCTGTAGTCACCCCGAACGGAAGTACTTTGAATTGGTAGTGCTTGATTGCTATAACAAATCTGAGGAATTTGTGGAGCGCAGGGTGTATTGGTGTGTGAAAATAGCGTCTTTTAGGTCTAGGGTTGCCATAAAGTCACCCTGTTGGAGAAGTGGAATAACATCCTGTAGAGTGACCATATGGAAGTCTTCTGACAGGATGTAGTGGTTTAGAGGTCTGAGATCTAAGACTGGTCTCAGCAATCCGTTCTTTTTGGGGATCAGAAAGTATAGCGAATATAGCCTGGCCTTGTTGTTGAAGAGGGACAGGTTCTATGCCCCCTTGAGAAGAAGGGCGTGGACCTCTTCTTTGAGAAGTGTTAGATGTTCCTTTGATAACCTGTGGGAACGAGGTGAAATGTTGGGCGGTGTGGTAATGAGCTCCAGACAACAGCCATGTTAGATGATGGCTAGTACCTACTTGTCTGTGGTGATGGAATCCCAGACTGGGTACAACAACTGCAGCCTGACCCAGACAGGTGTTGTGTGTTGGGGGAGGGGGATTGGGTAGACACTGCTTTGCAGTGGGTGTTACGCTGCGTGCGGATGCACCCCTGCCCCTTCCCTTGTTGTTTCCTCCTGTAAAGGAACCTCTGAAATAACCCTTACTGTAGTTGGACTGAGTTTGTTTTTGTTGGGAGTGGGTGCGTCTGTGGAGATGGAATAATATGCACCTCTGCAGCCTGAGCAACGAAAGGAGCCTCCAGGAGTAGCAGTTTGTAACACCCCCATGGCTTTAACTGCCGGTGTCCTTTTTCATTTTGTCATGGGTAGTATCTACTTGAGGTCCAAACATTTGCTCTCAATCAAAAGGCATATTTAAGACTGCCTGCTGGACCTTTGGCTTGCGTGTCTTCTAAGAAGCACGCTGGTATTAAATTCCTCTAGCCGCTGTATCTGCTGCGTCTAGGGCACATCGGATGGAATTGTTGGTAATTGCCTGCCCTTCTGTGACAATTTGTTGGCCTCTTTTGCGGAATTCCTCGGGGAGCTGCAAGAGTTCTCTCATTTCATCCCAATGGGCTCTAGGGCTCTATCATAGCGGGCTAGAAGGCCTTGTTAATTGGCAATATGCCAATAATTGGCTGCTTGTGCTGCAACCTTTATGCCAGCCGCATCTATGCACTTACTTTCCTTCTCAGGAGGTGGAGTGTCCCCAGTAGCCTGACTGTTTGCCCTTTTACAAGCAGTAGTTGCAACAATGGAGTCCGGTGGAACCCAACTCTGGATAAAGAGGGGGTTAGAGGGAGCCACATGATATTTTTTGTCCACCCTTGGGGCGATGACGCGGGAATGGACTGGCTCTTTGAAAATGTCCACAGCATGTCTCATCATGCCAGGAAGCATGGGCAAATACTGGGTGTACTTGGGAGAGGAAGAGAGGGTGTCAAAAACAGAAAATCCTTCTCTAGGGGTTCCCTATGCAGTTCAAAATTATGAAAAGTTGCTGCTCTAACGATAACCTGATGAAAGTAAGAGGCATCTTCAGGAGGGGAGGGATGAGCTGGATATAAATCTGGGTTGTTGCAAGTAGTGGGATCAGTGTCCTACATCGCAAGGGTCATGATCCCCTAATGGCCCTCCTTAACCCCCATGGTCTGAATGTGGGGACCCTTGCGGTGATGCAGCAAGTGGGTCACGTTTTGGAGATAGTGGTGAAGGAGAGGGAGGTTGGGGTGGAGGTCGTGGTGGAGGAGGAGGATGGTGAGTAGGACTGGTGACTTTATCCTTTGTCTTTTTGAGAGGAACAAGAATGTCTAGGGCCTCCTCAAATATCAATTTCCTCTTTGGTGGAGGAGAGGCAAGAATCTGACTAGTTACTTCTTGAATTTGAATCTTTTTCTGACGAATATCAATTTCTTTTAAGAATGGGTTAGACAGGAGAGACGGAAGCCAAAGAAGGTCTAGAGCTCCGAAGGTGTCGGTACAGACGGTTTCGATTTGGAACTGTGTTGCGTGCTAGGCACTGCAGTAGATGGGGTCGGTTCCGAAGGTAAGGTCGATCCCAAAGCATGTCCGAAGAGGTTGATGCCGAAGGTTTTACACTGGAAGCAATTTTTGGTGCCTGGCCAGAGGCGTTCAAAACTGCTTTTCGGATCTGACCATGGCCCGAAGGCAGTGGTGGTCCGGTGACCTCTGATATTGGAAGCAGGGCATATTTTGTGGCCGACTTGGAAGGAGGAGCAAAGGCTGGGGTCACGATACTCAAGTATTGGCCAGATGTGTGTTCGTGCATCTCAATAACCAGCTCTACATCAGAGCTTTCATCGACAGAGAAAGCCTCCTCTTCTTTGGGGCTTGGTTGTTCTTGTGCATGTTCCTCGCAGAAAACGTCGAGTGTGCCATCCACGCTCTTTCTAAACATTTCTAACGGACGGGCCCTTCGACCCCAAAGGGTCTTTTTGGACCGAAACGACTTACAAACGTCACAGACGGCTTCTTTATGGTCAGGTGAAAGGCACAGGTTGCACACGAGGTGTTGATCGGTGTGCGGGAAATTTACATGGCAACACGGTTTGAATCGAAATGGTGTATGCTCCATTAGAAGCGCATCTTCGATGGAGGCACTGACATGCGGGAAGGTAGGCCCAAGACAGGAGGCGCACCAAAGGGCGGTCGGTCGAAGTCCAAACCAACGAAATTTGAGTGTAGTGCATTAGTGGAAAAGCGCAATCGAAAACAATACCTTCGCCGACAGTAAAGAAACTGAAGAATTGTACCAAACGGAGGCCAAACACTGAGCAGAGACTCACATGTCAGAATCCGACAGCAGAGAGAAAACAACATAACAAATGAGTTGATGCCCATGCCCAATATCATCGAGAGGAGGAGTCACACGGCCTCGAAAGACTTCTTCGAAGAAAAACCTGCACAACTCCCGACCCAACACTAGATGGCAGGAGTATGCAGAGCATGCGTTTCTACAGCCACACATGCCATTGAACATATATTTCGCTGAGAGACAAGTGTCTTCTGTTCTTGTAGGACCGAGTTGCTCAAAGTCTGGATGTACACTAGATGTTCTGAATGGACCTTGAAGCGATGGTAGCACGCAGAAGACACAGTAAGCACTGGCGTCAACAGAATGACTGTTCTCCAAACACGAGAGGCAGAAGTTATTCAGGTCAGTTGCTGCACATAGCAGGAGACAAGACTACCATGACTTCAAACCATGGCGCTGTCTAAACTACAGTAGCTGAAGACCAAAGCAAACAGAGCGAAAACCGTACTAACAAAAAATGTGGCCCAGCCACCATTCTGTACAACTGGTGGGAATTGCTGTCCAGTCATTAAGTAAGATCACAAAAAAATGCAGTTTTTAAATCATTTTATTTCATTTAAAATCAGTTTCTTTAAATATTTTAATTACAAGTTCTGTATATAATATCAGATGAACTGAGTGATAGACCCTGCTCCAAACGCTCGGGCCTTGGATATACTGCCACTCTTCTATAACCTTCACCAAGCCTCCCATCACACCCTCCGCTAGAGACTTTGGTGAATACACGTGCAGTGTCTATGAAATGAGCAGAGGGGGCCCCAGCTCTGGACACACCTTTTCTGCAATTCAGGAGAGGAATGCAGTGGAGATACAGATTCTTGGCTACAGTGTGCGTTTTAGGGGAGTCCCATGAAAAAAAGGGTTCCAACGCTCTGTAGCTATGGAACTATATCCTTAGACAATTAATTACATAAGCAGCACAACTTGTGACAGACAAGCAGTATGCTGATCCTCCTCCTTTAAAGACAGCCCATGTAAAACCAGATTACTGTCTAGAGTTGACAAGTACAAGTAATCCAAGCACAGGGGAAATTGAATGATCCAAGACTTTACCTCTGGGAATTGGGGCCCAATTCAGAGGATACCAAGGGACTTGAAGGATGAAAGAGTGAGGTATGCAGCAGCAAAAGGAACTAATGCAAGTTACCAGAGACCTGAAAAGTACTCTACACAAGTGGCAAGTCCCCAGAGTGCTACTGGCAAAATGCTGCCTAGATTCTCTGCCTCTTTCTCAGAACTCTTTCCCACCTAGAAACCCCTCAATGGACAAAATAACTCCAGAATGGAAGAGTAACACAGTGGCCCACCAGCCAAATAACTCCAGAATCTGCATTAGAAACAACAGTATAGAGTGTAGAAGAAACGATGGGTTAGGGTCTTCAGGCATATTCCTATAAATCCAGCAGGAGGATGCGAGGATCCTCCACCACGGACTTGATCTTGCGCAAGAAAAGAACTGCCTCTCTACCATCAATCAGGCGGTGATCATAGGTCAGAGCGACATACATCATTGGACGCACCTCCACCTAACAATAACAAAAAGGAAAAGCATGTTAGCAAGAAAAAAAACTCAAACCACAACACCCATGGTGAGCAAATAAATACAAATTACAGTGATATGTTCACAACGGCACATCTTGCAGAAACAGACATCCTAGAAAAGGTGAAAGAACAGGAAGGAAAAATTACCAGTTATCCTAGTTCTCGATTGTTAGAATCTTCAATTAGGTCAAACCCATTTTTGAGATTCCAGAAAACTACATACAATAAATGTTTTTAAATGCAGAAAACGCAGCCAATTAAATGTGCACAATACAGTTTGTTTTTGCTTTATTATACTCAACTGAACCTTAAAACAGCTTTAATACAAAAAAAGAAAGAATGAGGAACATTTACCCGATCAGGGTAAACAGTAGTTTCTGTTCACCTTCATCTCCTTTACGGATAGTTGCTTCAGTTCTTCTTATCTGCTACTGTGTGAGGGATCCCTCATCACTCGGCTCTCACTTTTAAGGTTGAGCCTAGAGTAGCGCGCATGCGCTGCTCTGCGAGACTTTATGTAAGGGGCTTCCAAAAGCTGACCACACGCTCGTGCACAATGGCCTTTTCTGTGCGTACCCGCATGGCCGCCATGTGTTTTCAATTATTGCGCTCGGCGGCCGTGCGGGTAACCGCAAGCAATAGGCCATGGTGCACGCTCTCGCACGCGCACTGCTCGCGGGCTTCTTTTTATTTTTTATTGCGGTCTTGTTTTTTGTATAATTTATGACTAACACTCTTTCTAGGAGTGAACTAATCCTGCACAATATCTGGAGGCACTTCTCTGCCCTCCTGTGGTGGACGTAATTTCCCACACAGGTGTGTACTCTGCCCTGCCTGCTGTGGCCTCCCAAGACCACTCCCTCCTGCGGTGATGTATCCCTTCCACCCAGCTCTGTCTGTGGTGGCTTTGTCCCAAGCACTGCCTGAAACACCATTTCCCGGGGATTGGTTGACACACCCTGCTCCACCGTACTGCATTCTGTGTCCTTTCGTTCACTATCATTGCCTGATGGGGCCACCCCAAGCACTGCCTATTGGCACCCCAGCCCCTGAGAAGCTGCTGCTGTGGCCTCACCCCCTCTCTGACCCGCATGGCCTGCTAGGACATCCTCCAGGCACTGCTTCCTGGGACCTCTTTTCCCTACGTCCCAGTCGCTTAGGCAGTGGTGCTGTATATTTCACGCGTGGAATTCAGCATGTATTCTTCGAGCTCATTGCGGGAAATTCATTCTATTGTCGAAGCAGTTATTGTGATGCAAAAGCTGTAATTTTTTTTACTTCTATTAAATCTGTATGGCCTTTTTCATATCGGAGGCTGAGCGCCCTCAGCGCGTCATACATCGATTTTCCAGCTGCAGTTATTCCCAAATTGATTCCCTCCGTTATCCTTACTTAGCTGCACAACAGAACAGTCCTTACTGGATTTGATGCGAGCGATGCTTTAGACTGGCACCGTGGGAGAGCTCCCCTTATTAATTGTGCATGCCCGAGAGTTCGGCGGGGTCTCCTTGGGCAGCGAGTGCGCTCTTGCCCTCGTGCTGCTGCGGCCTCAGGGACTCGCGGCGCCTCGCTGGCCTTTTACTGGCTGGATTCAAGCTAGCCTGGCTGAAGAAGGGTGACATACCCTGAAACAGGTTCCAGGATGCTTGTTTCCGGTCCAGGGAGGACCTGGCCTGGCAGTTCGGTCTGGACTATTCCCATGGGGCACAGGGTCAAGACTGATTTGCATATGGCTGGGTCCAAACTGGGGTGGCGGAGTGGGCAAAAGAACGATGGATTTAACCCAGATCTTTTGACTGGGGGAGAATGCTTGCATTGTCAGCATTCCGTCCATCATTTGTTTGCTGTAACACTTTTTGTCCTAAGTGGGATGGGTATGCCCAGACGTGGGTCCCTTGCTCACTCTGCCACTGGATTCAAGCTAGCCTGGCTGAAGAAGGGTGACATACCCTGAAACCGGTTCCAGGATGCTTGTTTCCGGTCCAGGATAGACCTGGCCTGGCAGTTCGGTCTGGACTGTTCCCATGGGGCACAGGGTCAAGACTGATTTGCATATGGCTGGGTCCAAACTGGGGTGGCGAAGTGGGCAAAAGAACGATGCATTTAACCCAGATCTTTTGACTGGGGGAGAATGTTTGCATTGTCAGCATTCCGTCCATCATTTGTTTGCTGTAACACTTTTTGCCCTAAGTGGGATGGGTATGCCCAGACGTGGGTCCCTTGCTCACTCTGCCACTGGATTCAAGCTAGCCTGGCTGAAGAAGGGTGACATACCCTGAAACCGGTTCCAGGATGCTTGTTTCCGGTCCAGGGAGGACCTGGCCTGGCAGTTCGGTCTGGACTGTTCCCATGGGGCACAGGGTCAAGACTGATTTGCATATGGCTGGGTCCAAACTGGGGTGGCGGAGTGGGCAAAAGAACGATGGATTTAACCCAGATCTTTTGACTGGGGGAGAATGTTTGCATTGTCAGCATTCCGTCCATCATTTGTTTGCTGTGGCCTTTTACTGGCAGCATCTTTTAAGCAGTATTGTTGTCCGTGTTCCATTGATAAAGCACGTGAGGGCCCTGGTGAAGGGCTCGTGCACCGTCGGATCCAGGTCACGTCATTCCCCGAGGCCAGGAAGTGGTTGCGCGCCATTTGTATTCAATGTCGCACTTCAGTGTGTGCACTGCAGGTGCTGGGTGTGTGGCTCCCTCTGCAAGATCAGCTCTGGAAGTGGTGTTCCGTTAGTGAACATGTTTATCATCAGAGCAAGGCAGAATAGGGAGATGGAAAACAGAACAAGCATTGGCATAGCCAATAGGTCTCGCTTTTGGGACATTATAAGTGTTTAGCCATGCAACGGTTGATGTTGTTGCACCAAGGATATTGCGCTGCATAACTAAATACTTATAAGGTCCCAAAAGCGAGACCTATTGGCTATGCCAATGCTTGTTCTTTTTTTGATAGGCCTTTCTGTCACAACCCACATTTTTATGCAATCACTCAATGTCTTTAAAGGCAGAAGAGTTTTGGCTCACTTTTCTGACTGAAATCATCGATTTTTCAGACATTTTTCCTGTGTTTTAATAGCAGAAAGATCCACAAGCCATAAGTGTTATTTACCTCCCCAATTCCCACACTGTTGAGGAGCACGAGTTTTTGCCAGTAAATGTCAAAAGAACACTAAAGAGTAGAGATTAAATCAAGAATAGAAGAGGATGTGCTCAAGATCTTGAAAATCAGAGGCCTGAAGCACAATGCACAGGAATGGATGAAAAAAAGGCATTTTTGCCTTCTTACAATGGCTCCGACAAAGGCAGAACTAAGGAAAAAAGAATCCTCATTGTTCTTAACTGACACCCGCTGCGTTGAAATTTATAAAAAGGTACTACTGCAAGATGGTCATGTCCCAGCACTTTCATTCTGCAACATGCTATCATCACCCAGTGTAGCAAAGTGCCCCTTTTTGCATGGTTATCCCCCAACGTTTTGCCAGATACCTGATGCCAACTTGACTGAGTGTGTGCTGGGATCCTGCTAACCAGGCCTCAGCACCGGTGTTCTTTACCAAAACTGTACCTTTGTTACCCACAATTGGCACACCTCTGGGCCACCTGTAAGTCCCTTGTAAAAGGTACCCCTGGTACCAAGGACCTTGTGACCAGAGAGGGCCTCTGAGGGCTGCAGCATGCTTTGTTCGCCCTAAGTTGGCAGGGTATGCCCAGACGTGGGTCCCTTGCTCACTTTGCCACTGGATTCAAACTAGCCTGGCTGATGAGGGCTGTTAGCCCGAAACCGGTCCCAGGATGCTTGATTCCGGTCCAGGGAAGACATGGCTTGGCAGTTCGGTCTGGACTGTTCCCATGAGGCACAGGGTCAAGACTGATTTGCATATAGCTGTGTCTGAACTGGGGTGGCAAAGTGAGCTAAAGAATGATGATGGATTCAACCCAGATCTGTGACTGGGGGTGAGTGTTTGAAAAGTTTCAGCACTCTGTCCATCATCTCCTTGTGTTTGCTTTATCCTGCTAACCAGGCCTCAGCACCGGTGTTCTTTACCAAAACTGTACCTTTGTTACCCACAATTGGCACACCTCTGGGCCACCTATAAGTCCCTTGTAAAAGGTACCCCTGGTACCAAGGACCTTGTGACCAGAGAGGGCCTCTGAGGGCTGCAGCATGTATTGTGCCACCCTCAAAGACCCTTCACCTTAACACCCCCACCCTGCCATTGATGACTAGGTGTTTTGGTGTAGACCAAACTGAAGAGTCGACATAGCACACATCCCTGTGTGCCATGCTTACCTACACTGCCTGTGGCATGGGTAAGTCACCCCGCTAGCAGGCCTTACAGCCCTAAAGGCAGGGTGCATCATACCACAGGTGAGGGCATAGCTGCAAGAGCACTATGCCCCTACAGAGTCTGTGCCTTTCACAGACATTGTAAGTGCAGTGAAGCCATTTTGAGTACATGGGCTGCAAGTTTGTCAACACGAACTCCACAGCTCCATGATGGCTTTACTATAGTCTTGGAAGTTTGGTATCAAACTTCCCAGCACACTAAACCCACACTGATGCTAGTGTTGGATTTAATTAAAAAGGCACACAGGGGGCATCTTAGAGATGCCCCCTGAAAAAACGATCAACTCTGGTGTGGTTCCTGACTGGCTCCCAGCCATCTGCCACCACCAGACAGGTTTTCGGTATCATGCCTCCTCCCCCAGGATGGGACGGGTCCTCGAAGAGGGAGCTTCAAAGGCCTGCTGCCTTTGTTGGCTGCCCCAAGCCTTCTGCTATCAGCAACTGGCTCCCAAATGGTTCTGATCCCCATTTTGGGCGTGAGAACCGGCAGGAAAACCTAGCTAGGAAGGGAGGAGTGCCCACATTTGCCAACCCCACTCCTCAGGTGGGGGAGGCGAGGTGAAACACACTTCTAAGTCCCCGCCATCTTGAAGATGGGGGGAACCCTCCAATCAGGTTAGGCCTATGCCCCCTCCTACTGGAGGGTGGCATACTAGGGGGTGTAGGCACCCCAGGGAAGGGAACAATTAATCCCAACCTGCACATCCCTGTAACACCCCTAAATCTAGTACTTAGGGGCACCCCTGAACCTTGCCTCTTCAGATTCGACGTGACAAGAATGACGACTGAAGAGCCGTGCTGCAGAATAGTAGGAGGACGATGATGACGACGACAACAACTGCTTTGGCCCCAGCCCTACCGGCCTGTCTCCTGCTCTGAAACCCCTGCGAGCTGAACCCGGCCTGTCCTGCAGCCAGCAGCCTCCAAGAAACTCAGAGACCTGCCCTGCCTTCTCAAATAACTATCTTCCGTGGACACCAGATTTGTCCAATACCAACGCCAGCTCTGGCCGGATCCGCAAGTTCTCACCACTCTGCACCAGACGCCCACGGCCCGAGTTCGAGCGGCCCAACACCCCAGTGAGGTCCCCCCGGCGATCCTGACCTGTGATCCAGCGTTGGACTACCTCCATCGACCTTCTCCTAGAAGTCTGCAGCCTCATTCCAAAGGGTCCCCCCAACCGCGACAGGAAACGGTGAGAAGAACCAGACACGAAAGGATACCCCTGCATCCACAGCTCCTGTGACCTAATGTGCCTGATCGACAGTGTCCTGGTGTCCAGCAACTGCTTTCTTCTTCTTTTCCTCCCGTTTTTGAGTGCTTGCTCCTGCTTTTGTCTTGTTTTTACTGCTTTCTCCTGCTTTTGCCTAATTTTTTTTACTGCTTTCTCCTTCCTTATCCCCATTTTCCTGAGCACTTTCTCCTGCTTATGCCTCGTTTTCACTGCTTTAGTTTTTTACTGCTTTTTCCTTCCTCTTCCCTGTTTTTCTGAGTGCTTGCTCCTGCTTTTCCCTTGTTTTTTGCTGCTTTCTCCTTGTTTTTTCCCTCATTTGAATTCCCGCCTGCTTCCTGTTTTCCCACCTCCCAGCGTCCCTCCCTCCTCCCAGGACCTACTTTATGGAGGCTGCAGCGTGGCCCCATTGAGCAGGCCCAACTCTCCTGTGCTGCTGCAGCGCTCTGCTTCTTCCCAGTTTTCTCGCTGCACCGCTCTGCTTTCTCCCAGTTTTCCGGAGTGCTTTTCCCTCATTTTCTTTACTGCTTTCTCCTTCCTTTCCCCCCATTTTTCTTCTGCTTTTGACTAGTTTTTACTGTTTTCTCCTTCCTTTCCCTCATTTTTCTGAGTGCTTTCTCCTGCTTTTTCCTCGTTTTGAACTGCTTTCTCCTTCATCGACCCCGTTTTTCTGAGTGCTTTCTCCTGCTTTTGTCTCTTATTGCTTTCTACTTCCTCTCCCTGTTTGAGTGTTTTTGCCTCTTTTTTTTTTTACTGCTTTCTCCTCCCTTCCCTCCCATTTCACTTGGTGCTTTCGCCTTGTTTTTTACTGCTTTCTCCTTCCTCTGTCCCGTTTATCTGAGATCTTTCTCCTTGTTTTTTCCCTCATTTGATGCTTCTGCCAGCCAGTTTTCCCTCCTCCCACTTAGCCCTGCTGACTGCCTCCCATCGTCCCTCACTCCTCCGAGGACCTACTTTAAAGGAGGCCCCAGCACGACTCCATTGAGCAGGCACCAGGCCCAGCTCCCCTGTGCTGCTGCACCACTCTGCTTCCTCCCTGTTTTTCTCAGTGCCCTCTCCTGCTTTAGCCTTGTTTTTACTGCTTTCTCCATGCTTTCCCCCCTTTTCTGAGTGCTTTCTCCTGCTTTTGCCTCGTTTTTCACTTTCTCCTTCCTTTCCCCTGTTTTTCTGAGTGCTTTCTTTTGCCTCGTTTTTTACTGCTTTCTCTCCCCCATTTTTCTGAGTGCTTCTCCTGCTTTTGCCTCGTTTTTCACTGCTGTCTCCGCGAAGCAGCTAGCAACTCCAGCGCCTGAGACCTTCACGGGTGATTTGCCGTGCTTTATAAATCCTGATGGAGTGTAGCTGGAGTATAAAAAACACAAAAAAACCCTCTAGCTGTTTATTCCATAACTCCTGAGACTAAATGTAATGTCTGCTTTATTGCAGACTGTTGGACTTAGCCCTCTCTGCAGGGTCACCCGCAAACTTTCTGCTTTCACCACTCCTGTTTTGATGAATTTGTTTTTGGTGGCTTAGGACTCTGTGCACTTTACCACTCATGACCAGTGCTAAAGTGCTTGTGTTCACTCCCTAAAACATGGCAAAATTGGCTTACTCCTACTTGCCATATTTAATTCAGTTATAAGTCCATAGTAAAGTGATACTACGTGTACCCAGGGCTGGTAAATTAAATGCTACTACTGGGCCTGCAGCACTTATTGTACCACCCACTTAAGTAGCCCCTTAAAACATATCCCAGTGCTGCAACTGGAGTCTGTATTCAGTGTTAGACTGCAAATTCGACTTGGCAAAATGCACCCCTTGCCAGGCCTAAAACTTTTTATTACATATAAGTTACCCCTAAGGTAGACCCAAAACAGCCCATAAGGCAGGGTGCATTGTATTTGAAATGTTGGACAAGTACTTTTAGGTTTTACATGTCCTGGTAGTTTAAAACTCCTAATTTCGTTTTTCACTACTGAGGCCTACCTCTCCCATAGGATACCACTAGGTTACCTCATTACCTTATTATCATTGTCGCTTTTCTGTGTCGTGTGGACCACAAGGCAGTCTGGAGGGACTTGGCCACAAATATATGGAGGGTCGCTAGGCAAGGGTTTATACTTTTTAATTAAACCTGAGCATGAGGACTCGAGCCTTTTTACCAGCCCTTGAATGTCTCAGGTGTAGTCTTGAGCATCCATTTTGATCACTGAGAGGAACTGCAAGGTGCATGGTCTCTTGGATAGTGTTTCGACCAGGAAGTCGTCTTCTTCCTGGACGATGTACATGTCTACTTTATGAAAAATAAAAACCCTGTGAATGACCTTGTGGTACGAGATGGTGTCATCTTGAGGGGAGGGTTTGGCTGGGTAGAGATCCGGACCACCTAGCTGATCGATACTGTAGAAGTCTGTGTTTAGGGTTATAAGGGGCCTTGTAGGAGTCTACTGGATACAAGGGCTGTCCATCAGCCCCAATAAGAGGAGTTTGGTGTACCCTCTAGAGAAGGTTGTGGAGATATGGGAGTGGCACTGGAGGACGATGAAGAGGATGAGGAAGCAGAGGAGAACTATGAGGCGGGGAGGGGGAGGAGGAGGAGCAGGAATAAGTGCAGGAAGTGGGCTGGGGCTCCTGTCCAATGTTTTTTGTGCTTAGGATGAGGTGTGGACTCCAAGGCAATCTGCTCCTCGAAAGTAGGTCTCTTCATGGGAGAATGCCTTGGGTGGCAATTTTGTAGAGATCACAGTCTATGGGTGGATAAAGAGTGCATCAAACTCCTTTTACAAACACTAAAGTATAGGCTGTTCCAAGTCGTCAGAGCCCGTCATTGATGGGAGCTTCAGTGCTCTTCGGAGTAAACTGAGGTTTTGGTGCAGTTTGAGTGTTTGGAGCTGATCTGGGATTCAGCGACTGAGTCGAAGGGGCTGTCGGCGCCTGGGGCTTATGCTGGGCCTTCGGTGCCAGAGAAGGTAGCTTTATTGACTTCAAGGCCTTCTGTTGGTGCAGACCATGGCCTGTAGGTAGTGCTGGACTGGATGCCTGTATGAGTCTTTGGACTCGACGTCCGACCCCTGCTGGGGCAATTCTTGGCCTGTGCACATTGTCAATGTGCAACTGTGGGGTGTGAGTATGTACTCACGGTCGTGGTGTTCAGGTTCTGCTGAGCCTCCGAGTCCTGTTGCTCCTTTGTCTAAAGCAAACACAAGGAGATGATGGACGGAGCACAAACTTTTCAGACACTAACCCCCAGTCCCAGATCTGGGTTGAATCCATCATCGTTCTTTAGCTCACTTCACCACCTCAGTTCAGACCCAGCTATATGCAAATCAGTCTTGACCCTGTGCCTCATGGGAACAGTCCAGCCCGAACTGCCAAGCCAGGTCTTTCCTGAACCGGAAACAAGCATCCTTGGACCGGTTTTGGGGCAACACCCCTCATCAGCCAGGCTAACTTGAATCCAGTGTCAAAGTGAGCAAGGGACCCACGTCTGGGCATACCCTGCCAACTTAGGGCGAACAAAGCAAACACAAGGAGATGATGGACGGAGCGCTGAAACTTTTCAGACACTCACCCCCAGTCACAGATCTGGGTTGAATCCATCATTGTTCTTTAGCTCACTTCGCCACCCCAGTTTAGACCTGGCCATATGCAAATCAGTCTTGACCCTGCGCCTCATGGGAACAGTCCAGCCCTAACTGCCAAGCCAGGTCCTCCCTGGACCGGAAAGAAGCATCCTAGGACCGGTTTCGGGGTTTCACCCCTCAGCCAGGCTAGCTTGAATCCAGTGGCACAGTGAGCATGGGACCCACGTCAGGGCATTTTGCGTGTCTTTTGCTCCTTTGTCTAAGGCAGGGTGCTTGGTATTACATGTGAGGCATACCTGCATGGGCAGACATGCCCCTGTGCTGGTCAGTTCCATTACTGCCAGTGCAGGTGAATAGAGACGCCATTTTAGAACACGTGCTGGACACTGGTGAAAACTAGTTCCCCCAGCTACATGATAACAAACATCCCTATTTTCAGTGAAGCTATCAAACATCTTGTATTGATAAACCCACACTGATTCCAGTGTTGTATTTACCAATACATACACACAGAGGGCACCTTAGAGGTGCCTCCTGAAAACCTACTAGCCTCTGGTGTGCTCGCTGACTGGTTTCTGCTAGCCTGCCACCTGAGACACTGTTCTGCCCTCCTAGGGTGAGAGCCTTTGCTCTCAGGAGGCCCAGAACAAAAGCCTGCCCGGGTAGAGGGTGTCACACCCTCTCCCACAGGATGACCTGCTGATTAGCTTTCCTAGGCCGGCAAGCTTCAAAGAGCTGCCGTCTTTGAAATGCGAATCTGGCTCCCTTCACAGGAGAGGAAGCCAACCCCCCTTTGTCCAGAGCCCCTTTGGCACCAGGACAGGCAGGAAAATTAGCTAGTCAGGTAGGCGCGCCATCCCTAGGATAGTACCACCCCTGAGGTTGGCTAAACTAAGGTGGACACAAATTTTCAGAAGTAGCCATCTTCATGATGGCATACTTAGGAATTTTGGGACAGGGTTACGCCTACTTCCCACAGAAAGTGGTCATATGAGGGAGTAGTGATCCAAAGGGTCAGTAGCCCATTGGCTACTCCCCTAACGCCCCTACTAAATTCAGTATTTAGGGGAGCCCCTGGCACCAGACCAAGAGATCCTGCCGACCTGAAAGAAGAAGGACATGAAGAGTCACATCCTGCAAGAACAGAAGATCCAGCACCTGACGTGGCGCCTACCCTGCAGGCCTGCCTGCTGCCTTCGCCAATTGCACCAAAAGTCGACTGTCCTGCAGCTGCTGAGTCCCCAAAGCCCAGGAGACCTGCCAGCACTTCACCCAGGAACCAAGACCTCCCGAGAAGCAGTGGACTTGCTTCCCTGCATCCTACAGGCATCCAAAGACCCCTGGAAGGACTCCGTGATCACAGAAACCCGATGCCTGGAGACACCACTACACCCGTCGCTCCAAACCAGAGTTGAAGTAGTCCAACAGATTCAACATAGTCTGCCAGCCCTCCAGAGACGGAGTACAGTGTGGTGACATCTCATGGAATCCCA
This sequence comes from Calotriton arnoldi, assembly GCA_963921515.1. Lineage (NCBI taxonomy): Eukaryota > Metazoa > Chordata > Amphibia > Caudata > Salamandridae > Calotriton > Calotriton arnoldi. Next base: position 2,414,255 of record CAWUFW010000555.1, on the reverse strand, counting down.
GGCGTCGCCTGCAGCCTCTGCATGCCTGCCCTTTCTACAGTGACTGCTACCGGTAAGAAAATACGGCGCCTAAGGACACCCCTGCATCCGTTGCCCCTGGACCGTGGAGAAGAGGACCAACTGTGTGAGACCCGAGCCTCCCTGTGGGTTCAGCCCGACTGGTTCCCCCAGTCAAAGCCTGCAGCCTATTTTTACCAGGACCGTTCTCCATAGAATAACATTAGGCACCTGACACTGTTTTGCACCTCTGCACCTGGCTGCCCTAGTGACGCCGGTGGTGTTCTGCTGGTGCTGCCTTGGACCACGCCTATCGCTCACCTTAACTCCCAGAGAAGGGTTCCGTAAGTCGCTGTAATATAATCGAATGCCGCATTGACTTTTCTTCCTATAGGATAACATTGCAGCCTCCAGAAATTGCACTGTTGATTTTTTGTACTCTAAATATTTCTAATAAAAAACGTACTTAACTGAATAAATTGTTTCTGGTGCCAAAGCATATATAAAGATACAGGTTATTTTTATAAATTGGTGTGGATCTCCTTCTTGAGTCGTGTGTCTCACTTATTGAATATTGTGTGTATTTTCAGATGTCTTGCACTCTTCTGTGATAAGCCTAAGGCTGCTCGACCACACTACCCCTAGAAGAGCACCTTGAGATTGCTGAAGGAAGCCCCTGTCCACTCATAAGGGAACCCCTGGACTAATTAAATGAGATCTCATTTTGCTATATCATATAAAGAGCCAGCTTCCTATAGCAGGGAACTTAAACACGAAGATCACGAGATGGGTAGGCTGAAAGGATTTTCCGTGCCTATAGGGGAAAACAGACCGAAGAAGCCAGGCGATGATCACCGAGAAGCATTGACCCGGTGCTCAATTGGTAAATATACGAACCAAATGGTGCACCCAAAAAAAAAAAATTTGAAACAATGTAACAATGGAGCTGATGCCCATACGCATTACTAACCATAGGAGGGGTCACTATACCATGCAACACGAAAAATGCTTTCGAAGAAAACAAGTTGCAAATGTCCGAGCCCAACACTAGAAGGCAAGAATATGTAGAGCATGTGTATCTACAGCCACACATGCCATGAACTCTCAATTTCGTCCCCAGCATTGGATCGTTCATAGATTCACATGCTTGAATAAAGATCAGCAAAGCAGTACTGAAAGAGAGAGGAAGGTGGGAATGAGATTCCCCTATATAGAGCATGTTCAGGAGCACTTCTTTTGGCCTTAATGTTGATGCAGTAGTGCCTCAATAAAGCATGCGCTCTCCATGTTGTTGCTTTTTAGATTTCCTTGCGAGATACTCCGGCAAAGAGAACTGCTTTGGCTGCCCTTCTTGTTGAGTGAGCTCTTACAGTTCCAGAGTGGTCTAATAACAGACATGGGACAGAATTATTCATGAAACAATCTATCTAGCGCTTTTCTGTTTCATTATTGCTTTTTTCCTTAATCAAGGGGATCATTAAGCTATCAAACGTTGGTCAGAACAATGAAAGTCCTTAGTCTTTTGCAAGTAAAATTTAAGAGCTCTTTTAGCATCTGTGGAATAAAGAGGTCTCTCAGCTGCTGTGAAAGGGTTTAGAAAAAATGTTGGCAAAAACATTTTCTCCTTCAAATGAAATGTTGTAAGCACCTTAGAAAAGAACGTGGGCTTTGTAGCCAGAAATACACTGTCTCCAGAGAATCACAAGTAAGGCTCCTTACAAGAAGAGCCTGTAATTTGCAAGCTTCTCTGGCTCATGCTATTGCCAATAGAAGAGCTGTCATTTAGGAAAGATGCTGTATTGTAGGCCTATCGACTGGTTAAAAGGATGATCTTAGAGCTGCCAAAACAGTGTTGAGCTCCGATGATTGAGAAACTCTTGCCTTTGGAGGGAAGTATCTGAACAAACCCCTGGTGAACTCTTTAATTAGTGCTGATGCATATAAAGGCGGCTTATCCTATCTCCTAAGTAATCTAAAAATCGCTCCCAAGTGGACTTTGAGGCAAAACGGATACCAGCCGTAATGAGCTTCAGAAGTGGTAAAAACGGGAAAGGATACATTTCTAGCAGGCGTAGCTTCTCCCATTTTCCAATAGCACAAACCTCTTAACTTCTTCCCTTTTAAGGCATACGTTTAAATTATGGTTGGTGCACTCTCTTCTTGGAGTATCTGTTCACAACTGTTGGGTAACTCCAGATTATCTAAATGTTGAAGAGACAGACTCATTTGAAAGGACAGACAGTAAGGGCGAAGTATTTGTCCTTTGGAGGAATTTGGAGTTCTGGTCTGTTGAAAACATGTCCCAATGGGTACTACCCCACCTTGGGAATGTCAGCTCTGATTGCGTGCTGTCTAATTTCCATTATTGGTTGACTGAGTCTTTCCTGCTGAGACGCTCTGCTAATTTATTATCCTGGTATGCGTTTTGCAGACTGATCTTTGGTGTGCTCAAGACCTTACACCCATAGATTTGAGTTTTTGGGATAATAGAAGAGAGCCTGTTCCTCTCTGCTTGCAAATATAGTATGTTGTGGTGGTGTCCGTATGCATTATGACCTTTGAATTTCTTACTTTTGGAAGAAAATCCTTCAGAGAAAGTTTGACATCTCTGGGCTTGAGCAGGTTGATATGAAGAGAGGACCTTTCTTGTTCACAGACCATGGACAGGCATGCTGTGATGATGGGCCTAACAACCAAACAGGCAAGCATCTGTTCTTATAAAGAATTGTGGTTTGATGAGGGACAAACAGCTTTGAATATATATCGTTTTTGCCTTTCAATCACCGTGGTGTTTTCTTTATTTGGGGGTGGGAGCGATTACCACATCGTCCCAGTCCCCACTTACTTACTCCCACTGTAAGCCTCACTGCTCATGAACTGTCTTCATTCAAAGACAGCACTGGGGAGGAAGCAGAGTACATGAGGACAGGCTTTCCAACAATGCTTTGATAGTTCAGACTGCTGCTTTTAGTTTTAAACATACATAAAACACTAATTGCATTAGCTTGTTTCTCCTCTCTGGAGACGAAAGGAATAGGTTGCTTACCTTGCAAGCATTTGTCTGTAGCATGTAGTACTGTAGATGTACATGCTTTGCATACTCCTGCCACCTAGTGTTGGGCTCGGACGTTTGCAAGTGGGGTTTTTCAAAGAAGTATTTCGAGTCACGTCTATAAAAGGGTTGGAAAGGTCACGTGGGAGACCTCACAATGCACAGGCAGTGGTCCCCCTAACAATGTCTCATGCACATCAGTGTGTTGGAACTAATGGCAGTCCATTTAGCTCTACAATCTTTTAAAACAAGAATTCACACAAAGTGGTTCTCATCTGAATGGACAACATGACTGCCATGTAGAACATACAAAAACAGGAGGCGCTAACTGCATCTGTCCAAGTTGGCACAGGCAATTAGAAATATGGTGATTTGTCACCAAGTATAATTTTTGGTGGAACATCTCTAGGATGCGGACAACAACTTTTCAGATTTACTCAGTAGGAGGAGTCAACAAACACACTAATTGGAGATCAACCCCCAGGTGCTCAGTTAGTTAGCTCAATCATTACTTTCCAGCATTGAGGCAAGCCAGAGATGCACCTGTTCCCCACACAAGATCACACAATGCAAAACCTTTGTGTCCAGGTAGCTCTACCCATGGTCCATGGGCAGTGCTCTATGGATCAGCTGGTTAGGGATATTTGTAATGCTTTTCCCAAGCCAACACTGATTTAATGCATCATCATGAAAATGTGGCACATACCAATGATGTTGATCCTCATTGCTCCCTATCCTGAGCTCACCAAGCATAGTTCTCTTTCCTACTAGAGATGTGCAGCCGCCCTTAAGAAAAGCTGCAAGTTCACTTATTACGGATATTAGAACACCCCTACCTCAGAGCAGCTCAATCTTGTGATTTTGCACCTGCATCAATCATAACATAAAACCCTTGATGGTCACAGTAGAAAATATTATTTGCTAGCTCTTAAACCTGTAAAAAGTAGAGCAGGTCTACTCTTAAATAGGTGTACAATTGGCAGCTATAGGAACCGACCCACAAAATAGAGTAGACCAGTCCATCTTCAAAAATCCTTTTGTTATACCCTTTATGTAAGGGCTTAAAAGGGCAATTTCTTCTACATTACATAAGAGGGCACTTCCTTCTACCCTATCACCACTCTCTTCATGGAACTTTAATATTGGTCTTACTTTACTTGCATGCCCCGTTTTTGAGTCCCTGCATTCATGGCCGGAGGTGGCTTTCCTGGTATTCATTACTTCCCTTCTCAGAGTAAGTGAATTACAGGCATTGTCCATTAAAAAATCTTTTATACAAGTACACAAAGGCAGAGTTGTCCTTCAGGTACACCCTTGATTGTCACCAAAAAAGTCTTACCCTTTCACAGGGCTGGCTTTTGCGCTGGTGGTGCCCGGTGCGACAATCTTTTTTAGTGCCTCTCCCCCCACTCCCATGACCACCTCCTCAGATTCCCTCACTACCACCCGGCAAAAGGGCCCATCTGCCCATAGCCCCTCTCTCGCTCACATTTCATTTGTTTTAACACTCTGGTAAAGGCTTGCTTTACTAATCCACTCAGCTATCCATTTTAAATACAGATCTGTTCTTTGCAGCAGGCATTTTAACCTTCTGCGCTACTTTATGGAGAGTCAAAACTGCCACTAGACAAAACTCTGATCTCTCTCTAGCAGGAACATTAATCACAAGAGTTATCTTGACATTTTTATTGCTGCCTGAAATCTGGGCACACATGGAACTCTGCATCAGCTGCTTTGAAATCGTACTTTAATGCTAAACAACGCCCCACCTGCGGCCAGAGCCCCCCCCTCCAGGTCAGCGCCCAGTGCGGCCACACTGCCCTAAAGCCAGCCCTGCCCTTTAATGTCACTCAGTCTATTGACTTGCTTTCTTTCTTCTACATGCACAGTTAGTTGCAGAAAAATCTGTACATACTTTAGATGCTACTTTCAATACAGATGGTTCAGCACCAATCATCAACAAAGCGTATCATTCTTAGTTAAATGGTTCAGCACAAAAAAAACCTGACAGTAATATTTCAAATAGTATATCAGTCTGCACAAGTTATATGCGATTAATCTCGCAGTAGTTCACTTGGGGAACGTTCTACAAGATTAATCGCTGCGTCTATGCACACGGACATAGATGAATTTATTCAATATTAGATAGCCCGGAAAGGGTCGAACAAAATTTGAAAACCCATAAGACATCGGTTCCTTGCACAAAGTGACGTGCTTGAGGTAAAATTATAAGGATATACAAGGCAGAGTGACACACGGGATTTCAACACATTACCAATTTAAAAAAAAAAACTTTGTATTAAGTCTGGAATGGAAAGACTTGGAAGAAAGCCCTGAAGAAGTCCATGAGGATGAAAAGGGTTGGCTACTGTTTTTAAGGAGACTTTAGAAGAAGATATGAATAAAGAATTTGCTTTGAACTATACTTATTGCAGTCTCTGAATAACGTGTGCAGACTGATGTAGTATTTGAAACATTACTGTCAAAAAGTTTTTTGTGCTGAACCATTTTGAACTAAGAATAATACACTTTGTTGATAATTGGTGCTGAACCATCTGCATTGAAAGTTGCTTAAGGAGTTTTTCTCCATTTGGAAATTGAAGGGGGCAAATTTTCCGGTTCTGAGCACCAAGCAGATGTTAGATTAAAAAAAAAACACTGAAGTGGTAGGTGCGGTAATATATTGCCTCAGCCTCCATCCTTGTATAAATTTGTTATATAGTTTAGATGCTAGTACTACTCTCAAGTATTAGCCCCTTCGCTGCTAGGCCTTTTCCTCCCCCTGTGCTCAGCCTTTTTTGGCTATTTGGGGTAGTTCACGCTTAGGCCCCTGTAACTTTTTGACCACATAAGGTATCCACGCCAAATTTGCGTCCTTTTCTTCCAACATCTTGGGGATTTTAAAGGTACCCAGGGTTTGTTGATTCCCCTGGAGGGGACCCAGAAATTAGCCAAAATACAGCTAACGTTTTTTTGGGGGGGGATGGGAAAAAAGTGCTGCAGAAGAAAGCGTCTGTTTTTTTTCCCTGCAAATGGTATCAACAAAGGGTTTGTGGTGCTGAAATCACCATCTTCCCAGCTTTCGGGGACTGACAGACTTTTGTCAGAAAACCAAAATGTTTATACACAGTTTTGGCATTTTACTGAGACAGCCTATTTTTGTGCTTTTAACCTCCTTCCAGTTATTGGTAGAAATGGGTATGAAAGCAATAATGGATCCTGAAAAGCTATACATTTCAGAAAAGTAGACAAAATTCTTAATTCAGCAATCGGTCATTTGTGTAGATCCTTCAAGGTTTTTTTATAGAAAGTGACAGCTGAAAATAGGAAAAATTAAAAAGGAGTTGAAAAACACAGCCATTTGTGCCAACGTTCTCACCTGTAACTTCTTCTAAGTATGACAGATTTTTGAAAGCAATATACCACTCTATCCGCTGGACCCTTCTGGTTGTGGGGATATATAGGACTTGTAGATTCACCAAGAACCTAAGGAACTCAGAGCCAATAACTGAGCAGCGTCTTGCAATGGTTTTTTATTTTGTACTGGGTATATAGCAATTCATTTGGGAAAATAAAAACAGTGAAAAATCGGTATGAAAGACACCTATGTATTTCAGGAATGGTAACAAAATATAGAGTTTAGAAACAGTAGCTATTTGCACATCTCCGAAATTGTTGGTACCCATACTAGCATGTGAATTATAGGACATTTTTCAAAGAGACTTCTTTTTTACACATTGTCTTACATTTGGAAGGCAGAAATGCATCGAAAGTCAATAGGTAATAACAGTTGCTCTACAATCCTGTGTTCCCATAAGTCTCCAAATAAAAATGGTACCTCACTTGTATGGGTAGGTCTTGTGCCCGCGACAAGAAAGGGCCCAAAACACAACGTGGACACTCCACATTTTTACAGTGAAAACTGTCCCTTTTTTTGCAAAGTGCCTAGCTGTGGATTTTGAACCTAGCTCAGCCGGCACCGAGGGAAATCTAGCAAACCTATACATTTTTTAAACCTAGACACCCAGAGGAATCTAGGATGGGGTGACTTGAATGGCTCTCACCAGGTTCTGTTACCCAGAATCCCTTGTAAACCTCAAACTAAAAAAACCACATTTTGCCCATAGTTCTGTGATGAAAAGTTCTGGAATCTGCGTGGGTCCACAATCTTCCACACACCCTGCATTCTCCAAAGTCTTCCGATAAAAATGGTACCTCACTTGTGTGGGTAGGCCTAGTGCCCGCGACAGGAAGCGGCCCAATACGCAACATGGACACACCACATTTTTACAGTGAAAACTGACCAATTTTTTGCAAAGTGCCTAGCTGTAGATTTTGAACCCTCGCTCTGCTGGCACCTATGGAAACCTAGCAAACCTATACATTTTTTAAACTAGACACAAAGGGGAATCCAGGATGGGGTGAATTGTGTGGCTCTCACCAGGTTCTGTTACCCAGAATCCCTTGCAAACTTCAAACTTTGGCAAAAAAAAAAACATTTTCATTACATTTCTGTGATGGAAAGTTCTCAAATCTGCATGGATCCACAAAATTCTACACACCCCGCATTCTCCAAAGTCTTAGATAAAAATGATACCTCACTTGTGTGGGTAGACCTAGTGCCCACGACAGGAAACGGCCCGAAACGCAACGTGGACACACCACATTTTTACAGTGAAAACTGACCTTTTTTTTGCAAAGTGCCTAGCTGTAGACTTTGAACCCTAGCTCTGCCAGCACCTAGGGAAACCTAGCAAACCTATACATTTGTCAAATCTGGACACCCAGGGGAATTCAGGATGGGGTGACTTGTTTGGGTCTCACCAGGTTCTATTACCCAGAAGACCTTGCAAACCTCAAACTTTATTAAAAAAAACACATTTTCCTCATTTTTCTGTGATGGAAAGTTCTGGAATCTGCGTGGATCCACAAAATTCCACCCACCCCGGATTTCCCTAAGTCTTCCGATAAAAATGGTACCTCACTTATGTGGGTAGGCCTAGTGCCCGCAACAGGAAACGGCCCAAAATGCAACATGGACACCACATTTTTACAATGAAAACTGACCCCTTTTTTGCAAAGTGCCTAGCTGTAGATTTTGAACCCTAGCTCTGCCGACACCTAGGGAAACCTAGCAAACCTATACATTTTTGAAAACTAGACACCCAGGGAAATCCAGGATGGGGTGACTTGTGTGGCTCGCACCAGGTTCTATTACCCAGAATCCTTTGCAAAGCTCAAACTTTGTAAAAAAAAAAAAAAAAAACATTTTCCTCACATTTCCGTGATGGAAAGTTCTGGAATCTGTGTGGATCCACAGAATTCCACCCACCCCGCATTCCCCAACGTCATCCGATAAAAATGGTACCTCACTTGTGTGGGTAGGCCTAGTGCGTGCTTCAGGAAACGGTCCAAAACGCAACATAGACACACCACATTTTTACAGTGAAACCTGACCCCTTTTTGCAAAGTGTCTAGCTGTAGATTTTGAACCCTAGCTCTGCCGGAACCTAGGGAAACCTAGCAAACCTATACATTTTTGAAAACTAGACACCCAGGTGAATCCAGGATGGGGTGGCTTGTGTGGCTCTCGCCAGGTTCTGTTACCCAGAATCCCCTGCAAACCTCAAATTTAGCTGACAAAAATCACTTTTTCCACACATTTTTGTGTGGGATCACCGTGCCGGCACAAATGTCCTACCACCCAGCGTTCCCCTTGTTCTCCTGAGTAAAATGATACCTCACTTGTGTGGGTGGACCAAAGGCCTGTGACTGGGAAGGGCCAAAAACATAGGGATTAAGGGTATAGCACCGCGAATTCAAAGCGCTACATTTTTTTAAAAATACGTTTTTAGCTGATTCTGCATTGGACAGCCATACAAGTGAGGTATAATTTTTATCGGGAAACCAAGGGGAACGCTAGGTGGTAGGACATTTGTGCCGGCACAGTGATCCCACATAAAAATGTGTGGAAAAAGTGCTTTTTTCAGCCAAATTTGAGGTTTGCAGGGGATTCTGGGTAGGAAAACATTGGGGGATCCACAAAAGCCATATCTCACTAGACTCCCCAGCGTGTCTAGTATTCAGAAATATGTGGGTTTGGTAGGTTTCCCTAGATGGCCGCGATCCCACCCCCCCCCTGCAAAACCAGGTCGTTTTATGATAGGTAATTTCGAAGTGTCCATAGTACGATTTGGGCCGTTTCCTGTTGCAACCACTATGCCTACCCACACAAGTGAGGTACCATTTTTATCGGGAGACCTGGGGGAACGCTAAGAGGTAGGAAATTTGTGTCAGCCCGGTGATCCCACAACTTTCCCACACAGAAAAGTTAGGAAAATGTCATTTTTTTCAGCTAAATTTGAGGTTTGCAGGGGATTCTGGGCAGGGAAACGTTGGGGGATCCACGCATGCCATACCTGACTGGACTCCCCAGGGTATCTAGTTTTCAGAAATGTGTGGGTTTTGTAGGTTTCCTAGATGGCCGCTGAGACCGGGGCCAAAAACCCAGGTACCCTCCTTGCAATACCAGGTCGTTTTGTGATAGGTAATTTATTTTTTTTAAATTAAATTTTTATTGTAATAATCAACAGTGATCTGCGTATACAGTTTTACATGTAAGGTGTCATTCCTTTACAGTCAATCAAAGCACAGTTTGCATTAGTATATTCAATTCTTTGGTTATGCTACATGTCTTCCTCTGATTCGTTGTGTGATAGGTAATTTTGATGTCTCCACAATACGTTTTGGGCCCTTGCCTGTCGCCGGTACTTGACCCACCCACACGAGTGAGGCACCATTTTTATCGGGAGACTTTGGAGAATGCAGGGTGTGTGGAAGATTGTGGACCCACGCAGATTCCAGAACTTTCCATCGCAGAAATGTGGGGAAAATGTTTTTTTTTTTTTTTTACAAAGTTTAAGGTTGGAATGGATTCTGGGTAACCGAACCTGGTGACAGCCACACAAGTCACCCCATCAGTGATTCCCCTGGGTGTCTAGTCTTCAGAAATGTATAGGTTTGCTAGGTTTTCCTAGGTGCCGGCAGAACTAGGGTTCAAAATCTACAGCTAGCCACTTTGCAAAAAAAGGGTCAGTTTTCACTGTAAAAATGTGGTGTGTCCAAGTTGCGTTTTGGGTCGTTTCCTGTCGCGGGTAGTACGCCTGCCCAAACAAGTGAGGTACCATTTTTATCTGGAGACTTTGGGAATGCTGGGTGGGTGGAAGTTTGTGGATCCGCACATATTCCAGAACTTTCCATCACAGAAATGTGAGTAAAATGTTTTTTTTTTTTTTTTTACAATGTTTGAGGTTTGCAAGGGATTCTGGATTCCCCTGGGTGTCTAGTTTTCAAAAATGTATAGGTTTGCTAGGTTTCTTTAGGTGCCGGCTGAGCTAGGATCCAAAATCCACAGCTAGGCCCCATGCCAAAAAAGGGTCAGTTTTCACTGGAAAGTTGTGATGTGTCCACGTTGCATTTTGGGCCGTTTCATGTTGCTGGCACTCAGCCTACCCACACAAGTGTGGTTGGAAGTTTGTTGCTCCCCTTAGATTTCAGAACTTTCCATCACAGAAATGTGAGGAAAATGTGTTTTTTTTAAAACTAAGTAGAGATTTGCCAGAGATTCTGGGTAACAGAACCTGGTGAGAGGCACACAAGTCAACCCATCCTGGATTCCCCTTAGTGTCTTGTTTTCAAAAATATACAGGTTTGCTATGTTTCCCTAGGTGCCGGCTGCGTTAGGACCCAAATTCCACAGGTAGGCACATTTAGAAAAAATGTCAGTGCCTAGTGGGCTCTCTGCCCCCATCTGCCTCCTGGGGATGGGGGGTGACGGGGGGGGGGGACTGTGGCATCTTTTTTAGAGGGGTGGGGGCATTGGCATACCCATTATGGGCAGCCCCCACCCCTGAATTTTGAAAAAAAAATGTATCCCTGGTGCCTAGACTGGCATTTTTTTTGGGGTTGGGGCATTGGCATGCCCATTCTGGGCAGCCCCCACCCCTATGTATAAAAAAATCCCTGGTGCCTAGTGGACTTTCTGCCCCCCCGGGGGGCAGATCAGGGGCTACTGCCCCCATCTGCCTCCTGTGGGGGCAGAAAGACTGGCAGTTTTTTTGGGGGGTGGGGGCATTGGCATGCCCATTCTGGGCAGCCCCCACCCTGAACTTTGGGGGAAAAAATCCCTGGTGCCTAGTGGGCTTTCTGCCCCCTCGGGGGAACAGATAAGGAGCTATTGCCCCAGAGGGGGCAGAAAGACTAGCATTTTTTTTAGGTGGGGGCATTGGCATGCCTATTTTGGGCAGCCCCCACCCCTACGTATATATTAAAAAAAATCCCTGGTGCCTAGTGGGCTCTCTGCCCCCCGGGGGCAGATCAGGGACTATTGCCCCCATCTGCCTCCTGGGGGGGCATAAAGTCTTTTGCCTTCTTTGGGGGGGTCTGGGCAGCCCCCACCCCTGGCCTATAAAAAATGATCCCTGGCGTCTAGGGTGCTTTCTGCCCCCCACCTCCCAGGGGAGGGGGGCAGAAAGACTGGCTGTGGCAAAATTTATTGGGGGAGCAAAGGCCCTTGCCCAAGGGGCCACTCCCCCCTCCCTGGTGGCTAGTTGGTGGATCCCAAGCAGGGATCCACTAGGGAAGGGTACCATTGGAAAGGGAAGATTCTCCCCTTTCCAACAATACCCCTCCCAAGTGTTTCGGTGCTCGGGGGGCTGAGATAGCCCCACGAGCACTGAAACTAAGTTTGAGTTTCATTTTCAATGCAATGACGTCAGCGCGCCATGCATGCGATCGTCATTGCATTGGAAATGAAAAAACAGACTCGGGATTTTGGAGAAGCTCATCCCCACCTCCCGAGGCGAACAAAAAAAAAAAAAAAAAAAAAAAAAAAGGAAATCCCTCTGCTGTCTGCAGCAGAGGGATTTAGTGCCCTTGTACTCATGACGGAATGGTTCACATGGCACAGGAGCACTGGTACTCAGGACGGAACAATTCCGTCATGAGCACCGAAAGGGTTAGGTTGACCATACATGTTCATCAGAAAAACAAAAACAACTGTTTGATGCGTTTGCTCGACCACACAATGGCAACCAAATTTCAAAAGCTGGCCATGCCAGATTGGATCTGTGCCTAGGGCTCATTCTTCCCGCAAGAACAGTGTCACAACGGCTATTCTAGACAATATTCTATTAGCAAGCAGCTGCTACTTGGTCATCAATTCACACTTTCACTAAGCATTACTGTGTGGACAACCATGTCTGACAACAAGCACACGTCTGACAAACTGCACTTAAAATACTGCTCAACATGTCTTCCACTGCTGTTCAACAAGTCTCCCACTGCTGCTCGCAAGCCATCACTTTAGGGATTTGGTACTACTTTTCAGACTATGCATAGCACGTGCTCCACACTATTTAACACAGGTGTGAGTTTACTGCAGTTTGGATGACTCATGTAAGGAAAATGCTACTTACCAGTATACATCTGTTCTTGGCATGTAGAGCTGCAGAATATCATACTTTTGCATAGATCGCCATCTGGTGTTGGGCTCGGATGCTTGCACTTTGTTGTTGTCTTGGAAGAAGTCTTTTGTAGTCACGAGATAGGTGACTCCTCCCTTGGACGATTAGTGCGCATGGGCATCGACTCCATCCTCAGATTGTTTTTCGCCATGATGGGAAATGATGGAGTTGTAAGAAACAGAAAAGATGTCCATGTGAATGTATCCAAGTAAGATAACACAGGAACAGGTACAGGTTCCGGGGAGGCGGGTGGGCGTATGATATTCTGCAGCTCTACATGCCAAGAACAGATGCATACTGGTAAGTAGCATTTTCCGTTTGAGGCATATGAGCTGCAGAATTCATACTTTTGCATAGACTGTACAGCAGTGTCTCCCCTAGCAGTGGTCACCTGTACCTGTTGCAGTGGTTTGGAAAAGTGTCTTAAGAACAGCCTGACCTACAGAAGCCTGTTGCTTGGCCTGCACGTCTACACAATAGTGTTTGGTGAAGGTGTGTGTAGTAGACCATGTCGCTGCTTTACAAATGTCTTCTAGGGAATGTTCCCTAAGAATGCCATGGAAGCCCCTAGTTTGCGTGTTGAGTGCGCTCTAGGGGTAATTGTTAATGTGCGTTTTGCCTTCTGGTAGCATATTTGAATGCATTTGACTATCCACCTGGCAATTCCAGATTTGGAGATAGGGTTGCCTTTATGAGGTGGAGAGAAAGCTACAAACAGTTGGTTTGTCTTTCTAAAAGGTTTAGTCCTGTCAATATAATAAAGTAAAGCTCTTTTGACGTCAAGTGTGTGAAGAGCGCTCTCTGCTACTGAATCTGGGTTTTGGAAAAACACTGGTAACTCTACAGATTGATTAAGATGGAAAGCAGAGATTATTTTGGGAAGGAATTTAGGGTTTGTTCTAAGAACCACCTTGTTACGATGTATTTGTAAGAATGGTTCTTGTATGGTTAAAGCCTGGATCTCACTTAATCTCCTGAGAGAGGCGATTGCTACAAGGAAAGCTACTTTCCATGTAAGAAACTGTAGTTCACCTTTGTGTAAAGGTTCAAATGGGGGACCCATGAGTCTGGTAAGGACAATGTTTAGGTTCCACACTGGGGAGGGTGGCAGTGTGGGAGGAATTATTCTCTTAAGGCCTTCCATAAAGGCTTTGATAGCGGGTACTCTAAACAATGACAAATGTCTGTTTTGCAGGTAGGCGGCAAGGGCAGCTAGATGTAATCTTATGGATGAGTATGCTAGATTACATCTTTGTAGATGCAACAAATAGCAAATGATATTTTTGAATGGAAGCATCTAGCGGGTCAATTTGGTTGTTGTTATTGCAGTAAATGACAAATCTTTTCCATTTGGCTGCATAACAAGCTCTAGTAGTAGGGCGTCTGGCTTCTTTGATAATGTTCATACAGTCCGGTGGGAGTTTTAGGTAACCGAATTCTAGGACTTCAGGAGCCAGATTGCTAGATTCAGTTGTGCTGGATCTGGGTGCCTTATCTCTCCATGGTTCTGGGTTAGCAGGTTTGGGGAGAGATGTAGTTTTTGGTGTGGAGCTACTTAGAGTTCTATGAGTGTTGTGAACCATGGTTGCCGTGCCCAAGTGGGAGCGACTAGGATCATTTTGAGAGACTGTTTGAGCTTGCGTACTACTAGGGGAATGAGTGGAATTGGCGGAAAAGCGTATGCAAATCTGCCTGACCAGTTCATCCATATCGCATTGCCTTTGGACAACGGGTGTGGAAACCTGGCAGCGAAGGTTGGGCATTTTACGTTTGCGGCGAACAGATCTATGTCTGGGTGGCCCACATGTGGAAAAATGGTTGAAGAACATGAGGATGAAGTTCCCATTCGTGTATCTGCTGTGTCTGACGACTTAGCAGATCCGCAATCTGATTGTGCACTCCTGGAAGATGTTGTGCCAGAAGATATATGTTTTGCGGAATGGCCCATCTCCATATGCTTTGCGCTAGATGAGATAGCTGCAAAGAATGTGTTCCTCCTTGTTTCTGTATGTAATACATTGCTGTCATATTGTCCGTGCGGACTAGGACTGTTTTGTTGAGGAGATGTGCTTGGAATGATTTTAGAGCAAGAAATATTGCCAGTAGTTCTAGGTGATTGATGTGGAGCCCTTTTTGTTGAGTAGTCCACCTGCCCTGAATTGTGTGGGTTAGGAGATGAGCTCCCCATCCGGTGAGTGATGCGTCTGCTGTTAGCACTATCTGTGGAAGTGGCTCTACGAACGGCCGCCCTTTGGAAAGGTTTTGTGTGTTCCACCACTGCAGAGAGCGATGTGTGCGGCTGTCCACCAACACCAGATCTGTAAGTTGAGCTTGATTCCACTGACGTGCTAAGCATTCTTGTAAGGGGCGCATCTGAAGTCTTGCGTGAGGTACTATGAAAATGCAAGAGGCCATCATTCCTATGAGCTGCATAAACACTCGAGCTGGAAGGGAGTGTTGGGGTTGAAATATTTTGATGAGGGTTTGCATACTGGTTATCCTGGCTGGATTGGGGTATGCTAGAGCTTTGGAAGTGTCTATTGTGGCCCCTAGATACTGATGTAGGTAGGAGGGCTGTAGATGTGACTTGGAGTGGTTTATTGTGAACCCCAAGTGGTGTAGCAGCTGAATTGTTTGGTGAGTGTGATGAACACACTGACTGTGTGACTTGGCTTTTATCAGCCAGTCGTCCAGGTATGGGAACACATGGATTTGCTGTCTTCGCAAGTGTGCGGCTACTACGGCGAGACACTTTGTGAAGACCCGGGTGCTGTGGTTACTCCAAATGGGAGAACCTTGAACTGATAGTGGTGTCCGTCCACTGTGAATCTTAGATATTTCCTGTGAGCAGGGTGTATGGGAATATGGTAGTAGGCGTCCTTGAGATCTAATGTGGCAAGGAAGTCGCCTGGTTGCAGCAGTGGAAGGACCTGTTGGAGAGTGATCATGTGAAAGTGATCTGACTGTAAATAGAAATTGAGAGGCCTGAGAGTACCGTCCTTCTTGGGGATAAGAAAGTACAGGGAGTAAACCCCTGTCCCTTGATGTTCCAGGGGAACTGGTTCTATTGCATGCTTTTGAAGCAGTGAGAGAACTTCCTGTTTGAGAAGTGTTAGATGTTCCGTGGACATTGGACGCTGTTTGGGCGATATGTGGGGGGGAGTTGCAGTAAGTTCCAGGCAGTAACCATACTGGATAATTTGTCTTACCCACCTGTCTGTAGTGATGGAATTCCAGACAGGTAGGAACTGTGAGAGTCTTCCTCCGACCGGAGTGGAATGGTCTGGAGGGAGCGGAGGGAAGTCATTGTTTGTTAGTGGGGGAGGTGCGAGTGTTGTTACCTCGGCCTCTCCCTTTGCTGTTATTTCCCCTGTACCCACCTCTGAAATATCCCTTGTTGGGGGATGTTTGTGTGGGACTTTTATAGGAGGAGGAAGCAGTGTCTGTGCTGATGTTTTTGGATGCGCCCCTATAAAAGGAGGGACGAAAGGAGCCTTGTGTAGATGGAGACTGTAATGCTCCCATAGACTTTGCCGGCTCAGTGTCTTTTTTCATTTTTTCTAAGGCTGTGTCTACAGCTGGTCCAAAAAGTTGTTCCTGATTGAACGGTTGATTCAGTATAGTAGTTTGCACCTCTTGTTTGAACCCAGAAATGCGCAACCAAGCATGTCTTCGTAATAACACGCTAGTGTTGATTGATCTAGATGCAGTGTCTGCTGCATCGAGGGCACATTTAATGGATGCGTTTGTGATTAACTAACTGAATCAAATCATTGGCTTTGGCCTTGTATTGGTCAGGTAAATGTTGCATTAGGCCCTCAAGCTCGTCGCAGTGAGCCCCATCATATCTGGCAAGTAATGCCTATGCATTAGCTATCCTCCAGTGATTAGCTGCCTGGGCGGCAACTCGTTTGCCTGAAGCGTCTAGTAATTTAGACTCTGTCTGGAGGTGGAGCATCACCGGAGGTCTGAGAGTTGGCACGCTTCCTAGCATTGGTCACTACTAGGGAATCTAAGGGGAGTTGTCCTTTAATGTAGGTGGGATCATTGGGGGCGGGTTTATATTTTTTGTCAATCCGAGGATTGAGGATCCTGGTCCTGACAGGGTCTTTGAAGATGTCTGGAGCATGTTTGATGCCATCTTTCAGCATGGGTAATGTGTGTACCGTCTTTTGTGATTGTGCAAAAGTGCAGGAAGTCTTCCTCTGTGGGGTCTGAATGCATTTGAACACCATGATATTGGGCAGCCCTATGAATGAGTTGACTAAACCCAATGTTGTCATCTGGGGGAGATGGCCTTGTTGGGTATGCATCCTGATCAGGAAGGTCTGGAGGATGTACAGGGTGATTGTAGTCGTCCCATGTGTCCTGTGGTATGCTAGTGTCATCATCAGGATCATCGAAAGTGTCATTATGTCCACCCCCACCCCCCAAGTCATCCTCATCCTGTGGTGGTGGGGAGTATGGATGAAGTGTGGGAGAGTTTGGAGGAGAGAAAGGCTTAGTAGGAAGAACAGGAGAAGAGGGTCTTATTGGTGAAGTTGCACAGTCTCTTTTCTTCACAGGCACCTCAGGGATGTGTGGGGTGTCGAATTTCCTCTTGTTCTGCGGGATATTGATAATATGGCCTGTTTTAGGGTCCACGTGCAGTGTTTTCTGTTTGGGATCGATAGGCTCCGGTAGAAACAGTTCTTCCTGGTTGGCGTCTCCCTTTGGCGCCGATTTTTTCGGTTCCGAACGCGGTTTAGATTTCTGCTCTGGAGCCTTAGAAGGGGTTTTTGGGTCCTTCGGCTTCGACGTGGAGTCCAAAATCTTTTTGGGATCCGAAGGTTGTCGAGGTTTCTTCGGATTCGAGGCCTTATGTTCTTTCGGTGCCGAAGTGCTCGGTGCCGAGGCCTTTTTGGGGAGAGCGGGAGTAGGATGTGTTCCCGCTTTCGGCACCGACTGTTTTTGGGGCACCGACGTGCGGCTTGCTCGGTCCCGAGCTGCCAGAAGGCTTCTCCTTTGTCTTCGGAGCCGGGCCCAGAGGCGGGGCTTCTGAAGTTTTCTTTGGGTCACGACTAAGGCCTTCAGGCGAAGTCTTGACCAGAGCCTTCTTTTTTTCGGGTGGGGCTGGGGTAGGGGCAGTTGTACTCACTCGTTGACCTGGGGTGATGTGGTCAGCGGAGTCGGAGTCATCTGCATCGGATACGATCTCGAGATCCTCCGAATCCTCTGCCTCTGGAACGTCGGGGCCTTCGTCGAAGATGTCTTCTGGCACCAATGCAGCCCGTTGCGCCATAACGTGTCGTCGAGCCTGGCGATCACGGTTAGTCTTCTTGGAGCGGAAGGAGGCACAGGCTTGGCAATGTTTTTCCTCGTGTTCGGGCGAGAGACAAAGGTTGCAGACCTTGTGTTGGTCGCTGTGTGGGAATTTAGCTCCACACTGGGGGCATTTTTTTAAATGGAGTCCTTTCCATTAGCCGTAGGCCCAAAAGGTGTCGATAGGCCCAGCGGCCTGCGTCGACGACCGGAAGCGTCGAAGGGCACGCGAACGAAAACAATACCGTCGAGTTTGCGATGATTTGCGCGTCGAAAAGGTTTGGAAAAACACGGTACCGAACCGGAGCGCTGAAGTTACATCCGAACCCGATGGCGGAAAAAACCAATCTGAGGATGGAGTCGATACCCATGCGCACTATCATCCAAGGGAGGAGTCACCTATCTCGTGCCTACAAAAGACTTCTTCCAAGACAACAACAAAGTGCAAGCATCCGAGCCCAACACCAGATGGCGATCTATGCAAAAGTATGAATTCTGCAGCTCATATGCCTCGAACATATTGTTTTCCTCTCTGGTCTCAAACAAAAAGAATAAGTAATTGTGCAAACAATGTTTTCTCTTATGAATTCTTACATCCAGGGTTAACATCCTCCTGCTGAATGATGCATTGCACTCCCTTGCAGGACACCTACGCTAGCCTATGCCCTGCGGAGTTCTCTAAAGGCCAGAGGTTGAAATGCGTCGACTTATTGGACCAACGAATTTGGACATTAAATTCTTCCCAGAGTCCCCAGAAGAGCTATATTTTATTCAACTGAGAAGGCCCCCGTACACTCTTGTCTATACCATGACCATATAACATTGAAAGTTGGACATTTAATATAAAAAGCTTGTTTACCGCGAGCATTGACAATAAAAGTATTGACTAGAGGTTGACTAGAACAACTTTATGCAACAAACAATGCGAAGTTCTTTCAAATAGTCCGTTCGTGAAATCAGTTATTTTGTATACTTTTTATCACCGTTATAATCTGATAGAGGTATCCAGATCTATTCACTTTGGTGTAACCACTGTTCTCCCCCTATTCACTGTTTGATTGGGGTCAGGGGGGTGGGTACAGGTCTAGTTCACTCTGATTAAAAACCTGTTTAACTATAGCAATGATTTATTAAAATGCTCTGTTCTATAGTTTTGACAAAAAGATAAAACTGTAATAAATAAGTCGTACAATGTGGATTGACAATCAATTGGTGGAGTGTGTGACAGAGTTCCTGCATTCAGGAGTTTTTGAAAGTAAACAATTGACTCAAAGACATGCTGGGGGGCATTCTCAATTTAATGACGCGTGGGGGAGAGGGTGTAGGGCTGGGAGAACAGTTGAATCCAACTACAATGCTCTGGAAAAATTTGATTTTGTTAATTAAGCACATCGTAGTAGAAATCTGACAAAAGTTACGTTGCAAAAAAGATTTGGATAGCTGGATTATGGCAATCAAGTGAATCTGTTGTGGAAGACTAGCAGGTCTGTAGTCAGTGAATGTAATCAGTTTAACTTTCATGTAAGATCTTGAAGATGGCCCTATAAATAACAGGACAGTTCGGCTATTTAAATATGAGCTCACAGCATTCTCTATTACTTGTAGATAGGGCTCCTGGTTTTATGGTTTTTATTTTCTTAACATTTCCATCTGTATTTGTCAATATTTATTTTGGGGCCTTTTTATTTGTATTAATCCATATTTATTTTATGGCATGAGAATAAATGTAGTCGTAAAATGGTATATTTCTACAATTAGTTAACTGATAAACAACACTAGTATTTTGATGGCTGTTGGCTTTCAGCAAATTAAGCAGTCAAATATGACAAAACACTACACAGACAGGTAAATATTAGTATTATATACAAATATATGTTAAATGCCTATATTTGAGTCCCATCCTGTTTTTAGATCCATATGGCGCCTATCTGCTTAGAAGATGGACAAAGAGTCACTCACAAGAAGCACAATTTTCTGTATTTTTCCACTTTTAAAAATAAATGCAAGCAGGAAATAGATTGGTTTCTGTCTGTATTTATCTGTAAAAATCAGTAAAAACGGAAAACTGGAAGCCTTACTTATAGAGTAGTTTTCTAGAGCGATAGAGGTGTTGGGGCATCCAGAGGTGACAATAAGGGTTGTAATCAAATAACCAAAAGGCTACGTAGGCCGACTGTGGCTGGTCCGATGCTGAACACAAACAGACTGATGTGTTAAGTTGTTTGGCTGGAAAAAAGTGAAATCAAGATGGAACACCTTTTGATGGGAACGTGTGAGAAAAAGAAATGACACGTGGTAATAGGTATGCATGTAAGGTGATGTGAAGGTGACAGGTCTGAATTAGAAACCCTTACATGTGCGGCCAAAGATTTGCCAATATTTATGCAAACTAAAAAGTATGGTAGAGGGGCTAGTGATATGGAGACATTCATGATTGAAGCATATTTAACAAACACAGAATAGCTAAGGTACAACATTCTGTTCTCTATTACAACCGTCTCTTCTCTATTTTGTGTTCTGAGAGGGATTGTGGAGTGTGTTTATGAATTTAAATGTGAGCTATGCACAGTCTGTGGTATGGGGTGTGTTAAAAGGTTTTTCTGAAATGTATATAGAGGAAAGATTATGTCGTAAGGTTGTACCTTTTTGAAGGCGGGATGGACTCAATTACCCTTCTGTGATCACATTTTTTAATTAAGCTACAGAATGTGGTGTTTTGTACTGAGTGTCACTACCTGGACATTGGCTTGCCCGAGGTACTGTAGAGCATTTGTAATAAACCCATGTTTGGAAATCACCAGTGTACTGCTAGTCACTTCACACTGATTGGAGCAGACTTACCCCACTTTCAATGATGGGGCTGGAGCACATACTTCCTAATCAAAGCAACAGAACAGGATTAACCCTATCAAATACATACATGCCAATATGCTTGAAAATCCATATATTAAGACAACGTCAGCAAGGAGCTCATATTGTACGTCCCTAGTAATGGGCCTGGCCTGCAGACATACCTTGCCAGCAACAGCGACTGGTCTGTCGAAGATCCCATGCATGCCCAGTATGGCAGATTGCGGAGGATTGATGATGGGTGTCCCAAACATTGAACCAAAGACTCCACCATTGCTGATAGTGAAAGTGCCACCATCCATGTCTTCAATGGCCAGCTCGTTTTTACGGGCCTGTAAAAAGAACAGCAGCTCTTTTACTAAGTGTTTCTTAAGTGACTGTGTTGTACATACAGTACACGTAGCAGCAAGTTGCAGAACAAGTAACAATGTATGATAAATGATTATCCGCTACATTATGCTGCAGGACCATATATTTTACACACCAGGACCCACTGGATCATCATACCCAATACATTGTTGTATTGCAGGAAAAACACTAAATTAACGGCAGAAATCCACCTTTTTCACTATGGTCTTCCCGACTTTTGGCTGTTATTTGTATGGGCGTAAATTGCTGGCATACTTGACTCTGGACACCGGGAGGCTAGTAAACATCTCCCAGCGCATTTGTTCTAACCCCTAATCATGACAAGAATCTAGCTACCCCCAATTGGCTTAAGTTATTTTTGGGTAAAGCCACAGAGGTAATGTGTAAAAACAACCTAAGAGGCATATAAGCCAAATATTGTACATAGGCAGTAGAGAGGTTAGCAACACTCACATGAGGTGTCTTAAAACACAATATTAGGGCAGCCACTGCAACCAGAGCTGCAGCAGGCTAAAGCAAGCACATGTCTGAAACAATCATCGTCCACATTCAAAACGCCTTTAGAAAGATTATTTAAGTCACCTTAAAATGGATCCTGTAGCCCCCAAGAATTAGGTGGGAAATCGATGGAAGGAGACATGCCAAATAAAAGGCTGGCATATTTTGCAGTAACAAAAGTCACGATTTTTTATTTTATTTTACTGTTTGGCCCAGTCTCTCTCTCCCATTTTAAAAAGCTTGTTTAAAGAATAAACATCATATTCCCATGGTCCCAAAAATGGGAAACAGCTAGCCAATCCACATGCATGGCTTTCTGTAAACTAATAAAAATTGCAATTCAGTCGGAAATTTGGATTTTTGATATGAATGTCACAAAATCATTTCTAGAAAAGATGGTCACCTCTGTCTAAAGCAAACCAGCTCCATGAAATGTGCCTGGCAGGCCCTCCCCCTCTGCCACCTTCGCAGTACTTTAAGTAATCCAGATCAAAGCTGACCTAAATTACATGGGCATGCTAGCAGCATGCTAGAAGATGGAACAATCTCCTGCCATCTTGAACACTCCCTATAATAGAGATGTCTGGACTTTTGACTAAAAGTCAATAGACCTGCTGCAATGTTGGGAAGGGCCTAGCTTAAGAACTTAGCAGGCATAGGCAAAGAGCCTTTCAACAACCACTGCTGGGTTACTTCTATTTCTTGTGGCTCCCACAATTTGCAACACATGGGATGGACAGACAAAGAGGAGAGAAAGCCTGCCCGCTAACTACTGTTTGCAGGAGAGAAGGTTGAGGCCTTGTATCCTTTTCCTCCATTGTACCAGAGACTTTGAATGCAGTTCTCAAAAGGCCTGGAAGGCTGGCCTTCTGTGGTCCACAGGGAAATGCTGGATAAGCAAAGGCCCCATGGAAAATAAACCTGCAGGCTCAGTGGGGCTGGTCTTCGGCTGTGGTCTTAAATAATCAGGGAGTCGGTCTCCCCATTGTATCTGATGTTGGATTCTTCCAGAATAACTTCTGGAAGTTATATGGGTCCATTTGAAAGTTACAAAACATTTGACACAGCTGGGACTGGAAATTTGGCTGTGCCCTGAAGATGGTTAAGGAAGTCTGTCTGTAGCTGCAATCAGCCGTCTTGGTGACCCCAGAAGAGCTCCTGGGAGTTCAGGAACGTTTGAGTGAATGGGACTACATTATAACCGACTCTGCCCCTGCCCTCCGAACCTGTATGAGGCAGAGCAGTTTGTTGATAAAAGTGTTCCATTTCTGGTAGAATGGGATCTGGCGACCGATTTTGGTTATGCACGTAGATCTACATTGACTGGGCTTCCCAACTGGCTTACATGAATTTATTTAGCATTTTCTGTATAAGCTGGTTAACTCCTGATAATCTTTTCCAAGGTTGATCACCTAATGTCATTATAATCCTTATATCTTTCTTGCTAATAAATTGGTTTGGGAATTTTACAGTTTGATTTCCTGACTTTCATGTAGTGTTGGTTCTGCTAAAATATGTTACACATTTTCTCTCAGAGAAACCTGTCACTAGACACCGCAACCTGGGATAAGTACGGGAGTCCTCACTGAAACCTGCCTTTTAGGAACTGAGTTATTTAACTTTGAAGGAGCTCACCCATGTCTCTGCAAATAGTTAATATTGATTCTTATTCTAATTTATTAGAACCCCTTTCTCCGATGTCTGCCTCCAAACGTATGCTGCAGCAACTACCACAATACGAATGTACAAGCACCCCTTACATTTTTTAATCAAAACCTCTTTTGAGGTGAAGGAACCATCACAATGCTACTATGATAGGCTCCCTGGATTACAGAGTCAAGGACATATCTGAACATTTCTATAGCAATGAAGTAAGAACTCCTGGATCTCCATAATTAGTTTTGTAGGACTGCAGGAAAATCCCTATACTAACACATTACATTCTTAAGGATATGTCTGAAGAGTGCTGAGCTTCCAATCGCACGTGGAATTGTCCCTTATTATACCTGCATTCCTACTTTATTTCTCACTGGCATTTATAATACCTACCAATTATTGTGTTATGTTCCACTCAGACATCCAAGTAGGTATCCCATTCACCCCACATGATTTTGGTGCTTTTTGACTTCTACATCCCAGAGGTTACCTTTTCGCCGAGCTCGTTAATGGTTCGCTCAATGGTCGCAAAGTTCATCGACTCAACATTTCTGACCACAGGAACTACCAGACCCTATGAGAAAAGGACAAGTAGAAACCTGAAGATTGTGAACAAATTAAATGGATGCAACAGCAGCTTAACTTTGGGACACAAATGAAATGTACTACTTCAACAAAGAATCAACCGTTAGGTGACCTTGAATCAAATCAAGCCAAGCTTTATTCGGTTTCGTTCAGAACTATAAAAGCACCACAATAAATACAACTGTACGAAAGACATTATACGTCCATACATTATTTACAGAAACATCAATAAAGACATCAGTAAAAAAAAAACTAATTACAATCAATCAACACGAGCATGCCTCGATTTCGAAATGGCTTTTAAAAAGCAGGCAACATTAAAAATAATGAATTCGTCAGAAAGCAATTGTAAAAACAAGTGAGCAGGTCGAACTTGGGTGAATTTTCGACCCTTCAGCAGGGGAACAATGTAAGCTTTCCTGGGTTCAACATAAAATCTGCAAAATATAAAGTGCATTGTGTCCTGAGGAGACACATGATCGCAGCTGCAGGGTCCTAAATGAGTGTACCCCGTGCCAACCCTTTTTTATTTATTTAAAGAGTTTTATATAGCGCGAACTAGACCCGACGATATCGGGTATCAGAGCACCAGTTTCGTTACATGAGAACACATTAATTTTTTTTGTTAGGCACAGGGAGATTAAGTGATTGGCCAGAATCACAGGATGTTGAGCGTCGGTGCCGAGACTCAAACCCGGTTTCTCAGCGTCGACCTCGACCACTCTAGCCGTAAGGCTACATCCTCTCCCCTTGTGGAGATGCTAGCAGCAAGTGCAACTGTCATGTAGTTCCTACCAATCCGTAGGACCTGCGCGTTTGTTGGACAAACTTTGCACGAGGTGCCTAGACCGATTCCGCCCCGCCCCCCTCCCAGGAAATATTGGCCTATAGACCAGCTAGCTCATAGTGCCACCGTAAGTCCGCCTAACCTTACCAGGGAGCAAATAGTTTCTGGCAACCACTGAACATAACCCTGACCCCCTCAGGGATCGTGGAAACAGATCAGAACCTTTCGCTCAGTCACTCGTGCTCAGAGAAATATACAGAATACAGTGGGACGTTTTCAATATATTTATTGAACCAATGTTATTCTGGTATAGAATGCATGTGCTGCAATAATCAGTAGACAGAAGCAGATGAAATTGATTACAAGCACCAAGAGCGTAAATAGTAGATACAGTTCTATAATTGTGCTAAGGCAGTGTATATATGCAGGCATATCAACAAGGCACTAATTTGGTGTACTCCCACTATACAAAACCCTACTCTAAGTGTACCTGGAGGGTGTGTGGGTGTAAAGCAAAGAATCCCGCCCCCCCCCCCCCCCCGCCCAAGGGACGATCCAACCCCATTACCCGGAGGGGAAAGAATGTAAGAGCCAGTCTTATTCACTAACTGGACACCCCCTCACGGAGATGTCAAACCACTGCGTGGCGAAGTCTCAGCATGCAGGGACCCTCAGGGTCAGCTGAAGGGCCTTCTCTGCTAATCTATAGGGATGCTCATTATTTATAACAGAAAGCAGCCTTGCAATGTAAGTGTAGATTAGCGATGTTATGGATACATAGATAGGTCTGTCGCCCCGTGGCTGAAGATAGAACGACATTTGTACCTAGTGCGTAAAGAGGCCTTGTACATGATGTTCGAGGCATTGTGATAATGTTGTGCGAAGCTAGATGTGTAAACAATGCAGTTTCAGAGAAACTAATCTAACATTGTCATGCACGCAAAAGTGTGCAAAAGGTCACAGACTAAATGTTATTATGAAAAATAGGACAATGTAAGAAATAAGCTGCTTCGCTGCATGGGCCGAACCCGGGAACATAATGAACAAGTTACTTACCTTCGGTAACGATATATCTGTAAGAGACATAGATTAGTTATAGATTCCTTACCTTAGAATTACTCCAAGGCGTCAGACTGGATCCGGAGAATTTTTTCGTCAGCAGTACCCCTGCGCGTCAGAAGGTGGCGTCGGTCGGCTCCGCGTTCGTCGTTGGCGTCGTGGTTGCCGGGATGACGTCGCGGTAGCTACTTAGACGCTGCCCTCGCGTGCTGACGTCAGTTCTTTTACACAACATTCTACGCCAGAAGCGCAGAGCCATGCAAGACACTGACCACTGGTGCACAAAACTAGGGCCCTGAAAAGGATTCCCTGACCCTAGAAGTCAGTTCGCAGAACGGGGAGGATGGGTGGGGCGGTAAGGAATCTATAACTAATCTATGTCTCTTACAGATATATCGTTACCAAAGGTAAGTAACTTGTTCATCTGAAAGAGACAATTAGTTATAGATTCCTTACCTTAGAATAGATACCCCAGCAATACCAACTCCGGAGGTGGGTCTGCGAACTAAGTTCACACCAGAAAGTCCTGGAGAACAGAACGGCCAAAAGAAGCCGTCTCTCCGGACTAGGCTGTCCAGGCAGTAGTGTTTTGTGAACGTGTGCAGAGATGCCCACGTAGCTGCCTGACAGATGTCATTAAGGGGGACTCCCCGTCCCAAAGCAGTGGTGGCTGCCATGGCCCTGGTGGAATGGGCGCACAGTCCCACTGGAGGCTCCTTCTTTGCCAAAGAGTAGCAAGCTTTGATGCACAAAATGACCCACCTGGAGATGGTCCGTTTGTGCACGGCCCGACCTTTCTTGGCGCCCACGTAGCGAACAAAAAGCTGGTCATCCACCCGGAATGGTTTTGTGCGATCCAAATAAAAGGAAAGCGCACGTTTTGGATGCAGACGGTGGAGCCTCTCTTCCTCCTTAGAAGGATGCGGAGGCGGAAAGAAGGTGGGCAAAGTGATGGTTTGACCAATGTGGAAAGAAGTAACCACCTTGGGAAGAAAGGAAGAACATAAGTTACTTACCTGTAAACTGTGGTTCTCCAGTATTGGTATCTTTCATAGATTCACATGCTTGAATCATTCCCCGTCGTCGAAGTGGGAGTCCCACGGCACATAGAAAAGCTATACAACAATAGCATAGCAAGGGGGCGTGGCTTGCCGGCGAATGGAGACGGACGCGTGAGCTTGGAGCTCCGCACCGGCCCCGCCAATTATCCTGGATAGACGGCCGCCCGATCCCTGGGGGGCTGCGACGGGGGTCCCGTAACGTCGCGGGACCTTGGGGCTTCGGCTGTGACATCCTCCCACCCGACCTGAGGCAGGCAAACTGCGAGCTGCATCGGCGCAGCGGCCGAGCACAGGGGACAAGATGGCGTCGAGCTGAGAGAGGAGCTCCGTCAGCCCGGAGCGTGCTTTCCGCCCGAGCGACTGCCAAGCATCAGCGCTCCACTACAGGTCAGCGGAGTTAAGGAGAGTGGTGGGAGCGCTGCTGGCGAGTGGTGTGGAGGAAAGGCGCCTTGCTGTTGGAGTTGGCTGTGACCGGACCCGAGAGGACTGCGGCGAGCGGCCTGCTCCTGCGGCGTCGCGTGGGCCTGGTGGCTCGCATGCACTACCCTGAAGAGCGGAAAGGAGGGCGGGACCGCGGCACCTGGGATTGAAGCGACGCACCACTGGTGAGCGGGCGGCTGTGGATTGCTGGGTAAGCGCTGAGGTGCAGCGGCCTGCAGTGCATCCCGACTCGACGACTGGTCTCCCGCCGAGAGTGCGGAGAGCTGGGACTGGCGGCGGGGGAGAGCCGCTAGTGAGCTGCAGGGGGACCCAGGGTCGCGCAGAGGAGAATCCCTCGAATTGAGTGCTGCCAACCCGCCGGGCTCGCTTGCGGGTGCGAGTGGACCCGGGAGGGCCGTGGACAGTGCCCTGTGCTGAGGCCTGCGGAGGATTCCTGCGCTGCTCGGAGGACTGGGAACAGCTGGAAAGGCCTGGAGCCGAATGGGCCTAGAATGCGTTGGAGCCGGCGTGCGCTGAACATGGGGAGACGGCCCTGAGCTCCCTGGCTGCGTGGCGGACATCTGCCCAAGGCTATAGTCCGTGGCATCTAGCGTGAGAGTACTGCTGCTGATTAATCGCACACTCGAGAACCCCGGGACTGCCGAGGTGGCGGTTGCCCTGGTCCCCGCCACATACGAGTGGGCCCCCCAGAAGCTGATTGGGGTGATCGCGACCTGCACGCGAGAGGAGCTTGGACATCTACGTTTGAAGGCTCCCTACCTGCGAGATGGGAAAGCCTAGGGGGAAGCAGCAGGCGGCTCAGCCGGACCGAGATGATGGGGGACATGATTCCACGCGGCCGGAATCTCCCGAGCCGCCGAGTGATGCGGGGGTACAACTACAATTAGCTCGCATACTCCAGGCCATCACAGATACACGAGAGGCCCTGCAGAGAGATATTGCCACGGTTTCCGTGGGGCTGGGATTGCTGCGCGCTGACCACGATAAACTGTCGGGCAGAATGAAGCAAGCTGAAACTTCCTGGCAACTATAGAACCAGCGCAGAAAGTCCTTACTGACCAGATGGGAGAGGTCACCCGCAGAGTGTCGGCGCTGGAAAAGCGGGCAGAAGACGCAGAAGGGAGGAATCGCAGAAATAACATTCGTGTTCTGGGCCTGCCGGAGGAAATTGAGGGAACTAATATGGTCCAGTACTTGGAGGACTGGCTCCGTACCACAGTGGCACCGACGGGACTGACGCAGTTTTACACGCTGGAAAGGGCGCACCGAATACCGGCACGTCCATTAGCATCGGGACGACCGTCGCGACCGGTGGTGGCGAGGCTCCTTCATTACAAGGACAGGGATCATCTACTGAGGATGGCACGCTCGGCAGGACCGTACTCAGTGGGCAACAGTAAGGTCTCCCTCTTCCCTGACTACACGCAGGAGGTTCAGCGCTGTCGCGCGTCTTTCCTGGCAGTCAAGCGAGCTCTTCGTGAAGAGGGCCTCCAGTACTCACTAATGTTTCCCGCTCGCCTGAGAATAGTCTTGGACGGTACCACGCACTTTTGTGAGGGCCCATCGGAGGCCTGGGACTGGCTGGAAACGTATAGAACAGGCAAGAAACCGGCCAGGGATGCTGGAACTGGAGAATTTTCGAGGCAGTTGCCGCGGCGCCGGCGCAGGTCGAGGCGACGCCCGGCTGCGGTGAGGGCGCCTGGCCCGTCCCAAACGGAAAAAGGCAGACAAGCGGCATTGCAGGCGGTGTCGCAGCTTTTGGGAACTCCGGAACAACACTCGGACACAGGGCAGGAGTCGGATAAGTTGCGATTGGGAACAGATACAGATACGGCCGATTCCCAGAACAGTGATGCAAAAATGCCTCATGTCACACCTGGCACGGCTGATGAGCTTATGTGATATATTTGTTGTGTGTTTTGATGCTTGAAGGGCTTGTATGCCTGTGAGATGTCGGTGGTACTATTTGGACACAATTAGCATCATATGCTTGAATGGTGTATTGACCGCCGGATGTGGTGGATAGATGAGGGGTCAAGAGTAGGGGCTCCCGTCGAGATGCCTCCTGGGGGTGGGAGCGGATAGTATAGTAACACTGCGGGGCCTTGGTGTGGTCGACTTTTTGCTGGCGGCCACTTTCCCCACAGTAATCCCTCAGTAGCCACTAGAGGGAACCTAGTTTGACGTAGTTTGGATGGGGGCTTGTTTTTTAGTACCTGTCCTGGGGTGGGGTTGTTGGGATTGTTTGATTGTTACTAGGGGAATGTTACCTGGGGGCTGGCGCAACCCTACTTATAAGGGTTTGATTCATGGCACGGGGCACAATTGGCTGGTACTAGAGCAGGATGATTGGGGTCTGGCAGTGATGTGGGCTCGATGGCTATGTCTGAGTTGAAATGTATAACTTGGAACGTCAGGGGTATGCACTCAATGCAGCGTAGGCATAGGATTCATACATACCTGGTTCGTAGGGGGATTCAGCTGGCGTTCTTGCAGGAAACTCATATTGCCCCAAAAGAAGATGTGGCACTGCAGCGCAGATGGAGAGGACAGGTTTTTAGCACCACATACTCTGCCTTTGCCCGGGGTGTTTTGGTGTGGGTCCGAGCCGGGGTTCCGTTTCAGCCTACTCGTCAATTGAAAGACCCGGAGGGCCGATATGTTTTGGTTGCAGGTAGACTGAATGGTAGAGATGTGGTCTTGGCTAGCGTATATGCCCCCAATACGGAACAATCGGCTTTTCTACGGCAGTTATCTGGGAAGGTGGCCCCTTTTTTCACTGGTTCTGTACTATTGGGTGGGGATTTTAATTCGATCACGGACGTCCTGCTGGATCGATCCCATCCTCCACTTCCAGAGGCGCCCATTCATAGGCTCTCCAGGGATAGGCGAGACTGGCAGCAACGGTGGGATTTAGTAGATACTTGGAGGGCACACCACCCAACTGATCGAGATTATTCATATTTTTCTGCTGTACATGACCTCCATGTGCGGCTGGATGCGATGCTGTGCACTCCTGATCTCCACGCAATGATGCAACACAGTGAATATCTCGCCAGAACGATATCGGATCATAATCCCTTATTGTTGCGTTTGAGTTTGGTCCCTGATCGTCCTGTAATCCCGACTTGGCGGTTGAATCCAACATTGTTAGAGGATCAGGTGTTTAGAGAAGCGGTGGGGGCTGGTATCACTGACTACTTCCGAGACAACACTGGCACTGCTTCATCGCTGATGTGGAATGGGACGCTTTTAAGAGTGTGATAAGGGGGCATTGTATGGCGCAGAAAGTAGGAGTGCGCAGGGTGTTACTGCAGGACCTGGAGAGCGCGGAGCGACGATTGCGAGACATAGAAAAGGAGAGGCCTGGGCGTCCGGACTGCCAGCGGGACCTCTTGGCCGCAAGGGAAGAGGTCGCAGTGCAGATGGAGCGACTGCGTTGCTATGATTATAAGCAATATGTCACGCGGGCGCATGCGGAGCGCGACAAATCAGGGGCGTTATTGGCATGGCTGGCCAACCCAACTAGGAGAGGGACGAGTATACTTGAGTTGCGCGCACCGGATGGGGAGGCCTGTTACACGCAAAAGGGGATAAATGATCAGTTCCGTGCTTACTATGCGGAACTATATCAGAGTCAAGTTCTCCCTGATAGAGAGGCGGTACGGAGCTTCTTGACGGGGGTGACCCTCCCAATATTAGATAGGGAGCGAGCAAAGCTGCTGGGTGAGGACATCACTTTAAGTGAAGTCCGCGGCGCAATTAAGCACATGGCCAGGAAAAAGACCCCGGGAGTGGATGGACTCCCGGTGGAATTTTATAGCGAGTATGTTGATCTCTTGGCCCCCAGATTGGTGCTGCTGTATAACGCAGCGCAGAAGGATAGGTTACTGCCCTCCACGATTCGTGAAGCGCTCATTATCCCCTTGCTGAAACCAGGGAAGCCGCCTCATGACGTGACAGCCTATCGACCATTATCAATGTTGACCACGGATTATAAAATCCTAAGCCGGATTTTGCCGTCCCGCCTGCTCCCCTATATGACTCACCTAATACATGCAGACCAGGCGGGTTTTATACCAACCCGAAACACCGCTCAGAATATTCGGCGCTTATTTCGGATTCTGGATGCAGATACGTATGAGAGGGCCACTGCTACGGTATTGGCCATAGATATTGAGAAGGCCTTCGACAGTATTGAATGGCCTTATTTGTTTCAAGTCATGCACCGCTTTGGTCTGGGGGAGGGCTTTATTGACTGGACATCTCTCTTGTATTGTCAAACCACGGCCCGTGTGCAAACAGGGAAGATGATATCGGATACCTGCACCGTGGGGCGGGGAACGAGACAGGGGCGTCCCCTCTCCCCATTATTGTTTGCCCTGGCCATGGAGCCGCTGGCGGCACGGGCTCGCACGGGTCGGCATTTCCCAGGGCTGCGTGTTACTATGCAGATTCACCATATAGCTTTATATGCTGATGATCTCCTCTTGTTCCTGACGGATACCGAGGGAGCCCTTAGGGGTGCGAAGGCGTTATTGGCAGAGCTAGGTAGCATTGCCGGGCTTAAGGTTAATTGGGGAAGTCATGTCTGTTCCCCATAGCACCACAGAATGATGGGCCTGAGACTACTCAAGAGGTACGCTGGGAACGTCGATGTATGACGTATCTTGGTACTCGTATATATCACACCCACGCAGATTTGTTGGAGGGTAATGTGGGCAGGGCTATGGGAGCACTCAAGGGTTGCATGACATTTTGGAGTACGCTTCCATTGTCCTTGGCGGGACGAGTGGCCCTCCTTAAAATGGTAGCGCTCCCGAGACTCCTATATTATTTTAGAACGTTGCCCTTGTGGATACCGGCCTCGGTTTTCCGACAGTTGCGGTCAATGGTGATTGGGTTTCTTTGGGCTGAGGGGCGGCGGCGAGTGGCTATTAACACGCTGATGAGGCCACGCTCGGAGGGCGGTCTGGCGGTTCCAGACTTTGAAACATACTACCTAGCGGCACAGTTGCAGGGGCTCACTCAAGCAGTGGTGCGAGAGATCAGGAGCACGGATGATGAGACGGGGATTAGTGTGGAGAGACATCTACTCTCCAGGCTGCTGTTGCAGCTGCCGTTGCCGGCCTCCTCTCTCACCCGTGAGATGGGGACGTTTAAACTTTGCTGGAATAGGGCGCTCAAACGTGCGCAGGTTGTACGGCCTTATGCTCCGGAAATTCCTTTGGCGGTGTGCACGGCGCTGCCGCATGGCGGTAATTGGATGGCCTTGCAGGGCTGGGAAGAGAATGGGTTGACCACTATGGGAGATCTTTATGAGGATGGGGCAGTGCTCCCCTACACGACACTACGGGATAGATATCACTTGCCCCGTGGTGATTACTTACTCCACATGGCGCTTATCGCAGCCATCCAGGCGCATTGGAAAATAGGACTTAGTGAGCCAGCGACCTCGTTGACATGTCAGTATGTGGTCCTGGCGGCTGGCACCATTAAGGCGGTAACGTGCCTCTACGGTAGAATGACGAACGAGAGGCTGGCCCCTTTGGCGACCCTTCGGCTGCGGTGGGAGGAGGATTTGGGAGATGAGATCCCTGAGAAAGCGTGGGCAGAACTTGTTGAACGAGCGTGGAAGAGTACAAGGAATGCTCGCTTCCAGTTGGTTCATTTCTACATCCTTCACAGAGCCTATCTTACTCCGGCTAAACTCAATCAATACTTCCATACGGAATCGGCGGCCTGCCCACGCTGTCGTACAGTGGGGGCGGATTTTGGTCATATGATGTGGACATGTCCACAGCTAGGGACGTATTGGGAAGAGGTAGTTGAACTATTGCAGGATGTCACGGACAGGGACATGGTACCCACAATGGGCTTATGTTTGCTGCATTGGTTTCCCCACACCGCCAGGAATAAAACAACGAGTAAATTTATAGACCTGGGGCTTTTGTTAGCAAAGAGGGAGATTACACTTCACTGGAAAGCAGAAAGGGGCCCCAATTATGGGAGATGGCGCGCAGAGTTCGTTAAATGGGCGGACTGCGAGGGGGTTACAAGATTGCAAGCAGCGAGCCGCGCGAAGAATGAGAAGGCGCTAGAGTTGGCGAGGGCTTGGGAAGCATTGGTGCAGCTTTTGAGGGCCCCGATCAATGAGACTGACGATGAAATAGAGGGCGCAGCCTAACGAAGACTGGAAGAAAGGGATGGTCCTGTTTGTGGTTTCACTGCACTGAGCCTTTTTTATTCTATGTGCCCTGCCCTTGGCGCTGAGAAGCCGTCGCCCTGATTGCTGCCATGTATTTTGATCTTTCATCCTCAATGCAGTTGTGTCTTGTTGCCATTATTGTTTGTACATAGCCGTTGTGCCAAAGGGGGAGGGGGTGGGATAAGAGGGGGAATTAGAGCGTGCACCGATTGTTGGGGGTTATGAGGTTCGAAATGATGTTTTGTCATGGCAAGCAGAAGAACAACTGTATCACCAGTTGACTAACACTGTATTAATGGCCTCAGACATTATAAGTTATTATGATAATCATTCGTCTCAGCGAGACACAGCTGCTGAGTAGCAAAACTATCTTATGTATGTAAGACATTTGTGTAGATTGATGGCAGAACGGACTAAATTGTGATGCACGCGATTGTCTTTGTTTTTTGTGACTAAAACAATAAAAACAAATTTGAAAAACAAAACAAAAACAAAAACAATAGCATAG
Organism: Calotriton arnoldi; assembly: GCA_963921515.1. Lineage (NCBI taxonomy): Eukaryota > Metazoa > Chordata > Amphibia > Caudata > Salamandridae > Calotriton > Calotriton arnoldi. The sequence continues at coordinate 2,380,359 of CAWUFW010000555.1, read as the reverse complement.
CAATAGCATAGCCAAAAAGAGTAATAGGAAGTATTAAGACATAGAACTCAATAGGAAAATTGTCACTTTAATAACTTATCCTAGTCATTAGATATGGTCCAAACTCCAGCCAATCAGGCGACAGCACCCTGTAGAACCTTATCCTCAGAGGCTCAAGCTCTGATTTTCGAGCACAAGTGTGACATAAGAGCCCAGAGAAGGTGGGGAGCCTCTGAGGGGAGGAGGGTGGGTCGCATATGAATCTATGAAAGATACCAATACTGGAGAACCACAGTTTACAGGTAAGTAACTTATGTTCTTCCTTTCTTCCCAAGTATTGGGGTATCTTTCATAGATTCACATGCTTGAATCAGAGTAGATATCAGTAATTCTAGAACAGAGTATGTTACGTCATAAGCCAATCGCAAACTCAGTACGATGGCAAAGAAAACAAATATATACATCTTGTAGGAGGAGGGAAGCACAACAGAGGCTCACCTTATTTAAAGAGATTACGCAGCACTGCTTGCCCCACAGCCGTGTCAGCATTGTCAGCAGCCTCCAGACAGTAGTGCTTGGTGAACGTGTGCCTGCTGGACCATGTTGCAGCTCTGCAGATCTGATGAATAGGCACACCAGCAAAAAGAGCAGTAGAGGAAGAGACTGCTCTCGTAGAATGTGCGTTAACCTTGGCCAGAAGTGGTTTTCCTGCTTGCTGATGACAAAATGCAATTGCAGCCGCTATCCAACGTGCAATAGTCTGTTTAGTCACTGGACGTCCTTTATGCATCCTGCCATAGGCCACAAAAAGCTGATCCGCTTTACGGATACTGGTTGTCCTTTGTAAATAAAACTTTAAACATCCCTTCACATCAAGAGAATGTAGAGATCTTTCCGCTGGAGATTGCGGATTCGGGAAGAAAGTCTTTAGGATGACTGGCTCATTGAGGTGGAAATCAGATGGCACCTTAGGAATGAAGGTTGGATTAGTGCGGAGCACTCCCGAACCCTTGGTGAAGCGAAGAAAAGGTGACTTAATAGTAAAAGCTTGTATGTCACTGACTCGCCGAGCAGAAGTAAGAGCTAACAGCAGCGATGTCTTCCAGGAGATGAATTTTAACTCAGCCCTATGAATAGGCTCAAATGGCGACTTCATGAGCTGTGCCAATACAATGTTCAGATGCCAAGATGGAGGCGGGCGTCGAATTGGGGGAAACATTCGAAAGAGGCCCTTGAAAAATTGCTGAATAATTCTTGAAGAGTACAGTGAATTAGAACCATCCTGCCGGAATCTGGAAATTGCTGCCAGAAAAACCTTGAGGGTAGAGTGGGAGAGTCTGGATCTTGCTAATTGTAGAAATAAAGGCAAAAGCTGCTCTCGTGAAGAATGAACCGGGTGAACCTTAGAAGCTTCACACCAAAGACAAAAGCGCTTCCACTTAAGTTTGTAAGTCTTTACAGTGGAAGGTGCTCTGGAGTTAGCCAAAACCTATGACATCAAAAACTTTGAAAAGAGGGTCTCAGGGAAAGTTTTAAAGACCAATACGGTTTTGAATCCCCATACCAAAACTGTAACAAACAAAAGACAAGCATTGGCATAGCCAATAGGTCTCGCTTTTGGGACATTATAAGTTTTTAGCCATGCAACAGTTGATGTTGCACCAAGGATATTGTGCTGCAGAATTAAATACTTATAAGGTCCCAAAGCGAGACCTATTGGCTATGCCAATGCTTGTTTTATATGCTGGTGAAACCTTATTGCGCACTGGGGTGAAGCTGCATTAATTGGTATACATTGGAAATAGTGTGAGACCACTCAAACAATACATCCAGTAACATCACAGAGTGATTAAAAATGGTAACTTCGAGCTATATGCTGGCAACACATTTTCAAGAAGTACATCCAAAGGATGCACATTTTGGTTTCATGTAGTTGAACATATTCACATTCACAGCAGAATGTTGTTCACCGTTTGTAAACCATTTGTAATGAGTCAGACTGGGTTTCGCCAGATGATAGTACGGAAAGAAGGGGAGAGGAAGGGAGAGGAAGGGAGGAGAGGGAAGAGAGGGCAAGAGAAGAAGAGGGAGGGCGGGGCAGAGAGACGTACTGAAACGCAGGAGATGTGGTGAGGAAAGAGGTGGATTGAGGGAAGGACAGGCAGAAAGAACTTGATTTTATATATGTTATGTTATATTATATAAGTTTGTAAAGCGCACTGTTACCCAAGGGTGTCCTGGCACTGAGCACTGTATGCCTGGGTCAGTGTCTCGGACTATACTGCAGTTATTTCTAAGCGCTGTAAATAATGGGTGTTACAATTATACAATTAATAGTACTGAAAACAGAGCTTCAGGAGCAGAATGCAGTGGAAGGGATAGTGCACAAGCGTAATTTATAGCAAGAGTAATGTGAGGTAGTGGAAGGGGCTGGGGAAAGGGAAGAAAGAGGAGAAAATGGACAAGAGCAAAACCAGAGGGGAGAGTGACGGGGCTGAGCATGCCAGCAAATGGCGACTGTAGAGTAAAACGATGCGCTATGAAAAGGGAGCGTGGAGAAGACGAGACAGGTGAGAGGACAAGAGCTAATGGGGGCGCGTAGATTAGAGGAGTTGGAAATTATGGGCGCCAACGACCTGGAGAAGCAGGTGCAACTAAGAAAGGAGGACGCGGTAAGGTGAAAGGTCAAGACAGAAGGGAAGATAAGAAGGAGAAGGTGTAAGACAGAAAGAGAGTCCGAAAAGACGTAACAAAGAATGAATGTTACTCAATGAAGCGTCTGGCGAGGAAAGTAGAGAAAATAGAGAGAGAAGTTAAACGGGGAAGAAGAAAGTAGGCGAGAGTTGAGAGAAAGGGGGAGGGGACAGTCACGGCGGAAAGAATACAGAAAGGAGACAGAACAGGTAGAGGACAGAAGCCACAGCACAGGGGAGGGTGGAGAGAAAAAGGAGAGAAAGAGAAAGAGAGGGAAAAAAGGCATGGGGTGGTATGAAAAAGAGAAAAAAAATGTGACACATAGAACGATGACACAAGAAGGAACAGCGGAGAAAAAAGCTGGATGATATAAATAAGAGACGCTTTGGGGTCTGAGGAGTGCAGAGGACAGCACACAGACACGCAGGTATGGACAGCGGGGACGAGAAACAGACGCGCAATACATATTCAGCGCAACGGGAGAGGGAGGGGGGGTGCGAACGTACAGGCGCTCTGGGCGGCGGGAGCAGAAGGTGCTGGCTATTGTACAGTCAGACATCTGTTGACATCCAGGCGAAGAGTCGAAGGTAAGGAGTGAAAGATGAGGGTGGATGAAAAGGAGAAAGGGCAGATAGGAGGGTGAAAAGGATTTTAGGCAAAAGAGAAAGAAAAAAATAAAACGCATAGACAGCGGTAGATAGGGAAATGAAGGGAAGCAAAATGAAAGGTGAATGTGGAAGTCATTAGAAAAAGTAGAGAACGATAAAGGAAAATTAATGAAAATGTTTTGGGAGAGAAAAGGCGACGAAGAGACAAAGGTGAAAGCAAGAGTCTAGAAGAAACGAGGAACTGGAGAACCAAATAAAGTAAAATGCAAAAATAACTGAAAAGAGGGAGTTGGGGGAGAATATAAGAAGTAGTAAGCGAGAAGAGGTATGAAGGACCAGGTGGAAAGAAAGGAAACAACCCTCCAAGAAAGCAAGATAAGAAAGAGTAAGGAACACGGAAATGGGAGAACGAGGAAAGAAAATCAGAAGATAAATAAGGATGGAAGAATAAGAAAGAAACAAGAAAAGTGCAGCCGCCATTGTTGCCGATTAGGAGCGGTGTTGAAGATGTGGAAACAGAGTTGGGCGTGCTGCGCGACGGGACGTGTGGGCAAGGAAAGAGGCGCGCGCGCGCTTGGGAGAGCAGTCTGCTCTTTTTCAAAGCACATACTCGTGCTTGTGGCGCACCGCTGCGCACTCCCGCAAGGCGTATGCCGCCACAAGCACGAGTATGTGCTTTGAAAAAGAGCTACACGGCGGCTAAAGGTCTCCTATGGCGAGACCTAAAAAACCGTAGGTCTGACAAATACTTGAGCACAATCAACAACAGTTAAGAAATCGCCCTTATTTGTCACGGGAGTCCTTTAAAGAGGACGGAATCCCATCACCCACCGAGGTGGCATGCTTCATCATCTGGGACCTCCTCTTGGTTGCAAAACCTAGTGCAACCAAGGGCTACAACCTTCTCATAGGGAGACGGGAGCTCAGGGATGTTTTAGATAGTCTCTGATTGGATCAAATAAGATCCCTTGGAAGTAAAGCAATTAACTTGTATTTTCACACGTATTTTGCAGTAGCGATATACTATCTAGGTCCTGATGAAAGCCGAGATCTTACTTTGATCGACAGGCTGAAACATGTAGATCATCTCTTTTCGGACTAATGCAGTTATATGGTGTAAGCTGCATACGCACTGATTTTTATATTTGACACCAGGACAATCTGTATTAAACTTGTTTTTGATCTTGGTAGCCAATTTTAAATCACGTTTCACTTAGTTCACTACACGCACTACAACCATCGCCGATAACATTCTCATTGCTTTACTTCCAAGGGATCTTAGTTGATCCAATCAGAGACTATCTAAAACATCCCTGAGCTCCCGTCTCCCTATGAGAAGGTTGTAGCCCTTGGTTGCACTAGGTTTTGCAACCAAGAGGAGGTCCCAGATGATGAAGCATGCCACCTCGGTGGGTGATGGGATTCCGTCCTCTTTAAAGGACTCCACTAACAAATAAGGGCGATTTCTTAACTATTGCTGATTGTGCTCAAGTATTTGTTAGACCTACGGTTTTTCTTTTGTTTGTTAGCCAAAACCTCCCTGCAGTCTGCAGGAATAACTAAGTTGGCAAACTCATAGTGTTCAGGTGCCAGGCTGCTAATCTCAGAGATGCCGGATCTGGATGGCAGACCTGACCGTGATCCGTAGTCAGGAGATTCGGTATTGGACGCAGGATAATAGGATTGCTCTCCGACAGTAGAAGGAGTTCCGTAAACCAGAACTGGCGAGGCCATCTGGGGGCTATGAGAAGAATGCGACAAGGTTCCTTCCAAATCTTTCGAAGTATTCTTGGGACTAAGGGAATCGGAGGAAAGGCGTAAGCATACATTTTTGACCAGTTCATCAAAAAAGCATTCCCGCATGACCCTGGTTGGGAAAGCCAACTTGAGTAGGATGGGCATTTGCAGTTCGTCCTTGCCGCAAATAATTCCAGAGTGGGGCGACCGCATATCTGAAAGTTGTGGTCCAGTGTGGGTTGATGAAGCTCCCACTCGTGGTTGGATGAGGCCGACCTGCTCAGAGAGTCCGCTAGAATGTTGGACACTCCCGGAACATGGACTGCTGTTAACGTGATCTGATGTTGAATCGCCCAATCCCAGATCCTTTGAGCTTGCAGGGATAGCTGCGCAGACCTTGTGCCTCCTTGTTTGTTCACGTAATGCATGCTTGTTGTGTTGTCCGTCCTGATCGACACAGAAGCTCCGTGAATGAGGGTACGAAAGGATTTTAGTGCCAAGAATATAGCTAGCAACTCCAAAAGGTTTAGGTGCCAAGTTCGTTGGAGCGAGTCCCATTTCCCCTTGACTGTCAGACCTTGAAGGTGCGCTCCCCACCCCTCGAGGGAGGAGTCTGTTGTGAGGATGAAATCTGGAGCATCTAGTACGAACGAACGACCTTCTGAGATGTTTGGGATGCGAGTCCACCATAGCAACGCTCTTCGTATCTGCGGAGTGATGTTGACGAGATCGTTGAAAGATCCTGAAACTTGTTGCCACTGGATGTCGAGTTCCTCTTGTAATGGTCTCATCTTTAGGCGACAGTTGGGAATGAGGGGAATACAGGAAGATAGCATCCCCAGAAGCGATTTGAACTGTTGAACAGAAACGGACTTTTTTGTGCGTAGGAGGATTGCTAGCTTGCAAATCCGTTGTTGTCGCTCTTCTGAGACAATCGTCCTCGTGGTTTGTGTGTTTATGACGGCTCCCAGGAACGTCCTCACCTGAGAGGGATCGAACTGAGATTTCTCCAGATTGATGGATAGGCCCAGAGATTGGAACAGAGACCGGCATAATAGTGTGTGCCTGGTCGCGACTGCCAATGACTGCACTTTTATAAGGCAATCGTCGAGGTAGGGAAATATTTTGACGCCAGCCTGGCGAAGATGCACTGCCACCGGTGCCAAGACCTTGGTGAACACTCTGGGTGCAGATCGAAGGCCAAAGGGAAGGACTTTGAATTGGAAGTCTCTGCCAGCCACTCTGAACCGCAGGAATTTTCTGTGTCTGGGTAGGATAGGGACATGAAAATAGGCCTCCTGAAGGTCTAATGTCATGTAATCCCCTAGAGATAGAAATTGAAGCACTTCCTGTAGAGACAACATCCGAAAACTCTGCTTCTTGAGGAATTTGTTGAGGGCACGAAGGTCCAGAATGGGGCGCCATTCTCCCGATTTTTTCTTTATCAGGAAGAACCTCGAATAGAAACCTTGAACCCCTTTGTAGATTTGGTACCACTTGGATGCTCCCTTCTTTAACATGAGATTGATCTGGCCTAAAAGTTCCTTCAGGTGTGCAGGAGGAGGACCTCTGGGAGGAGAGTTCAGAGGGTGTTTCACAAATTCCAGAGTATGGCCTTTTAACACTGTCTAAAACCCATCGATCTGTGGTTATTGCGGACCAATTGGAGAAGAAGTGGGAGATTTGCCCTCCAACCTTGGTCGGATTGATGGATGGAGCGGTTGGCAGGTGGCAGTTGTCACTGCTTTTTTGAGGTATCTCTAACTCTGTAAGTAGATTTTCCCCTGTACTGTTTGTAAGATGCAGCCGATGGTTGTCAAAACGACTACTGTTGCTGGGAGGAGTAACGTTGTTGGCCCTGGTAGGGTTGGTACTGCCGGTACTGATTGTAGCCTCCCCGAAAGGAAGAGGAGAAGGAGCCTCGACCCCTCGCGCCACGAAAGGGCTGTCTTTTAAATTGTAGAGTGCCTAGAGCACGTGCAGTGTCGGTATCTTTTTTAATCGCCTGTAGGGCGTCATCGATATGCTGACCAAAAAGCGATTCGCCGTCATAAGGCATGTCCATAATCTTTGTCTGTACCTCTTGCCGAAAAGAGGTAGCCTTCAGCCAGCCTTGCCGCCGGAGGACCGCTGCCCCTGCTAGTTGGCGAAACCCCGTAGAAGAGATATCAACTGCACAATCAATCTCTGCGGAGATTCTTGCTCCCTCCTGAAGAATTTTTAAAGCTTCCGCTTTAGAGGCCTCAGGCAACATCTCGATGAATGGAGAAATGTCCGACCACATTTGCCTGTCGTATCGGCCTAGGATCGCTAGGGAGTTAGCCGCCCTGACCGTAGTTGCCGCCATGGTGGAAAACTTCTTTCCAATCGAATCAAGACGTCTGCCATCTCGATCTGGAGGAGCCGAGAGCGGGGACGAGGGGTTCCTGGAACAACGCTGTGCCGCCTGAGAAATAACCGAGTCCGGTTTAGGCTGGCCAATAAGACAAGCTGGTGAGTTATTTGGCGCCTTGTATTTTTTATCCAGACGTGGCAAGACCGCTGGAATAGAGGCAGGGGTCTTCATAACCTTCAAACCCTCCTGCCAGATGAAATCGATAATTGGTATGGCCCGAATCTGTTTGAGGCTGGTCCTTGAAGTCATATAAGAAGCAATCGTCATCCTTGGTGACCATAGGAAGTTCGAACCTTTTGGCCGCTCTATCCATAAGGACATGAAAACCACCTATGTCGGCTGGTGGAGAGTCGACTGGAGTTGGAGTGGTAGGCGATGGGGTCTGTATTTGATAATTGTCCCATTCAGAGAGTAAGGATCTTTCATCCAATTCCCCTTCTTCTCTATCCTCATCAGAGGTATGTGTCTCCTCAGGTTGGTGCGACGTCGATGCCATAGGAGAGACTGGAGGGGCCGGCCTTATGATAGATGAAGGCGGAGGGATAGGTGTCTGTGGCACAGATGAAACAGGCTCTGAAGGAGGGAAACGACTGTAATAGTCATCAAGCATGTACTGTAGATTAGAGATAAGCGACATGGGTATTTGGATTCTCCCGTGGTGCCTGAATATTAGATTCCTGATAATAGTCATATACTTGGTCATCCTCAGTATCTTGACATTTTATAAGCAGTTCAGAAGAACTGCGAGCAGCCCGGAACCTGTCGTCTTCATCAGAGTCCTCCTCGTCGGCCCCATAATCAAAGAGCTGCACAGGAAGGTTAGGTGATGCCTGAACCGGCAATAAGATGTCCAGGGAAGAGTTTCTACGTTTAAGCAGGGTAGACTCTGCTACTCCTGGAGACGGCAAAAGTGCAGCTGAAGGTTTTAAAGGGACATGAGACATCAAGGAGTCCGCTGATGATGGTGCGGCCGCCGATGGTGAGCGTCGTTGGGATTTTAAAACTGAGGGCTTTTGTGCCGTCGACGAGGCAGCCGCCGACGAAGCAACCGTCGACGAAGCAAGCGTCAACGATGCAAGCGTCAACGATGCAAGCGTCAACGATGCAAGCGTCAACGAGGCTTCTGTCGTCGAAGCGATCGTCGGCGTCACCACTGTCGTCGACGCGGCCGTCGATGAAGCTTCCGTCGACGAAGGAGAGATAATCTTGACTGTCGTCGAATGTCGCGTCGACGAAGAGGCGTCCGTCAACGCAAGGATGGAGACGGTACCTTTCTTCTTTTTCGTCGACGACGAAGAAAGTGACGTGGTTGACGAGTGAGGCCTCACCGTCACAGACACCAGCGTCGACGGAGAAGACGCCGACGACAGAACCATTGCCGGTTTAGGAGATGAGAAGGTGGAAGTTGTCGTAGCGGCAACGGAAGACTTCGTCGACGAAGGAATTGATGACGAGCTCGTCGACGAAGGATTAGTTTTCTGAGGTAAAGTTATGCCATGAAGAGACGTCGACGCCTGAGACTTGGAGGCAGTCTCGGAGGCGTAGAAGATATAGAACGACCTTTCAGAGAAGCAGGAATCTTCTTTGATGATGAAGACTGATCCACAGGCTTGGTGTGGTGTTTCTTCAACACCTTAGCCTTGGGAGATACCATCTCCGCCTCACTGGACCTCTTCTTAGAAGTGACAGTCCTGAGAGAGGAGTCACTCTCCACATCTGACAGAGGGTTATCTTTATTTTTAAGTTTCTGAAGCCACAGAAGCAAGCGACCCTCTCTGTCACGAAGAGTCTTTTGAGGAAAAGACCTGCATATCTTACACTCTCTCACCTGATGGTCAGGGTAAAGGCAATAAATGCACTTCTTGTGTGGATCCTCACAATGAAGCCGGAGCTTACCACAAGAGTCACAGTGTCTAAAGAGTGACCTCTTTGTTGAAGACATTGTAGAGATGAATTTTGAGAAGAAGCTGTGAAGAAACAGTTGAAGTACTGAGCAGAGCTCAGGGAGACTCCCTTCACACGACGTGCGGTAGAAAATCTGTGAGCTTGAGCCTCTGAGGAGAAGGTTCTACAGGGTGCTGTCGCCTGATTGGCTGGAGTTTGGACCATATCTAATGACTAGGATAAGTTATTAAAGTGACAAAATGTTCCTATTGAGTTCTATGTCTTAATACTTCCTATTACTCTTTTTAGCTATACTATTGCTATGCTATTGTTGTATTGCTTTTCTATGTACCGTGGGACTCCCACTTCGACGACGGGGAATGATTCAAGCATGTGAATCTATGAAAGATACCCCAATACTGGAGAAGGTCTAGTTCTGAGGACGACCTTGTCTGGATGAACAGTCAGAAAAGGAGGCTTGGAAGAAAGAGCTTGGGGCTCACTCGCCCTGCGCGCAGAGGTGATGGCCACCAGAAAGGCAGTTTTTAAAGTCAGAAGCCTGAGAGGACAGTTATGTAGCGGCTCAAAGGGAGCGCACATAAGATATGTAAGAACTAAGTTCAAGTACCACTGGAGCATTACGAAGGGAACAGGAGGAAAAAGAGGAGTAATGCCCTTAAGGAAGCGATTTACAACAGGGAATTTGAAAAGAGAATGCTGATCAGGAAGCCTAAGAAAGGCTGAAATGGCTGAGAGGTAGCCCTTAAGAGTGCCCAGAGCAGAGCCCTGCTGGGCCAAAGAAAGGAGGAACAAGAGAACCTTAGAAAGAGGGACAGAAAGGGGATCCACAGCCTTTGCTGTGCACCATGCCACAAATTTGTTCCATCTGCAGGCGTATACCATCTTGGTGGAGGGACACATGGCTGCCAGAATAACATCACAGACTTCAGGAGGCAGGTCAAAAGACATCAACTGCCGCCGCTCAATCTCCACGCAAGGAGGTGGAAACTGGACAGGTTCGGGTGGAGGACCGTCCCCTGCTGCTGCGACAGAAGATCCTCCCGAAGAGGCAGTCGGATCGGAGGATCGATGGCCATGTGTAACACCTTGGGATACCAAACTCTTCGTTCCCAATCCGGAGCCACAAGGATGACTTGGGCCCGGTCGCGCTTGATCTTCTTCAGCACTCTGGGCAGAAGTGGTATAGGCGTAAAGGCGTATAGAAGACCGCAACTCCACTCGAGACGAAAAGCGTCGCCTAGCGAGTGCCGCCTTGGAAATTCCAACGCGCAGAACTGCTGACATTGCGCGTTCTCTTCGGTGGCAAATAGATCTAACCAAGGCTCTCCCCACTGCTGAAAGAGACCTTGCACCACCTCCGAGTGAAGACGCCATTCGTGATCCATCATGCACCTGCGGCTGAGTTCGTCCGCCCCGGCGTTCAGTGAACCTGCCAGGTGTTGAACCATCAGAGATATGCCCTGATGTTCCAGCCATGTCCAGAGACGGAGAGCCTCTTGACATAGGGTCCACGACCCCACACCGCCCTGTTTGTTGCAGTACCACATGACGGTGGTGTTGTCTGTGAACACCTGCACCACTCTTCCCCGGACAGAGGGAAGGAATGCTTTTAGTGCAAGACGGATCGCCCAAAGCTCCAGAAGGTTGATGTGGAGCCCGGACTCCGCCGGAGACCAGAGGCCTCTGATCTCCGCCACTCCCATGTGGCCGCCCCATCCCAGCAGTGATGCATCTGCCACCACTGTGAACTCTGGTTGGGGAAGGGAGAGGGATCTGCCAATGACCCAATCCTGGTTCGTTGGCCACCACTGCAATTGACGAGCAGTGCCCTCCGAGATCTGGACACAATCTGACAGATTCCCCTGATGCTGTGCCCACTGGAACTTCAGGTCCCACTGCAGAGCCCGCATATGCCACCTGGCATGATCTACCAGCAGGATACAGGAGGCCATGAGGCCCAGCAGCCTCAGGGTCATTCTGACCGAAACCCGGGATAGAGGCTGAAAGATCGGACTCATAACCCGAATATCCTGGACTCGCTGTTCGGGAGGATAAGCCCGAAACTGCGTCGTGTCCAGAACCGCTCCGATGAAAAGGAGCTTCTGAGAGGGAGTCAGGTGTGACTTCGGCACGTTGACAGAGAACCCCAGCGAATGCAGGAGGTCCGCCGTAGTCTGGAGGTGGGAGACGACAGCCTGGGGCGAGCCCGCCTTCAACAGCCAGTCGCCGAGATAGGGAAAGACTGGAACCCCTGATCTGCGCAAATGAGCTGCGACCACCGCCATCACTTTCGTGAACACCCGAGGGGCGCTGGTAAGGCCAAAGGGGAGCACGGTAAACAAAGTGCTCGTGGCCTACCGTGAACCGCAGGTAACGCTGGTGGACCGGCAGGACGGGAATGTGAAAATAAGCGTCCTGCAAGTCCAACGCTACCATCCAGTCTCCAGGGTCGAGGGCAGACAGGACCTGAGCTAGCGCCAACATTTTGAACTTCTCCTTCCAGAGGAAGCGATTGACGTCCCTGAGAGCCAAGATAGGACGCAGGCCTTTGTCCTTCTTGGGCACCAGAAAGAAGTGGGAATAGCAACCACGACCTACGACCTGTTGGAGAAGGGCCAGATGATCCTTCGACATGCGATGGTACTGAGGTGGCATGGATGGAGGGGTAGTCTCAAAGGGGAGGGGGTAGCCCCTTCGGACTATTTGCAAAACCCACCTGTCAGACGTGATGGTGCGCCAGTGGGGGAGGTGATGGCGAATCCTGCCACCCACTGGCGATTGGTGGCCCTGAAAGGTCGGACTAGGAGGGTTTGGAGGCTGCTGCAGAGGGGGCTGTGGTGGACTGGCCTGCTTGCTGGCCCCCAGAACCACGGCGGTGGTTCCCACGTCCCCAGCCACGCAGGGCTGAACAGCTTGCGTCGGCCTGTGGCTTTGGGCGGGACGTGGCGGGGCACTACTTCCGTAGCCACGAAACGGGCGAAAAGCAGACTGCGCAGGGCGGGTGGTGGAGAGGCCCAAGGACCTGGCCGTAGCCCGAGAGTCCTTAAAGCGCTCCAGCGCGTTATCTGCCTTGTCACCGAATAGGCGACGGCCAAAGGGCATGTCCATAAGAGTGGATTGGACATCCCTTGAAAAACCAGTCGACCTCAACCAGGCGTAGCGTCGAAGGGCTACCGACGTGGAAATCGTCCTGCCTAGTGAGTCGGCGGTATCCAGCCCACAGCAGAGGGTAAACTTTGCTGTGTCTCTCCCTTCGGCAACTGCACAGGAGAGTACGGCCCGGGCCTCCTCCAGGCACTGGGGCAGCACTTGCGCCACCGTATCCCACACGGAGTGGGTGTAACGGCCGAACAGACATACAGTGTTTACCGACCGCAGTCCCAAGCTGGAGGAAGAAAACAACATCTTCCCAAGATGGTCCAGCTTTTTGGATTCCCTATCAGGTGGTGCGTTAGGGAATGCGCCTTTGGAGGTGGAGGCTTGGACCACCAAGCTCTCAGGGGTGGGGTGTTGGGAGGGGAAAGTGGGGTCGCCCAGGGCCGGGCGGTGGCGTCGGGCAATCATCCTATCCACAGGAGCTCCTGTGTTGGGCCTGGACCAGGTGCCCAAAAGGATGTCAGTTAGAGCTTCATTAAACGGCAGCAGGGGCTCCGAAGAGCTCGCTGCCGGTTGAAGCACCTCTGTCAGAAGGTTGGTCCTGACCGCCACCGTAGGTAGCTCGAGGCTGAGAGCCTTGGCCGCCCTACGCAACACCACTGCGTAAGACACTCCCTCCTCCGTAGCCACGGTAGGAGGAAACAACATGCCAAGGTCTGGTGAGGTATCCAGACCACTGGCTTCCCCCAGTTCCTCTCTCCAGTCCGGTTCGTAGCCTAACTGGTCAGTTAAAGGGTCTCCAGACCCCTCCCAGTCCTCCTCACCCTCCTCTGGCTGCCAATCTGGTCTAAAAGAGCCAGGGTAGAACAAGGGCACAAAAGTACCCGTTGGCGTCATCGGTCGGCGCCGGTCCGGCTCCGTGTCTACATCGGGCTGGAGGCCGGGGTCGACGCCGGCTTGGGACACAACCGGCGTCGGCTGCGGACGTGGTGCCGGTGGACTCCGCTCTGGGGGAGGTGTAATCAGGTCGACCGGCGCCGATCCGGATCCAGGCCTGGATCCAAGGGGACCCTGCGGTGCCGGAGCCGTCGAAGGCCCAAGGCCCCCAGCCGAGTCCGCGGGGCCCGAAGGCGCGCCGGCGGGGTCGGGCTGCCCAAAGATGGCATGCATCGCTTCGTAAAATTGGCGAAGCTGGGCAGGGGTCGCTCCGGGTCCCGGGAAGGGGGGGGAAACTCGGAGTTGACCCTTCAGGCTCCGCACGCAGAGCCGCGGGAGGGGCACCACCCGCATCCCTCGTCGCGTCGGCCGACCGACGGGGAGAAGCCGAAGAGAGACGATGCTTCTTCCATTTCTTTTTGTGCTTCGACTTACCTGAGGAGTGCGAAGACTTGGACGAAGACTGGTGGTGGTGGCTCCGCGACCGGGTCCCTCGACTTCCCACGCGACCGGGACCTCGAACGGCGCGGAGCAGACTGCCGGGCCTCGAGAAGCTTTCGGAACCGCTTCCGCAAAGACTTCGGATTCATGGTCCGGCAGTCAGAGCACGACTTGGGGTCATGGTCGCGCTCCAAGCAAAACAGGCACACGCAGTGCGGATCCGTCACAGACATCAGTCGGCTACAGGAACTGCAAGCCTTGAAGCCGGGCATCCCTGGCGTGCACCAGGAGTCGAAGACTAAAACGGTGCCAACAAAAGTTGGCCAAAAGGCAGTCAAAAAGTGACTGGAGGTACCGCTCTCTCCGGATCTACGCTGGCTGGCACGGAAAAAGAAAGAACTGACGTCAGCGCGCGAGGGCGGCGCCTAAGTAGCTACCGCGACATCATCCCAGTGACCACGATGCCAATGACGAACGCGGAGCCGACCGACGCCACCTTCCGACGCGCAGGGGTACTGCTGACGAAAAAATTCTCTGGATCCAGTCTGACGCCTGGGGGTAATTCTAAGGTAAGGAATCTATAACTAATTGTCTCTTTCAGATACAACAAGTTAAGCCTGAACCTGGTGAGTTAGTGACTATTACTTACAATTGTAAGGTAGGGCTCCATCGACTGGACAGTTTTCATAATAATACACCCAGGCACTGTTGGCTTCCGTAATTCCTCCTGTTCTTGGTCCATTAATCTACGCCTCAAAAAGTACTCTCACCCATTTACGATCTGCCTTCACCATTCCCCCTAGGATTAGTAAATAGCTCTGCCCTCCCAATGCTCTGAAATAACTCCTTAATGTATTTGAGCCATGGGACGCAGAGAGCATATGTAAGGGAGAGGCAGTCCCTCAGGATTTCCTTGTTCAACTTGGTTTCTCTTCTTGTTCAAATGTCAACCCAATGAAGAAGTGAAAGAAGGGCTAAGATGCAAGTAAGATGGCTACCCCCAATTCCTCATTCACAATGAATGAGGGAATACTTTTAGGGACACATAAAAGACGCCTTAAAAATGTATTTTTCTGCAATTTGTAGTTGATTATATTGGACATACTCCAAATGTCACTCCCATATAAGACTTGAGACATTTGGCCAGATATACCTGCACTGATGCCTTATTCGGTCTTCTACCCAGTCAAGAAGCAAAGCTGAATACCGCTGCACTAGCCCTTGTGACTTCACCTTTTTTCCTTCGTAACGGGGGTTCCAACTCAGTTCTGAGTCTAACAAAATACCCAGATACGGGAATGCCCTCACCTTCGATAAGATGTGTCCTCATAGTAAAGGTTTTGGATTTGGTTGAACGGGGTCCTACCATCATTACAAAAGATTTGCTAACATTAATTGTTAGGTCAAGCTTGTCCATAAAGGCCACAAAGTATCCAAAAGAGTTTGCAAGCCCCTCTCAGCCCTGGCCATTAAAACTGCGTCTTCTGCATAAAGCAGAACTGACAAACAGCGTGTGCCTATCAGTGACAATCAGCTCAGGTGTCCACTAAAACATGTTCAAGCTTGTTTATGTATAAAGTAAATAAGAATGGGGCCATAATGCACCCTTATCAGACCCCTATAAGACTGACGGGTGTAGGCCCAGTCATTTGTGTATCGGACTGTCGCTACAGTGTTGGCATAAAGGTCCCTCAGGAAATAGACAATGTCCGGGTCCACCCCCATTGTCAAAATGATTTACCATAATTTATTTCGGTTTACTCGATCAAAGGCCGAGGTAAGGTCCATGAAGGCCTGGTGAATAGAGCCCGAATGGGCCACTGTATATTTACCCATAATCATATGCAGGTTCAGACACTGATCGATAGTCGATCTACCAGGCCTAAACCCGTACTATAAATCCAAAAAGATGGCATGATCACCAGTCCAGGTGGTTAATCTATCCAAAAGGACGCGCCCCATGACCTTAACAAATGAGTCGATCAAGGAAATTGGCCTGTTACATTGGGGGTTATGCTGGTCTCCCTTTTTGAAGACTGGGACGATAATAGAAGTAGCCCAGGAAAGAGGAGATCACGCCTTGACTGCAGCATTTAGGGTCAGTTAGAACTGGGGCCCACACCTCAGGATCCCACCTGACCTGTATATAAGTGACACTATCGGACCAGGTGCCTTGTTTTTGTCAGACCTAGTATGCCTTTTCTTGCTTTGTCTAGTGTGAATAAAAGATTTGAAGTCCCTTCCATAGTTTGCCTAGGCTCATAATCTGAAGGATATGTTACACATTTGTATATTCCTTCGAAATGGAAAACCCATCTGTCAGCAGTAATATGGTGACATAATGAAGCGGCATCATCTGGGGCAAAACACGGCTGATTAAAATTTGGCCCTGTTCTTCAGACAGCTAGCTTGTAGCAGGTTGTCCCAGGCTATGTTCCTTATAATGTTCTTATGTCTACTAACTTCAGACTTTTACTTACTACGACAGGATGCAATACAAACAGAATCTCTGAACTTCGTTTTCAGGGCTCTCTTTAGGTTTCGGAGTCCCTGGGAACACACATTTTCAAACTATTTTGGTACAGGCAGAGTCTTAGGTACAACTGGCAGGCAGAGGAAGTCCGACACTTCACAGGGGATACTTGCAAAGGCCCCTAACACCTACCTTTGGTGGGAATCACTATCTAAACAAATGGAAAACTAATTTGCGTAGATTGAGAACTAGGTTTGTTTAAAACTCTCAGGAACCACCTGAGCCTTCTGCCCTGATTGGTTGCCTTCCAAACCCCATTGTCCCCTTGTGTGCCCACAGTGACCATCTGCAACAATCGTAACGATAAGCAGACTGGGCTACGCTCACTATCAGGGCTCTGTAAGATTTTTATATCTGAGATATTCAGAAAAATGGAAGCTGAGCCAAAGATAAAATCTATGATGGAAGCACATCCCCTCCCAATAAGTGTTTGGGTGACATCACAAGTATTGGAGAGGACTAGCTTATCAAGAGAAAAAACAAGGTTGGTTGGAGGTGATCTCTTCCCAGTGCGGGAGAAACCCCTATAGTCCTCCCCCAATGGTGTAGTGTGATCAGGGATGGGGGCAGTGGTAGGGAATCCCTGCTTGGAGGAAGCAGCTCCTTTTGTCCTCCTCTTGAATACCCCCAATTTGGCTGCTAGTGGTATTGTTGTTGCTGCCTCTGGTAGGAGGCGGGATAGTCAGAGAAAGTTGTTTTACTGTGACTAGCAAAAGGACCCCCAGGGAGTGGACGTCTGAAGAGGACCCATTGTCTTAGCTTTATCTGTGTCCTTTTTCAGCTTTTCAGGCATCTGTGGTCCGAAAAGGTGTTCACTGTCAAATGTCAGGTTCAGCAGATGCTGTTGGACTTCTGGCTTACATCTAGTGACACAGAGCCAAGCAGGACGCCCGACTAGGATACTGGTATTAACACCCCTGGTTGCAGCGTCAGCGTTTTAGATGGTTTTGCCTCCAGTAACCAGCTGTTGGCCGCCCTGTCTAGATTGCTAAGAGAGGTGTTGAGGGAGTTCATCAATCTCATCTCAATGCGCCCTGTCATATAGGGAGAGTAGGCCAGCGGAGTTAGCAATCTGCCAGTGTGTGGTGGATTGTACTGCTTCCCTCTTGCCCACTGCATCAATCTTTTTACTCTCCTTGTCAGGAAGTGGAGCATCTCGTGTACTCTGGGCGGTGGAGTGTGTCGGTGATGTGCGGACCATGAGGGAGTCCTGTGGAATGTGGACATGGATGTAGGATGGGTCTTTGGGTGAGGTTTTGTAATTTATTGACCCTAGGTGTGATGACCCAAGCCTTGACCGGCTCTTTGAAGGTCTTGTGTGCCGTTTTGAGCATGCCCTTCAGCATGGGGAGGAACTGGAGGGTGTGATGGACTTGTGAAGGTGTTTAAACCAGGAAGTCATTGTCTTCCTGGAAGACATGCACATCTACCTTATTACAAGTGGCCGTCCTCTGTATAACCTCACGGTACGAGGTAGTGTTGTCCAGTGGGGGTGATTTTGTTGGGTAGAGACCAGAGTCTGTATCGCCCGTGGGAGATTGACATTGTAGTCATCCCACAGGCCATCCCAGAGTTCAGGATCGTGGGGGTGGGTGTGGTCAGGTGGGGGGGGGGGGGAAATTGAGGGATAATCAGTGTTCAAATGGATACAATGGGCTGCCCTCCTCATAGGAAGAAAGTTGCAACCCTTCTGGTGAAGCTGGAAAAGGAGGCACGTAAGGTAGTGGGTCAGGAGTAGGAAGTCTAGCAGGGATGGGGCTAGTGCCTCTGTCCTTAGGTCTTTTATGCCTTGGGGAGGTGTTGGTTCCAAGGCAATTTGCTCCGCAAAGGCCAATTGTAGGAAGCTGGCTCTGTATATACTATACCAAAATGAGGTATAGTGTGCATAGAGTCCAGTGGAACCCCAAAGGTAGGCAGAGGTAAAAGTAGATAGCACCTTACTCTCCATTTGTGGTAGTGTGGACGAGCAGTAAGGCTTTATCAGAGGGTAGTGTTCAGCATTTGTTGTACACACCCAGGCAGCAAATGATGTCACACGCTCAAAGACTGAACTCAGACCAACTTGTTTGTATAAACAAATTTTATTTAGTTATATTTATTTTCTAAAACCAAGCAAGCCTGGTACAGGTAAGTGTAAATGGTACTTTTCAAGGCAGGTTGAACAATACAAGCAAGCTGAATTAAAATGTCTTTGTTACAGGTTTGTAAATCTTTTCAATACAGTGGAAATTACTGTTAGATTACTTTTCAGATTACTTTTTCTACTCAGTGATATGCCTGGATATCACACTGGGACATTTCCCAGAGAAAAAGGTAAGTAAAGCAGTTTTTAGTTATTTGCAGTTTTCCAAGTTCTCATACAAAACCAACTCCACACTTAGAATAATTTTCAAGGAAAAACAGCCAATGTATTCCTATGGAGAAAGGAAAATGCTACTTACCCAGTATGCATCTGTTCTTGGCATGTAGAGCTGTAGATTCACATGCTTTGCATAAGCCTGCCATCTAGTGTTGGGTCTAGATGTTTGCACTTTGTTTTTCTTGAGAGAAGTCTTTTCCAGACACGAGGTAGGTGACTCATCCTTTCGGTGATAGTGCGCATGGGCATCGACTCAATTGTTAGATTGTTTTCCCACAGAGGGTGAGAATGGAGTTAGTAAGGGTAGAATAGAGATGTCCATGTGTGTGTATCTAAGTAAGATATTACTGCAACTGGTATAGGTACCCGGGGAGGCGGGTGGGCGCATGTGAATCTACAGCTCTACATGCCAAGAACAGAAGCATACTGGGTAAGTAGCATTTTCCATTCGAGGCATGTGAGCTGTAGATCACATGCTTTGCATAGCCTATACAGCAGTAATCTCCCAAAGCGGTGGCTAACCTGTAGCTGTTGCAGTAGTTTGAAAGAGTGTACGTAGAACTGCCTGGCCTTCATTAGCTTGTTGTCTGGCTAACACATCTACACAATAGTGTTTTGTGAATGTGTGAGGTGTAGACCATGTTGCAGCTTTACAGATGTCAGCTATGGGAATGTTTCCTAAGAAAGCCATAGAAGTCCCCAGTTTGCGAGTGGAATGCGCTCTAGGGGGAATTGTTAAAGTTCTTTTTGCTTTTGCATAGCATGTTTGGATACATTTAACTTTCCACCGTGCAATACCTGATTTAGAAATTGGCTTGCTTTTGTGAGGTGGAGCAAAAGCAACAAAGAGTTGTTTAGTTTTACGAAAAGGTCTTGTCCTTTCTATGAAATAGAGTAATGCTCATTTAACATCTAAGGTGTGTAGAGCACATTCTGCCACAGAATCTGGTTGAGGAAAGAACACAGGCAACTCAACAGATTGGTTGATGTGAAAGGCAGAAATTACTTTGAGTAGAAATTTAGGATTAGTCCGAAGAACCACTTTGTTTTGGTGTACTTGTAAAAATGATTCTTCTATGGTTAGTGCCTGAAGCTCACCCACTCTCCTCAGTGATGTGATAGCAATGAGAAAAGCAACTTTCCAAGTGAGAAATTGCAGCTCACATTTATGCAATGGCATAAAGGGTGGACCCATTAGTCTGGTGAGAACAATATTAAGATTCCACACTGGGGCAGGTGGAAGTCTTGGGGTAATAACTCTTTTGAGTCCTTCCATAAAGGCCTTAATAACAGGCACTCTGAAAAGAGACAAATGTCTATTTTGAAGGTATGCGGCTATTGCAGCGAGATGTAAGCGTATGGATGTGTATGCTAAATTTGAGCGTTGTAAATGCAGTAAATAAATGTTTTGAACTGAAGCATCAAGTGGGTTAATATGGTTATTACAATAAATTACAAACCGCTTCCATTTTGCTGCATAGCAAGCCCTTGTAGTAGATCGTCTAGCCTCTTTAATAATGTTCATACAGTCTGGTGGAAGATTGAGGGAGCCAAACTTTGACTTCAGGTGCCAGATCGCAAGGTTGAGATGTCTGGGATCTGGGTGCCTTATCTCTCCACGGCTGTGTGTGAGGAGATTGGATGTGAGATGTAGTTTTTGATGAGGGACTACTGATAGCTCCAACCGAGTGGTGAACCAAGGTTGACGGGCCCATGTGGGAGCTACCAGGATTAGTGTGAGGGACGTTTGCCTGAGCTTCTGAACCACTAGTGGAATGAGTGGGAGAGGCGGAAAAGAGTAGGCAAATATCCCTAACCAGTTCATCCATAGTGCATTGCCCTTGGACAATGGGTGTGGATACCTGGAGGCGAAGCTTGGGCATTTTGTGTTTTGGTGTGTGGCCAACAGATTTATGTCTGGGAAGCCCCACATCTGAAAGTACGGGAGGTGAACTCGAGGGTGGAGTTCCCACTCGTGAATCTGTACTCTTTGCCTGCTGAGCAGGTCTGCGATCTGATTGTCTACTCCCGTAAGGTGTTCTTCGAGGAGATAGATTTTGTGACATATGGCCCACTTCCAAATGTCCTGTGCAAGTTGTGACAGCTGGAGAAAATGTGTAACCCCCTGTTGTATACAATACATGGCTGTAATGCGGTCTGTACGTATCAGGACAGCTTTGCCTGCAAGGTGAACTTGAAAGGCTTTGAGTGCTAGAAATACTGCTAGCAGCTCTAGAGGATTTATGTGAAGCTGCTTTTGCTGTTGACTCCACATGCCCCGATTGGTGTGAGTTTGAAGATGAGCTCCCCAACCGGTGAGCGATGTGTCTGCTGTTAGCACTGTCTGTATTACCGGGTCGATGAAGGGCCGCCCTTTGGAAAGGTTTTGTGGATTCCACCACTGCAGAGAGCGAAGAGTGCGGCCGTCCACCAACACTAGATCTGATAACTGACCCGGAGACTGGTTACACTGACGTGCTAAACATTCCTGAAGGGAACACATTTGAAGTCTTGTATAGGGAACTAATAAGATACAAGACGCCATCGTTCCCAGTAACTGCATGAACACCCGAGCTGGCAATGAGTGTTGAGGCTGGAACTGGGAAATTAGAGTTTGAAAGTTGCGGATTCTGGCCGAATTTGGACAGGCTAGAGCCTTTTGCGTATTGAGAGTGGCTCCCAAGTATGTTTGCGGGTTGGAGGGTTGGAGATGGGACTTGGACAGATTCACTGTGAATCCGAGATCGTGGAGCAGCTGCACTGTTTTGTAAGTGTGTTGTAGACACTTTACTTGTGAACTGGCTTTTATGAGCCAGTCGTCTAAGTATGGGAAGACATGAATGTGTTGTCTTCGTAGATGAGCTGCGACCACTGCCAGGCATTTGGTGAATACTCTGGGAGTAGTGGTGACTCCAAATGGAAGCACTTTGAACTGGTAATGTTGTCCCGCTACCACAAACCTGAGGTATTTGCGATGAGCGGGATGTATTGGGATATGGAAGTAGGCATCCTTTAGGTCTAAAGTAGACAAAAAGTCGCCTTGCTGAAGGAGTGGGAGCACTTGTTGGAGTGTTTACCAATTGAAAATGGTCTAATTGGATGTACAGATTCAGTTCTCTGAGGTCTAGTATAGGCCTGAGGGAGCCGTCATTTTTGGGTATTAGAAAGTAAAGAGAGTATACGCTGGCCCCTTGATACTGTAGTGGGACTGGCTCTATAGCTCCTTTTTCTAATAGGGAGAGAACTTCTTGTTTGAGAAGAGATGCTCTTGTAACATGTGTGATCTTGGAGGAATGTTTGGGGGAGTGGCGGTAAGTTCCAGGGAATAACCAAATTGGATAATTTGTAGAACCCATCTGTCTGAGGTGATTGTATTCCAGACGGGTAGAAAT
Organism: Calotriton arnoldi; assembly: GCA_963921515.1. Classification (NCBI taxonomy): domain Eukaryota; kingdom Metazoa; phylum Chordata; class Amphibia; order Caudata; family Salamandridae; genus Calotriton; species Calotriton arnoldi. The sequence goes on along the minus strand of CAWUFW010000555.1, from coordinate 2,358,284 downwards.
TGGGAGAGACATCCCCCGACAGGAGTGGAATGATCGGGGGGTAGAGGAAGGAAGTCACTGTTAATTGTTTGCAGGGGAAGTACGTGTTGAGTTGCCTCTACCTCTTCCCTTGCCGTTATTACCTCTAAATCCTCCTCTAAAGTAACCTCTTGAAGAGGGCGACTGATAATTGTCTTTGTAAGAGGAGGAGGGATTTTCTGATGATATGTTCTTTAAGCCCCGCCTGTAAAAGGAGTGACGAAAGGAGCCCAGATTGGAAGGGAGCGGCAAAGCCCCCATGGACTTTGCGACCTCTGTATGCTTCTTCATCTTCTCTAAAGAAGTATCTACTGTGGGCCCGAAGAGGTGCTCTTTATTGGAGGGCTGATTTAATATAGAGGCTTGGACCTCAGGTTTAAACCGAGAAATTCTGAGCCAAGCGTGTCTCCATAACAGAACACTAGTGTTGACTGCGCGAGCTGCGGTATCAGCTGCGTCTAAAGCGCACCTAATGGATGTGTTGGAAATCAATTTCCCCTCTTGAATTAGGTCGCTAGCTTTACTCTTATGTTCATCTGGCAGAAACTATTAATTTTTCTAGCTCGTCATAATGAGCCCTGTCATACCGAGGTAAAAGAGCTTGTGTATTCGCAATTCGCCAATGATTGGCTGCTTGCGCAGCTACTCTCTTACCAGAGGCATCTATGAGTTTGGACTCTTTATCAGGAGGAGAGGCATCTCCTGTGGTCTGTGAGTTTGCTCTTTTGCGACTACCAGGGAGTCTAATGGAACTTGACCCTTGATGTAGATAGGGTCAGTAGGTGCCGGTTTATACTTCTTGTCTATTTTAGGTGTGACAATTCTTGCACGCACAGGGTCTTTTAAAATCTCGCGTGCGTGTTTAAGCATTCACTTGAGCATAGGTGGTGTTTGTGTTGCTCTTTGAGAGGAACTTAAAGTTTCAAAGAGAAAATCCTCTTCAAGGGCTTCCTTATGAAGTTCCACCCCATGATACTCAGCAGCCCTATGGAGTAGCTCTATGTCTCCTATATTGTCATCTGGTGGGGAAGGTTTGGAAGGGTAGGGATCCGGGTCGTTATCAATATTAGGATCTGTATTGTAATCTTCCCATGGGTCAGGAATAATGTCTTGAGGTATATCACCATCCCCATCCCCATCTTGGTGATCAGGTCACTGTGGGGAATTTGTTGGTGTAATCAGTAAATGTGGGTCAATAGGAGGAGGAGAAGGGTTAGTACCCACATTCTTTCTTTTAAGTGGAATGTGGTAGTCTTCCTGCAATTCTGGTTTTCTTTTAACTGGTAATTTCACATGAATATGTCCAGTGTCTGGATTGATCACAAGCTCTTTTTGTTTCGGGTCAGTGTTTGAAGGTGGAACGTCAAAACGAGGCTCTTTGGATGGAAGAGGAGTGGCTTGATTTTCGGCGCAGGAGATTTCGGTGTCAAAAGTTTTGGCTCCAAAGGTTTTGGATCTGAAGATTTAGTTTTCGGTGTCGAAGGGATGGTCACGATTACATGTTTGAATTTCAATGCCGACGGTTTCCGATCGGTGCCCGAACGGGGCTGACTCGATCCCGAGCCGGAAGGCTTTGATGTATGTTACGGTGCCGGGCGGCGGGCGTTCGAAACCTTTTCTCGGTGCCGACCTTGGCCCGAAGGCAAAGGAGGGACCGGAGCCTTTTCCTTCGGTAAAGGTTGGGGCAGGGGAGTGTCCGTACTCACAGTACGCTGACCCAGTGTTACTTGTTCTTCAGTGTCGGCTTCGGACACAGAGATGTGTTCCTCCTCTTCGTCGGCTTCCTTCGCGTGAGATTCTTCATGGTCGGAATCTTCTCCGAAGATATCCGGTGCGCAGCCGCTTTGCTGATGCATTTCGTGACGTCGAGCCCGACGGTCACGAAGCGTCTTCTTGGATCGAAAAGATAGGCACGCGTCGCAGTCCTGCTCGTCGTATTCTGGGGATAAACACAAGTTGCACACCTCGTGCAAGTCGGTGAGTGGAAACTTAGCGCGACACCCGGGACAGAATTTAAATGGAGTCCGTTCCAACAACTGCTGGCCGGCCCGACGCGGGTAGGCCCCAAGGCCCTCCACGAATCTTCCAATCGAAGACCTTGAATGGAAACTATACGCGGAGAATGGGAAACGCGATCGAGAAACAATACCGTCGAGGGTAGTGGATTGCGCACTGAAGGAAACCCGAGAAACTGTGTCGAACCGGAGCGCAGCAATTCACATCCGAACCAGATGGCGGAAAAAAACAATCTAACAATGGAGTCGATGCCCATGCGCACTATCACTGGAAGGAGGAGTCACCTACCTCGTGACTGGAAAAGAATTCTTCGAAGAAAAACAAAGTGCAAACATCCGGACCCAACACTAGATGGCAGGCTTATGAAAAGCATGTGATCTACAGCTCACATGTCTCGAACATGTGGTTATCGGGTAGGTACTTGGTTGTGGGAGTTGGTATTCTGGGGTAAGAACCAGGGTTCCCCCAGGGTCAAGGATGCACTCTCAAAGCACCCTCAGCGGGACTAGGGCGGCCGGGTGCAGAGTGCTGAGGCCCAATGTTATCCAATCAGGGTTAGAGGGCCTCCGGTTGGTGGCTGCTCACGAGCAGGCCACAGGGTTATGGGAGTAAAGCTCCAGGTGTTAGGCTCAGGGCAAAGGGGGTCCGAGTTAGCACCCAAAGTACACCCACAGCGGCGCAGGGGCAGCTGGGTGCAGGGTGCTGCTTTGGCGTCCGGTGCCCTGTTGATTTCAATGGGGATTCTCCGGTTGCAACAAAGACTGCAGGCTCGGGGACGAAGCTCTTCTGGAGGTGACCACCAGTTGGAGAGGTAAGTTGGGATGCCTGGGGATGCTGGGACACCGTCGGTTGGGCCACCCAAGGCCGTGGGACATCGGGTGCAGGGGTGTCTTTAGGCATCAGGTTTTTCTTACCAGCTCCGGTCGTGGTCGGGGGGATCCTCCAGAAAGAGGCTGCAGGCTTCGTTTGGAGATTCGAGGCAGGTCAGAGATCACCAGATCTCAGGTCAGGATCGCCAGGGAGACCTCCTCGTGGTGTTGGACCACTCTAACTCAGGCCATAGGCGTCGGGTGCAGAGTGGAGCAGACTCACTGTTTTGGCTGGGCCAGAGTCTGTTGGTGAGCAAATCCGGTGCTCACGGGAAACAAAGTCTTTGACTTGGAAGGCAGGGCAGGTCCTCGGGGTTCTTGAGGTTGCTGGCAGTAGGACACACAGGGATTTCGCTGGAGCAGGTTCGAGGTGGGGATAGGCCGGTAGGGCTGGGGCCAAGTCAGTGGGCGTCCTCCTCCTCTTAGTTCAGAACGGGTTCTTCGGTCCTTCTTCTCTTCTTCTTTTCAATTCTTGTCTGAGGAGGCAAGGTTCAGTGTTGCCCCCAAATACTAGATTTAGGGGTGTTACAGGTAGGTAAAGGTTGGGCCAAGGGGTACACCCCCTTTTCTGCCACCCTCCAGTGGGAGGGAGGCATATGCCTCACTCTGGTTGGCTGGGTCCCCCCATCTGCAAGATGGCAGGGACAGAGTTGTGCTTCACCTCGCCTCCCCCACCTGAGGGGTGGGGCCACCTGAGGGGTGGGGTTGGCAAAGGTGGGCACAACTCCCTTCCTCACTTGGTTTTTCCACCGATTGTCCCGCCCAAAGTGGAGGTCAGAATCGGTGGGGGCCAGTTGCTGGAAGCAGCAAAGGCTTGGGGTAGCTCACAAAGGCAGCAAGCCTTTGAAGCTTCCCCTTCGTGGACCCTGCCCATCCTGGAGGAGGAGGCTTGGCACCTCGTCATAGGATGTGAATTGTTTCAGACCCCCGAGAACAGCAGGCTCTCGACCCAGGGGTCCGGAAACATGTTTGGTGGTGGCAGCTGGTGAGCAGCCACTCAGCCTGGACACTAATGTTAGGTCGTTTTTCAGGCAGCATCTCTAAGATGGCCTCGGAGTGCATTTTCATTAAATCCCACAATGGCATCAGTGTGGGTTTAAGATGCTGAGAAGTTTGATACCAAACTTCCCAGTTTTCAGTAAAGCCATAATGATGCTGTGGAGTTCGTAATGACAAACTCCCAGCACCATATACTCTTAATGGCAGCACTGTACTTACAATGTCTAAGAATTCGCTTAGAACCTGTAGGGGTACAGGGCTCATGCACCTGTACCCTCACCACTGGTATAGTGCACCCGGCTAGAGGGGTGGCTGACCTATGCCATGGAAGTGGGTTGTAGGCATGGCACACAGGGATGTGTGCCATGTCGACTCCTCACTTTGTTCTGCACCAAAACATGCAGCCTGCAAAAAAAAAAAAAAAGGGGGGGTGAGTGAGTGAGTGAGTGAGTGAGTGAGAGAGAGAGAGAGAGAGAGAGAAGGTACAGGGCCTCTAAGGGTGGCACAATATGTGCTACAGCCGTTGGAGGCCTTCCCTGGCCACAGTGCCCTTGGTACTTGTGGTACCATTTACAAGGGACTGACCTTTTTCCAAAGAGTGCCAATTGGGTTTTGTTTTTAACGGCAGTTTAGGGAAAGAACATAGCCCTGGGTACCTGTTTCGCAAGAACCCAGGGCACACTCAGTCAAAGTACATCAGCAGTTTAGCAAAAAGTGGGGGCAACCATTCAAAAAGAGGGCACTTTCTTACACCAATTTCCTCTTCCATGGCACTCTCCTGAGGCTTTGGTGGGAGCTTGGCAGTGATTTTCCCAGTTTGCGGGTGAATGAAGAGTCACTTTTGGCGAGTGTCCAACTCCTCCTGCAGGCGTTGAGGGAACAGGTTACTCTGGGTCGTCTGAGCTAGCGGTAAACTGCACTTTTGGCGCACAGTGTGTTTTTGGCATGTATGGTGTCTTTGACGTCGAGGCGTTCGGCGCTGGTGTAAAGGTTGGCTTTGGTGCCGATGTCAGTTTCAGCATCACCTTCAATGCCAGAATCGAAGAGCCCATCGGTTCCAAGAAAGGTTGCAGTTTATGTGGGGTCTTTGTGCCCGGAGAAAGGAACGGTGCTGGCTCCGCAAGCTTCTGTCATTACCGACCATGGCCCGAAGGTAGTGGTAGATCAGCAGACAGTTGAGCCCTGGGCTCGATGCCCGACCCCCACTCTGAGTCTGAACTCTCCTGTGAACTGAACTGCATCAGCTGGGCCTCAGAAGGGCCGACTTTTTCTTCCACCTCAACATAGTGTTCCCCGAAGATGTTGGGGGGCTCGTCTTCACCTCGGCTAGTGTCCTTCGATGGACCCTCCTCAGACCGTAAGGTGCAGCTGGCCTGGCACGAGGTCTTATGTTCAGGGGAGAAGAAGAGATCGCAGACTTGATGGTAGTCAGTCCAGGGGAGCTTGGAGTGACACTGGGGGCAGTACTGGAAAGGTGTCCTTTCCATCACTGACCTGGCATTCTCGCTGAGAAGGTGCCACAGAGTAGAGGCAGATGGCCCCAGCAGAAAGCATCGAAGTGAGAGGGCTGTTGAAGCTCCTCAAACGACAATGAAGCAGAAATGCAGATTCGTGAAGATTGTTCTGTTACAACTGGTACTTTTATTAGGGGCCAAACACCGAGCCAGACTGTTACAAGTCCAAACCCGATCACGGAAACAAAAAAATTTGGACTCGATGCCTATGCACATTACTAACTAAAGGAGTCACCACCATAACTTGGGACTCAAAAGACTTCTTTGAAGAAAAACACGTTGCAAACGTCCAAGCCCAACACTGGACGACAGGAGTATGCAGAGCATGTGTATCTACAGGCACACATTCTACATACATGTTTATCAGGGATGACAGAGCGGAAAAAGAGTGCTAAAACTGAACCACTACAAGAAATAAAAAGAAAATTCCAATAAGACCAGAAAAAGCAAGCAATAAAATTGCATCAAGGGGATATGTAAAATAGCAGGAAAATAAATGGAAGTAGTCAAAGATCAGCAGTGGGAAAAGGTGCTTCATTGGCAATGTATCATTGTAACACACTGTTCAGGTCTGAAATTATTCATAAAGATACACAAGTCAAAGATCTAATGCAGGAGAAATTTCACCAGGAAACAACCAATCTACCTCCAGCCACCTTTGACAGGAATATGATATTCAAAATAAACCAAGAGATGTTGCACACTCTTTCCAGATTAAGTAAAATGTCTCCTCTAAATTTTTATGCTGTCAGGGCATCAGGATGATTGCTTCACTACAGTCAGGTACTACCCGGGTGATTCCTTCCACGATCCAGTACAAGAGTTTCACCATGACCCCCTATCCTGCAGCAGTTGTCAGCAATGTGGGATTCCAGCACACAAATGCATACACACTTCCTTGTCATTAATCACAATCCCACTCTTTCACATCTACACACCCACGTGGTGCCAAAGCTGCAATGGTGGAGGTTGAGGTGAATTTATACTTCAATAGGCCACTGAGGTCTTAATTTGCTTAGATTCTTACATACTCCTTTATAAATTGAAACACAAAATTAATTCTGCTACTAATTGTGTATGTGTGAATTCCTTCTTTGTAACTGAAGTCTGAAGCCTCAGGAAGATGAATGTAAAATCATAAGGTCATTTTTTCAAAGCATTTCAATTACCTATCAGCTTTAACCTACAATGAATTATCAGTATGTTCTTAAAGAGAAGGAACCTTTGAATGAATACCTGCTCTCCCTTACTAGGCTTCCCATCTTAGTACAAGAGAAAAAACACTAGTCTCTAATTATCATAGTTAAAAGAAAAGTGTAAAGAGTGAGGGTAAGGGCATCAATATCACTATTTTCAGAGGAACCTGTAATGACAACACAAATGCCTGAAAGGCTCGAAGTAATTCGTGGCATAGTTCATGTGAACCAACCACTTTAGAGAAACCTGAGACACCATGATTCAATTTGAGACCGACACAAATAAATGAAGGGGTGGAAGGCAGAACGACCCAGACTGGAACATACAGTTTCAAGCAAGAAAATACACTACTGAAATAAAACAGTCAGATAAACTGAGAAGAAACTCAAAAATAAAAGGTGCAGGGCTAACCCTTCTATGCCATGAAAGAACCTCAAAAGATATTATTCTGCACACTGCAGAAACAATGTTCCAGTTCGTCTTTTGGCACAGGCTGCTTCCCTGCAGAACTGCGTTGCGATAGACATCCTCTGCATGGGTTTGTGAAAATGTGAAGCCCGTTATACTTTTTTTTACCCGACTTATTTCGGTTTCTCGTCGGCTTCACTTTTTAAGAGGAGACAATCAATAGCAGAGTTAAGTGGATACTCCCAGATGTACCGCCAAACAAAGCGAGAATGGCTTCTGCCTCTTCTTATCATGCAGTGAAGCAAATGGTGATGTGGCAGTAAATTATATTTTAGGCTATTTTAATGCACCTCTCAGAGGAAGGAAGTGAGGGGACAGCCTATTGGCCCTTGCCTTTAAAGCTGCGCCCAGTCTGCATATCTTGGGACTCTTGCCTATCCTCATGTGGGGTGCATTTTTGACATATGGGAAGTGTGCCTTGCACAATATTCAGCCTGCAAGGTGGGTGTTGGCACTTAAGTCCCCTGCATAAGTTTGTAAAGCTGTGCCATCCTGCCCTAGCAGTGGTGGCAGCGGTTTGAAAGTCCACGGGGTCCATGCCTTTAACCTGTACTCCTGTGGGTAGACTACTCATTAGCTCTCCTTAGTAAAACGCCCATCTAGAGGCCAGTAACAGGGGCCCCAGTTTTCATCATGTTGGGGACATGTATGAAGAGTGTGTAAATGTTGGGGTGTACCAAGATGAATCGGTCAATGGCAGTGTCCATTTTGAGGTTGTGTGTACTATGGATTTTCCTTTGGGAATGCTGGCTTAGTTCCAGTTGGAAATGTAAGCCTGCAAATGCTGCTCTTCCAATTAACCTAAACAGATTAAGCACAAGTGGCCCTGCACTCAAAACAACAGGCAAGCAATTAGTAAAGGCAATTATTGTCCATAATTAAACACAAAGAATTGAAGTAAGGTCTTCCCACAAGAGATAACAGTGGTCGTTTTTTGATTGTAGAAAACGATTCCTTTTATTCTTTTTTAATCAATAGAAAATTTCTTTAAAAACACAGCACACACTGGACCAGACTGCAGACGCGTTTCGTCCCTCATGGGACTTCTTCAGGGCTTGACAAGTAAGAAATATATATCGTATGTCCCTTGAAATGTGGTTCTTGTCATAAGCAGTCCAACTGATGGTAAAACAAATGTATAGGTTGTCCTTCTGCAGCGTCAAAAAGAGCCAAGCACCCAAAAGGTGCACGGTGTATACCTCTCCAGAAGTGTCAACACGGGATATGTATCTCCCAAGCATATTGTGGTAGTGTCCGGTTCAAACAATTGAAAGGCAAATAACCTGCATAATACCTGTTGTACCTGGTAGGTGTGGGGAGGTCTCCAGCTCATCTTATTATCCAGAAAGAGTGAAATTCGAGCCAGTTTCCGTTTCTTGTTCTCGAGCAACAGGTCTATTTCACAACACCAGTGGAATCAGTCCAATATAATCTGACTAGGTACTCTTGACTTCAGAATCTGCAAAAACTGACCATCACCTGGAAAGATGCACTTCTTGACTGGAGAAGGGTTTGAACATTAAATGAAGAAATGCTCTTGTCTGCTGTGGCTTCATACTTTGTCGCACCGAATCAGTGCTTGGTTACTGAAGATTATGTAGACACAAAACAGGCTGTATGAAGATGGCATATGGGCATAGGCAAAACTTCTGATGAACTCCTATTCTCCTTCAAGACTGGGCCCAGATCTGGTAAGTCTTCATGAAGCCTTGCTGTTGAGTTTTTGACATCCCAGCCTGAACTTATGGTCTTCATGTCATCCTCCCAGAAGTCTGCTGACCTGCTAGGTTGGCGAGATCTCAAGTCTAATGTTTTAGTTGTCCCTAATATTGGCTCCAGGGAGGTATGCCAGTAAAAAATCTATCCGCTAAGAGTGTAAAAATAACAAAAACAGATGTAGCAATAAAGGGATCTCTCAACCAAGCTACCAAAGATGTGAAAGTAACGAGACGTGAGCATGCAATTCTATCCGGAGTTACTTTATAGTTTATTTGAACTCGCTCACCTTTGGGGTGGATACTGCCACACTGATGTCAATGTAATCCCTGTATACAATCTCCTTCGTTGTGTCGTCAATGACTGTAAAGTAAAAAAAAAAAGCAAAGAATAAGGAATCTTTCAGTGGATGACAATTATCAGTAGGAAATGAGCATTAGTAGCCAAAAGCACCCCAACTTTGTATCCCTTTGAACAGCAGGTGACAAGACAACCACACCACCGCTCCCTACATCGGATGCGACAATGCACACTACATCCAAGTTAACTGTAGAGATTGAGGATTGGTACAACAACTTTGCGTTTGGCACTGCAACTTTACTCAAACGCAATTTCCACCTCAAACAGTATGTCCCAAAGGCAGAGGGACGAATAAGAAGGCAGGATAAGAGACATTAGAGGGGATGAAATGAAAATGAAGAGAGTCCTTATCCTGGGGCCTTACAGACCGACTGTCACTACGGCTGAGTAAGTAGCCACTTAAGGGCATATCAGAAATAAAGCTCTGGATAATGTTTTTAATTTTCCCCACTGTTCTGATTTTAATACCAAAAGCATTCATGCCCTGATTTGTACACCTTTAAAAGTACAGTGCCCTTGTGAAAGGCTGACTCTGATGTTATGCATGTTCTTGCCTTCGCCAAATTCTGGGTGGTGGATCACAGTTAAGAGTCCATTTGCATATATGAAGAACAGAAGGATTTGCACCATAAAAATGATTCCCACATTATTCCAGCCTCCATCGTGCCGCAGCCCTGGGCTGAACTTTCACAGATATGAACAGACACTTTTCTTGCAAAGGTCTGTACTCACTCCCTTTTGCAAAAGCTATTTTCTGTTTACTAATTGTCGCCAAAAGAGACTTGCGTGGGGCAACTTTCCTGCTTTAACGCAACACAGGTACACAAAAACATCAGCTCATCACCCATGTTTCCTAAGCCTCTATCCCCCACTTTATTAAGGTGCTCAGAGATCACAGCGAAAGGATTACAACTCGAAGAATACATTCTCACATAAAATTACAACATTCCCAATGAGAGTACCCCTTTGTTTGAGATTATATTGCAGTTACTTATAGCATCAATCCATTGATCATGAAACCAATTCTACATCTCTCGCGGCTCTCTAGTGCTGCCAGAGTTCTTTGCTAAAGTGGCTCTTAGGGAAATACATGGACATATGTCCTAAGGTGTTACCTTACTTTTTGGGATCTTACAAATAAAACCGCATACAAAATGCACAAGCCTGAACCTCTTTATTCCCTCTTTTGCAGCACTTATAAGCCTCTCCCAAGGAGCATTAGTGCCCAACATCTCACTCCATGTGCTTAACATTTGGTGGGGGCGACTTTTGCCCCACCCTGCTGCTTCTAAGCACATCAAAGACCTTCACTATGCTTAAGCCTGGCAATCAGAAGGGAGGAGCTAAATGGTTGAGTTCTTTGTTGCAAAGATCACTATAGTTAGCATTACTTCTGTAGGAAACTGGGCTTTTGTTGCAGTTGTCCTTCCACTTTTTGCCCACTTTTTAGCTACTAGGTGCTGATTTTCGACTCTGACAGTGCACTGAGGCCTGCCAGCGCTCCTTTCCCAAAACAAGGTGTTGTCCAATTGTGCTACAATTGGCTAAGAACTTTAGCACCCCTGTAAGTCCCTAGTAAATGGTATCACAGGTACCTATGGCATGGGTACTAAAAAGAGTCCCCAAGGGCTGCAGCATATCTTATGCCACCCTAAGGGACTCACATACAAATTCCACACAGACTGCCATTGCAGGCTGCATGACATGGTGCAAACCATGACTGAAAACTAGACATGACACACTCCTGTGTGCCATGCCAAAGGCACTGCATCCAATTTATGTAAGTCACCCCTACAGCAGGCCTTTGAGCCCAAAGGCAGGGTGTATTATATTTCATGTAAGGACATATCTGCATTAGCAGATATGCCCCTGTGATGTCTAGTTCTATTACTAGATATTGACAGTGAGGCCATTTTAAGATATGTACTGGTCAATACGAGTTCCCCAGCTACATAATGGCTTCACTGCAACATATGAGGTTTTGTATCAAACACCTCACCTGAATAAACCCACACTGATTCCAGTGATGGTTTGATTAATACATGCACCCAGAGGGTACCTTAGAGGTACCCCCTCAACCCTACTAGCCTCCTAGTGTGCTGGCTGACTGGTCCAATTCAGCCTGCCACCACAGACGAGTTTCTGACCACCTAGGAGGTGAAAGCCCGGCTCTCAAGAGGACAAATCATGCCTGCTCTGGAGAGTGGTGTTATCACCTCCTCCTCCAGGAAGGCTGGTAAATCAGCATATCAAGGCAGGAGGCTTCAAAGGCCTCTGCCGCCTTGGATATGCGACCCAAGGCTTCCCCAGACAGCCACCCCTTGCACTGGGCCCATCTGGCACCAGAACAGGTGGGGAAATTAGCTATATAGGAGGAGTGTTGCACTGCCAGGCTGGACACACCTCTGGGGTGAATGGCCTGAAGTGAACACAAATTTAGAAATTCCACCATCTTGTGTGTGGTGGAATTAGGTACTCTGGGACCGGGTGATGCCCACTCCCCAAAGGAAGTGGTCATCTAGGGAGTGTAGTGATGCCAGGGATAAGTAGCCAATTGGCTACTACCCGTTACTCACCTTAATGTCCCTAAATTGAGTATTTAGGGGACCCCGTGATACCAGGACTTCAGATTTCGACTGACACAAAAGAAGGAGTGGACAAAGAAGACTGCTGAAACGAGGAGCACAACTGACTTGGTGCCAACCCTGCCAGCTGCACCAGACACTCGTGGAGCAACCGACTAATCCTGCCACTGCGTAGACTTCAAGAAACCCGGAGGGCTGCCAGTGCTTCACCAATTGCCAAAGAAACTCACTTGGAGTAGAGAAGCTACTCCCCTGCAGCCGCAGGCACCAACAAAGCAATGCCTTGTACACCCACCTGCCTCCTACAGGGACTACCGATGCAGCAAACACCCAGGAAGAGGTAGCCGTGCTCCACAAGGTCAGATCCGTCCTCCATCCAAGTATGGAGACATCAGGACCGACCAGAGCTGCACAACACCAATGCCTTGGGTACTGGACCCCATGCAGCAACCAAAGCTTGTTGTGACCAGACCGGACACCAACGCCCAGGAAAACAGACTTGCATGTCGAGGGACTTCAGGGACCGTGAGACCCACAACTACAGTGGCCCAGCTGTCCTGTTTGCCCCCTTCTGCAAAAAAACACAGACGAAGTGTGCCCTTGTCTGCCGCCACCACCGACACCTCAAAGCACCCCTGCACACGCACGTCAGAGTCTGAGGGAGGTGACTGTGCCCACGGGTCCTGAAACCCACAAGAGCCGAGCCCATCCCTGGGTCTGACCAGACTCTACTTCCAGTCGCCACCTGCAGCCTCTTTCTGCAGGCCCCCTCCAACCGTGAGTGACTCTAGCACTGAATCAGACGCCAAAAGACACCACTGCACCGGAGCTCCACAGCTTGAGGAAAAGTGGATAAACCGTGCCCCTACATGCCCGAGCATTTCAAGGGTCGAGCCCTCCTGTGGGTTCCCCCAGATTGGCCCCCAAGTCTTAGCTTGCAGCCTCTTTCTGACCGGACCGTTCCCCATTGAAGAGAATGGGACACCCGATGTCATAACACACCTCTGCACCCGGACGCCCCAGAGCCTCCTGAGGTGATCTGTTGGTGTGGCTTTGGACCTTGCCCCATACTCATCTTAATTTCCGGAGAACAGTCCCGTAAGTCGCTGGCAAGTGCCTGAATACATTACGTTTTCTCCCCAAAGGATAACACTACCACACCTAAAAATCAAATTAAAAACTTTTGAAAACTGTAAAGAATTCATAACTCGAAAAGTACTTACTTGATTCCAATGATCCTCTAAATTTATAAAAAAGTATGTGTTATTTTTCTAAATTGATATTGAATTTCTTTATTGAGCGCGTCTCTCAGTTACTGCCGTTGTGTATGGAATAAATGCTTAGCACTACCCTCTGATATGCCTAACTGCTCGCCCCACTACCATAAAAGAGAGCATTTGGGTTGTCATTCCAGACTCTGTAAATTATTTGGGGTGTGCCTGGACTCTTTGCACAGTGTACCTCTTTTTGGTCCACTATATAAAGAGACAACTTCCATGTTAGCAGGTAAATGTAACATGTGGATTTGGTGTAGAGGAGTGCCAGATGTAGAGTACTAGATAAGGACTAACTTCATAGCACTGCAAGCATCACACTCCTGATTCAAGTGGAAGGGACGTTCAGGTTCAACGCTTAAATCAATCCTTAGCTGACTGGTGCCAGTCTCTGCTTACAGGCTGTGATGTGGGCTTGTGTGGGCGGTAATGGGCAAGTCACACTAGGTACATCCGGGTTGAGACATGCAACTCTTTTTCAAAACGGCTGCAAAACAGACAACATGATGTAGAATAACTTGGAAGATTTCTTGCTAGGATCTAAATAAACAGCCTAAGACTGAAGGACACTTGTGGTAACCTGCATCCATGCGGGCCAGGTGGGTGGTGATGTAAAAGAACTTGGAGGTGTTCCTTTGAATTGTAGCAACCTGTTTAAGGGACGATCTGAAGGTGCCTGGATGGTGGAGGGGTTTATCTACGTAAAAAACTTGGCAACCAGCTCCCGTCATGTCCTCTTGTCATTATTGGACATTCTCTGCAGGCTAGTGCTTTGTTACAGGACGTATTAACCTCGAGCCCCACGTGCTCATTAAGCCCAGTCAAGTATTATTCAATTCATGATGGACATGAGGAAACCCGCTCAGAGGTGCACAAAATGGAAAAAATGAAAAAAACGTCCTTTATCCTCCACATCAAACATTGTCTCTGCTCGTCCTTCTAGGGCCTGGCTTAGGCAGTAGATTTCTTGCTCACACTTCCATGGCTTGCTACAAACCACACTGTCTGCTCACACCTTCACGGTCTGCTGAGTAGCCCGTTGTCTGAGAAGGCAAATTAAAAATAAATATTCCACATAAACCTCCGGTCCGCCTGGCGTGACGTGCAGCGGTTAAAGAGCAGAGATCTTGCACGAAGATGGCCAGATTTAATAAACCACAGCACCTGCAAGCCATGACTCATAAGCCATGTCCCTGAAACCTCAAAATTTAAGACAATTTGAAAACCAGGGTCCAAAAACATCAAGCAGCTGACCATAAGAGGAGACTTGAAAAAAATGCCAAAGGTATCACAACTGTTCACTTGCAGGTGCACAGCATCACATTCATGCCAAGAAAGGTAGATTCTCCAAGGAAGTATTCATATGCAGAAAAAACAAACATTTCGCAAAATAATTGGGCAGGGGGCACGAGAATTAAAAGTCGAGAGAGTTCACAACAGGAAAGATGGGGGCACCAGAACCAAAGACGAAGGGACACTACAGCCAGAGATGGAGAGGCACCAGAACTAGTAGGTAGAGGCAAAACGGATGGAAAGAAGAGGTAACAGAGTTCAGAAAGTAGTGTAGAGAGCTGAGAAATATAATGAATGAGGCAAAACTGACACACCAACCTGAAACTGGAGATGCGACAGTGAAAGTAAGCTGTGGTCTGCAAAAAGTAGGTCAATGCAGCACATCCCAGAAACCAGCAAACCCAAGGCAGAAGCATTAGCAGCAGATACTGAGAATCACTACAGCCAAACACCAGCCACCAAAGCTTCACTGTCTATTTTTACTAACTCTGGTCTCACACCACACCTCCCTACGAGGGCTGGTTGTCTTCGGAACCCACAAAGACCTCGGTGTTGTTATCTGCTACTTGCAGGCTGGTCTCTAGCTTGCAACCTTTGGAGCTGTCGGCTAGGAATGGAATGGTTCAATCCATTGTGTCACTCCATTTACCAGTTGCACCTCCAGTTAAAACTAGTTCTCAAAGAAGAGTCTCCAAAAAAGCATGGTTTCTTCTCTAGGTGACTGCTGGGGCTTGTCTCTGTTAGGATTTCAATCAGCCTGGACCCTAAACCATGCATTTCCTCAAGAACTGCATGTTTTCAAGCACTCCGTACTGTGAACCAGTTGCTCGTCAGTCTAAGCCCCATATTAGTTGCACCTAGCTTATCTGAAGTGCACTCTACACAACTAAATGTGGAAGACTTCTCATCCCCACAACGGAGGTCTTCCTTATGCCAACACTTGGGTCTAGGACCTCTTCAGACTTCATGGGCCTGAGTTTTTTTGGTCTCCGACGTGATGAGTACACAAGAGTTTTATAAATGTATAAGGAAAATATACTGGAGACACTTCCTCCTTCTAGCAAAGAAGGAGTTGCCAACCCAAAACAGCCGAAGAAAGAATGGTTGCAATAAGTTCACTGCAAGTTAGTGCAGCAAAACGCACTGACTGACAAAACCCTGGAACTCTAAACAGTGTTACTGGAGCCGTATGACTAGAGGGAGGGCAGAGAAATCATGATTTTCAGCTCTAGAATCAAAACTTTGTACAGTCCAGCAGCGCCCTCAGCCTAAAGAAGGCGGCATAGGATTGTCCTATAAGGTTTTTGAAACTCTGAAATATGGGGGTAATGGGGCCCCCAATAAGGCATTCAATCAACATATGGCGAAGGAGAACTCCATGTTGAGCCCCAGGACCCGCGTATACAGGCCTATGACCGTTTGACTGAACCTACAGGAATAAGATTGCTAAATCAGAGTCATCACGCACTGAGCTAGGAGCAGAAATGTTGCTCCTGAAAAGCTCATACATGCAGCGCGAGCTCATATCTGCAAGCATGGATCAAATTATAGCAATGTCCTGTGACATCTTCTCAACAATCTGTAGGTGACACACCATGTGCAGTTCCGACAGAGGTCAGAGTAATTTTCTTACTGGCAGTATTTAATGTTCACTTCACACCCACGAGTTACCACGTGTCAACTGAGTTTCATACTCTCATAATGGCTTCAGTCAGGATGGCCTAAAACTGGTCCTATATGAAAGACAAAGAACAAGTGGCACAGTGCAACAGGTTCTCCACTGATAGAAGTTCAGACTGAAAAAGTACCAAATCAAGATAAGCTCCCAATTGCAGCAGTGGGAATCATATTTTACAAGACAGTGACCCTTTTCCATACTTTCTATGTTTGGCACATTTATTACCTAGATTTACTTTCTTATATGTTCAGCTTTGTTAGCTAGCTGTTAGTTAGACAAGAGATTCCATGGGGTTAGCTCGCTAGAATGCGAATGGGTTTAAAACAAACTGTTTGTTGTCAGCTAAGACCCAAGTAGATCTTTGTTTTGGAGATGTGCTGCTTATTTTGCCTAGCTAATGAAATGGAGGCTCAACTCTATTTCTCTTAACCTGCAATCTGTGGGCCAACATGGAAAACATGTCCGTCCTGACCAGGGGCAAACGTATCCCACTCTTGAGAAGAAGGTCATGAGATCCCATTCCAGAGATACGGTTTTAAATTTTGAAACTAGGTACCAGCCCCTAATACCCCACCTAACAAAGTAACTTCTAATAATAACGTGTCTTATGGCCCCAACACTACAAGGTACTAATATCTCTCTAAACACTTTGACGGGGGTGCAATGAACTATGGACCAATGTTCATTGAACATCTCTTGTTAAATAAAGGGCCTTGAAATTGAGTGTACCTTCTTGCATCACAGTTATAGAAACATCTTCCAAGGAACACTGCAGACCTGTAGTTGCTGAAGCTGTGCACTAAATCTGACATACTGAGCATCCACAGCAGGAAAGGAAAGAAGTAATGGAGACTGCCAACGCTGCCATGGCAGTCGCATTTCCCAAATTCTCCCCCCAAACTCATTACAGGCCCTGGTTTTAGAGTGTAATCTCTATCAGATGCTGTAACCTTAGTGATTTACCTTCCTAGATAGTATTGCAAATGATCAACTCAATTGCATCGTGAACTTGAGCCTCAGGTTTGCCAACCTACTAGTAGAACAGGGAAGATAATAGCAGGACAGACTCACAGGCCCATCCCAATGCACAAATCACTGACAGGTGCCTTACTAGCGGTTTGGTTAAGTCAAAAAGGTTTTTTGAAAGTGTCAAATATTTTGTTGTTAAAATGCTTAGATTTGCAAAGTCCCTTTCTCCTATGTTACTCTTATTCTCAAATGCTGCTGAATGTTGGCCAAACAGAGAATACATAAATTGTCAGCCTCCAGGGAACTATCACACTTACGAGAAAAATAAAGAGGGACTGGATATGTACTAGATGTTTATCCTTCTACATTCTTAAAGCTAACTTGTTTTTCATCTAGACACAGCAAGCCCAGCTGTCTTCTTTTGACAACAAAACAGGTGACCCGAGGAGTGTTGCAGGGATCCTTACTCAGTCCATCTCTCTAACATTTATGTGAGCCCCTTGACCAACATGAATATTCAAGATGAGCCATGCTACTTCACCTGTGCTGGAGATTCCCAGATCTCTCCGAGGAGAAACATGGACAACCCCTCTGCCCGAAGACCATTCTCCTGGCTATATGGAATGCAAACAAAAGACCTTCCTTAAACATAAAAAGCAAGGCAGAGCTACTGGTGATAGGGCATTAATCTCCATGATCCTAAACTATGTGGCCCATCTCCTTTGATCAGTATCCAATATCACCCAAGTTAGTTAAGAAACTAGGAGTATATGTTCATGAGGAGCTCTTAGGAGAAGTAGAAAAGGAGAAGTAGACAGGAGAAGTAGAAAAGGCTAGCCATTGGCAACTAAGTATTTGCAAAAGGATGTTATTTATTTTATTTTATTTATTTATAAAGCGCCCGAATCACCCCATCAGGGTATCTCCGCGCTCGAACTGCTATAGGACTCCAAGGGGATGCTAGATTAGAATAAAGTCGATTTTAACATCTTTCTGAACTTTAGATTGTCCGTACATAGTCGTAGGTGGAAGGGGAGTTGGTTCCAGTAACGTGGGGCCACGTGGTAGAAGGCTTTACCGCCCAATCGCGCTCTATGGAAGCGGTGGACTTGGAGCAGAGCTTTAGATTCGGAGCGGAGGGATCTGGAGGGCAGGTACCTGACAAATTTGTCCTTTAGATAACTGGGGCCTAAGTTGTTTAAAGATTTATAGGCCATGCAACAGATCTTAAATTTGATCCTCTTTCGCACTGGAAGCCAGTGCAATTTATGGAGGAGGGGGAGAGACTCAGTTCTGGGGGGGGCATGAGAAAACTCAATTGGGGCGCTGTAGGAAGCTGGCTCTGTATATACTATACCATAGTGAGGTATAGTGTGCACAGAGTCCAGTGGTAGGCAGTCCAGTGGTAGGCAGAGGTAAAGTTAGATAGCCCCTCACTCTCCATTTGTGGTAGTGTGGTCGAGCAGTAAGGCAGTATCAGAGGACAGTGTTAAGAATTTGTTGTACACACTCAGTCAGCAAATGACTTCACACACTCAAAGACTGAACTTCAGACCAATTGTTTTTGTATAAAAATATTCTTTTAGTTATTTTATTTTCTAGAACCAAGCAAGCCTGGCACAGGTAAGCAATAAATACTTTACAGTAGTAATGCAATTGAAATACAGTTTGAATGAAATTGTATATGCACTTTGTTTTGACTTACAGTATGGTTTCAGAGAAATGCAATACTTTGTAAATACAGTACAGAGACTTGAATGGGCTTTTCAGTAAAATTACAGGTAAGTTACTTTTGTGATTACTTTTCTTACTCAGAGTAGTATACCTGGATACTACTCTGGGACATTTCCTGCAAACAGCCAAGTAAAATCGTTTTTGTTAGTTAGTGCAATTTTAAAGAATTTCTTAAGGTTTTCAAACTCCACACTTAAAAACTTTTCCAAGAACGACAGTCAATGTTATCCTATGGAGGAAAATAGTGTTATTGGTGTTGAGGTAAGTATTTGGTAGTGGGAGTTGAGGTTCTGGGGGTAGACTCAGGGGTCCCCCAGGGTCAAGGATGCACTCTAGTTACACCCTCAGCGGCACTAGGGCGGCCGGGTGCTGAGGCCCAATGTTATCCAATGGGGGATAGGGGGCCTCCGGTTGGTGGCTGCTGGCAAGCAGGCCACTGGGTTGTGGGAGCAAAGCTCCTGGACTTTAGCTCAGGGCAAATGGGGAAACAAAGTAGCACCAAAGGTGCACCATCAGCGGCACAGGGGCGGCTGGGTGCAGGGTGCTGTTTCGACGTCGGGCGCCCTGTTTTCAATGAGGAACCTCCGGTTTGCAAAGGCACTGCAGGCTTGGGGACGAAGGTCTTCTGGGTGCGACCACCACTTCGAGAGGTAAGTTGGGAAGTTAGGGGTTGGGTAGGCACCGTCGGTTTGGGCACCCAAGGCCGTGGGGCATCGGGTGCAGGGGTGCCTTTTGGGGTCGAATCTTCTTACCAGCTCCTGGTCGCGGTTAGGGGGACCGTCCGGATTTAGGCTGCAGGCGTCGGCTGGAGGCTTAAGGCAGGTCAGGAGTCGCCGGATCTCAGGTCAGGATCGCCGGGGGGACCTCCTCGTGGTGTTTGCCCACTCGAGCTCGGGCCGTGAACGGCGGGTGCAGAGTGGGGTGGATCCGCGGTGTCCGGCCGGAGCCAGAGGTTACAGATGAACAAATCCGGTGTTCACGGGAGACAAAGACTTTGTGCTTGTTATGTTATAACGTTTTCTAAAGCGCACAGCTGCCCCAGCAAAGGTGCGTCCCAGCGCTGAAAGCAGAAAACTGCAAAGCTACCAGAAGGAAAGTCTAGGGCAGAGGAAAGCGGTACGTTTTGATTGCCTTACAAAATGACATAGTTATCCATGCCACGAATATGCAAAGGTGGCATGTTCCAAAGTTTGGCTACCACAGTACAAAAGGAACGTCCGCCTGCGCGCACCCTCCTCACCCGAGGAACAACCGCTAGATGCTGCCCCATCGATCGAAGTTGGCGGGCAGGAATATAAGGTGCAAGTAAATTAGCCAGGATGCCTGGCGAAGAGAGCTTTGAAATTTTAAAAACAATGCAGAGGGACTTAAACTCTACACATTTGGCCACAGGCAGCCAGGGTAGGCAAGCCAAGAAGAGTTCTGGCAGCAGCGTTTTGAACCCTCTGCAGTCTCAGAATTTCAGCCTTATTAGTCCCCAAATAAAGTGAACTAGCGTAGTCCAATCGTGACAGGATGGAAGCCTGCACAATAACCTGATGGGCGGGTCGAAAAACCACAGCAGCGGTTTAAGCCCACGCAATATACCAAAGCAGGTCCCTGCACTTTCTTGGTTTGAGTCTGAAAGGTAAGGGCAGAGTCCACCCAGACACCTAGATTTTTTACCACCTGTTTAGGGGCGGGTGCACATCCCAGGGTGGCCGGCCACCAGCGTTCACTCCACAGCTCAGGGTCTCTCCCTACCAGCAAGACCTCCGACTTGCTGGCATTGAGCTGGAGACAGTTGGCAGTCATCCACTCAGGGACAGTCTCGAGATCGCTCCGAAACGTACAGGCGTCCCGTGCATGGTCGTCCGTGAGTGCAACTACCAACTGAGTATCGTCTGCGTATGATACCACTGTGAGCCCTCTGCTCCTGGCCACCGCTGCCAAAGGTGAAACATAAAGATTGAAAAGTGTAGGGCTCAAAGCTGAGCCCTGTGGCACCTCATGTTTGGAGGTATGGGACATGGAAGCAAAAGGGGGAGCCGTTACCTGGAAGGTCCTCTCAGCAAGAAAAGAGGCAAACCATTCCAGGGCAGAATCTACAATGCCCACTTCCTCCAACCGCTGTAGCAGGATCTTGTGAGAGACCGTGTCAAACGTGGCACTGAGATCTAATAAGATCAGTGCCGAAGTGCGGCCCTCGTCTAGAGCCCTCCTCAGGTGTTCTGTCACAGCTAGGAGAGCAGTCTCAGTGCTGTGGCCAGACCGAAAACCATTCTGGGTGGGGTCTAGTATGTTATTATCCTCCAGAAATCTAGATAGATTGGAGTTAATGTAAGCCTCAGAGATCCTGGATACCCAAGGCAGAAGAGAGATGGGATGAACGTTTTCTGGCTTCGCTATGTCAAGGTTGGGGTTTTTTTTAACAATGGGATCACTCTGGCTTGCTTCCAAGTCCTGGGGACAACTGCCGTGGATAAGGACAGATTAATCAGCTGGCCCACAGGCGAAAGGAGCACAGGCAGTGATTTTACAAATTGCTCAGGCTTAAGGGGGTAAGCCGGAGAGCCGGACTTGACCTTGCTACAGAGCACATACAACTCATCTTGAGAGATCGGCGGGAGAGCAGCCACCATGCTCGTCGGAAGAGATTTGGGCCTGAAGTCAGGACACATAACTTGCGGGAAGGTCTTATAGATATTTTCCACCTTCTCAACAAAGAAGGAGGCGAGAACCTCGCATTGCTCATTCGACGAGATCACAGGTGCTATAGGGACTGCTGATGATTTAAGATCTTTGAGTATCGAAAAAATACTTTTGGAGGGGTTACTACTGTTCCTAATTTCAGCCGCAAAGTATGCTGCCCGTTCGGCTTGAATAGCCCTATGATGCATCTTAATAGCTGCCTGATACTGCCCCTTTAAAGTTGAGTCGTAGTCCCGTCTCCAGGCTCGCTCCAGCTTTTTACAGGCTTTACGTAGAATGATCAGCTTGTCATTGAACCAAAGACTGGATTTGGTGGTACGGCTTTTAGACCACTTTGCCGGAATTAGATAATCCAGAGAGTGGAGAATCCAGTCAGATAGTGCCCTATCGGCCGCATCTGGGTCATCTGGCATAATAAAAGTAGTTGTAGAAAGGAGGCCGTGGAATTGATTGATGTTAAATTCATGCCAAGGGCGCCTGAATGAGAGCTTCTGGGACGTCCTCCGGGCGGGTACAACCCCTGAAAGGGTCATAGATATTAGATAATGATCGGACCAGCACACCGGGGTAGGGGTGTGAACAATAAGGAAAGGTTAGAAAAAACTGGATCTAACAAATGTCCTGCCGAGTGGGTGGGACCATGGACCAGTTGAAATAATTGACATGCCGCCAGGTCAGCTAAGAAATTTCCCATTTCCGCGTCATTGGAACTAACAAGATGTAAATTCAGGTCCCCGATAATGCTAAAATTGGCAGCTCTCATTGCCAAGGATTTATGGTGTCGACAAGCGCAGCCCTAAATTCCTTAGACGGTCCTGACGGGCGGTATATCAGTAGCCCAGACATGGTATAGCTAGCGCTAAATGCAATCCCGAAGCGCGCACAGCCAGCAAGAGACTCTTTAACAAAGGTGCAAGAGTAACTAGATTTAAAAACAACTAATACCACCCCCTCTAGACTCTCTATTCAGGGTTACAATGCTGAAACCCTGGGGGAGCGCCAAACCTGGCACAGCCACCTGTGTCTGCTGATAACCAAGTCTCTGTTAAAAAGAGGACATCAGGAGTTTCATCCTGTAGTAAATCATAAACATCCAAGGAGTGCTTAACTAAGGACCTACAGTTAAGGCTTAAGAGTTTAACATTAGACCCAGACCTAGAGGGGGGACAGGGGAGTGCAGGGGTCACCCAGGAATCAAAGCCACAGTTTAAACAACAAAACGGGCCCTCAGGAAGCTTGCCAAGAGGGTGACTGCACAGGTTTAATTCTCTTTTAATGGCCAAAAGGTCGCTGGAGGAATAAATAGGCTTATCTCGAACAGAACCAGCAGCATGTCTGGCGGCGGCCAGGCGCAGACGGGCTTGCCTTCGGCACGCCATGGGTGCGCCCGCTGCGCGCCCGCCACGGGTTTAAGTAAAAGAAAACCCGGAAGTGCTGTCAACGCGAGCCTGACTGGTTTGAAACGCCCACCGCACAATCGGCACACAGCCGCGGCGGTACGGGGTGGAAACCAGGAAGAAAGTAAGCCTCACCAGACTGTGCAAATGGGCAGAAGGTAAGAGCCCCGCAGAAAAAGTATAGCAGCAAATAATGTCCCCACAGAATTAATACAAAGTTAAAACAGTCATTCAAAATGACATGGAAATTAAAAGCATTAAAGCTTGAAGGCAGGCAGGTCCTCCGGGGTTTTCGAGGTTGCTGGCTGCAGGACACGCCGGGATATCGCAGGAGCAGGTTCGAGGGGAAGACAGGCCGGTAGGGCTGGGGCCAAGTTAGTGGGCGTCTTCCTCTTGTTAGCTGCTGCACGGCTGTTCGGTCCTTCTTGTTGCAGTGTCTTCTTGTCTGAGGAACCAAGGTTCAGGGGTGCCCCTAAATACTAGATTTAGGGGCGTTACAGGTAGGTAAAAGGCAGGGACCACCCCATATTATGCCACCCTCCAGTGGGTAGGGGCAATGAGCCTGGTTGGCTGAGTCCCCCCATCTTCAAGATGGCGTGGACTGAGAGTTGTGCTTCACCCGACTCCCCCACCTGAGGGGTGGAGTTGGCAGAGGTGGGCACACCACTCTTCCTCACTTGTTTTTCCCGCTGGTTCTCCCGCCCAAAGTGGGGGTCAGAACCAGTGGGGACCAGTTGCTGAGAGCAGCAAGTGGCCTGGGAAAGCTCACAAAGGCGGCAAGCCTTTGAAGCTTCCCCTTCGTGAACTCTGCCCATTCTGGGGGGAGGGGAGGGGGGCTTGGCACCTCGTCCCAGGATGTGCATTGTTTCAGGCCCCAGAGAGCAGCAGGCTCTCGATCCAGGGGTCCAGAAACATGTCTGGTGGTGGCAGCTGAAAGCAGCCACTCAGCCTGGACACTAGAGGTGGGTTCGTGCTCAGGGGCATCTCTAAGATGCCCTCTGTGTGCATTTTCATTAAATCCCACACTGGCATCAGTGTGGGTTTAATGTGCTGAGAAGTTTGATACCAAACTTCTCAGTTTTCAGTGTAGCCATTATGGTGCTGTGGGGTTCAGTAATGACAAACTCCCAGCACCATATACTCTTAATGGCAGCACTGCACTTACAATGTCTAAGAATGGACTTAGACACTGTAGGGGTACAGGGCTCATGCACCTGTACCCTCACCACTGGTATAGTGCACCCAGCTAGAGGGGTGACTGACCTATGCCAGGGCAGTGGGTTGTAGGCATGGCACACAGAGATGTGTGCCATGTCGACTCTTCACTTTGTTCTGCACCAAAACAAGCAGCCTGCAAAGGCAGTGTGTGTGTGTGTGTAAGGGTAGAGGACCTCTAAGGGTGGCACAATAAGTGCTGCAGTCCTTAGAGGCCTTCTCTGGTCACAGTGCCCTGGGTACATGTGGTACCATTTACCAGGGGCTGACCTATGGCCATGGATACCAATTGGGTTTAGGCTTCAATGCAGTTTTTAGGGAAAGAATATAGGCCCTGGGTACCTGATTAGCAGGAGCCCAGGGCACACTCAGTCAAAGCACATCAGCAATTCAGCAACAAGCATTGGCATAGCCAATAGGTCTCGCCTTTTGGACCTTATAAGTGTTTAGCCATGCAGCACATTATCCTGTTAATCCGGTCATTCCCACAATTTAGTTTTCAAAAATGCCTTTCTTTCTGCTTCAAAATATTGCCATCTATTAGAAGTAAAGTGTAGATTGTAAATATCACTCAGCGATAATAATAATCTGTTTATTGCGCTCACAGAAAACACATTTATGTTTATGGAGCCTTTTAAATATGTCGCATCTCAACCTCCTTCAGTATCGAGCTTTGCATGAACAAACAATGCAGAGGGTGGGTTCGGAAGCTGACCACTGCTCACGCAGTCTTGTCCACAGAGCTCCCTTGGGCACGCATGGCCATTCTCATCGGCTAAATAGCTGAAATTGGAGGCGAGTAGATGGAGGAAAGCTGCGAGGAAGCGCTCCTGTTCCAACCAATATCATATGTATCCTAAACCGCCTACTGCAGTAATCATGGTCACAATAAGATTCATCTGTGTTTTTGAGGGAGTAGTGAGAGAGCAAGAGAGTGGTGTGAGAGAGAGGGAGTAGTGAGAGAGCGAGAGAGTGGTGTGAGAGAGAGGGAGTAGTGACAGCGAGAGAGTGGTGTGAGAGGGGGTGTGTATTTGCAGTTTGGACTTTTAAAAAGGTTATGTTAAAGAAACTGTGCTGAAAGAGCTGAAGTGAGCAATGTGAGAAATGCTGGATTAGTGCATGAGAGAGTGAGAGAGTGAGAGAGTGGTGTGAGAGAGGGAGTAATGAGAGAGCGAGAGAGTGGTGTGTGTGAGAGGGAGTAGTGAGAGAGCGAGAGAGTGGTGTGAGAGAGGGAGTAGTGAGAGAGCAAGAGATTGGTGTGAGAGAGGGAGTAGTGACAGCGAGAGAATGGTGTGAGAGAGGGAGTGTGTATTTGCAGTTTGGACTTTTAAAAGGTTATGTTAAAGAAACTGCTGAAAGAACTGAAGTGAGCAATGTGAGAAATGCTGGATTAGTGCATGAGAGAGCGAGAGAGTGGTGTGAGAGAGGGAGTAGTGAGAGAGCGAGAGAGTGGTGTGAGAGAGGGAAAAGTGAGAGAGCGAGAGTGGTGTGAGAGAGGGAGTAGTGAGAGAGCGAGAGAGTGGTGTGAGAGAGGGAGTAGTGAGAGCGAGAGTGGTGTGAGAGGGAGTAGTGAGTGGTGTGTGAGAGAGTATTGAGAGTGGTGTGAGAGGGAGTAGTGAGAGCGAGAGAGTGGTGTGTGAGAGGGAGCAGTGAGAGGGAGCAGTGAGAGAGCAAGAGAGTGGTGTGAGAGAGGGAGTAGTGAGAGAGTGGTGTGAGAGGGAGTAATGAGAGAGCGAGAGAGTGGTGTGTGAGAGGGAGTAGTGAGAGAGCAAGAGTGGTGTGAGAGAGGGAAAAGTGAGAGCGAGAGAGTGGTGTGAACGAGGGAAAAGTGAGAGAGCGAGAGAGTGGTGTGAGAGGGAAAAGTGAGAGCGCGAGAGTGGTGAGAGAGGGAGTAGTGAGAGAGCGAGAGAGTAGTGTGTGAGAGAGAGGGAGTAGTGAGAGAGCGAGAGAGTGGTGTGAGAGAGAGGGAGTAGTGACAGCGAGAGAGTGGTGTGAGAGAGGGAGTAGTGACAGCGAGAGAGTGGTGTGAGAGAGGGAGTAGTGAGAGCGAGAGAGTGGTGTGAGAGAGGGAGTAGTGAGAGCGAGAGAGTGGTGTGAGAGGGAGTAGTGAGAGCGAGAGAGTGGTGTGAGAGGGAGTAGTGAGAGCGAGAGAGTGGTGTGAGAGGGAGTAGTGAGAGAGCGAGCGAGTGGTGTGTGAGAGGGAGTAGTGAGAGCGAGAGAGTGGTGTGTGAGGGAGTAGTGAGAGGGAGCAGTGAGAGAGCAAGAGAGTGGTGTGAGAGAGGGAGTAGTGAGAGTGGTGTGAGAGAGGGAGTAATGAGAGAGCGAGAGAGTGGTGTGTGAGAGGGAGTAGTGAGAGAGCGAGAGAGTGGTGTGAGGGAAAAGTGAGAGAGCGAGAGAGTGGTGTGAGAGAGAGGGAGTAGTGACAGCGAGAGAGTGGTGTGAGAGGGGGACTGTGTATTTGCAGTTTGGACTTTTAAAAAGGTTATGTTAAAGAAACTGTGCTGAAGTGAGCAATGTGAGAAATGCTGGATTAGTGCATGAGAGAGTGAGAGAGTGGTGTGAGAGAGGGAGTAATGAGAGAGCGAGAGAGTGGTGTGAGAGAGGGAGTAGTGACAGCGAGAGAGTGGTGTGAGAGAGGGAGTAGTGAGAGCGAGAGAGTGGTGTGAGAGAGGGAGTAGTGAGAGCGAGAGAGTGGTGTGAGAGAGGGAGTAGTGAGAGCGAGAGAGTGGTGTGAGAGAGGGAGTAGTGAGAGCGAGAGAGTGGTGTGTGAGAGGGAGTAGTGAGAGAGCGAGCGAGTGGTGTGTGAGAGGGAGTAATGAGAGAGCGAGAGAGTGGTGTGTGAGGGAGTAGTGAGAGAGGGAGCAGTGTGAGAGCAAGAGAGTGGTGTGAGAGAGGGAGTAGTGAGAGTGGTGTGAGAGAGGGAGTAATGAGAGAGCGAGAGAGTGGTGTGAGAGAGGGAGTAGTGAGAGAGCGAGAGAGTGGTGTGAGGGAAAGTGAGAGAGCGAGAGAGTGGTGTGAGAGAGAGGGAGTAGTGACAGCGAGAGAGAGGGGGAGTGTGTATTTGCAGTTTGGACTTTTAAAAAGGTTATGTTAAAGAAACTGTGCTGAAAGAGCTGAAGTGAGCAATGTGAGAAATGCTGGATTAGTGCATGAGAGAGCGAGAGTGGTGTGAGAGAGAGGGAGTAGTGAGAGCGAGAGAGTGGTGAGAGGGAGTAGTGAGAGAGCGAGAGAGCGGTGTGAGGGAAAAGTGAGAGCGCGAGAGAGTGGTGTGAGAGGGAAAAGTGAGAGCGAGAGAGTGGTGTGAGAGAAAGGGAGTAGTGAGAGCGAGAGTGGTGTGAGAGAGGGAGTAGTGAGCGAGAGAGGGGTGTGTGAGAGAGAGGGAGTAGTGAGAGAGCGAGAGGTGTGTGAGAGAGAGGGAGTAGTGAGAGCGAGGGAGTGGTGTAAGAGGGAAAAGTGAGAGAGCGAGAGTGGTGTGAGAGAGGGAGTAGTGAGAGCGAGAGAGTGGTGTGAGAGGGGGAGTGTGTATTTGCAGTTTGGACTTTTAAAAAGGTTATGTTAAAGAAACTGTGCTGAAAGAGCTGAAGTGAGCAATGTGAGAAATGCTGGATTAGTGCATGAGAGAGTGAGAGAGTGAGAGAGTGGTGTGAGAGAGGGTGTAATGAGAGAGCGAGAGAGTGGTGTGTGTGAGAGGGAGTAGTGAGAGAGCGAGAGAGTGGTGTGAGAGAGGGAGTAGTGAGAGAGCAAGAGATTGGTGTGAGAGAGGGAGTAGTGACAGCGAGAGAATGGTGTGAGAGAGGGAGTGTGTATTTGCAGTTTGGACTTTTAAAAAGGTTATGTTAAAGAAACTGCTGAAAGAACTGAAGTGAGCAATGTGAGAAATGCTGGATTAGTGCATGAGAGAGCGAGAGAGTGGTGTGAGAGAGGGAGTAGTGAGAGAGCGAGAGAGTGGTGTGAGAGAGGGAAAAGTGAGAGAGCGAGAGTGGTGTGAGAGAGGGAGTAGTGAGAGAGCGAGAGAGTGGTGTGAGAGGGAGTAGTGAGAGCGAGAGTGGTGTGAGAGAGGGAGTAGTGAGAGAGCGAGAGAGTGGTGTGAGAGGGAGTAGTGAGTGGTGTGTGAGAGAGTATTGAGAGTGGTGTGAGAGTGGTGTGAGAGGGAGTAGTGAGAGCGAGAGAGTGGTGTGTGAGAGGGAGTAGTGAGAGGGAGCAGTGAGAGAGCAAGAGAGTGGTGTGAGAGAGGGAGTAGTGAGAGAGTGGTGTGAGAGGGAGTAATGAGAGAGCGAGAGAGTGGTGTGTGAGAGGGAGTAGTGAGAGAGCAAGAGTGGTGTGAGAGAGGGAAAAGTGAGAGCGAGAGAGTGGTGTGAACGAGGGAAAAGTGAGAGAGCGAGAGAGTGGTGTGAGAGGGAAAAGTGAGAGCGAGAGAGTGGTGAGAGAGGGAGTAGTGAGAGAGCGAGAGAGTAGTGTGTAAGAGAGAGGGAGTAGTGAGAGTGGGAGTAGTGAGAGAGCAAGAGAGGGGTGTGTGAGAGAGGGAGTAGTGAGAGAGCGAGAGAGTAGTGTGTGAGAGAGAGGGAGAAGTGAGAGCGAGAGTGGGAGTAGTGAGAGAGCGAGAGAGGGGTGTGTGAGAGAGAGGGAGTAGTGAGAGAGCGAGAGAGTGGTGTGTGAGAGAGGGAGTAGCGAGAGTGGTGTGAGAGAGAGGGAGTAGTGAGAGCGAGAGAGTCGTGTGAGAGGGAAAAGTGAGAGAGCGAGAGAGTGGTGTGAGAGAGGGAGTAGTGAGAGCGAGAGAGTGGTGTGAGAGGGGGAGTGTGTATTTGCAGTTTGGACTTTTAAAAAGGTTATGTTAAAGAAACTGTGCTGAAAGAGCTGAAGTGAGCAATGTGAGAAATGCTGGATTAGTGCATGAGAGATCGAGAGAGTGGTGTGAGAGATGGAGTAGTGAGAGAGCGAGAGAGTGGTGTGAGAGAGGGAAAAGTGAGAGAGCGAGAGTGGTGTGAGAGGGAGTAGTGAGAGAGCGAGGGAGTAGTGAGAGCGAGAGAGTGGTGTGAGAGGGAGCAGTGAGAGAGCGAGAGAGTGGTGTGAGAGGGAGTAGTGAGTGGTGTGAGAGAGGGAGCAGTGAGAGAGCGAGAGAGTGGTGTGTGAGAGGGAGTAGTGAGAGCGCAAGAGTGGTGTGTGAGAGAGGGAGCAGTGAGAGAGCAAGAGAGTGGTGTGTGAGAGGGAGTAGTGAGAGCGAGAGAGTGGTGTGAGAGAGCGAGAGAGTGGTGTGAGAGAGGGAGTAGTGCGAGCGAGAGAGTGGTGTGAGAGAGGGAGTAGTGAGAGAGCGAGAGTGGTGTGAGAGAGGGAGTAGTGAGAGCGAGAGAGTGGTGTGAGAGGGAGTAGTGAGTGGTGTGAGAGAGGAGTAGTGAGAGAGCGAGAGAGTGGTGTGTGAGAGGGAGTAGTTAGAGAGCAAGAGTGGTGTGTGAGAGAGAGGAGCAGTGAGAGAGCAAGAGAGTGGTGTGTGAGAGGGAGTAGTGAGAGCGAGAGAGTGGTGTGAGAGAGGGAGTAGTGAGAGAGCGAGAGAGTGGTGTGAGAGGAGTAGTGAGAGAGAGGGAGTAGTGAGAGCGAGAGAGTGGTGTGAGAGAGGGAATAGTGAGAGAGCGAGAGAGTGGTGTGTGAGAGAGAGGGAGTAGTGAGAGTGGTGTGTGAGAGAGAGGGAGTAGTGAGAGTGGTGTGTGAGAGAGAGGGAGCAGTGAGAGAGCAAGAGAGTGGTGTGAGAGAGGGAGTAGTGAGAGAGCGAGAGAGTGGTGTGAGAGGGAGTAGTGAGAGCGAGAGTGGTGTGAGAGAGGGAGTAGTGAGAGCAAGAAAGTGGTGTGAGAGGGAGTATTGAGAGAGCGAGAGAGTGGTGTGTGAGAGAGAGGGAGTAGTGAGTTCGAGAGGGTGGTGTGAGAGAGAGAGGGAGTATTGAGAGAGCGAGAGAGTGGTGTGAGAGATTGAAAGTGAGAGAGCGAGAGAGTGGTGTGAGAGAGGGAGTAGTGAGAGAGCGAGAGTGGTGTGTGAGAGAGGGAGTAGTGAGAGAGCGAGAGAGTGGTGTGAGAGAGGGAAAAGTGAGAGCGAGAGAGTGGTGTGAGAGAGGGTAAAGTGAGAGAGCGAGAGAGTGGTGTGAGAGAGGAAGTAGTGAGAGAGAGGAAGTAGTGAGAGAGGAAGTAGTGAGAGCGAGAGTAGTGAGAGAGAGGAAGTAGTGAGAGAGAGAGGAAGTAGTGAGAGAGAGTGGTGTGAGAGAGGGAAAAGTGAGAGCGAGAGAGTGTTGTGAGAGAGGGAGTAGTGAGAGCGGTGTGTGAGAGGGGGAGTAGTGAGAGAGCGAGAGAGAGGGAGTAGGGGGTGGGCATTTGTTGGGGGAGACTTCCCTATAAAGGGTAGTCTCAGATTTTGCCAGGCTCCCTGTACCACTTGCGCCTGATTCATTTATACATTGGTTTGTTTACAAGCATGAATGAGTAGCGTGGAAAACATGAAATATGAATAAATGGCAGTAATTGTGCCTCTCACCTACAAAGTGCAGCTAGTTGTACAAAATTCATTTACATGTTATTAAGGAACAGTTCTAATCTCAGAACAAAGCACCGTTTTCTAGTGGTGGTGTTTAGGTTATTGCACTGCAGAACAGTTTGGCAAGAACAGAAATGGATGAGGCACAGAGCTTCAGCCAGTGAGATCTCATATCTTCAGAGGCGGACTGGCCACTGTGCCCTTCTGTAGCAGGAGCAGCTCCAGTCATGGGTCCAGCTGACTGAGACCGGATTATAATCCCTCACAACCCAACAATCACTGTTGGAACAATCGGCGCGTCCGGTTGGGGCCACAAGCAGATGAAATACCGTGCGCGCTCATGTGAGTTTCCAGCGCTCAGAGCACACCCACGCAAACACAAAACAAACTTTGATGACATGGGGTCGAAGCAAAGGCGTGTTCCCAGAGATAAGAGGTCAATAATGCCGAACATAAGTCTGCATGTGGATTCCCATCAGGTCACTCACAGAAAACGTTTCCTTGTGATAAGAAAGGCAGCGATAAAGGGGCCCATAATGTTAATTTACTGCACCCTTATAACACGAACGGGCTGCTGTTCCTTCTCTGACTCGACAAAGTCCAGCCCCGGGAACAGATAATGACAGTGGCCCCAATGAATACTGTAGACATGAGGACACTCCCTCCCCACCACAAAGGCACACGGGTATGGATGCCTGCTTTGGCCCCAGTGGCACTGCACAGTGCACAAAGACCAAGGGAGCCCCGAAGGAAGTCGGTGCTTGTGCCCCGGGGCAACGGTGGAGCGCTTTTATGATCGGAGGTGAAACCGAGCCAGACACCCCGGTCTGAGCAGCGGGACATCGCAGAAAACTGCCTTAAGTGACAATAAGTTTGATTTAAAGGGACTGGCGCTGAAGCTTCACAATAGGCTAATTGGGTTGGTGTTCTGTGGTGGGGGAGGGGGGAGGAGCGGGAGAGCAAGTGACGCGTGGCCGTGAAAGTGACACGGCCGCGCGGCCCCGAGAAGCGCTCTGTGGTGGGGGAGGGGGAGGAGCAAGTGACATCAAAGGCAGATGGCCTGGAGCATGCGAGGAATGCGCGTTACTGCGCGCGTTCTCGCATGCTCTAGGCCAGCCAAAAGTTGTGGTCGCATTTCTGCAAGCCCACACTACTAAAATGTCTCGCCCAGAGCCAGCGCTGAAGCGCTGGCTTTCAGGGCGAGACCTAAAAAGCAGGGGCAACCATGCAGAAAGAGGGCACTTTCTCACAGGCGCACTCTTATTTTCAGATAAACTTGACTACTGCAACTGGCTTTACCCTAGGTCTTTTACTATACATGTTGGCCTGAGGACAAAGGCTGCAAAGTCAGCAGCTAAATCAGTACCTTCAGACGTTAGATTATGTCTTTGTTTCTCTAGAAGAAGCTTACTTCTTTGATTCTAGATCATCTAGACTACCTCTGGGAATGGCAAATAAAGTTCAGGTCCTCTGTGTAGTAAAAAAAAAAAAAAGCTGTAGTTGGTAGTGTGTCTGTGTTCCAGCTGTACTTTTGGCCATGCTGGTTAGTATTTCCTAAGAATTTCCTCACACTTTATTGCCTGCTAGATGTGGAATACTGTGGGCACCGAGATTCCATTTTTCTTTGTGAGAATCTTATATTTAAATGAGGAGGCAGGTGGGGGCTTACCTTCTGGGCGAGTGTGCAATCTGAGCCAGCTGGCCGGCTCTGTATTTGCACTTCAATAAAGCGTTGAACGTGTAACCAGGAGCGGCTCCTTCTTAACCACTTTACTAGAGTCTGCTTTTCTAAATATTTCAGACATGTTTACAGCTATGAACTGTACTCATCATAAGCATATCTAAATAAACAAGCATTGGCATAGCCAATAGGTCTCGCCTTTGGGACCTTATAAGTGTTTAGCCATGCAACAGTTGATGTTGTTGCACCAAGGATATTGTGCTGGATAACTAAACACTTATAAGGTCTCAAAGGCGAGACCTATTGGCTATGCCAATGCTTGTTTTCCATTTGTTACTGAGGACTCCATAGTATTGCATGTGTTTCTTTGCTCTCGCCTCCTTTTTCCAAGATTGGCAGCCATTCTAGTGCATGTGCCTTGACTCATACATCTGCTCATGTCAGTGCCAAAAATGATTGGTCAATGCAATAGGTCAACTTTTTCAAAGTTGCGACCTATTGGCTTTGCCAACGCTGGTCACTATAGGAATGATTGAAACCCATTTATATTTGCGGTGTAGAGAACATGAAGCAACCGATGAGATATGATGCACATAATTACATATTCGGGTTCTGGAGTTGACCCTTCCCCACCACTCCCTAATTTGAACAGTAAATTAAAGTGCATTGATTGGCAGATGTAGCCAGAAGCTGCAAAAGCTTTATTTCCCCTCAGACACATTCCTTTGCACGAAGGTGCCAGCGATTCTGCCCAAATGAACTCCACACAAACTTAATGACTGTATTGATGAAAGAACTAACTACATTGGTGGGCGATTCTTAAACGATGGTTTGACAGCATGAGTAATGGGCCTGGGTGCTTCATGAGGAGTTGATTGACAGCACTACAGAAAGAATGGGAGCATCATGAGGGGTGATTGACAGTATATTGGTTAGTTGTGCATACTTTATGCTGATTATCAGTACTAGACTAACAAGGCCTCGTTTATCCAGGTAACTACACACGAAAATGCAACATTTATTGAGGGTGGGCATTAACAGGGTAATTTACTTGCCTTTGCCATAGCTGTTCTATTTTATACGCATTTTTGACAGTTTCAACAGGTCCTAAGTATTTGTAAAGATGATGATAACAAAAAAACAGTACAGGCATTTTAAGCCTCGACACCAATTGGGATTCGGTGTTTTGGAGTAGACAGCATATGACACAAACGAAGGCCAAGAATGAAGCTATTTTCACTGACTGGAAGCCAATGTCGATATGAAACAAGCAAATTTATCAAGCTTTCCCAAAAAAATTAGAAATTAAATCTATCTGCCGAGAGGTCATTAAAAAGTAAATTAGAGAGATGCCTCTACAATTATTGTACAAAACAGAAAATGACAGATATGGACCATGATATTACAAAGCAGATTAAAAATCTTTAGTAACCACACCATCATATAACAAGCCAACGAAGGTCTGGTGTAAAAAAGCATTGGCCGCGTGGCCGTGAAAGAGATGCGGCCGCGAAAGTGAAAGTGATCGCGATGCACTTAATGACCCGTGAC
This sequence comes from Calotriton arnoldi, assembly GCA_963921515.1. Lineage (NCBI taxonomy): Eukaryota > Metazoa > Chordata > Amphibia > Caudata > Salamandridae > Calotriton > Calotriton arnoldi. The sequence goes on along the minus strand of CAWUFW010000555.1, from coordinate 2,324,546 downwards.
AGAGGAAAGACAGATGTCGGCTGCGCGCGTGCACGCTCGCGTGAACGCAAGCTTGAGGCCAGCAAAAGCCTGTGGTAGCACTTTCAAAAGCCACTCACTAAATTTCTCGCCGAGCAGCGCATGCGCTGGCTCAGCGAGACCTAAAAAGGGGTATTTAATAAATCGTGAATCGGTGGATGTGCTTTTGAAGTCCAAGTGGCTTACTGTGGTATCTCTTCCCTCTTCATCTGTGTCATAAAAACACTAAAATTATATTTTACTAATTAACCTGGCTACTTTCAGAATATAGTGCCACAGCTACTGTCTGGTCCTGTCCCACTCTCTTTTTGTATCAGGCAGTGCAAGTAGCCTTTGGATAGTAGAGTGCTCTATGAAATAAATAAGTCCAGTACAATATATTACAGGAAATGCTCAGGCAACATGTCCATAATTTAACCCAGTTCAGTGTAACAAGCTGCAGGTACAGCTCTTCTCAACAAGTCCCATTTCCAGACCCACTCAATCTTTCAAGTTCCAATCTCGAGTTCAACAAGCTCAAGCCATGCTCAATAAAACAGGAGTCGAATCTGATCCAATCAAACAGGATTAAGACCAATCACTGGTCTAAAGGTAGTTAGGCTGACATTGTACAATGAAAACATAACTATGCTTGCCCTACTAAGACTGTCTTTTTACAAACAGGATAATGTGTGCCCATTTAGATTAAGTGTTATCTAACACTCCAAATCATTTTCTTGGCCTATTCTCTTAGGTCTCTTTCTGACCAACAGACCTTAACAAATTTAGGGCCGGATTTAAAGGTCTATGGAGAGGGAACTCTGTTGCACCGGTGAAAGAACTCCCTCCCCGCCAAAATTATGGTTTACCTGCCCGATTCTAGGTTTGATGTCAGCAAAGTCTACTCCGTCTCTGCCACGGTCCAACCCCTTCGACAGCCTGATGGAGCAAGGTCCGTCAGAAAACTGGCTATATGTCCGCCCACCTAATTTAGATGGGCAGACATACAGACGATTTTCAATGCCAATCACTGCCAGGAAAAACCTGGCAGTAAGGGTGTAGTGGTCTCTCCTTGTCTTTATCTCCGTTTGGAATGCTAACCAAGGTTTGCACGCGTGGGTTCGCATCCCATCCTCGTCACCGTCAATAATGTAGTGACATCAAATGCCAAACGAAGAGTTTATCCGAAAGGTAAGCTTTATTGTAGACAGTGACTGCACAGCAGTCGGCTCAGTTGAAACATCAGACAGCAACTGACACAGTATTCAATTCACAAGAACTCTATGTTCTGAAGTGGAATGCTCACCACAAGAACAGCCATAGCGTGAGCATTCCAAACAGAGATAAAGACAAGGAGAGACCACTACAAAGGGGCAATGAAAAGTGCTCATTGCCGCCTTCGCCGTGGGAAGAAACTCCCATGGCGAGGACTGGAGCATTCATTATTTTCAAAAAGAAAATCCCGCTTTGGGATTTTCTTGTTGTAAATGGAAAAAACATTGGAAAGTTTGCCTTACAACTCCATCATGCTGATGGAGTCGTCCGCTAAATTAACAATGAATTGACAAGAATCTCCGTGACGGCAGTTGCTTCCAATGATGGAAATGTTTTCAGCGGACACTTCTGAATTTGGGAGGCGACACCTCCGTCGGGGCGACATAGTAATTTACTACATCGCCTTAGCAGAGAAAAGGGCTGCCTGCCAATATTTAAATAGGGGGCCTACATTTCTGCCATCTATGACCTTCCCTTGTTCTTGAGGTGTCTAAATCACTCTGTAATGGTTTTCTGTCCTGCATTCACCAACCCACACAACTGACATTCTAGTAAGTACTCAAGTGCACCGCTCCTGCAACTCTTACCTGCATTCACAGATGGCTGATCCTGCAGAGCAAATGCTGCAGCCTTCACAAATGCAGACATAAACCCGAGCTTCAAATTGTGTTTCTTCAGGAATGCATCTTTGTGACAGGCCCTCATATCCTGGATATTACTGAAAAGAAAAAGTATAATATAAAATCACAATCTTCTGCATGGCTCTGGACCGCATGCTTCCCTGCCCTATGTTGAGCTCCAGGCAACTCACTGGACAGGTGCTGTAGCTTTGTTGATTTTACCCCAGGGAACATTACAATCACATGTATCCACTAAGAGTCCCTCTGTTTACATGGACTGTGCCCTAACAGCTTTGCTCTGAGGTTTAGGGGACACGCAAAGTGAGACCCTCATTTAGAAAAAAGAGGCTACTGCACTCTTTATCCAGGCAGCCGCAGATAGAGTGGTGTCACCATTAATCTACAGTCAGTGGTACCTGTACCCCTTTGGAGGTGTTACCTACCAGCTCCACCTGGTAAAGTCTTTACAGTCACCCTTACATGGGTTTTTTGTCCTCCATTTTGTCTGATATATACAGCTGGCAACATTGTCTGCACAGCGACAGAGGGGACAGCAACTTAGTGTTGCTTCCCCGCCAGGGAGGATGGGTCATTTTCCCCCAAAAGATCACTGTACTTGTAGGAAGCTGGCTCTTTATATAGTATACCAAAGAGGTATACTGTGCAAAGAGTCCAGGTATCCCTTATAAGTGGACAGGGGTTTGCTCTAGCAATCCAAAGGTGCTCTCTTAGGGGGTAGTGTGGTCAAGCAGCCTTAGGCTCATCAGAGAGGAGTGTTGGACATCTGCAATTCACACAGTGTCAATAAATGGTACACATGACTCAAAGAGATCCACACCAGTTTAGAAAAATAACATGCATCTTTATATATATTTAGGCGCCATAATCAATACAATCAGGTAAGTAAGTTTCAAGAAAGAAATATTTGCAGTTTTCAAAATTCGACACTTATACATTTTTCAGAGGCAGCAATGTTATCATACGGAAGAAAAACAAATACTGTATACAAGTTCCTTACAGCGAATTACGAGACCAATCTCCCAGACTTAGGGGGAGTATGGGGCAAGGTCAAAGGTAGCACAAACAGGTCACCTCCTGCGGCACTGGGGCGACCAGGTGCAGAGGTGCAATATAGTGTCGGGTGCCCCTTTGAAGTCAATGGGGATCAGTCTGGTCACAAAGAGGCTGCACATTTGGACTGGGGGGCCAGTCCGGCTAAACCAACAGGGGGGCTCAGATCTCACGATGCTCGGGGACATGGGGACACCTTTGGTCCTCTTCTCCTCGGTCCGGAGAGGCCAGGAGCTGAGGTGTTTTGTGGTGTTGGGTTTTCCTAACCGGAGACACTCGTGGTAGAGGGAGCCTGCACAAAGAGGCTGCAGGCGGCGTCAGGAAGTTCACAGCTGGGAAACGCAAAGTGGGCTTCCAGTCTGGAGGGTTGGGGGACCACGCTGGTATTGTTTGCCCACTTCAACTCAGGATAGGGGGGCACAGATGCAGTGGTGCTTTCCGGTGGTGGGGTTTTTGGTGGTTCGGAGTCCTCGCAGCTCTTCTGGGGTGGCTGCAGGATGCAGGGGAGCAACTCCACCACTCCACGCGAGTTCTTGGTTCTTTACTTGAAGGCTGGAAGTCCTCCCAGGCTTTTGGAGGCACAGGCAGCTGCAGGACGAGCAGTCTTTGGCACAACTGTCGAGGACAGGACGGCAGGGTTGGCGCCAAGTCAGTTGCTGGTCTTGTGTTCTTGCGACTCTTCAGAGTTAGTCTTCTTTCAGGTCGGCAGGATCTGATTTTCCGGTGCCAAGGGCTCCCCGAAATACAAAATTTAGGGGCGTAAGGGGAGTGTAGGGTAGTAGTCAGTCAATGGGCTACTTACCCCTGGGGTCAATACACCCCCAATATGACCACTTCCTGTGGGAAGGGGGCATAACCCTGTCCCAGAGTTCCAAATTCTGCCATCACAAAGATAGCAGTCTCTGAAATTTCGTGTCCACATCAGGTAGCCCACCTTAGGGGTGGAACAAGCCTGAGGGTGAACACGCCTCACTTACTACTAATTGTCCTGCATGTCAAGGCGCCAAATGGGCCCTGGCGGGTGGGGGGGCCTCTTTGAAGCCCCCTGCCTTGGAATGCAAATTTACAGGTCATCCTGCTGGAAGCGGGTTTAGTCATCCTCTACCGGAGCATGCTTTATTTCTGACCTCCTGAGAGCGTTGGACCTCACCCCTGGGGTCCAGAAACTCATCTGTGTTGGCAGGCTGGTCAAAACCAGTCAGCCAGTACACTAGTAATTGGTAGGTTTTCAGGAGGCACTTCTATGGTGCCCTCTGGGTGCACATATTAATGAATCCATCATTGGAATCAGTGTGGGCTTATTAATACAAGATGTTTGATACCAAACATCTTTGGTTTCAGTGAAGCCATCACGTAGCTGGGGAACTCGTTTTCATCAGTGTTCAACACGTCTTTAAAATGGCTTTCCTGGTCACTTGTACTGGCAGCAACTGAACTGGCCAGCACAGGGGCATTCCTGCTCATACAGATATGTCCGCACATGCAGTATAGTGCACCATGCCTTAGGGTTGTAAGGCCTGCTGTAGGGGTGACTTACATATACTATATGCAGTGTTTGTAGGAATGGAACACAGGGTTGTGTGGCATGCCGTGTTTTCGCTTTTGTCTGCACCAAGACATGCAGCCTGCAATCGCAGTGTGCATGAGTTAGGTGAGGGGTCCCTTAGGGTGGCACAATACATGTTGCAGCCCTTAGGGACCCTCTTTGGTACCGATGCTAGGTACCTGGGGTACCATTTACTAGGGATTTATAGGGTTGCCAAAGGTATTGCTCATTGGGCGAGCAATTGTACATTTTGGGAAAGGGCTCTGGCACTGGGGACCTTGATAAGAGAAACCCAGTGCACGTCCAGTCAAAATTGCATCGAATACCAGGCAAAACGTTGGGGGCGGGAGGGGGACCATGTCAAAAAGGGGCACTTTCCTACAGTACTGTACAGAGTTCCCCCTCTCTGCTTCCTGCTTTAAGGCTTCATGAGGGGCGGAATGTGGGCAGGGGGGCTTAAAGGGGAGGGGTGAACCACTTTTGAGGCCAGAGTCAGGCTCTCATCTGAAGGACTAACACTTGAATTGTGTATAGTTGATCTCCAAAATCCCTGGTATCATAATCGCATCCATACCATGTTCGCTGTAGGAACCATGCACGAGACGAGTACCAGCTGTGTCTTGTGTCTCGCCGGACCACTGCAGTTACTGTTATTTGAGGTCTTAGGCATTAGTTCGATCTCAGAGGGCTCACTCACCACCGACCCCCGCCCCCCACCATCTTGGATTCCAAAAGGAAGAACGCAAGCTGAGGCAGAAATAACTGTACATGTTAGACATCTTCATCACTACCATTCAAGCAGCGGAGGCTTTTCCGCTAAGGCAGAGGAGTGTCGCCCCACAGGAAAAATAAAATGTAATTATCATTTTATTTTTCCCTAGTGGTTTTGTAGGTGCGGGGAGGGCTGGGCTGCCCACAGAGCAGGGGGAGGAGTGGAGGGCACTTTCTAAGTGCGCATGATGGTTTGGCCGGCCATCTTGGGACAGCCAAACAGTCATGCTCACTTAGCATGTTCTCCACCAGGCTGTATTGCACAGCCCGTGTGGAGAACATGCACAGCCTCCCAGACCCTGTCTGAGCACCGAAACAAGGCGCTCAGACCAATCACGACGCTGCTTTCATGCTGGCGACAGCAGCGTCGTGATTGGCTAGGGGAGTCTGGGTGTTTCCTGTTTCCTGCTTCGTGGACAGAAGAACGGAGGAGAGGCGGCCACTGGGAAGGTAGGCTAAATTTTCTTTTTTTCCCCCGTTTTCTGTTTTTTAACCCACCCCTCCCCGCCCCACCACTACTGCCCCATAGCAGCCGCTACGGCATTCAAGTAGCTAAGGGTGTGATGAAGCAGATTCCTTCCATGTGCAATCTAATCCTAGCTGATCTGGTTTTATAGAGGGGTGGTTATACAGGCATGCACCAAGGTCGTTAAGAAGGATATAGGACACTGTCTAGGTCAAGAGATGGAGGAGTTTCCAAATAAAAGAATATTCGGTCATGGTTAACAGCATTAACAACAGGTCAAGCGCCAATTAAAAACTGCAAGGTTGGGGGCACGGAAAGGGGCTGTAATTCACAGTTGAAGAACTACTGTTTTCAAACATTTGCCCTAGCATTCTTCAGTGTCTTTGGCTCTACAAATGAGTGGCAAAAACAGACGGCACCACATAAAGGGGACTGAAACTGAGTGACTTCACTCTTAGGCATGACTGAGCAGAAATGCCAATGAGGCAATGTAAAACAGAGCAGTCAGGCAAAAGGGACATCCATGCAGTGAAAACAAAACGGGGGGGCCACCGATTCTATCCAGTAAAATCCCTGCCTACATGGCATGCCCTGCCAAACTCCATGGGTAGCTGCTGGCCCACCAGGATGAAAAGCCTGCCTATCAATTCAGGCATAACTTGGAAAAGGCAATGTCAAAGCCTAGATGCCAGGGAGACCGTATCAGCCCAGTCTTAATTCCTTCCTAAGGGGGCCGTTATGAAAACAGGAAGGTGGCAATCAGACTATTACAAATTATATGTTGGAGTCTGATTCTCAAAAGACGTGTGTCATCACATTTTTCGATGGGAATAGGGGTCACGCTTGCTCTGGAATTTTAAATCTGCTTCCAAAGACAAAATTTGAATCTCCGAGTTAATGGGGGCTGTTAACTACGAGGGATGTACAAACTTATCCTGCTATGCTCAAGCATGAAGCTCAAAGGAGGGTCGCAATTGCATCCTCTGGCAGGAAAGCACTTTATTATAAATACAGCTGGGAATTTATTTATGTTCCCAACACTCAATAAATCGCCAATTAATTTTACTTGCCGCATGGCTTCAGTGAATGTACAAGTGGAGCCAGTAATAACTTATAGGCTACACATGACTTACAGGCGGGCTGCCATTGCATCCTCTATCAATGCCCTGATTGTTGGGATTGATTTGTATGCTGTTTTCAAAGACATAAGCCAGGTATACTTGTATTCCACCTGGAAGATAACCTTACATTCTGCTGAGAGGACTTGCCTTGTGAGAGACTCTTAACGACCTGGGGCTCCGATGAGCAATGGTCAAATATTTTGGTCCTTGCACCAGATGTGATGTACTTGTCTGATGCTGGAAGAACATTTTCTTACTCGGGAATTCGGTGGGGCTGGAGGAAACCAATAAGAGGAGCTAGGACATGTGGGATCCTGGTATTGCGAGGAGCCAGGCCCCATGGATTGGTAGAGTTACAGGCTGTCAGGGTAATTTATTATGTTGCATGCATGGTATTATACGTTTTCTTTTTTCCTTAAATCCTACAAATTGAGAGTAAGGGAGTTTAGTGGATGACTATGAATTGGCAAGACATTGTGTATGATGTAGACTAGCTGGAATATGTTCTAACTGACATTCCAGAACCCAAATGCAAATCCCTAGCCCTTGGAGAAGCCTGGTGGGTTGGGGAAGGAACCAGCTCTTATCTGCGATTAGCTCAGACTTTCCTTCTATGGGAACGCCCCTCCTATTCTCCTCTAGCCTAGGCCCCTTGCATCAAGTTTATTAAAATTCCTCTCTGGGAATAGCACACACAGGCTCTAAACGACAGGGGAGAATGGCAGCAGGCTCACCCTATGCAGCAACTACTCTGAACACACGTGAAACATGCCACTAGGATTGGAAGGGCACCAGAAATTAAACAAACCCTAGAAGACCCCCTGACTAGGTCAGTCTGCTCACCTGGGAACATTAGAAGACTGACCTCATTGGCCAGTGGGCTGTTCCGCATTTCACTTGTTTTCTGAGTAAGTGGAAACACAGGAGTGGAATCCCACGGGAATGCTATTCTCCCTTCAAAACCTGGAAATAGAGTCTGGGTTTGAGAAGGCGTTTCTATAATTGATTTGCACAAAGAAATACATTTGCAGTCTGATGCAAGGAGTTGGGCTTCAGCTCACCAGCGAAGGACTTTAAAGGGCACAAATCCAGGTATATGCAACGTGCAGTTGAAGGCAGCTGTGGAGGAGTGACGTCTTTGAAGACCAAGGAGACCAGAGGCAGGTGCTCAAGAGCAGAAAACTTGTTACTCAACAACGAAAGAATTAAGGGAAGCTCCTTACGATCATCACTCAAGGTGTGGATGCTTCGTCCCTGCCACCTCGCCTGTGCTATGGGAGCCTGTGGGTGCTTCCAGGTCCACAATGTGACCAGTGGACTTTGAGGAAGAGGCCCCACCCCTTTTCTGCGAAGTCTGAGGATATCTGGGTGAACTGGCACCATGCTTGATAACCATTACTTTCCCACAGCTAGCCCACTGGCAACTTGACTAGTGGGACTCTTGTAACTGTGCCTTGACACCAGACACCCTTGACCAGACCTCCGACATCACCAGAGCATTGTCTCCACGGAAAGGTGGGCACTTCTGTTCCTATGGTAGGACAGTGGGCAGAGCAGTACATTTCACTTCTTATAAACAGCTAAAGCCAAAATCACTGAAATACAAGCTTTGGTACTGTTGCTCTAACTTTGAAGAGCAACCCTATGAAACATGTCTGTATAATCCAATGTCAACTGATTCTATAATGCTTAGCATCTTGACAACACAATACCGTTTGTGGACAGAACTTTGGGCCAGGGGGTTGTAGAGACTTCGTGTTTCACAGTATCTTAGCGTTTATGCAGTATATTTTTTTAGCTGTGTATCAAAGTACTTTTCTTTGATAAAATAAATCACTGACTGGACATTGATCTTTTTAGCTGGTCTTACGGTGTAAACCCTATTCTGAAAGTCTAACCCACCTCACCTCCTTCAGTAAGCCTTGGACTGCTTGGTCTTGCTACCCTGAAAGAGTCACATGCAGGAGAGGAGTACTTGGCTATCCAGTTTGGGGTCCAAACGTACTATGGAACCAGGACACCGCTGGTGAACGACTTATGCAACTGAAGCTCAGCAACCCATGACACCAGTTGTCGCACAATCACTAGCCAATTTGTAGTTGAAAGGCAGGAGTAACAGCATTGAACAGTGCAACAAGATGGCATAAGGGATGGAAATTTCTACAAAGAGGAAATTACACACTGATCAATGATTCTGAAATATTCAGTGAAGCTCCCCGCCCATCATTGTAAACACATTTATCGGAGCTTCAGATAGATTATTAAGGGATTTATCATCTGAAAATGTTATGTTTCCTGCATATAACCTTATTTAATACTAGGATTACTCGTATAAATCCATTACTGTATCCCAAGATACACCGGAATGAGACAAGGAGAGAGAAACAAAACCGCGATAATCTTTGCTCTGAAAAAAGCCCAAATGTGAACACCGAGGAGCGCCAGGCAGCAGTGCCTGCTCCCAGGAGGCCCAGCAGACGCAGTTCCTTACCCCCAGGACCCTGCCGGTCTCCGTTAAGGCTTGAAATGGCTACCAGGTCAATCCATGCAAATCCAATTAGGGCCGAAAGCAGATACCGAGATTCTGCTAGACAGGACTATATACTGGAAAGAATCCTGCTTAGACCCATAATCAGCTCTGTTTTGTCAACCTTAGCTTTCTAAACCCAAAATATTTACATGTTTTGTCTTAAGGAGTCAGGTTGGGTTTCAAAAGGAAACTCAATTTCATCTAATGGGTGGAAACCAAAGCTGCCCTCCAGCCACCAGCCCATTAACAGAGCACCATGTGCAAATGGTTCAGAGAACAGCAGGGGACGAGGAGGAAAGTGAAAAGGCAGACTTTTGGGGAGAGATGTAAAGCACGATTCTGTGGAGAGAAAAAGCATCGAAGATACCATGAAAGGATAGAGAAAAGCAGAACTGGGGAGACCAAAAGAAGGGGAGACACCTCGGCAAAAGGGAAAATCAGGCTGTAAACAGGAGAAAGCAGCAGGAGACTAAGAAAGAGAGAAATGCAGGAAGGAGAACGTGACATAGGGGGGAAAAAAAGTAAGCTGGATAGGAGACAAGAAGAGTATGTAGCAGACCACAGGGAGAAAGACAGGCAGGAAACCAAGGGGAGAGTGGAGAAGAAAGGAAAGGCTAGGTATAATGTAGCATGTAGCATACAAGAGACTATTCGAGAGGAAGGACTGAAAGAAAAGTACCACCAGGTTGGCTCAGAAAAGCTGTGCTGCTCTGCCAGATTAATTCTTTATGTTCTGCGTTATGGCTTCTTTCCAGTGCACACGACAATCTAAAAGTCCATTGGAGAAACTCCCTGATTTTTGGTAACATTCCACAACAGAGCTTTGTTTCTACTGGAAACAGGCAGACCATAAATTGTAGCTACATCCATAATTAAGAATCGTTACTGTCACCTATAGGGAAACTGTCACAGAGTGGCAGCTCGTTCAGGGGAGCACAACTTTTTACAAGAAGCCATGGAAGGGAGGCATTCTATCGGCCACACATACCTAGGAAATTGCCTTCTTAGGGATGTTTAAGTTGCACGCAGTTACTGGAGTTGACCAGGAGACAGTGTCAAGGGTGAATAGTATCGGAGATGGACACAGTAGGAGAGAAAATTCAGTATAATTGTGTTTCACTACAAGGTGTCTATCTTTAGTGGCCGTGACAATGTGCACGATCTTTGTTCCTTTGGTTTTTGGCCCAAAACTGCAGTTGTTTGGTGTACTGAGGGAAAACACATTTACTTCCTTTAACAAAAAGGAAATTTCCCCCACTGACCCAAAACCCTTCAGGCCAGCCTGCCTTCTTTCCTCTGGTGTGCTGGACACTGCCCAGAAAGTCATGAAAGAAAGTGAAGTCCAGAAATTGAAATCCCTCATTACAGGAGGCGTATTTAGATTTTAAATAAAACATGCCCTTTTGGGTGACTTCGGCTTTCTTTCAATGGCCTACACTTGGTAAATATTTGCCCCTATGGATTGTTATTTAGTGATCATCTGAACTTCGATAAGGTGTCACTACTGAAAGCAGCAGATCGAGACACTTTACCAGTGATGGAGCCCCTTCCTCTTTTGCCCTCCATAAGGGCTGGGAGCCCAAGACTCCGAGAGAAACCATGACATGGAAGATTAGAAAGCTGGACGACCCAGGCAGAACAGATGAGAAGACCCTTGAGCAAGAGGACAAAAACAAAGCATACAAGATGTTTTTCTTCATCCCAGTCACAGCAGCGAGTGAGCCAGTCAGAGCCATTATAATGGTCTTTCTATAACCATTCAATACATATCCATCTTTAAAGTCACAGTTGGCCACTTGACCCCAATTGTCAGTTCCTAGTTCAAACTCGTCAATCCTGTGGGATATCCCTGATCCCATGAGTGCCTTCATCAATTGAAAACAATAATTACAACTAGCCAATTGCAATACAAGGGCTTCTGAAGTTTGGCACCTACAGGGAATTTAATTGTTTGTGCCCAGATCAACTAGGATCTATGTAAGGATCGTGAACCAGTTGAGCCCCTGTTCCAGTGACTGTACCCATTAAATTGGAATCAGAGACTTTCTATGAACTTGCCTTTGACACTCTGAGCTCTTTTTGGAAAGTGGGTGGGACTCTTGTAAGTTTGGGTTTTTGGATTTTACATGTCGGGATGTTTTTGTGGCAAACTCAGTTAACAGAGATTCAAACACTCTGTATTATCCCACATTGTATTCAGGGTTAACAGGAAGCTAGGTAAGATGCATTTCCCACTTGATACTTACTAGATACATCTGGTACCTCTGCCCCATAGACTGGATGGGCCTAAATAAATAATAAATGCAACAGCTTCAAAGGTGCCATGAACTATGCAAGTGCCTCCCCAACCCATAGGATAAATTGCCCAAACAGCCCCATATGATAAGAATTTGAGTTTAGCACAAACAAAATACCTTTGTCTTATCTCGGACCCAGAAGTTGGTAGCACCTTCTGGTTTTTGTGCCAAAATAATTTTGAACTTGACTTTACTTTTAACAGGTACCAAATCCTCATAGAAGTAATAGCTCGAACTGCAGAATGAACTTATTGTGTGTTATTTATAGCAGCATGCTGCTTCTTAGTTTCTAATCCACTGCCACCTCCTAGAGCAAGCCTTGATTGCATTGTTACACCCTGGCTGGAAGATGCAAGCAGAGAAAATGGGAGAAAAGAAGCAGGGGATGATGGGGAGAAGGTATAGGATTAGAAGGGAGTAGGTTGCAATTAAGACTTCCAGCACAACAGATCCTGTGAGGCTCGACCAGGAAAGGTCCATGAGACTAAGAAAAGGACACACAGGTATAGGCACAGCACATGCAAGCTGAACTTGTAATGGAAGAATCCGGAGGGTCACACCTCATGTCGATCTCATTAAAGGTGGTGAGCATGGCACACGTGTTCTGAGCTTCTTTCAGGCGCTGAGCAATTCGCTGACGCATTCTGTTCATCTTCACCTGCAACCCAAATATAGCATTAGAGAGAAGAAAGGATGCATGGTCCAGCAGAAGCTGCATTATGCATAGAATGGAACAGAAAGTCAGGAATACTTAGAAATATGTTGGAAGATGAGTGATAGGGGCAGAAATTCAGAGGACAGTGTGTAGAGAGGTGACGTGCAAGCATGAATGTGATGAACAAGGATTTCATGTATGGAGAACAACGTGCATCAGCAGGGAAGTGAGCCACAGAGATAGAGGTAGCTTTACAGGAAAGTGAAGCAAAGGCACTCAGTGTCTAGCAAACAAGTGGCCACAATTTCAGAAGAGTTTTGAAGGTTAGGCATTTTTCCCCTTAGGGCTCCTGAAAGACACCCCTCATGTACACTAGGATAAGGGAGACCCTAAACTGGTCTTCCCATCCTTCGGTCTCACAGGAGTAACCTCACCTTGAACTATTTCCAATTGTCTATTTAGGTAGCTTTAAAATGCAGTAGGTGCATAGTGGGATCCACGTGTAAATTAAGTCCAGCGACTTCAGGCAAATGGTGCCTCTTTCTCCATCTTTTCTTTAATAATGAACGAATGTGAATGTTCGTGCCCATTATCATTAGTAAACAATGGAATCAGTGCAAACAGAAGACTGGTCTAGATCACTTTCAGTGCAACTGTTAGGATTATCCTGGGATGACTGTGAACCTCATTTATGTGAATTCAGAATGGAAAGTGTCGGTTGCCAACACAGAACTATCGGGCAAAATCCTTTTACCACTTTTGTTTTCAGGCCTGTCTGGAGGAAATATGTAAGATATCCCGCAGGCAGTGCTTTAAATGGAAAAAAATAAGTGCAGGTACTCATTAAAATGAGCTACAGGTGTAGTGAGGGGGCGGGGCAAGGGGTGGGGCTAAGGGCAAGACATGATGATACTTAACGACTTCTAATTAGTTGCAGCACATACCAAAACACATGAGAAATGTGTTTATATAAACAAAGCAGGTTAACTCATTACACAAAACGAAAGAGAAGTGCAATAATATGTTAACATTTCCTATTTTTGCAATAATTGCACCTTCTTAATGCCATACTGTTAATTGCTGTTTGGCACAATTGTACATATTTTTGAGCATGTGAGTAGGAAGAAACTGAAAAATACCCCACTTCGATCCAAAGGTCTTATGGCACCAAGCAAATGAAGCAAATCATCATGACCCTCCCCAGAAGATATCTCTCGTCTCTTCCATCGATCTATCCATTCCTCCTACCATTTGCCTGCTGATGTCCACCATTTAACCTTTATATTCTGTCGTCTATTCAGTCTTTCATCCATCATTCTGCCTTTCACCATTCTCTGTCCACCCTTCATATCCAACCATCTCCAAACCTATCCATTCATCCTTTCACTCATCCACCAATCCTTTTGCTCATCTATCCATCAACCTTTTCACTCCTTTATTACATCCACCCTTTCATTCCATCCACCCTTTCACTCAATACCTCCTTTCACTCATCCATCATCCACCCTTTCATCCATGCTCCCTCCCTTTCATTCATCCATCCAACCTTTCACTTATCCACCCATCATCCGCCCTTTTATCCAATCATCCACCCTCTTTCACCCACCCATCCATGCTTTCACTCATCCATCCATCTATTCATCCATCCATCTATACACCCACCCTTGCTCACTCATCCATCCACTCACCCACCAACCTGCCCTACTACGTTAGGTATGAATCTTTGTCGCAGAGCAGACATGTACAAAGTGCCACCCATTTTCTTTAAAAACCTCCTGAGAGTGTCTTGATTCTCTCTCTCGTTCTCTCACTTTTTTCTTACAAAAAACAGGCATACACACAAACATAGCAGACACACAAAAGACTTGGGTATGATAAAAGCCATGTTATACCTTTCACCTACCATGGCTTTTTAATTGCCACCAGGGCCGGACTGGCTGTAGCCTGATTGCCACTGCCAGGGAACTGACATGATTCCTGTGCTTGCACGAACGCACACGATAATGTGACTGTGATTGACAGCACAGGGCCTGAATGGACCCTGCTCTGTCAAGCACAGCGTGATGGTGAGCACCGGACATTATTCAAATGACCCCTGCTGAATAGCTCAGCTGGGGCTCAGATCGGGGAAGGAGCGGCGCCTTGGCTGCCAGAAACACGTTCCACTCCTGCTCACCAGCACTCACAGCCTACCTTTTCATGAGTACCGGTACTCTCCTCGGCAGTAGAGAAGTGCCGGTACTCGGAGTGATAAATTCAAGAAGTGCCGGTACTCAGTACCGGTGAGTACCGGCCCATTTAAAGCACTGCCCGCAGGAGACCATTCGTGGAGACTAACTGCCTGGTGTCAGACTCCAGCCCCGCAGTGCATTTTGATCTCTAGATTCACTGGGACCGATTGGCAGTGGGCCCCATACCCAAATGTCAAAGTCCTAACATACAAGCCAGAGCTCCGCTCCAGCAAAGGAGATCTTCATCAACACAAAGGCAGCGGCACCTTTTTTTAAAATGTTTTTATTGATTTTCCTTCAAACAAACAGAGCCAGTCAGGGCAGGCACGCCCTGATAAACATAAGCACCACATCAGCATTACTTAATAATCGCAGGGCCACTCAGGCAGCTGCACCTTGCTGCAATGTTTCCTGAACACGGCGCAGAATGCTGCGCATCGACTCTAAATTCGGATTAAGCCTGACGCCCTGCTGAAGCGCTGCTGCCAATGACCTTGTCCACGTTAGGAGCTGAGCAAACCCAAGGAGACCAGACAAGAGCCAAGAAACTCCTCTGTACTCCTCACCCTAGACAGAAGTCGGGTTGTGCAAGATCAAACTGCATGTGCATAGGAATCGAGCGGTGATTCTCCCTGGCGATCACCTCCCTTCCTGTGTCAATCTGTGCTTGCTTTCTCCCCCTTAATGAGGCCCCCAACACGCCCTTTTCACTGGCAGCAGTCCTGGTAGCATGTCAGCAGGACCCCTAGTCTCTCATTGACCCCGGCAGCAGCAAGAAGGGTTCCAAGTCTAACTTGCGGGTCTCCTGTCCTACTGAACAGAGGTCCAAAGCCCGGCTGGCTTGTGCTCGAGCCAAATCTAGTCTTGAGTGGTCCGGGTGTCTCCACTCTTAACCAGCGGACACACATTTCACACCAGTCTGCTGCCCTCAGTAATCGGATCGGTCCCCCGGCGGAAGCGGAGCAGCCGACCTAGTGTCACGAGCACCTGTTAATCACCAGACCTTCAAGTTCCGAAATATCAAGAATTCCCAACCCCAAACTGGGAGGCAAATCGTGGTTATCTATGGCCTTCAAATAATTATATCAGTGGGGAATTCATGATCAACTATTAATCATCAAACCATATACATTTTGTGCAACATAGGTCTTAGTGTTGCAAATGTATTGAATTATGTGATGTGCATTACTTGGTTCCTATCTTAAGGAATTATTGAACTGATGTTCTTTTTATACATAGCAATCTACAGAGGCCAGTTTTCCATTACAGAGAGAACAACAAATGCCCCAGATTTGATTAAATCCCCCAATCTCTGAGATTCCTGAGTAGTCCCAGGACTCGCACAACAAACGCGTTACTCATGACCACACCATGATGCAATCACGGTACTAATGTCAAAGGTGAGTTTACAGGTCAGATTACAGATCATATTACCATTAACGATCAACGAGGCGACTATGAACATGGATTCATACACTATTTTGGGTTTGGGTATGTGTTGTAATTTAATTATGCTGTGCTTTTAAGTGCTGTTTCAAGTATTGAGCGGTCATAAGCACTGCCTTTGATGTGGGAGCTATGGTTTGCAGGGCTGTTTTGCATTGTGAATCTAAATAACTGATGAACTTCATTGTTTTTTCAGTTTTAATTACTAACCACAACTGTACCTTTTTAAGTGAATTTCAGGGGTTCTTTCTCATGATCTAGTGTATCCAACTACTCTAAAGTTATTCCATCCCCAGAGCGCCAACCCACCTCGGGTAGCACACTCCTGCTGCATATGTCTTTTGCCCATGTGCAGCATCGACTGGCTGAAGGGCCTGTGGCAACCAACTCCCGCTGCGTAACACCTTCGGTGTTGTCAGTGCGGGGTGGTCACCGGGCCTGGTTAAGGACCAGCCCATGCACCCAACTCACCACAGGCCACCAACCTCCAATGCACACAGCTTAACGGACGATAAAGCCTGGCCCATGGCTAGACCCTGAAGCCAACCAATTGCGGATGGCCTTGCAGGCCCTAGATGTTTAGAGTTTTTGTTTTTTTAGCAGTATTCTCAAAAGAACCCTTTTGAGGGCTTTTTATTGAATTTTGAGCATTTTGACGGTTGTTTTCGCAACTTTTGTGGCTAACAGCCACTTATAAACTTAAACTATTGTTTCCTCATTGATGACATTTCCTGTAATGGTTTTGCATAAATTTAGTTACCAATCCCGGGTTTCTTCTTGCACCAGATGTTGATTTTGCACTCCACGGACTAGTGTGAAAAGATGCTGGGTTTTGTCACCTAGGCCTGGGGGTCAGAATATGACCATCCCCTTCCCACTTAGGAGGCCTTCACATTTATTTTTAGTAAACGACAGTGGCCACATCCTGTATTTGCATGCACAAAGGAACATTTTACCTGCTGCCAGTGAGAGCTCTGCGATCCGCAGAACCGAAATGGACGTCGAGGGGAAAAAGGTCCCTCGTCCAACAAGATTTATTTTTTTAAATTTAGGTTTGAGGTCAGTTTTCAGATTAACAGGTACAGAAATCTTCGATTTTCAACCCATTCAAATAGTCCACCTGAAAATGTGGTAATGCTAATTCCGAAAAAAAAAAACTGAATGAATTTACACTAAACCAACAAAGGAGCTTCCTTCAGTAAAGTGCTACTTTCCGGCCAAATTTAGCACAATTCCAGTAATCATTTTTTTCTGTAGCAAAGGTGCTCTGGAGAGGGAAAATGAGAAATGCTATTAAGCTTTTTTCACTTCCACCTCTGAGACTGATCTGTACGAGCACAGATTGGAGGAGGGTGGAAGGAGACTATGGCGTGCCTCTGTACAAGGGAGTGGGGAAGTTGCACCGATTATTTTGGTGAGATGCCAGCTGAGCCTGGAGACAGTGCAGCTATGAAAAGGTATCTTTTGCAAGGTACGGAGGCTGTGTATAGCACCAGTGTCTATGTATCCATTAACCGAAGAAGCAGGCAGCAGCACTTTAGTATCTTCAATACCAATGAGAAGGCAGATCTGCTGGAATATTGTCTATAGTGGGAAGAGGGTAGCTGTGTCTTAGTACCTTCTATACTGGCGAGTGTCTTATGCCTGAATATTCTGGTAAAAGGGGAGCAGCCAGTGGATCTAGGTAGCCTTTGCACTAATATGGTGCCTGCACCTAGGTATCCTTTATACTGAGAAGAGGCCGCTATGTGGCAGTATCTTCTACAACAAGAAGGCAGCTATGCTAGGACATTGGGTATTCTTAAAGGAGGGGAGAGGGCACGTGTACCTATATATCCTTTATGTAGGAGGGAAAGCATCTATACATGGATACTCTTAAAACAGGGAGAAGCCGGTGGACTGACATTCATTATACTAAAAAGAACATGCCTGTGCGGAGGTATCCTTTATACTGTGAAACAGGAAGCTGCGAGTATGCTTTATACTAAGGAGAATGAACTCGGACACTATCTATAGTGGGAGTCTATACTGGGGACCCACTAAACTCAGGAAGGAGTAGGTTTACCTAGGTCCCCAGTGTATAAGAAAGAAAGGGACATAAACTAGGGAGTGAAACGAAAAGAACTGCATGAGCCAGGACAAGCTACTCCGCCTGCTCCCTTTCCTATGGCAATGCAACATATTTTTATTACCATTCTGTAGCCAGCCCATTTGAAGAGGAACTAGGTACACCCTATAATTCTTTCACAGAAAGGCCATGTCACCAAGGCAACATCCACTTGGTAGGATTTGCCATGAAAACTGCGGCCTTCTCCTCTACCTAAACGTCTCTCCAGAGTTCCAATGAACTTCAGAGGGCTCACAGCAAAGAAGGAATCTGCTGAGTGGTACAACCATTGATCAGCAGGACTCAAGACCTGCACTAGCACCTATAAACGATTAGACTGGTGGGTCATCAAAGGTTTCCAGCCATGAATGGACATTTGGTGCCCTCATGGCAGAGCAAACGTCAACAATGCCAAAGAGCCAAGATGACAGATTTTCACTCACTTTCCCCTATACTTCTCTTTCTAACTAAATTATTTACTACCTCCCAGTATCTCCCCTGAGATACATTCACAAAACCCTAAAGCAAGAATAACCTGAATGTGCTAAAAAGAATAGTTCTAGTAATCAGGGCCTCCACAAAACACTGATGATCAGCAGTCAATATGGCAGAGGTGGGAACCCCGAATTGTTCAGCTTCATGGCTTACCCTGTGTTCGGATCGAGAACTCGTGGCAGGTGCCCCCTCTGGAACAGCTGGAGGAGAAGTCGGCTTCACTGCAGACACTAAATGGAGATGGCAAGAATTACAACGCACCAAGAAGTAACATGCAGCACCAGGCAGAATTCACCTGCATCTAACGCAAAATATGAGAGAGGTGCCCACTTCCTACACTTTGACTGCACTTGGTCTTCATCTCTGCTCATCAGTCCCCCATCCTCTTACACGCTGAGGTTTTTTAGAAGCTGGTGGCCTAAATTTGAAGGCGCAAAGGTGTTAACTTGAATTGACTAGGACGTCTGACCTACACTGATGGTGTGGGTGGTGTCCAAAGAGTTAGGCGCTGTTCTATTTCCATCCTAGCCCAGCACTGCCTGCTAATGCTGCACCAAAATGTATGGCTGATGTACAGCCTGGTGTAACTAATCCTAAGTAGCAGGGCACAGAAAAAAATCTGAGCTCTTATCAGATCCCTATGATAAGATAAGACATTAAATGAAGCTGGGAAATACTGGAGGGCCCCTGCAGGACCAGCTCTTAAAAGTTATAAGTGCTCTCAAAGAGGTTGTATCCCCATTATTTACTTCATATACATGCCTCTGAAGAACAACAAGCGTTAAGTACTGGCACTGGTGCTGCTGTGAAATGGAAGCAGGACTCACCTGGCTTGCTGTCCATCGGATGAGCGGAGACTGGAGGCACTGGAGGCATGGAGGTAGGGATGGGCCCTGCCGCAGGAGGTGGTGAGGCTACCTCTGGCTTCGGGGGTGCAGGTGGAGCAGCCTCACTTGGTTTTGCCTTGGGGGCAGCAGCTACAAAAAAATAATTACTGAAAATTAGGATGTGTTCGGTCTTTAGCGCTCCATTTTTTATTAATACTAGCCATTTCTACGTGCAGATACCTGTAAGCCATCCCCCTACAACACTCCACACAGACTTCATTCTATGTCCATGGTTCCCTACACTATCAATGATTGTGCTGCGTTGGTAGCAGAACTGGCTTGGCATTTCTAGAGCTGCACTCTCACCTCCAGATTTCCTGAGTGTAAAGAGGGGTGTCCCGCCTTCCACTCTACCCCCATCAGGAACCAGGAGAGCTTCAATCACACCAGCAGCAGGAGCCGGAACTTGTACAGATGTCTGTCAAGAGAGGTTAGAGAGAGGAGACTAGTTAGACTGCAGTGTGTGGATCTGAAGAATAGTGCCATAGACCAGAACTCTAAAAGGTCAGGCAAAGAGGCCGATCCAGAGAGGAGAGAATAAGATGAAGGAAGAAAGGATGACGAAGTAGCCTGGATGGAAGGAGAAAGAGTGAAGCATGCAGATAGGTCAACAGAGGATGAAGGAGGCAACGACAAAGAGAACAAGCATTGGCATAGCCAATAGGTCTCGCCTTTGGGACCTTATAAGTGTTTAGCCATGCAACGGTTGATGTTGTTGCACCAAGGATATTGTTCTGCATAACTAAATACTTATAAGGTCCCAAAAGCGAGACCTATTGGCTACTCCTATCACACAAGCTGGTATCACACCACAAACATTCTTTAAAACTAGGCCTTCCGACTAAGGGGTGGAGGCCCTACTCAGTCCCAATTGCATAATGTCCAAATCCAAGTAGGTGTTATACAAAACCATACATACATAAATAACGTAGTAAATTAAAGGATGTAACAGACAGATAAAAGGGGGAAAGTATTGGAAGTGTGTTCACGAAAATAATGGAGGGGGGAGGATGTAAGGTGGACGGTTAAGAGATCTCCGAGGCAGGAGCCAAAGAGGATAGAAACGAAGAGAGAGATGAAACTAAGAGATAAATGTGCCCTGAGGCCACTGTGGAGTGGTTAGTAGCGCTTTACAACAATCCAGCATAAAACAAATTAAACTCAAATAAATGGAGGGGGGATGAATGCTTGAATTGGTGCCCTCTGGAAACCACTCCATCCATATCTTCTGGAAAAAAACAGGATTAAAGTAAAGAAACCCCATTAAAATAGTAAGAGGCGCAGTCAGACACCATGGAGTTGAATAAACGTGTTATTTCAGTCAGCGCCATGGTACCCCTTCTGGGGTGAATGTGCACTTTACATTTCATGTTAATGTATGAAATGAGAGGCACACCCAGGTGTTCACCATGATGACTTGTATTAACGTGGTGCAGGATGACCGCAGAACGGGGCTTGGACATCACTAGGCAATGAGGAACATCAGTTATGTTTTGTTGTCGTCGGGTTTGACAAAGCCTCGGACCATCAACACTTCTATAGTTGATGGGCTGTTTCCCACGGTTTGGTAGAGGCACCAACAGATACCTAAAATCAGACACCCCTAGTTTAATTCTGGGCAATTAGTCAATGGAAAGTCTTGCAGGTGGTCAAATGACAACATCTCACCATCTGAAACACAACCCACATTCAATATAGCGCCTGGATGCCTTTGGGTAATTGTTGCGCTCTACATATTATAAATAAAATATAAAACAAACAGCCAATGTCACACGCAACCAACACACCTCTAATAACCAATATTTGGGCTTTAATCAGTTATCCGACAGGCTACCACAGCAAACCAGAACATAAAAATACCATTGATCCAATCGCATGTATAAAGTGGCATAATCAAACGGCACACACCAGACATAAGTCTATCACTGTCATGAATAAAACTCCAAAGACGTTGGCAGCCAAAAAATGGCATTGTCACATACCACCAATAAACCCGAAAAACACGCTGATATTACCATAAACAGAACTCGGCATCATAGAATACCAACCTACCATGTGATACTTTTATAACTGGAACTGTTCTCTGGCAGTACAAATGGCAATCGATAAACCTTATTATATCCCAAAAAAACAAAAGGAAACTATAAAGTCCTTTGGCATACCAAGCAATAAACATTAAACACCGCAAAGGGTTTATTAGATCATGCTTGCTTTCCTTTCAAACAGACACAAAAGCGTTTAGGAAAAAAAAGCAGTTAGAAGAAAAAATACTGTCAATATTCTTAAAACCACCCCCAATGTCAACAAATGACAGACACTATCAAACCATGATTCCTCCAGACTGATTACCAGAATTCCCTAATCAGCATGAAAAAGCATCTAAATAAAAAAAAGTGTGCTACAATGGGGTTGGCGCTGTACAATGCGAAAAAAATAACAACAAAACCTAACAATGTATTATACAATCGTAACGTTCACTGAACTGCCCAAATCAATGGACAGTGCTCGTAATGTCTAACTGATAGCAAAGGGACCTCCCTGCCTGGTCCACTACAGTCCAATGCAATATTAAGCTGATTACTGTCTTTTGAGATTCTGGCAGTAAGAGCATAAATGTCCAGTCACATTCCTCAAACGCAAACTAGCCGTTTAAAAAACAGTGGGTATCCTACCTCTTAAGTTTTCAGCCCTCAGTGTTACGGGGAGAATATGTAACAAAGGCGAAAGAATGCACAAGTCAATAATAATATCCAACATGTCATAGGATTTCAAGTCTCCTTACAGGAAAGGGTTTCCCGTTTAGAAGTTTTAGGAGAAAATTTGCTGATGGCGCAAAGCACGTTAAAGCACACAGGGCAACTACATTGTGACAAAAAACGTGATACGATTTTGAAAGACTGCGCTGATGGTCACACACAAAACTATTCAATAAATTGGTATCATCTAAAACACTGGGACAATAACAATAAACAAAATGCACACTTACAGAGTGACTGGGGTGACACACATTCCTTAAATAAAGCATCCTTAAATAAAGCATATATTCTCAGTCTCTGTAGCCCCTGTACACTGACATTCCCACTTTCACAAGCTAGAATGCTAATTTTTAACGCTACTACACGTCTTCACAAGTCCAGTCATAGATATTTCTATTTCACATGCAAGGTAGTAAGTATTACGAGTTTTTACTTGCCCATAATGCAAAATGTCCCCGTTTGTCTGTCCAGCTTCACGTGCTTTTTAGGAGAAGCTCCCAGGCTCCTGGTGGCTCTTATCAGTTCCCATACCCAATCGCAGATAGTCTTAGGTTCACATGGCCAAAGGCAGGCACTGCTGGCTTCTGTATGCCCAGTGCCAGATGGTGACACTTCCCAAAGGCATATATATTTATGTTTCAAGGGAGTAGAGTGAGGGCCAGGTAAGTTATGCCGAGACCCGACCATACCCACCCGTAGCCAGGTACATGGGTGTCCAAGGGAGTGCAACAGTGGACAGGCTGGATGTGCCAACATCTGAAGAGACGAGGATACAAACAGGGCACCGGACCGACCAAGAAGCAGTCTAGAGTAACCAAAACAGTAGACACAAAGGCCGACAGTATTCCCTGGACAGCGTGCCTTGTAGTAGTGCAAAGCAGCAAACCGTCCGCTCATGGGACTTAAAATTCCTGCTCTTTTGTATTCGTTTCTTAGGTATAACCGTCTGCTTGCAGACTAGCCATAGACACCTTCTGTAGCTCCGGCGTTATCAGTCACATAGGACAGTCAATATTCCGTGCTATGATGATGGAGGCAGTCACAACAATGCGCCTTCGAAACACGCTGGGTAAACATTAGCTACTTCGTTCAGCATCTGCCAACTTCACGGTTGCAAAGATAAACAAGCCCGGGAGTGGTGCGCGCGCTTGTGGCCGCAGCTGCAACCAAAACAGATGGAACGTACAGACAAGGCGACGAGCTGAAGGTCCCTGGACAGCCTTTGAAGGGGTGAAAATAAAGAGCGGAGAGGGCGGAGCGAGTGAGTGGCCGGGACGTATTGGCGAGGAGAGAGAGGGACATGAGGTAGGGAGCAGGAGGTGAGCCCGCGAGTGGTGCGCGCGCGCGCTAGAGCAGTCTGCTCATTTTCAAGCACTGCACTCGTGCTTGTGGCGCGCCGCTGCTCGCTCCCGCAAGGTGGATGCTGCCACAAGCACGAGTGTGTGCTTGAAAATCAGCAGAGCGACGGCTAAAGGCCCTCCTACGCAGCGCATGCGCGCTGCGTAGGCGAGACTTAAAAAGAGACTGAATAAAACCAGGAGAGAGGTGAACTCTTAAAAAGGAAGTTTGAAAAGAGAAGGGAAAGAGAAAAAATGCGACAAAGAAGGAGAGTTTGAGTCAGAGGGAAGGGGCAATGAATGAATGGACTCGCAGAAAGAAAGAGTAGAGGGGCAAATGAGGCCCAAGGGTGGGAGGAATGAGGGTAACGGGGAAGAGAAAGGAAAATTAGAAATATTGAGATCAATTACACTGGTGCAGTAAGTCCTAAAACACCACAGGCAAATTAAAGGGTGCATCACGACCTGCATCAAGCTGCCTCTACTTGTATGAGTTGCTTAAACAGACCCAGTCCCAGAGGCCTTCTCAAAGGAAGGACTGCACAAAAGAGCATCTTAAGTCTTTCAGAAACGTATTGAAGGTGGGTTACACTCACAACCCGGCAAACTAACACCAGATACAGTAGTGATAAGAATACATCGTTTTTACAGACAGTTTAACAATAAAAACGGAAAACGTTTCAAGCAGGGACATTGGTCACTATCATTTCAGTGACTTCTGCGAAGCTGGTTATCGTAACGGATTTCCATATGCATTCTTTACTGCTGGAGTCGTTGGTTCAGGTCACTGTGATCACTGCTGCACCTATGAACAAAGCCAGAAAAGTAGCAGCCCCCTTGTTCAGAGAGCACTTTGTCACCCTGGGGTACATCTCGGACTCAAACTTACAGGTCAGTCATGCGTCCAACTTCTGCTGTGACGAGACGGTCCATTTCTCTGGGTACTTCCCGCATTTGCTTTCTGTGATGCCATTCGAAAGGTTTAAACCTAAAAACTACAATGGTGTTCCAAAAGCCGTTTGTAAGACACAATGGATAGGGTCCTTGTCCTTCACAACAACAATCTGCTACTATAAATTAGGACACAGTGTG
Organism: Calotriton arnoldi; assembly: GCA_963921515.1. Lineage (NCBI taxonomy): Eukaryota > Metazoa > Chordata > Amphibia > Caudata > Salamandridae > Calotriton > Calotriton arnoldi. The sequence continues at coordinate 2,299,846 of CAWUFW010000555.1, read as the reverse complement.
CATGGCCTCAGTGTCCGAAAATGGAGTTGGTGTCATTCTCAAGCCTTCCAGAGATGATGACATGATGTACCATGGCTGGCTGGCTGGCGCGAAAAGTGGAGACACCTCCATGATCCTGATCGTGGGCTCAAAGTACAACCTGGTCTATGTGATGAAACACACAGAAGAAGGTAGTGGTGGGTCACAGGTCCTTTTTAGTCTGGATTCAACATCTGTCAGGAGTGAGAGGTAGAGGACGCCTGAACAAACTGGAAGATTGGTCTAATGTTTCAGGCAAAGCAGACAGTGGACCTTTTGGTTTAGTGTAATGCCCTCAGGAAAGTGGGGAGGAGGTGGATGAAAGGAGAGCTGAGGGAACTCCTGGTGAGCTTGTAGACCACTGTTCCCAAAGAAAGACTCATCTCAAATTCAAACTTGAAACCTCTAAAACAGAACTAACAAGAAAATATGGCAAATTAAGGGTGGCATCAGGTTTGACGATTGAGTGCATGTCATAAAGAGGAACGCAAGGGCAAATGAGACAAGTAAGAGATGAGAAAGAGATGGAAGTAAAACGGAGAGGAAAGAAACCGAGAACAATCATACTGCTCGAAGGATGTCCAACAAAAAGCAGAACTCAGCAAATAACTATCAGAAAGAGGTCAAACAATAGATGCCGAAAAAGGAAGATTGACACTGAAAGAGCAAATACTAAGGTCAAGGGTGAGAAAATGGCTAAATTAGAAAAGGCAAGAAGAGGTGGGGCGAAAACGCCAGACAGATATTGATACAGATTAAGACTAAAAAAAGAGAGAGGCCAACTCAAACAGAAAACCAAATGCATAATAAGTGGGCTTGAGCAACAGTCAATGAATTTATTAGACTAGGATGTCCAAGAACAGACCCTGCAGAAAGGCAATGGAGTCGGTCTGTTCAAGCCACACCAAAAGTCTCAGCTGTGGAAGTGGAGAGGATGACAGTGGCAAAGCTAGCCACTGTACTTACCTTATCAGTCTCAATCTCACATACCACCTCGTCTTCAGACACTGTGTCCCCAACAGCTGAAAAAGAAAAAGAAATGTAAGCAGCACTGGAGAGGGAAGACACAATAAAGCAGATTCAATGATGGGAACAAATAAGGCACACATAGGACACGCACAGATGACACGTAACATACTGCTGTAGAGTGATGCGCAACGGACACACTGAACAAAGCTACAGGGACATGGAAACAAGGGAATAATAAATCACTAATACATAAGCGTATGCAAAGGGCATGCATGGAACATGCTACTATAGTGGTACATACCCTATATACAATTGAATCACTACAGCATAAACATGTACAGAGAGAATGCACTAAAGACAAAGCTACAAGGGCATGCACACAAGACGAATGAAACAATGCTCTGAGTAATGCAGCAAGGCACAAATTGAACACTAGTATATGGGTGTGCTTACTAAGCAAGCATGGAAGACCATGGTATAGAAGCATTTGTACATATGGGGCAGCTATAGAAGCATGTTTTGAAGGCACATATGAGCGTGATATATAATTCACATTTACAGGCTACATAATTATGGTCTAGTAAGGGAGTGGTGTACAAAGTATGAATGGGGCAGGAGTGCAGATTAACGAGTTACTTCCGGGACACATCTAAAACAAACCACACAGAAGGTGCCCAGGTATTACTATTACATGGAGGACATGCAGAGGACACACAAATTTAATCCACTAATTGGCTAGATACAACAAATGTGTCTCGTATATAGACTTCATTCAAACAGGAGAAAAACACACGTCACGGACAGAAGACTTGACAACATACTCCTGTGCACGCAGCCACCGCAAGGAGAAACACCTGCAGTTATTTCACAGTGTGTATGACAGCTTCCAAAGGGGAGAAGAGAAGGACTTATTTTATACACAGTTAAAACCACCAGCCAATCGCAAAAGAGTGAAGAGGTGAGAGACATAAGTTAGAAACAATCACAGAAGGCGAGGGGGGGGGGGGACGCTGTGAACTAGTATTACAGTATTAAACATGCACTAGGTGGCATACCAGATGGTCCTCAACTGAACACTAAGAAAGCCATGCCAGCAGGCAGTGAGCCAATGGTGCAAGCTCCAATATCTACTCATAAGAGAGCAAGCAGAGCAAAACTCGAAAGAAGGCAATGTGTGAGCAGAACATCAGACATTTAAGTGAACAAGCAAAGCAGGAACTGGGCCATGAAGTAGGACAGTAAGCAGGCATTGTTTGAGCAGAAGGAGAGGCCGCCTTGGAAAGCAAGAGCCATAAGCAGGGAGTGAGCAATGCGAGCCAGGAGTGGCTGCAGGAAGCAGAGTAAAATCTGGCTTCATACCAGTAGCAGGAAGAGCAAACCACGGCCCCCTAGAAAGGCTCACTGCACTGCAAAGAGCAAGCAGAACCGGAGAGAGCCATAAGCAGCGAGATAGTAAGGAAAGAGCCAGCGGCAAGCTGTTCAAGGGAGTAAGCAAGCATAGCTGTGGTCAAGGAGTCAAAGCAGTCACTAGCAATAAGTGTGGCCACAACTAGCACCGATGTATTAGCCACAGGAAACAGGTTAGTTTGAGAGAAAAATGGAAGCAAGCAGCACCAGTCAACCGTGAGCCAGAAGGAGCAAAATGAAGAGAATGAGCAAGCAGAGTCAAAGATAGCACAGGGCACAATCGAGCAGAGCGAGCTGGCCACAATAGTGGGCGAACACAGGGAAGGCTGGGTTTGGGCAGAGAAGGCAAAAATAATGCTAGAGACAGAAATGGGTAGTAAGTGTACTATACCAAGCAAAGGTGAGCAGTTCCTCGGAAGAGTATTTGAGTCTAACGTTTATCAAGGTCAATAAGGGTAGAAGGTGCACTCACCTTTCTCCCACCGGACATCTCCCTCTGTGACAGACTCTGCAAATGCTGGTGTGTTTACAGTAACCACATCTTGATCTGTAAGAAGAAGAGACTAACAATTAGCGTGGATATTAACCATGCACACTTATAACTATTTACACCACAGCAAAAGACTCATCCAAATAAAGACGAAGCAGAACTTGGATTAATCTGAGGCAAAGCGTCTGAACGAGAGGGCAGCAGATAACGGGTATAAACACAAGCAGAAGATAAAAGAAAAATGTTCACCCTCTGAGAAAGGGGAGAGTGCACACGTCTAGCAGTGTGCACTGCACCTCAAATATGGGGCACTGTGAACAAGTAACAGATTCACATTGCCAGAACTAGTCTTCATTTTAAAGAAAATGTCAATCTGTGGATTACAGTCATCACAAGGAGAAAAGACCTGCGGATTCTGAGAAGGGACAAGCACGCTACAAAGTAAACTAGGTTAAATCCTCACAGCTGAATGATGTGGTATCTGCTGGTGCAGCTCTTCCCATGCCCAGACCTTGCTACATACTGGGGCATTGCCATTTCCTACAAGGGGTATCAATATCAGTTACCGACTGTGATTATTTCTTTCTACTCACAAATTCTGCATTGCGTCCCACTGGCCAGCTGATGTACACAGTCAAGTCTGAAGATACATCAAGGCAGAGGATTTGCCCCAGTCATCCTATCATTCCCAACCAAGTGCATATGGTACAGCACGCCCCAGTGCACTTTCAGGGGCACAACTTCAAATACGTAGTGTTAGCAATCTGGCACATGCACCCATGGGAGGAGACTGGGCAGCTCTCATAACTTACTGCAGGAAGCAGTGGTTCGAAATAACCGGACTGTGCTTAGATGAGGACAGTTGCCTCTGCAAAAAAGGAGAAGAAAAGAGTCAGCAAAGGCCTACTTCACTCAACCTCAGTAAACTTGAGAGGCAAAGGGGGCGAAGAAGTAACATCCTCAATGACACAGCAGTTGCCCAAGGGTAAAGACTGGATAGGGATGGAAAGACTTCTCTAATTTACAACAGCAAGGTCACAAGACCATACCACTAAAGGTAGTTGGGAATGTCCCTTGGATCTCCACCCGCACCCAGTGTAGGGGCACCAGCATTTCCTACTTGTGGTGGATTTCTGAAGAATAAAAGAAACGCAATCAACGTAGTGTAGCTTTGCCTGTTTGTACTTACGGAAGCCACCTACTCTTGGTACATGACGGTCCTTGGTAAATGGCAAATTCTAAAAAGAGAATTGGCAAGTTAAGAGTAGATAAGCTGCTCACAGTGCAAACCTACAGTTCTTTCACCCAATACTCCAACATCTCCCGCTGCCTGCGGGCCCCACGCTTAGCCCTGCCAGATGGGAAAGGAAGACACAAAAGGTCCACACAAGCTGGAGAACTGTCACCAGTCATCCCTCGTACAAGATTCAGATTCTAGCTTACGTTTGTGCAGCCTTTCTGATGGAGCCCTGAAGGCACCAACTCAAAAGTGTTTCAACACCCTGCAGTCCTCGGAGTACCTCATACTGATGCAAACACCCCCAAAATTGGTCATTCTACAGACCAATACTCGAATATCGCCTGATTCAGCATCTACCACAGCACCTACAGGGCACTTCTGACACTTTATGCTCTTGTCATAGCTTTTAACGGACCTACTATATCCCATTTCAGGTGTGCTCTGAAAAGTGCGCTCCTTAAGGCTCCAGATACAAATCTGCCTGCGGCAAGTTTGAGGTAAAAACTCAACAGTGCTCCCTAAACTGAACACATATATAATGCATCCTCATCTACAAGTATTTATAGAGTTTGACTGCTCTCAATACTCAGCACCTTCGCCTAAACACCATCTTGGCTGAACTAGATTATGAAGTTTTGCATATCGCTGGGCGGCTCCAAAGGTATCCTTTGAGCAATTAAATTCCATACTCAGAAGAAGCTCTCCCACAAGAGGAACAGCTCTTAAAAACAAAAACAAAAAAAAAAGAGTGAAATCGTTACGTCCATTTTTGTCACTATAAACATACTTACGTGATACAGTACGGCTTCCAAGTAGGCTGGGCCTCTGCAAGAGAACAATTGGAAATGGATTATTCCACCAGTCGTATCAGACACCAGTCAGCAACATGAAGGGGAGGTGGGGGGGTACACAGTAGCATGCACGGATGAACTAGAGCAGCATGGGAGGGAGGGCACAGAAGCACACAAGCGAAAGGGGGCAACAAGAGTGTTGGTGGGGACCTTTTGAATGTTAATAGGCCTGGTAGAAGGTCGGAAAGGATAGCAATGTGAACCGGGGGTGGCCGGGGGGCGAGGCAGGCACCATGAATTTGATATGACGGAGGGACAGAAGCACATAAGCAACATGGGGGGTGCACAGAAGCACACAGGCAAGAGGGCAACATAAGCGCGGGTGGGGCCAGAAGCCCACGGGTGACAGAGCGACACAGGAAGGACAGCAACCTACATGCTAGAGCTGGGGTGGGTGACAAAAGCAAACTGGTATGGAACAGCGACATGGGGTGGGGAGATTAAGCACATGAGGGAGACAGTTTGTTAACACATTCACTTTCATGGAGTACTAAAAAAATAAAATTTGCTTCCACAACCCAACCATTGGAAGAACCCAAGCATTGGAAGAACACAAGTAGTTGGACCATGCTCCAGGAGAAGGCCAAACAGAAACAGGGAAAGTGAAGCCCTCACATGCTGGCAAACGAGAAGCAAGCAAATGAGTGACGATTAAGCCAACCAATGGGCGGCTCTAAACCCACAGTAAGCTAACAAATCTCTTGTGAGACCTAAAATCATATAATTCTTCCTTGTCATACTAAACAAACCGCCTACCGATATGACTGTCTGTCCCTATTAATAAAAAATAATAACATGAGGTATAAAAGAGGGTTTGCCCATTAAAGACAGAATATCTGCATCTCAGGGACATACAGGTATGCTCAGAAAAGTGAACACCTTGCAGTTTGCTTTGGTTAGTGTAGGTGCATAAAATATCTTTAATATTTAAAAAACAAACTCCAAACAATGACAAATCACCCGAGATTAAAGATGTAGGTCTCATTTTTTTATTCTTCTTTAACAAGTGACGATGGAGTTGTTGATAACTCAAGTTCAATCTGAAATTAGCATCTCTGGGGAGAGACAAACCCAATGCTAATTTAGGTGTCATTTCTAACCTTATGCACCCCACGAGACATCAGAGCTCCTGAAGTGCGAAGCATGCTTCCATAAGGGCTGTTTCAATTTATACTTGCCGACCACAAAAACAGGCAGCAGCGCCATTCATTTAAAGCTGGCAACATCTGTCAGACATTTTTTCAAGCTCCATGATGGGGGTGTCTCGGTCTCATTTATTAAAGAGTTCAAGGTCACACGCCATTGTCATTTGTTTCTTGGGCTCCAACAATTTATCTAAAAGTAGCCCAATATAGTTAAAACACGTAACTGTCTAACTTGCTGCCACCAAACAAGTATGGGATGTGTGTGTATAGTATCTATAAGTGTGCAAAACTAGCCAAAAAGAGTCCAGGTTCCATCCATGGTTACAGGGTATCGTTTGTGAATACTGTCACTTACACCTGGGGGCTCAAGGCCAGATACTAGCGGACTACAGTGAATAACAAAGTTACTTTTGGGCACTTGACTTTCAAGGGGTAGCGAGGTCAAGCAGTCAAGTCTTATCCAGGGAGCTGAGGCCAGTTAAAAAACTCAGTAATACAATTCATTAAAATTAATGTCCCGTCAGTGTAGAACAGGAAAGTGGTCTTTATTTAACAGGCAAACCGTTTTGTACAAAATAAGAAATACTGAAGGTCACAGCACCTTCTGGGGCCAAGATAAATCACCAAATGTTTTATAATGTGTCAGAGATAGGCGCTAGATTGATCAACGCCACTGTCATAATATAGCCCATGGCTCAAGTTGACTCAGGGACCTTCAGGAGTGCTCGAGTTCCTGGGCGATTTAAACTCTCAGAAAAGGGCCAAAAAGACAAGCAAGGTATACAGATGAAGGGGCCTTTGAAAAAATGCTCGTCCTGAACCAACCTTGGGGATCTCTCCATTACCAAAAGAAGTTTAAAAACATGGCATTAACAAAAATATGATTAGGGCAGAATAAAGTGTCACCACTAAAAATGTATACCCAAAAATCCACCACCCAAACAATTAGTATCCCACTCAGCAAAGCAGCTATTGCACTCTCAGTGCCCTGTCCATGGATGAGTTAAGGGCCCAACTGGTCCTGTTTAGTTTAAGGAAACTGATGAAAATACTGGGCCACCGTACACTAAGTCCCAAAAGTGCTTCCACCCTAAGCGGCCTATTTCTAGAAAACCATCAGTCAAGATTTTCTAGAGGGAGGGCACCCATGGAACAAGTAACAGTCTTAACAGAGGAGTGGTCATTTGAGGGCCAGGCTTCATCTTTGCTTTGACCCATGATGTCTTCAGAACCCATCGGGTTAGAAAGATGGTTCAAACTGTTCTGGAATCAGGGCAACCTCTTCCAGTAAGAGAAACTGGGCCCAGGGCAATGCCTCCATGTCCTGCTGCACCCGAGGAAGGTAACCTAGAGGCACAGGCCGGGTAAAGAACGGTGCAGGCTCACCCTTTTTGATGTTCAAAGGTGTGAAGGTGATGAAAGTGCTCCTTGAACCCAATGAGGTCCTTGCTCCGACTGTCGAGCTGCCCTCATACAGGACCTTTCCCGAGTGTTAGGCATGCCTTCCTGTGCCTTGGATCACTCCTCTGAGCGTACTTAGTCCAGCTATTTGGCAGGCAGGTAAGCGTTCCTTCTCTACCAAAGTCACAGCAGCAAGGATAACCAGACTTTTGCCCTGTGTGGAACGGCAACTAGGCAGAGCTTACACTCCTGCAGCCCTCTTCACCTACACTGTGTGCAAGATACCAGACCATGAACCCAGGGTTCTAGCTGATGTGTCTAGTACTTATACCTGACTGGTGGTCAAGGCAGTCTGCCAGAGCCAACAAGAAGATGCATAACATTTGAAAGTTATGTATGCTCACCTAGTCCTGGAGTGACAATCTGTACTTGTTGTTAAACAGATTTTAGAGGTTTCCGAGCACAGAGTTTGCAGCACAACGGTTTGTGACAAGTTAGATAGATGTGTGTATTGGCAACAGACAAATGCCTGCAAATACTCCAGTTTCATTGGGAGATGGACAAAACACAACAAATGGGGAGCACAGCGACTTTGGTGGGTTATTGAGCAAAGAATTCTTTATTTAGAGGGAAGGGTGCAGCTACTACAGATTCTTTATGAGCTTTTACAGAATGTCCTGCAAAGTAGCTTGTCGATAAGAGTCTTTCTCAACAGTCTCGGGGAGTCTCTGTCCTTATAGTTCTTCAAGTAATCTTGGAGTGGGTCTTCAGCAGTAGTTTAATCCCATGGGGGATTTTTCACCACCGACCTGAGAAGCATTCAGCGCTCCCATTAGTCCCCTTTTAGTTGCCTCCCAATGTTCTGCGTTTGTTGCATAGATCATCCCAAAATGAATCCCCCTTTTCCCCGACCCCCTCCCCACTAGAGACTTGCCTGAGGAAGAGTGAAGGATGCAGTCAGCCCTCCAGGCAGGACCACACTGCATTCCTTCTGTACTTCCTGTGGTCGCCTTATTTAAACTTACCAGAGAGATGTACACTTTCCCAGCTCCTTCAACCTGTAGGGTATTGCTGCTTTATTACTAGACCTGACTCACACTGGGACTGCCTCATTCCTTCTAAATTTTGGCTCCTCCACTTTTAAAATAGCAGCCCCCACACCCCTTCCTCCATATGTTTTGAAAAACACATCCGTCAAAAGGAGTATCCAAGGTTATCAGCTCTGCAGGGTTCTTTATTGAGTCATTTCCAAGAGCGTCCCAGGTGTGTGGGTCAGTTCTGACAACAGAGACTCGCAGTTACCCAAGTACACTTTTGGGTGTCCTTCGATATAGGTGCAGGAAAGTGCCCTTTTTGACATGGTCACCCCCACTTTTTGGCTGGCATTCGATGCAATTTCGACTGGACGTGCACTGGGTTCCTGCTAACCAGGTCCAGAGTGCCAGATCTCTCCCTAAACTGAGCCATGGTTTCCCCAATTGGCAATACCTTTAGCACCCTCTGTAAGTCCCTAGTAAATGGTAGCTTGGTGCCTTGGGTACTAAAGAGGGTCCCTAAGGGCTGCAGCATGTATTGTGCCACACTAAGGGACCCCTCACCACACTCATGCAGACTGCCATTGCAGGCTGCGTGTCTTGGTGCAGACAAAAATGAAAACACAACATGTCACACAGTCATGCGTGCCATACCTGCAGATACTGAATGTCATATAGGTAAGTCACCTCTACAGCAGGCCTTACAGCTCTAAGGCAGGGTGCACTATACTACATGTGTGGGCATAACTGCACGAGCAGATAGGCCCCTGTGCTCCCCAGATCAGTTACTGCCAGTACAACTGACCAGGGAAGCCATTTTAAGTACATGTGCTTGACTATGGTCAAATATGAGTTTTCCAGCTACAAGATGGCTTCACTGAAACCAAAGATGTTTGGTATCAAACATCTCGTGTTAATAAACATGCACTGATTCCAATGATTGATTTATTAATTACAGGCACCCAGAAGGCACCTTAAAGGTGCCCCTTGAAAACCTACCAACTACTAGTGTACTGACTGACTGGTTCTGGCCAGCCTGCTACCACAGACTCATTTCTGGCCTCCAGAGGTGAGTCCCACTCTCAATGGTCAGGAACAAAGCCTGCTCTGGCAGAGGGTGTTTTTACATCCCCTTCCAACAGGATGACCTGGAAATTAGCATTAGAAGGCAAGGAGCTTCAAAGAGCCCCCCGCCTTTGGTATGCAAACCTGGCTGCCCTCAGAATGAGGGGATGCCAACACCCCTAGCCAAGGGCCCATGTGCCACCTGGACAGGTGGGAAAATTAGTAGTCAGAGAGGCGTGTCCCCCATCAGGCTAGTTCACCCCTAAGGTGGGCTACACCTGATGTGGATACGAAATGTAAAAGTCTGCCATCTTGGTATGGCAGAATTAGGAACTCTGGGACAAGGTTATGCCCACTTCCCACAGGAAGCAGTCATATAGGGGGGAGTAGTGACCCCAGGGCTAAGTAGCTAATTGGCTACTACGCTACACTCCCCTAACACCCCTAAATCTAGTATTTAGGGAAGCCCCTGGCACCAGGAATCCAGATACAGCTGACCTGAAAGACGAAGAAGGGCGCTGAAGAGTCGCAAAAGCAAGAACAGAAGACTAACAACTGATTTGGTGCCAACTCTGCCGGCATGTCTGCTGTCCTTGACAATTGCACCAGAGACGACTCGTCCTACAGCGTCCTGTGCCTCCAAAAGCCTGGGAGGACTTCTAGCCTTGACCCAAGACCTCCTGTGGTGTAGCAGAGCTACTTCCCTGCATCCTGCAGGCACCCCAGAAGAACTGCGAGGACTCTGGGCCGCCAAAAAACAGACACTGGAAAGCACCACTGCACGCATGCCCCCTAGCCCGAGTTGAAGTGGGCCAACAGTGCAAGAGTGGTAACAGACCCTCCAGAGCCAAAGTCTACCTTGAGTTCGCCAACTGTGGACTTCCCGACATCGCCTGCAGCCTCTTTGTACTGGCCCCCTGTACCGCTAGCGTCTTCGGTGAAGAAAACCTGACACCTCTAAACACCTCTGCACCCAGTAACCCCGGCACGAGAAGAAGAGGACCAAAGGCGTCCCCACGTCCCGAGCATCGCGAGACCCGAGCCCCCTTGTTGGTTCAGCCTGATTGGTCCCCCAGTCCAAACCTGCAGCCTATTTTCGACCGGACTGATCCCCATTGACTAACATTAGGCACCCGATGCTGTATTGCACCCCTGCACCCAGCCGCCCCATTGCTTTCCGAGGTGACCAGTTGGTGCTGTCTTGGACCTTGCCCCATACTCACCTTAAGTCCAGGAAATTGGTCTTGTAAGTCGCTGTGTAGTACCAGTATGCAGTGTATGTCTTGCCTCCATAGGATAACATTACCGCTTCAGAAATTGCACCAAGTGTCTCTTTTTCAAACCTGCAAATAGTTCTCTCTCGAAAACATACTTACCCAATCATAATGGTTTTGGTGCCTAAATATATATAAAGATGTGTGTTATTTTAGGAAATTGGTGTGGATCTCCTTATTGAGTCATGTGAATCATTTACTGACTGTGTGTGTATTGCAGATGTCTAACACTCCTCTCTCATAAGCCTAAGGCTGCTCGACCACACTACCCCCTTAGGGAGCACCTTCAGGATTGCTCGAGCAAGCCCCTGTCCACTTATAAGAGATACCGGGAATCTTTGCACTGTATACCTATTTTTGGTATACTATATAAAGAGCCAGCTTCCTACAATAGGCAAAGCTCGGATGTCAACAAAAAACAGAGATAAGTTCAATAATTCTAGAATGACTGCGGAAAAAGACGGGTCAGAAAGTAACTTCATAATTAAGGGTGGGCGAAGTTGGCGGAGTACCACTACGCGGAATTCTGTGGAGTTGATCAAAAACTCTGAGAAACTCCACTCCGTAACTCCGTTCCATCTCATCCCAATTAATAAAATAAAAACCTCACATACCTTTGGTAAAACAAGTAATTATCTTTACATGCTAAAATGCATATAGTCATCTCACAAAAGTGAAAATGAAAATATAGCAAGCAGTGAGGTGATGATTTTGGGGTCCCCCTAACCTAGGGAGAGAACCAAGCAGATGCCTTGAACACAGAGCACATCATGCTGAACGATTCGGTGGTGGTCCCATCCTCCTAGGACCACCCCAAGCACAGTTATGGGCAAAAATACAATCCCAACCAAAGGCCCTGCAAGGCATTATGGGACGAGATTCTAGAGTGCAGTGAATATTATCAATATTTCAGGATTCGGCAATTGTTTCAGAGCTTTCCCTTCGCTGGAGGGCCTCTACCGACCAGAGGACTTCTGGGGCAGAGAGCACCTTGTATTCCTCCATGGGCTAAATAAACTAATATCTGGGTATGGTAAAAGGCTTTCCAGTTGCTAGAGCATTCAATTATGCCAAGCAGAGGTCAACGAGCACCCCAGGTATTTCCAGACACACTCAAAGTACACCAATGGAGCAGGGAGGGCATGGATCCTGATCACACCAGCAAGACTTCTCTTACATACAAACTCCAACTATGCACCTACAAGCAAGCCCCACCCAAAGAAAGAGTTCTTATGTCCCAACATCTTGGAATCCAACAATACGGATTAGCGACTTTTTTAAGTGCTTAAAGCTTTCTTGCGGCCTGAATGCACAAGAAATTAGGCCTCCATCTCCCCAAATTTCTGTGACAAATCAGCTTCACTTTTTAACTTCCAAAATCCAGACCATCCACCCAGTAATTAAAAAGGACTAACTTGACCACGAACTTGCTCTTATGAACCTCTGCCTTCAGTAGTCACCAGACAATGGTCCTGCTATAAATCAATATTGCAGGACTCTGTACTTAAACACCATAACAATTGCTGCAGTCCTATTTCAGTCCTTAAGTCGTTCTCACCAATCATTGGTGGTCAGGTCAGATTACCAAACTTTTCAACATCTCCGTACAGGCTGTATACCTTGGAAAAGTGCGAGTGGTCAGCCTCTTTTAAAGGCGGACCACTTAGATAGTGTTCACCTATCACTTTGCTTCCCACTTTTAGAAAAATCTAGCATAAAACTATGACTGAGAAACTCTCCTCATACCTTGAAGACACTTCATTCTTTAACTCGGGGCAGCTGGCTTTCAGCTCTAGCACAGATAAGGAAGCAGCACGGTTATTGGCAACTGACGAACTAAAACATCTTGAATGATGGCAGCCTGGAGGCGTGATACCACTTGATTGGTCTGCTGCTATTGCCGTGATGGAACATCCATTCTCCTCTGCAGGGATTGTGAATTGGGGATTACAGGGCCAGGGAGTAAACAGTTTACAAACTGACAGATCTCAAACCATGCCCTTACCTCCTTAGTGCTCCAACAGTGCAGAGTTAATACTATTGGAGTGCCTCTGGGATCTCACCCCTGCTATTTGACGTTTATGTTGCCCCATTACCCTATCTTACTGGGCATCACAATTGCACTGCAATAATGTAAGCTAGTGATATCCAGCCACTAACACTTTACAAGGAAGCCCCAGAATCTTTACTCAATCTCCGTTCTTGCTGGTAAGACTTACAAGCCTGAATGTGTGAGAATGATATGATGCTCAATGGGAGTGAGGCCGAACTTGTACTTTTAGGCAAAAACAAACAGGGCTAGCAAGACTCCATATCTGGCAACCTTAACTGGGTAACCCCCTCACTCCTAAGGCTAAATCTTTGTGAGTTTGGATGGAAAATTTCCAAATGTATTCCAAAACCTCTGCATTCGAATGCCATTTCTGCTTGTGACCCAGCTCGGTTAGATTACTGTAATGGCCTCTAAATACGCCTCTCAGGCATGGCAATTAATACACCACCATGTGTCCAAAACAGAGGGGAGGCAGGGCTCTGAAAATTCTCATGTCACTAGGCCACGTAGAATCACTGGCTTCCGGAGAAACAGAGTACATTTAAATAGCCTATGCATCATGCACAATCTTGTATGGCTTGGTCTGATCCAGTCTCAAGGAGACACTTCCTTCAGAAACCCAAACCATCTCCTACTCCAGCTCACTACTGTTGTCTCAAGTGCCCAAGATAAGAATTATTTGGCTCAAATTGGACCAAAATTATCAAAAGCACTTTCCTAGAATTCCACCAGCAAGCTAACCATGTACTTTCTAGGAAATAAATCAAAACACATGTTCTGTTAACCATGTCTCGTTTCTTTTTTCCATGATACTGCATAAGGCTGTTAGACACTTTTAAACCAAACCTGGGTGCAGCATAGGTGAGAAAGCAAAAGTAAGTGGATGGGAGCGATGGTGCATGTCTCTTGCATTAGACGTGCACCTGTGCGCCCTAATAAACAGGGAGGCTTTTCCCTTCCTCCATGAGTGACATTATCTAACTGATGGAAACAGACCAAAGATGCACATATGCGAGCCATTTTACACCGTAATGCAGACAATGTGCAGATTTGAGGCACATATATCAGAGATTCTCGGAGATCAGGTATGAGAAGAAACAGAAACCGGCCCTAAAATTGGGTTGTAAATGCATATTGCGTTTCTAACTGGAGATGCAATTTCTGTTTTACTACGGAAGTATGCCCACAATTATTTTTTCTTCTGATCTCGAGCCTGGGTAAGCAGATTCATATTCTTATACTATATGCACATTCCAGCGTAAAAACACAACGGGATATGATCTTTAAAACATACAACCTCTAGGAACGAAAGAAGTAAAAAAGATCACAGGAATATCGAGATGAGAAATATCACAGTACCTCCACTTAAAGGTTTAAACAACCACGTCATTCAGATAAGGGTCTTAGGTTGCAGTAAAGTGCTTACCTGTTTTTATTAACTGTTGATCTTCTCTGTGACCAACAGCAGTGAGAGCACTGAATAGATAGCTTTTAGTAAAGACGAGTGCTTTTGTAAATAAACCAAGACGTTTTGTTTAATGATCAGTTAAGAATAAATATATGTGTGTGGGGGGGGGCTGGAACACAGATCCTCCTCTCACCTGAAAGGAGACAGCATACCCGTGAGAGCCGGGGAAGAGGGCCTCTTCCCCCACCAAACTGTCAGGGGCTGTGGGCCCCCGTGAAACTGACAAAAGAGGGGGCATTGAGGTAGCGAGGCGCTAGGAAGCACTGGAGAGGTGAGTGAGGCCTGGGACACAAAGAGACATGCAGGCCTGCCAAGTACCAAGCATCAGGCGTGAGACTGACGCATTTTAGTGTGGTGGTCCGCATCACCGCACTAAAATGCATTGTCACGCATTCATAGCGCCCTCCGACACCATTGGCGCTGCGTGGCACGAGTGAGACTGATGTAGGAGCTGTGCTACATTAGGTAAAGGAGCGCAAGCCTGGTGCGTGCAGTGCACACACTGTGCTGCCTGACCACAACCTGCTGATGGGAAGCATTGCAATTATCACCAGTTCAAATTGGCATCACGCCGTCACATGGCCTGGCTGCATTCAATCAGCCACTCACTTTCAGCCTCACGTGACAGCAGCGCCGCAGATATAGAAACTGTGTTATCCTTCTGTGACAGTGATCAAATCGCGGCAGTGAGCTTGCACTGAATGATCCGGGGAAGGCGCCTTGCCTTTCTATGTTTCCGGCAACTGGAGCCACCCTTGCACTGTGTTGGGATTATGGACAAGTAATGAGTGACGGCGGCGGGCAAATTAAACTTTCTTTTTCAGGTACGCACCAGTGCCCGCCGGAAGCAGAGAGAGAGTATGAGGCTGGCGTAATCTTGTCCAAATGGCACTTAATTGGCAGTGCACTGTGTGCTAACCTCAAACCTTGAGAGGGTCGTCAGCGCTCATGACTGGCAGGATGTTTTTAACTATATTATGCTTCCAGCCCCCAGGAAGGCATCACTGGTGCTCATGCGGGCCCGCCCGAAAATAATATGCTTGGGGTCCTTTATCAAAAACTGCTGCCAATTAGATCAAGACAATCTTGAGGAGAGCTGCCTGTGGCTCTCTGTTCACTCAGACTCAGCTTTAAACTGCAGCTGAATCACAGAGACACGTCGCACCTCAACACTGTGAAAAGTTAGTTAGCTGGCGAAGCATTCAGTCTTGAGACCCACTCCGAGGCAGTGGTGGAATGGACAGCAGTAGTCAGGTGAGTCAAGCACTCTTACTAGGGTTGTCACATTCCCAAGAGAAGTTAATTTGTTTTTATCAAGTCTGCTAATGCCTGGACAGAATACTAAATAGAACTGGAAACAAAATCAGATTTATTCATTTGTAACTTTCCATTTCTGTGTTTGGTTACTCTAAGTAATAGTCATGGATCAGCGCTAGAACACGTTTAAAGTGCTTTGTATTTGTTCTTTGTAGTATGTTCAGTTAAAGGTTGCAAATATTTACGCTAGATAAGGGGGGGGGGGAACCCAGATACATAGCAGAATGGAAGAGACACCAAGTGACAGCACACCTTCCCTACCGCTAGAGGGGCGATAAGACTAGAGTGAAGGAGACACTGAGGCGCAGTTGCCGAGCACCAAAGAGGCCCATTCCCGCCTTAAAGCGGTCCGCGTGACTCCCTCCACCTGCCCTGAAGTCAGCATCGCTACTGGGTGGCAGACAACCCTGCAGCGACAATACAGAGACGGGAGAAGGCAACGCAGTCCCGCCCTGCACTGAACACGGGGGTCGAACGGAGCCTGAAACGCATCGGGGTGTAGGAGATGGAGTTGACCAGCGAGAACAGCAAGACCGCCCTTCCCCGCGCTGAAACACAAAAGGGAAATAAAAATCGCCAGATAGTGACCAGAGACGTCTAAACACATGCCAACAAACCCGCAGCTGAGCCACGGGGAAGTCAAGAATCAGAGAAGGATCATCCCACTCTAGACACATGGATTGGACCGGACCCAGGCCACGACAACACAAAGCAGGGACAATAACCAGAGAATAAAAGGACGCGAGCGTAAAAGCACGCAAGTCCACCCCGGCAATTGTCTGCCCACTATAGCGAGTGCGCAGCTCCTCCACGAGACTGGGCCTACCGCACAAGTGAAACCGCGGTCCAACGCCTGATATTGCCCACACGTACTGGTAACGAATGCCGACAGCGCAGCAGCTAGTAATGGGCCGCCTACGAACAAACACTCAACAACTAAACGCACGCACTGGCAGTTCGGAACCGATAACTGCGGAAAGAGACAACTGCGGAAAGAGAGAACTGCGGAAAGAGAGACAACTGCGGAGATGCCACGCGCAACACTCGCTGCCAAGTTGGACTCTGTTCTGGCAGCAGTAGAGAAGATAGGATCTACGTTAGACCAGACCCGCTCCTCGCTGGAGTCAAAAATTGACACGGTCACCTCGGACTTCACCCTGCTGAGAGCCGACCACCACAAGCTTGGGGACAAAGTACGCTTACAGGAGCAGACGCTCGCAGAGCTAAAACCAGTCACACATAGCCACACCGCAGCCCTGCAAGACCTAATAGACCGAGTGCATGACCTAGAAGACAAAGTGGAGGACGCAGAAGGGCGCTCATGTCGCAACAATATCCGCGTCGTGGGACTTCCGGAGGGCTTCAAGGGACGAAAACCAGAGGAGTATGCCTAACACTGGATCAGAGAATTGCTCCCCGCTGGCACTCTGTCCCTCCACTTTGTAGTCGAAAGAGCGCACCGAGTCCCCGCGCAAAAACATCCGCCGGGGTCCCGCCCATGTCCATTCCTGTTTAAAGTCCTCAACTATAGGGACAGGGACTTGATCCTCCGCGAAACCAGCAAGCTGGCAGACAGAGATCGGAAACAGCCAAATCATGATCTTTCCGGATTATACAGCGCAAGTACAACGCCGTAGAAGTGCATATACCGCAGTGAAAAGACAACTGCGTGACCTTGGCCTAAGCTACTCACTACTATTTCCTGCCAGGCTACGCGTGGTTGCAAAAGGGTCGGCGCGCTTTTTTGATTCACCCGACCAAGCTGGGACTGGCTGGAGGAATCGGGAACGTGGACGGGGCCTAGGCCACCCGTGGAAGAGGAGCCAAGAAAATTCAACAGGAAAAGACGCCACCGCGGTGGACGCAGCAGATACCAGACGGAGCCGCTGCGGCCTCCACTGCCCCCAACCAAGAGCAGAGGAGAGCTGAGAGACAGGAGGCACTACACGTGGCCGCGACTTTGGGAACTGCAACACAAAATCCAGACCGCCACCTGAGCCCATCCAGATCCTCGGAAACTGGTGACTCCACACCCTCCAGACTTGATGACCCTGAAGAGTTTCCATTGCCAGAGGTTACACCACAAACGGCGGACGACATCATAGGACTTTTTCCATGAACTCCTATGCCCTGATGAATACAATCCACGCAAGTACCTGCCATGCTGGCAAAATGTTGAGTAAAAATAATATGCTGCTTAAGTAATTGTCCTCTCCAGAGCACAGCGCCGCCCTGCACACTGCTGTACACAGCGCATACCTAACATTACGACAGGGGACACGCGCAGCGCACACCCTTCCCCCGCGCTACGGACCGGCTGGAGGGATACATAAACAGCACAACATTGAGGGGCGAAACATCCCTTGCCACCTGTGCGCCACATATACCCATACCGTACGTCAGTTTGACACAGTTCTAGCCTTAAATTGGGCAATATAGTTTGGACGAATACCAAATCGGAACTCGCCCTAATAGTTATGCATAGTTCAGTTCACACCTACACCTTGTTGTTAACAGTACTGAGTTGGAGCGCACCCAAACGGATCAAGAGTCGCAGCGCCTTGCCCCCCCCTATGCCGACCTGGTCAATGTAAGAGGGAAACATGGTGCAGGTCAACGTAGTCACACGGAACGTGCGCGGTATGCACACACCGGCACGTAGATACTCGATCTATGCCTATCTGCGGCGCAGAGCCACAGACATCGTGCTGCTCCAAGAGACGCACATGTCTCACGCGAAACTGGGGCGTCTACGCTACAGATGGAGGCCAAGTACACGGCACCGGCTACTCAGCCCACGCGCGTGGTGTCCTCATCTGGGTGAGAGTTGGGGTCCCGTTCACAAGTGAGGAGGGGCTGATCAACCCTGAAGGTAGATATACGCTAGTTAGCGGGCGACTCAATGGCCAACCGATTCTCCTCGGTTCCATCTATGCCCCGAATGTCAGCCAGCCCTCCTTTTTAGAAGGCCTCACAAAGATTTTAGCAGGGTGGAGCGGAGTCCCCTGGCTCCTGGGAGGGGGACTTTAACTCTGTGCTTAACGTAGATTTGGACAGATCGTTTCCACCCCTGTCTATGACCGCAGCGGCGTCCAATGCGCAGGCTCTCACAGACTAGCTGGCACACTGGGCGATATTAGACATATGGCGCTCCATATGCCCGGATCTACTCATATTACTCAGCGGTACACAGACTTCATGTACGCCTAGATAGAATAGTGGGATCCCCCGCGCTGCTCCCTCTAGTCCACTGAATAGAGTACCTAGGCCGGACGCATTCTGACCACAATCCCCAAATATTGCAACTCACCTGGGAACCTGAACGCCCCCCTGCCCCCACGTGGAGACTCCAAACAGCCGCACTAGAAGACTCACCATTTCGCTCCTCTCTGGGTTCGGCGATCCTTGAATATTTTGAGCTTAATGAAGGCACAGCAGGGGACACACTAGTGGAATGGGAAGCTTTTAAAGTTACGACAAGGGGACACTGTATGGGAGCGACCTGGAACATAAGTAAGAAGCGAACCACCGATCTGAGCAAAATAGAAATGGAATTACTGCGATATGAGACAGAGGGGGAGGGTGAGGGAAGAGACAGACACCGTCTGGAGATGCTGCGCACACAACACGCGGAGTTGATAGAACGCCTTCGCTGTCACAACTACACCACGCACACGGCCCGACTCATGCCACTGCTGATCGTGCAGGCCGACTTCTGGCCTGGCTGATCCACCAAGAACATGCCCGTAAACTAATAGGCGCGCTACGAGATGGCGCAGGGCTTCTAGTGCACACGCAACAGGACATTCAGGCAGCCCTGACAGCACTATAAACAGCTGTACCAGTCCCAAAGTCACCATGAACCACACGCCCTCCCAAACTTCCTAGATCATGTACAGCTGCCTGAGGCGACGCTGGCACATAATGAGATACTAGAGGCACAGATCTCACCAGAGGAGATTAGGGAGGAAATTATGTCCCTGGCCACAGGGAAGACTCTGGGACCAGACGGGCTACTGGTGGAATATTAAAAGGCGGACCAGGTGTCATTGGTGCCGCGACTGCACACCCTCTACGCAGCCGCTGTGGAAGAGGGACGGCTCCCTCCTTCATTGTGCGAAGCGCACCTGATTTCACTGCCCAAACCCGACAGGGACCCAACAGACATGGGCTCATACAGACCCCTTGCCCTACTTAACACTGACTATAAAGTTGTAGCAAAAATCCTAGCGGACAGACGAGCACACGCGGTCCCCACCCTAGTACACACAGACCAAAACGGCGTTGTGCCGTCCCGAAACACCTCACTCAACCTGCGTCGCTTTTTTCGAATCGCAACTTACTCCACATGCGAATGGCCGAGAGCAGGCTGTCTCATACTTGACCTCGAGAAAGCCTTCGATTCTCTCGAATGGAATTATATGTTCACAACTCTCGAAAGGTACAAGCTAGGCCCCGCCTTCCTACAACTGACCCGCCTACTTTACACGAACCCAGTGGTGAGAGTGAAGGTGGGACAATGCGTGTCGGATGTGGTCCCAGTGCGGCGAGGGACGAGACAAGGCTGCCCACTGTCCCCTCTTCTTTTCGCGCTCCGTTGGCGGAGTCACTAAGAACACAGCTGCATGATGGCATCCCATTAGGCGATGGCACGCACAAAGTGTCACTATACGCCGATGATCTGTTAATCTACCTAAGAGACATCAATCAAGTGCCAGAACGTCTGGCCCAAATTCTTTGGGAATTCGCGGCCATATCAGGGTTAAAAGTAAATGTCGCCAAATCTAAACTATATGCCTTTGGAGAGGGTGCCGTGACCCAGGCCTTATGCTCAATGGCGTGCGGGTGCAGTGGAGTGCAGATACATTTCGCTACCTAGGCATAAGAGTGTATCGCCAACCACCAGACCTCTTTGATGGTAACCTGGGGAAGGCACTAGCGGCCGTGAGATCCCAGATGCAATTCTGGAGTACACTCCCCCTCGCAGTCATGGGTAGAGTGGCACTGGTTAAAATGGTGGCCCTGCAGAGGTTCTAGTATTACTTCAGAAAGATAAAGAGTGGTCCTACTTTCCAAAGGGACAGGACACCAATTGACAATATGTCTAAAAAGAATTCCCTTTGGGAAACCACAATAGCGTACCAAAACAGTCACCCAAACACCTGTTCACACAGGAACTGTATTAGGAGCCAAAAGTCAAATATATGAATGGTTTATTCATAAAACAAATGCAATAGATAAAAATTAATTCACAAAAAAAATGAAAAAACACAAGTTTAAAATACAATTTCATCAAAAATTATTCCACAAAGAGCAGCAAGAAACAATATTTACACAAAGCACAACCACAATAGGGCTGGCATTAATAATCCATTAAATTTTTTTTTCAAATTGCAACAACACCACCAATAATGTACATCAGGTTTATATACAACAAGACCAAGAAGCGACGCGTTTCGGTGGTATCCTACAAGGACGGGCGTTCTGTTATTAGACACGGAGACCTCACATCCCGGTGTTAAAGTACTAAACAAACAAAGTTTGGAACTAAAGAGTACTGATCAAACAGGAAATTGATTTAAATCCTGGCTCTGAGAGGGAATTTATTTGAACAACGATAAGGGCATTACCTTTGGCCGATTACTAGCGAATGGAACTTTTTTATTAAACTGGGACAGGCCGCATGTTCAGATAATTGAGGAGTTTTTATCTAGTGCAGTCTGGGACCTATCGGCCATTACAGACTGGAAGGATCCTTTTCCCCGCACACAAC
Source organism: Calotriton arnoldi (assembly GCA_963921515.1). Taxonomy (NCBI): domain Eukaryota; kingdom Metazoa; phylum Chordata; class Amphibia; order Caudata; family Salamandridae; genus Calotriton; species Calotriton arnoldi. The sequence goes on along the minus strand of CAWUFW010000555.1, from coordinate 2,278,341 downwards.
CGCACGTTGATATCACGATTTTAACAGTGCTGGATCACGTTTTTATGTAAAGCTTGAAGAAGGTGGTTTGGACCTGCTGATACCACCGAAACGCGTCGCTTCTTGGTCTTGTTATATATAAACCTGATGTACATTATTGGTGTTGTTGTTGCAATTTGATTTTTTTTTTAATGGATCATTAATGCCAGCCCTTTCGTGGTTGTGCTTTGTGTAAATATTGTTTCTTGCTGCTCTTTGTGGAATAATTTTTGATGAAATTGTATTTTAAACTTGTGTTTTTTAATTTTTTTTGTGAATTAATTTTTATCTATTGCATTTGTTTTATGAATAAACCATTCATATATTTGACTTTTGGCTCCTAATACAGTTCTAGTATTACTTCGCCAATCTGCCCATTTATGTACCCACCTCCTTCTTTACCACGTTGGAAAAAATGGCCAGAGACTTCATCTGGGGCCCCAATCGACATAGGGTGGCGGTTAAAAAACTACATTTACCTACGGACCAGGGAGGCCTGGCAGCGCCTTGCTTTGAGCACTACTACATGGCGGCCCAACTTCAATGGATCGCCAGATGGATGGCAGATCGCCAACGTGACGACACGGCGACCACACGCCCATCGTACACACTACCCCAGATCCTTGCGCTCTTCCACCCTGGCACGCGAGTGAGGCCTCCGGAGCCCCAATTTCTGAACGTGGCCTACAGGTGCTACCGCAGAAGCCTCTACTTAACCCGAGGCACAACACCCTATGCTCCTGCGCTCCCCTTAGAAGGCGCCCCTAGGGGACAGGCAATACTCACAACTACCGAACTGCAACACTGGCATGAAGCGGGAATACAAACTCTAGGAGATCTTAATCGCGAAGGCTTGCTTATCCCCTACACAACACTGGTAGAAGACGATGGACTCCCTGCAGGGCAATTCCTCCTACATCGGTCATTGGTGGCTAAACTCTCGATGAGGTGGGGAGATCTTGCCACTGAGCCACAAACACACCTCACTGTGCAATACTAACATGTCATGGGACGAGGTAGGCATCTATTGCGGTGGTTCGCAGCCTCGCTGCGACAGCATGCAGCGATAAATCTAGACCCCCTCAGACACAAGTGGGAGCATGACTTGGGCCGACAATTCTCGAACAAAGAATGGGAGCGGGTTTTAGCCAGCCCAGTTCAGATCCCTAGGAACACAAGATTTAGACAGATACAATACTACATCACGCAGAGGGCGTACCTCACGCCAGCTAACAGCAACAGATACTTTCACCGCACCGACTCAGCCTGCCCTAGATGTGCCGCCATAGATGCTGACTTGGTGCACATGCTCTGGGGCTGCACTAGCCTGAGCGCATATTGGAGAGGGGTGGCGGACGCACTTTGCGCCTGCACCGATAGAGAGATACCCTTTGACTGGCCAACGTATCTACTACACATATTCCGTAGGGCACGAAACACTAAAGTCACCTCCAGGTTCCTAGACCAGGGCATGGTGACAGCCAAGAGGCTAATCACAAAGAGGTGGAAGGCACCTGATCCCCCGCACATACAAGCTTGGAGGCGTTCTACTCTTGCGTGGGCCAGAGCCGAAGGTATAGCGATTCGGCGAGAGGAAACCGTGGTCCTCAGGAAAACACCTATATCCACAAGCTGGGAAGCGATCCTGGCAGCGCTACAGCAAAGTGAGGACCAGCCAGACCAGTCCCTGCAGACACCTGACCCGGTGGGGTAGTTCTGCGCACGTGTCCAATACCCTCAGGCCATTCACAGGCACTAGACTTGTTGTCCTTAACCGTGCACTGGTACTCCAGTGCGCGCATTCACCAGAAACCTACCGTCAAGGCAATAGGCGTGGGCGCATCAGGCGGCACGTGCGTGCACAGGCACTAGTAGACACATGGGGTCACTCCAACTCAGCTCCAAGTTTTATGCCCCGTCTCCTAGTTATTATTGAATGTACAGTACACCATGTTTACCTAAACAAAACTGTTCTTAATATGTTCGCTATATGACAAACATGCAGGAAAATTAGTTTGATTGGACATGTGCTGCGTGGTCAAGCAAATGTAACGCATGAAAACTCCGACGCCACCACACCTACTGAACAAATGCATGTGAAGTAATAACCATTGTTAAAACAAGAAGTATAAATGATGTCGCTGCGTGTTGCAGCATAATGTTCCGATTACTGCCGATAAAAATGTAAAATCAATAAACACATTAAAAAAAAAAAATTTAAAAAAAAAAAATGGTTGCAAATATTTACCAGCTTTAGGTGATTTCGCTTATTTTTCTACATGCCGGAATAACATATCTGCCCTGTGTTCATTTGATCTCTGCAGCATGTGCTTACCTGTATTAGGCCGCAATAAAGTGCAATGGCATGGGTAGGTGAAAGGTTTTATAATTTCTTTACTTTCATATCTTCTATGCAGACAAATCATTTAGTATCAGTATCTTAATCTTCTATTTCAGGGGTTTTGAAGCAGTTTCAAGGTATTTTAGGGTTTCTCGTTGATCAAAAGTGTCTGATATTTTATATTGATCTCTTTCCATGCACTTCATTGCTTCGTTTTACTCGAGAGAAAATGTCACCCCAAGTGTCACACATTTGGCAGTTCACTGACAACACTAAAAGCCCTTCCATTTCTGGTGTTTTTAGCAGTTTTAGGATCTTCTTATAGTTTCTTGTTGGTCAGTTGGGTGTAATTTCTGATATTTATATGTTTCGCTGGTCTTTAGTGCTTGATTTTGCTTGCGAGAAAGGGTCACTCATAGTAGTTGAATGTCACTCATAATGCCACTGAAATTATGAAAATGTCACACATAAGTAATCAGAAACCTTGGCAGCTATGGCGCCACCCTTGCACTGTGTGTTGGGATTATGGACAAGTAATGAGGGACGGCGGCGGGCAAATTAAACTTTCTTTTTCAGGTACGCACCAGTGCCCGCCGGAAGCAGAGAGAGAGTATGAGGCTGGCGTCCTCTTGTCCGAATGGCACTTAATTGGCAGTGCACTGTGTGCTAACCTCAAGCCTTGAGAGGGTCGTCGGTGCTCATGACTGGCAGGATGTTTTTAACTATATTATGCTTCCAGCCCCCAGGAAGGCATCACTGGTGCTCATGCGGGCCCGCCCGAAAATAATATGCTTGGGGTCCTTTATCAAAAACTGCTGCTAATTAGATCAAGACAATCTTGAGGAGAGCTGCCTGTGGCTCTCTGTTCACTCAGACTCAGCTTTAAACTGCAGCTGAATCACAGAGACACGTCACACCTCAACACTGTGAAAAGTTAGTTAGCTGGCGAAGCATTCAGTCTTGAGACCCACTCCGAGGCAGTGGTGGAATGGACAGCAGTAGTCAGGTGAGTCAAGCACTCTGACTAGGGTTGTCACATTCCCAAGAGAAGTTCATTTATTTTTATCAAGTCTGCTAAAGCCTGGACATAATACTAAATAGAACTGGAAACAGAATCAGATTTATTCATTTGTAACTTTCCATTTCTGTGTTTGGTTACTCTAAGTAATAGTCATGGATCAGCGCTAGAACACGTTTAAAGTGCTTTCTATTTGCATTTGTTCTTTGTAGTATGTTCAGTTAAAGGTTGCAAATATTTACCAGCTTTAGGTGATTTTGCTTATTCTTCTACATGCCGGAATAACATATCTGCCCTGTGTTCATTTGATCTCTGCAGCATGTGCTTACCTGTATTAGGCCGCAATAAAGTGCAATGGCATGGGGAGGTGAAAGGTTTTATGATAATTTCTTTACTTTCATATCTTCTATGCAGACAAATCATTTAGTATCAGTATCTTAATCTTCTATTTCAGGGGTTTTGAAGCAGTTTCAAGGTATTTTAGGGTTTCTCGTTGATCAACAGTGTCTGATATTTTATATTTATCTCTTTCCATGCACTTCATTGCTTCGTTTTACTCGAGAGAAAATGTCACCCCAAGTGTCAAACATTTGGCAGCTCACCGACAACACTAAAAGCCCTTCCATTTCCAGTGTTTTAAGAAGTTTAGGATCTTCTTATAGCTTCTTGTTGGTCAGTTGGGTGTAATTTCTGATATTTATATGTTTCGCTGGTCTTTAGTGCTTGATTTTGCTTGCGAGAAAGTGTCACTCATAGTAGTTGAATGTCACTCATAATGCCACTGAAATTATGAAAATGTCACACATATGCAATCAGAAACCTTGGCAGCTGTGGGGCGGACGAGCGTCGCCCCACTGCTTTCTCGCAGTGCGAGAAGCAGAAACATAAAATGGTATGAATACCATTTTATATTACTGCTTCTCGCACTGCGAGAAAGCAGAAGGGTTTGGTTGGGGGCGGGCGGTCCTGCAACAGGGCAGGGGAGGAGTGGCTAGCCCAATGTTGCGGGCCTTGACTGTTTGGTCGGCCCTCTGGGGCCGACCAAACCAGTCATGCGCACTCTGCCATTTTCTCCATGTAGGCAGCCTAGATGGAGAAAATGGCCTCTCCATAGACGCCTGTACGGTCGGCGTCCCAGCCAATCACAACGCTGCCATTGCAGCGTTGTGACTGGCTTAGGGGAGGGGAGGGAGGCTGCCTGCTTCCTGCGGCTGCGAGGAGCAGAGATGACGCCGGATCGGTCCGGCTAAGGTAAGTTATTTTTATAATTAAAATTAACCCCACACCCCGCGCGACCCCCCCACCCCCCACTTGCAAGTCATGCCAGCCCCGACAGCAGTTAATGACCACACAAACAGGGTGCGGGCACTGGAAGGAACGGTGGCCGCTCTGGCAAAAAAGCTCAACAACGCTGAAGGTCAGTCTCGAGGGAATAATATACGCTTGATGGGCCTCCTTGACCCCAGGGACCTGTCAGACTGGAACACGTGGAAACTTATACTCAAGGAAACTGAGAATTACCTACAGGACAACGGGGCTGGGTTGGTGAGCTCCAACGCCATCCTATGGGAAGCATCTAAACAGTTATGCGAGGCCACTTGATAGGTCATACAGTAGGGAAATGTAGGGAGCGGGAGAAAGACCTGAGAGACTTAGAGGACCAACTGGCCCGCGAGGACGCAGACTACATAGCTCCCATCCACCACAAAGCAGGCGTACCACCTTGCGGTTCTCTGGGAGGAGTATAGGGCCAAGGCCACTCAGGAGGCGAGAGCTTTCTTCGAAAGCAAACAGGCTTGCCTATAAGAAGTGGGGAACAAAGCCGGAAACCTCACGGCCTGGCTAGCCCACAGGGAGGAAGAGCAGAGGTGCGTACACAGGGTGCGTGGGCCAGACATGCCCCAGTGACTACAGCGGAGGGCATAGCCGAGGCATTTGCCACCCACTTGAATAGTCTGTATCAATCGCAGACGGTGCAGGATGGTGTAGGAAGCTGGCTCTGTATATACTATACCAAAGTGAGGTATAGTGTGCACAGAGTCCAGTGGAACCCCAAAGGCAGGCAGAGGTAAAATTAGATAGCACCTCACTCTATTTGTGGTAGTGTGGTCGAGCAGTAAGGCAGTATCAGAGGACAGTGTTAAGCATTTGTTGTACACACTCAGTCAGCAAATGAATTCACACACTCAGACTGAACTTCAGACCAATTGTTTTGGTATAAAAATATTCTTTTAGTTATTTTATTTTCTAGAACCAAGCAAGCTTGGCACAGGTAAGCAATAAATACTTTTACAGTAGTAAACAGTTTGTAAACAGTTTGAATTATAATTGTATATGCACTTTGCTTTGACTTACAGTATGGTTGCAGAGAAATGCAATACTTTGTAAATACAGTACATAGACTTGAATAGGCTTTTCAGTAAAATACCAGGTTAAGTTACTTTCTGGATTACTTTTCTTACTCAGAGTAGCATACCTGGATACTACTCTGGGACATTTCCTGTAAACAGGCAAGTAAAATCGTTTTTGTTAAACAGTACAATTTTAAAGAATTAGGTTTTCAAACTCCACACTTAGAAACTTTTCCAAGAAAAACAGTCAATTTTATCCTACGGAGGAAAATAGTGTCATCGGTTTTGAGGTAAGTATTTGATAGTGGGAGTTGAGGTTCTGGGGGTAGACTCAGGGGTCCCCCAGGGTCAAGGATGCACTCTAGTTACACCCTCAGCGGCACTAGTGCAGCCGGGTGCAGAGTGCTGAGGCCCAATGTTATCCAATGGGGGATAGGGGGCCTCCGGTTGGTGGCTGCTGACGAGCAGGCCACTTGGGTGCGGGAGCAAAGCTCCTGGACTTTAGCTCAGGGCAAATGGGGAAACAAAGTAGCACCAAAGGGGCACCCTGAGCGGCACTAGGGCGGCCGGGTGCAGGGTGCGGTTTCGACGTCGGGCGCCCTGATATTTTCAATGGGGAACCTCTGGTTTGCAAAGGCACTGCAGGCTTGGGGACGAAGGTCTTCTGGGTGCGACCATCACTTCAAAAGGTAAGTTGGGAAGTTAGGGGTTGGTTAGGCACCGTCGGTTTGGGCACCCAAGGCCGTGGGGTGCCTTTTGGGGTCGGATCTTCTTACCAGCTCCTGGTCGCGGTTGGGGGAACCTTCTGGATTTAGGCTGCAGGCATCGGCTTGAGGCAGGTCAGGGGTCGCCGGATCTCGGGTCAGGATCGCCGGGGTGACCACCTCGTGGTGTTTGCCCACTCGAGCTCGGGCCGTGGACGGCGGGTGCAGAGTGGGGCGGATTCGCGGTGTCCGGCCGGAACCAGAGGTTGCAGATGAACAAATCCGGTGTTCACGGGAGACAAAGTCTTTGAGGTTGAAGTCAGGCAGGTCCTCTGGGGTTTTCGAGGTTGCTGGCTGCAGGATACACCGGGATTTTGCAGGAGCAGGTTCGAGGTGGAGACAGGCCAGTAGGGCTGGGGCCAAGTCAGTGGGCGTCTTCATCATGTTAGCTGCTGCACCGCTGTTCGGTTGCTTCTTCATCTTCTTGTAGTTTCTTCTTGTATGGGGAAGCAAGGTTCAGGATTGCTTCTAAATACTAGATTTTGGGGAATTAAAGGTAGGTAAAAGGCAGGGACCAATGGGTCCCTTCCCTGGGGTGGGTACACCCACTATTATGCCACCCTCCAGTGGGAGGGGGGCATGAGCCTGTCCCTGGTTGGCTGAGAGTTGTGCTTCACCTCGCCTCCCTGGCAGAGGTGGGCACACCTCTCTTCCTCACTTGTTTTTCCCGCCGGTTCTCCCCCCCAGCGTGGGAGTCAGAACCAGTGGAGACCAGTTGCTGAAAGCAGCAAGTGGCCTGGGGAAGCTCACAAAGGAGGCAAGCCTTTGAAGCTTCCCCTTCGTGAACCCTGCCCATCCTGGGGGAGGAGGCTTGGCACCTCGTCCCAGGATGTGCATTGTTTCAGGCCCCAGAGAGCAGCAGGCTCTCGACCCAGGGGTCCAGAAACATGTCTGGTGGTGGCAGCTGAAAGCAGTCACTGAGCCTGGACACTAGTGGTGGGTTAGTTTTCATGGGGCATCTCTAAGACGCCCTCTGTGTGCATTTTTCATTAAATCCCACACTGGCATCAGTGTGGGTTGAATGTGCTGAGAAGTTTGATACCAAACTTCTCAGTTTTCCGTGTAGCCATTATGGTGCTGTGGAGTTCGTAATGACAAACTCCCAGCCCCATATACTCTTAATGGCAGCACTGCACTTACAATGTCTAAGAATGGACATAGACACTGTAGGGGTACAGGGCTCATGCACCTGTACCCTCTCCACTGGTATAGTGCACCCAGCTAGAGGGGTGACTGATCTATGCCAGGGCAGTGGGTTGTAGGCATGGCACACAGATGTATGCCATGTCGACTCTTCACTTTGTTCTGCACCACAACACGCAGCCTGCAAAGGCAGTGTGTGTGTGTGTAAGGGTACAGGACCTCCAAGGGTGGCACAATAAGTGCTGCAGCCCTTAGAGGCCTTCTCTGGTCACAGTGCCCTAGGTACCTGTGGTACCATTTACCAGGGGCTGACCTGTGGCCAGAGATGCCAATTAGGTTTAGGCTTCAATGCAGTTTTAGGAAAAGAACATAGGCCCTGGGTACCTGATTAGCAGGAGCCCAGGGCACACTCAGTCAAAGCACATCAGCAATTCAGCAAAAAGTGGGGGCAACCATGCAGAAAGAGGGCACTTTCTCACAGATTGCGGTACACTGGCTGACTTTGTAAGAGAGTTACAATTTCCCTACTTAGGAAAAAGAGGCAAGGCTTACCTTAGAGGTGGAGATCACGAAGTGGAGATCTCCAAGGCGGTAACCCAAGTGCGCAGTCGGAAAGCACCCGGCCCAAATGGCTTCCCGGTTAAATTACAAATGTGTCAAATCCAAAATTATGGGGCTACTTAAGGCAGCAATGGATGCAGCCAGGGAAGGGCGACTACTGTCCAAGGACTAGAGGCAGGCTAAAATAGTACTCATTCATAAGGAGGGAAACCCAAGGGAGGACTGCGCCTAATATAGGCTGATCTCCCTGATGAATGTTGAAACCAAGATCTTGGCCAAAATACTGGCTAACCATTTGATGGGGGAGGTGGATGCGCTGATTGCGGCTGACCGTCTGGCTTCACGCCGTATAAAGCGACTCGGCATAACCTGAGGAGACTCTTCGGCAGCCTGGCAGGCCTAAGCTGTGTGAGGGAGCCGGCCGTGCTCCTAAACCTGAACGCCGCAAAGGCCTTTGACTCCATGGAGTGGCCAAACCTTTGGGAGGTCCTACGCAAAATGTGTTTTGTCCCGCACTATCTGGCGTGGATAAGGCTCATGTACAGGTAGCCGATGGCACAGGCCTGGGTCAATGGTGCGACTTCGAGCGAATTCTACCTTCGACAGGGGCACCCAGCAGGGTTGCCAGTGGTCCCCTTGCTCTTTGTGGTGGCAATCGAGCCGTTGGCTCATTGGACTCGAACAGATGCCCTACTGTGGGGCTGAAGTGGGACCCGGATTAGGAGGATGTGATCTCACTATGCGGATGACGTGCTCCTCTACGTGGCAGACCCCGAGCACTCGATAGGATGGGTCTTGCAGATCATGGAGGTGTTCGGGACCTAAGAGGGAATCCACATAAACTGGGACAAGTCAGCAATTTACCCCCTGACACTGTGGGAACCGGGAGGTGAGTGGGGTTCCCCTCTGCAACAGGAACCCGGGGGGTATTTAGGTATCTGGGGATTTATGTGACAATGGATCACAATAGGGTTAATTCCAACAATCTGGGGAGGGTCATGGAAAACTCTCTCCTTTGAGACCTACTGGCATTGCCATTGCTTTATGCCAGTGCACCTTATTTTTAAAGTTTCATATAGCACGAACTAGACCCGAGACATCGGGTATCAGAGCGCTGTACGGGAGCACCAGTTTCGTTACAGAAGGACACGTTCATTTTTGTTAGGCACAGGGAGATTAAGTGATTTGCCCAGAATCACAGGATGTTGAGCGTCGTTGCAGAGACTCGAACCCGGTTCCCCAGCTTCGAGGTCGACCGCTCTAGCCGTAAGGCTACATCCTCTCCCCATACCTTAGCATCAGCAACAAAAAAAAGTGCATAATGCAGCTGCTGTTTTGGGGCTGGGGGCAGAAACACAAGAGGAAGCGAGCAGGAAAGGACATGCATTCTTATCGAGTGCTTAACCAACAAGGCTGTCGTTCATTGAAATAAAAGATGGCCGTGCACATACCGCATGGTGTATTATGGGTTGGCCATATTGTGCAGGAAAGAACTTAGGAGTGAGTGACCTGAGGCATCGGCTGTGACTGGAGCATGAAGGAGCGGTTTAAACGCATGTTAAGAAGGTGGGCATATGACAAAGTTTTGTTATCGTTTAATATACATTTATCCATTCATTTTACACTTTTACAACATTATATCGTTTGCAAATAATTCAACGGTGCTTTGTAAAAAGTGAAGCTTTGAGAATACTTGTGTAATTAGTCGTGCCAGTAAACCACTGTGGTGCTGCATTTCTTTTTGTAGGAATAGGCTGTTGGACGGGCATGTACAAAACCGACCAATCCAAGATGACTCCCAGGGCACCTTCAAAAACGCGAACGAGTCTTCGATCGCTTTCATCCAATATCTAGCACTTACGTTTCGTGTCCCTCTTCGAATAGGTCTCATTCTGTTAAAGTGGTGGTTACTGCTTAATTCGCGATCTCCCTTCATTTTGACGCTGTACTTTGTGATAGCGGTTATAATTGCAATGGTAGGAGACACTGATCAGTTGGCCTGAGCCCTCCTGCATATAAGTGCCACTGGGTTGACACAGGCAAGATTGATTCGAGAAACGCAGCGCCCAAGAGTGATTCCAGCTAGAGATTTATAAATATCTCATACCACTAATCAAGGACTTCCAGCTTCCTTACAGACAGGAACACGCAAAGTCACCCAGTGAAAATCTTTTCTGGCTAAGCATGTGACAAAACATTCTGTAACCAATTCAAGGTCGCTACGCATGCACAGCTTTGCCCTCCTGTAGGGAGATTGTGGCGTAATCTATAAAGTATACCCTAATAAACATGAAGCGCAGTGCCCGCACCTACCGTCCACGTCCTCTCCCCAAGGGCGGGCACGGATTGGCGGGTTAAGAAGACAGATGAAAGGGTGGTGGTGTAGATAAAGCAGGAGCGGAGCGTGTACTATGCTGAGGAGAGCCTTCCCAATTAGCAAACAGAAAAAGAAGTGCAAAAACCAAACAAACTACACACAGGAGCAATTCCACATGTAAGGGGGCCAGTCGCCAGGGACAGGAACCACCCACCGAAAGGAGAGATGATTAATGTGAATGTTAGCCACAGAAAGGACAGGATTTTAGATAAACACACACAGGAACCAATGGGAGGCGAGAGGCTGGATCAATGCCGATAGAGTAGATACAACAGGCCTTGCAGAGCATGCGCGCGGACTCTAGGCTCGACCTAAAAACGATGTCAAGCACTTGCAACGGCTTCGCCTTACGCTGATGGGCAGAGTAGCCCTCTACAAGATGATTCACCTACATAAATTCCTTTACGTCCTGCAGAACACTCCATTTGAGGGCCCTGCTTGGTTCTTTAGGAAAGTGGACTTGGTGACGAGGGAACTACTTTGGGATGGGGGAGCCCCTAGGATAGCACTCTCGCCCCTGAATAGGAAACTCCATGATTGAAAAGGGGGCAGGAATTGCTCTCCCGAAACTAAAATTCTACTACTGGGCATCTCAACTATTGATGGCTAACAACTTGGTTTACGCAAGCCAATGGGACCCCGCTCTGATGGCACACAGGAGAGCAATGGACCCAGAGGTATATCTGTGCTACCTGTATTGGGGACCCTGGGTGGGCGCGCACCCATACCAGGCGGCAACAGCAGTGTTCTTATGGAAAAAAGCAACTGTGGCCATGGGTACAGGGAGGAAAGTTAATAATGGCGATACCCCTCTGGGAGACGGAGGTATTGAAAGAACTACGGCACATAGAAGGGTACTGGGGGTGGGACCAGCTGGGTATCTCTAAAATAGGGGACGTCTGGAAAGACGGAGAGGTGATACCATTCCAGGACCTCCACACGCAATATGAGCTGTCGGGTAGCCAGATCTTCCATTACATGTGGATGAGGCATATAATGAGGGCCCATCTCCGCAACCTGGAAGTGATGGAGAACGAAACACTGTTGGAGATTAAAGTTCTGGGGACGTCCCTGCACAAACATGCGGTGTCACAGATATACGACACTGCTTAATTATAGTCTACCCCCCTCACTGCACTTCGGGACAGCTGGGAGCGAGATGTAGGGAGAATTGAGGTTGGCCCTTGGGCAGAAGCATGTAGCTACCCTAGGGAAGTGGCTATCCGGGCGGGCTTTAAGTTGGCACAATTGAAGGTATTCCACAGGGGGTACTACACTAGAACTCGGTTCTTGGCAAAGGGCAAGATAGACAGTGATAGATTTCTCAGAGGTTGCAGACAACAGGGCACACTATTGCACACCTAGTGGGACTGCCCATGTATACAAGGATACTGGGATACGATAAGTAAAACAATATTGAGAGGGCTGGGCCTCACTCTGATCCTTACTCCGGCCCTGGTAATGCTGGGAATATGGGGCGAGCAGCCACAAGATAAGTACGCAGGACTATTTTATAATGTGGCATTGGTAGTGACTCAGTGGGACATAATCCTCAACTGGGGATTGGCAGCACCTCCAACAGTCAAGGATAGGAGATAGAACTTAGAATGGCGAATGCAACAGGAAAATCTGGTCCAACGGTCACAATGCGTTCCCCAGAAACATGAGAAGGTATGTGGTCCGTGGAAGCACCTTATGGACGAAGCAGATAGATCGGAACTGGATGGCTGGGTACAGGATTGACCCTGGGGGGGCTGTGGATTGCCTGACTGGGCTCCAGTCTAGGTGGGAGGAGGGGCGAGGAGATACCTCAGGTGGTGCATGATGGGGTAGGTCTCCTTTGTTACGGACGGGGTGACTATGTGTGCTTGATGTTTGGAGCGGTTTGAATTCTGGGGACCTAGGGAGGATTGGTGGCGGGGGGGGCTCTGTGGAGACTACGGTCTCGTGCTGACAGTTTACCTGGTGGTTATGAAACAAATATATATATATATATATATATATATATATATACATACACACACATATTACCTGGGTTAAAGGAATGTTGACCAAGAGCTGGATAGACATATTTACACTTATAACATGGACTTTGGTTCATATGGCTATTCAGCTACCAGGCAACTCTGAGCCCTCCCCTCACACCTGCCCAGGCCCCTTAAGGCTTTGCTGGGTGCACCCCAAATCATTCTCCTCCATCTTGTGAGTTGCAGCCTACCTGTGCCCCAGATTGCAGTGAGCAGAGTCCAGGAAGTGGTAAGGAGGCAGACTAGTGCTGTCTCTTCCCCCCCCCCCCCCCCCCCCAAAAAAAGTTTTTAAAAAAACGATTTTCCCTTTCTGTGATTACTGTCTTTGCCTGTGGTTGTTACAGTTTAAAATTGTAGTTTTAACCTGCCTGTGATTGCATATTTTATCACCTGTTTTGTGTTTTAAACTTGTGGTTTTCCTGCCCATGATTGCTTCCATTTAACGTGTTGAATTGTGGGATTTGCAGTCCAAACTCTGTAGTCTTTCCCTCTCATTCCTGGTGACTATTCAGTTTTCCCTCCAAATTTCTCCTTTGCTCTGTGCTAAGACCTGTATGTTAAACAGTGCACCTCCAGCCACCATTTTGTGTTATCAAGCCAGTGAAACCAGCCCCCCTGCCTCCCCCAGCAACAGGGATATTCTACATCAGAGGGTGCTTCTGTGAGCCGTTTAAACTGTGTTTAATAGGGACTGTGCACTTCGTTTTTGGCCAGGAGAGGGAGTAAAGTTTTATTCAAACAGTATTGTTAAATTTCAAGTTTGTGAGGCCTTTACCTGAAGGAAGTCCAAAGTGTGGATTGAGCCTGTCTGTCTCCTAGGAGATTCTGATCAGGAGAAGCAGCTTCCAACTCCCTGGCCAGCAAACCTTGTCTGAGGTTGCTGGGACCTTATATAGTCTGCTAGTGGTTGGTACATGTATACACTGGTGGTTGTATCTGATGTTTCTATTGGATTGGGTTAGTGTCCTCATTAGTTGGGTATTTGAGTGTTCTGATTGGTTTCTGGGTCTGTGATTCAATCAATGTAGTGTTGGGACTAGTGCTAGGGTTATGATTTCTATTGGAAGTAGGGACTAGGGCTTCCTGTGTTATTGGTTGTTGGGACTAAGGTGGAACTAGGGCTAGGGTTAGGCCTTTAATTGGAAGTAGCGATTAGGGCTTCTGGTGTTATTGGTTGCTGGACTGGGTGTGGGACTAAGAGTAGGGCTAGGCTTTCTATTGGAAGTAGGGACTAGGGCTTCCTGTCCCATTGGTTGCTTGGACTAGGGTTGGGACTACTTGTAGGGCTAGGGCCTCTATTGGACGTAGAGATCAGGGGTTTGAACTTATTGGGTGCTTGGACTAGGGCTAATATTGGCTGTAAAGTCCTGGTCTCCTATTGGTTCTAGATTTTTAGGGCTAGTGTTGTGATTGGATAGTGTTAGGGCTAGGGTTCCCAATGGCTGATGGGGTCACCTTAAGCCTATGGCTATAAAAGGCCAGGGTTAGGGCGTCTCAGCCCGGGCAGAGAGGACAAGGGCAGAGAGGACAAGGGCAGAGAGGACAAGGGCAGTTGCCTGTTTGAGCCTGTTAAGGGCAGAGAGGACAAGGGCAGTTGCCTGTTTGAGCCTGTTAAGGGCAGAGAGGACAAGGGCAGCTGCCTGTTCGAGACTGGCCAGGGCCAGAAATGCTGCCCATTTTCCCATTTAGCAACACCCAGCCCACACCATCCACAAACAGAGCAACACACTCACACCAAATGTACACCACGCACAACACTATGCACAGATTAATGTACCAGCCTACACTACAAACACAACCAAACCACATCTATACACCCTACTATCCCAACTACCACACATATCCACCATCACCTACAAACAGTACACAACCCTATCCTATACCACTAACCAATACACCCATCACTAACATAACGCTAATCAACACCATACATAACTACATCCCATCCAGACACGCTCCCTGCTGTAATTACACCTAACATACCACCTTTTATCACTAACAAACATATAATCATCCTTCCATCATTTTTCCAACAAACACCCTCCTCTCCCTTCTACCATAATAACACTAACGTACAACACACACACACTGCAGACCACCACACTTTTTAACTCTTGCAACAAACCCGTCTAAGACAAACACTCTTACCTCTACTTCATTCCCACCTACACACATCATACACTCTACTCAAACACATCACCCCCTCTACCGTACAACCTCCTCTCACAAACAATACTATACAACCAAATCCATTGCATGAAACATATACATCAGCACCACTTTTCACTACTCCTCAAAAACAAAACATATCACACACAACAGCACAAGATCTTCAAAGCACAACACCCCATAATACTTACCATCACAAAATACAAACATACACCCACCTTTCAACCAACACAAAGGAACCAACTCCAATGCCAAGATTTCTCTCTTCCACCATACCTGATACAGCAACACAGCAACTCTCTTCTAACCGCCTCTCATCCATTGGACAATTTAGAACCTTACTACATGACCCACATGCTGCACCACCACCCCGGACTCATACACCTTCCGCATTAAACACACGCAAACAATATAAGCAACATGCCATACCTCACAACTTCGCTTCCCCATGTCTACTTCACAACATTGTTACACCACGAAAACAACACAGCACTCCAACTCACTCTCAAACACCATCTCCACCACATACACACGCAGACCCATCAAAATGCCTTCTTAGCATGCTGGATGAGGAACATGATACAGAACAGCTACACGATTGCTATCCTAATACAGCTAATGCCAGCTCTAAAAACACACCTGCTACAAACCCACACAATACTGACCACTCTTCTACAAAACAAAGTCTCACTATCACCAAAGGCCACTCTCTAAACTGTCTACTAATAAATGCTCGATCCCTATCTAAAAACAAGCATCACATCTACGACCTTCTCACAGATGCAAAACCAGACATACTATTCATAACCGAATCATGGTTGGGAGAGGATATGGCTCCAGTCCTGCATGAAGCCATTCCTCTAGGCTATCAAACAATCACCCAAAATCGTATAGCCAAAAAAGGAGGTGGTCTAGCTGTTGTATTCAGGCAAACAATACATATCACTAAAATTGACGACATCTCCATAAAGAATTGTGAGGCTCTTCTAACAAGATGCAATCCTACACCGTCTTCCTCCTGTAACTTCCTGCTCCTTTACAGACCTCCACCTAGCAAGGCGACATTCCCAGACGCACTTCTAGACACAGTTTCAAACCTGATAACAATACACTCCAACCTATGCGTTCTGGGTGACCTCAACATTTGGTTTGACAAACCCAATATGACCCATCCAAAAACAATCACTGTCCTAGACGCACTGAACCTCCATCAGATTGTCCACAAACCGACACACACCGCTGGACATATCCTAGATGTAATTTTTGCTAATACTGAACTAGTTACCTTTCAAACTATAACTCCAGTCACATGGTCAGACCACCACTTGCTTGCTTTCCAACATAAAACAACACTAAGCGACTCACCTAAAACTACCTTACATCCATCCACCTATCGGCCGTGGAACAAACTCAATTTGGAACACTTAGAAACACAACTAACAAAGTACAAATCTAGAAACAATAAATTCTGTTCAAAAACTATATGAGTGGCTACAAGAAGCTTTTGACATCCTGATACCACTCAAAACCACACAACAGAACAAAAGAAAAAAGCACCTTGGAGAAACATAGAAATAAAAGACATAAAACAACAAATTAGAAAGCTGCAACGTACCTGGCTCAAAACAAACGCCAAACAAGACAAACTTCACCTACAAAAAATTAACAGATTATACAAGTCGGCTATCAAAAAAGCTAAGAAAAGGTACTATTCAGACAGAATTCAAAACGCTAAATGTGCAAATAAAGAATTCTATAAAATACTCAATGAATTTCGCAAACCAAATTGCCTAGAAGGAACTCATCCGGTTACTCAAGATTTCACAGACAAACTGGCAAATCATTACACGGACAAAGCAGACACGTTGGACTCATACTTAAAACAGAAACAAAGCACCAGCACTAACCCTTGTACAAAACAACAATCCAAGAATACTCTAACCAAGCCTCTCCGTTCCTTCCAACACATCTCACACGATGAATTTATGGACCTGGTCAGAGCAAGCAGGCCTGCCGGCAGCCCTTCTGACCCCTGTCCACCACAAATTTTCAAGACAATTCTTTTAACAACCTCTGCTGCCACTCCAGTAAGAAGAATGATCAACGATTCCTTCACTACCGGAATATTTCCAGAAGAACTCAAAAAATCACACATACGCCCTTTACTGAAGAAAACAAACTTGGACCCGCTGAACCCTGACAACTACAGACCCATTACAAATGGACCTTTCCTGGGCAAACTGATAGAAAGAGCAGCGTTCGCCCAGATGTCACAATTCATTGAAGAGAATGACATACTTTCAGACTTCCAAACAGGATTCCGTCCGGGGAGAGGCACTGAATCTGCCCTCCTTGCCATCTGGGATGACCTGAAAAATACAGTTGACCGCAACGGAGTTGCTGCGCTACTCCTCTTGGACCTCTCGGCTGCCTTTGACACGGTTGACCATGACACTCTGAAACAAAGACTCTATGAAGCCGGCATAGAGGGAACTGCTCTAGACTGGATCGCGTCCTACCTTTGAAACAGAACTAATGTCATCCATACCCCACCTTTCTCGTCCAAACCGTACTCCACAAAAGCAGGGGTCCCTCAAGGTTCTATCATCTCGCCCATGCTTTTCAACATTTACATGAAGTCATTACCAGTACTGATCAATAAATTTCACCTCACGTGCTATAACTATGCAGATGACACTCAAATACTCCTTCAACTGGAATGCCCCAAAGACATTGGAAAACCACCAATTTTCAGCTGTCTCAGAGCCGTGGATCAGTGGATGACTTGGAGCCATCTCAAATTGAATACTTCAAAAACGATAATACTCACGTGTGGCGATTGGAAACATTACAACCTGCTTGCCGCATGGCCTAATGAACTGGGATCACGACCTAAAGTATCGAAGGAAGTAAGAAACCTCGGAATGACCATGGACTCCAAGCTGTCGATGAACGCCCAAGTGGACAAACTAGCAAGATCAAGCTTTGTCACTATAAAAACGCTGCGACGAATTTTCCCTCATTTGGGATTTCCGCACAAGGTCCAAGCTACCATCTCCCTTGTTCTGTCCAAACTCGATTACGCCAATAGCCTCTACCACGGATCACCTTTAACAACCATGAAAAGACTACAACGGATTCAGAACTCGGCTGCCAGACTACTCTTGCATATCAAACCGCGAGACCACATCTCCCCTGCCTTGAAAGCCCTGCATTGGTTACCGGTTGCCAGAAGATCCACGTTCAAGCTGCTTTGTATCACCCACAAAGCAATACATGGAATGGGACCGCTCTTCATCAGGAATAAAATCACCAAACACATTCAACAGAGGAACCTCCGCTCTAAAGGAGCATCTCGCCTCAAAATCCCAAGATACAAGAAAAAAACCATGGGTGGCACATCCTTCTCTGTTCAAGCAGCCAAACTATGGAACTCTTTACCCCCCAACATAAGATCCACCGACAACCACCTTATCTTCAGATAACTACTCAAGAATTGGCTCTTCCCCACATAAGCACCATACGCAAACAGAAATTTACAGCATAACCCTCTGTATATAAGCATTTGTTTTCACTATAGACATGTACCTATCTTTGTGTATTGCTTTGTATAAACATGTAGAATAATTATGTTGTTGAGAGAAAAAAATAAAATAATAATAAATAAATATCATCTTTGGTCTACATGTACTTACTTCCATTGTGCATCTATGTACCTTCCATGTACTTGGATCTGTGTCTGTTACTTTTCTCCTGAAAAAGCATATCAATGCACTACCCTATTTCTCATCCTGTGCCTCTATCAATATCTTTAATCTACATATACTTACCTCCTTTATGTATCTATATACTTTCAATGTACTTATGGATCTATATATTTATCACTTTCTTCTAATTTAGCATTTCCAAGGCACTACCCTAGTTCTCAGCCTATACTTATCTCAATATATCTTCTAGCCCAACCTTCTGACTCATCTCAAACTTCTTTCTACTACTCTTTCCAATGCACTACCCTATCTCTCATCCTATACATTTATCAATATATCCTCCACATCCACACTCATTTATCCCAAACCCCATACCACTACTATGATCCCCAAAATAATCCTTTATAGACTCTCCTACTCTACGCCTCCTTACATCATCTGACACCTCTTTTACTATACCGATCCCCTAAAACAAACCTTTCTAAACTCTTCCCTGACTCCTCCCCTCCAAAACTCCCTTTTACTCATCCAAAAGCCTCCTCCTACTGCTAAGGCCTAAAAAAAAAAAAAAAATCCTTCACTCTTATCCCTCCACTATCCTTTTCAATTAAAATTAACAGACTAACATGTTCAATTCTCAAATTCCATTTTCAACTATACTAATTCACCACTAATCCTTTATGGGTTCCAGAGTAGCGTGCTACTCGACAATAAAGCGTCTCAACACCCCATCAGGGTTACAAGCGCTATATAAATGCAAACCTTTTCCCTTTCTACCCTCCCCAACCCTTCTCAATCCAAATAACTGACTAACATATCCACCACTAAAATTACTTTCATGTTTCACCATACTAATTCAACACTAATACTTATGGGTTCCAGAGTAGCGTGCTACTTGCGCTTCAAAACCCCATCAGGGGTAGCAAGCGCTATATAAATACAAACCTCTTTCCCTCTTCTATCCCGCCACCTACCCTTCTCTACCCAAATAACTGAATAACATATCCACTACTCAAATTACTTCATATTTTACTGTACTAATTTTCAACACTAATCCGTAATGGGTTCCGGAGTGGCGTGCTACTCGCCAGAAAAGCGCTTCAACACCCATCAGGCGTAACAAGTGCTATATGAATGCAAACCTTTCTTCCCTTTTTATCCCTCCGCTATCCTTCTCACTCCAAATAACTGACTAATATCCACCACTGAAACTACTTTCATATTTCACCATATTAATTCACCACTAATCCTTTATGGGCTTCCGGAGTAGCGTGCTTCAACACCCCATCAGGGGTAACAAGCGCTATATAAATACAAACCTTTTTCCTCCTCTATCCTTCTGCTATCATTCCAAATCCAAATAACTGACTAACCTATCCACCACTTAAAATGTACTTGCATGTTTCACTATACTAATTCAACACTAATCCTCTATGGGTCCCGGAGTAGCGTGATACTCGCCGAAAAAGCACTTCGACGCCTCGTCAGGGGTAGTAAGCGCTATATAAATGCAATTACGATACTGTAAAGTAGTGAATGATTCTCCTGCAACATGCTTTTTAAAATAGTTTTTTTGTTTAAGGTACGACACATACTCCTGATGAAACACAGAGGAAGTGTAAAATACATCTAGTTTTGAAACACTGTACAGGTAGGATATTGAAAACAAAAACATCATTAAAATTTAAACTGGAGGAATTGATAAATAAAACAAACCCAGAGTCCTCAAACTATTTCACTTATTAATGATCGAAGCATTTTAAACAGTAAAACACCCATGATTAATAATGATTTAATTTACCTTAAGCAACTTAATATTTACGACCAAGCGGTCAGCCGGTGCTTAGAAATATCTGGGACGAGAGTCTGACCTTTTTGGTACTGCATCCTATCTTTGTCCATTTACAAACTTTCCCCTTGAAATTCACCATTTCCAGGTTCGACTCCCAGGCCGATTGAAGTTAGTCACCAAATTGGTGCGCAGTGACAAGATTCAAACGTGACTGCCCGAAACACGGAAGTTCTGAAAGGGACAGACAAAAAAGGCGATGCTAGTATAAAAACATTTGTGCATGTAGGGGTTCTGGAAGAGGGCAGTGCCAAGATGACTCAAAACGAGCCACGCAATTGCCTTATGTCACCAGGGAAACTGCCAGTGGACTGGGTCTGGTACAGGAAAATACTGCAGTGATCCAGCACGAAGAATGTCAAGAACATAGAAGGATATAAGAAACTCAACCAACCAACGGACCAGTAAATGCGACAAGACACAACCGTCGATAGGACACGGGCACCGAATACTCAACAGCCATAACCCTGTGGAGTTGTTGCGGCATCAGGCAAGTGATCGACGACCCAAATCTGTGCAGTGGGTGTTACGCGTAACAAAGGCAGTCAGAGGGCCTCAGGGACCTTGAAAGTAGGCGTTAACATGAAGAATTTTAGGAGCAATTCTTACCAACATCCAGCTCTTAAGCATCAACCCACCCCACATAACTAATTCACAGTGGAAATCACATACCCTCAAGAACATGTGTGGTATCTGTGGTGGGAAAAGGAGTTCACCTGTTTCCAAGAGCATGGTACTCATCCTGCTTAACTTGGTACACATACCTGTAGCCTATTAACACACCCAAGTCTTGCACCCCTGACTTTTATCCAGAGGGTGACACTCCACACTTCTTGAAGAGCTTCAGCCACCCCAGAGATCCAGAGGAATCCAGACAATACCACATCAAACAAAGGATCACAAAGGCATCTGTGTGTCAGCATACACTTTGCAAGTAAACCATAACAAATAACAGGCAGTGAACAATAGACACCCAAACCTGCATCGCAGCTTCTTCGCAGTCAAAAGGACTCCATCCATACACTATCTTAGACCAGAAAATCTGGGATGGTGCAAGTAGGAGCATGGAGACAAGCTGAGCAAGCTTTGCATATCTGGACAAACAGAGTAGAAAAACTATAATTGAAAGAATTAGGTAGTTAGACATAATTAGCTAAGCAGAGCAGAAATACTCTTCGCTAATTATTTCTCTTCATCCCCACAGTACTTTTCGTGACAGCAAAAACTCACAGAAGAGAGATTCTCTTTGCCTGCTGCAACAATTTTCAGAAGTGTGCACTGATCATATCATCACCAGACAGCATACAAGGCCATGGGTATACCAGAACAATACGTAAGAGAAACCGGATGACATCTTGCCCTCCGGTCTAACATTAGTGGGCACTAACTGCCGGATGCCATAACATGCCCAGAATATGACTGGGCAAAGGCACGTACCTCCAGCCCCCAGAGTGATCTAGGACTATGTGTTCAACTGAAAAACTACCTAAAACACGCTAATCCACAGAGAGCATACCATGCTCAGGCTCTAACTGTACAAGGGTACACAGGGTAACAGGCCTAATACAGCAAACTGCAGTCCAATATTGTACACAACAGTAAGCTTATGCTTAAATACCACAGGATCCATACCTCCAGAGAAAGCACTATACCATATGCTTGACTCTACTAAAAACAACATGCTTCAAATTACCAGCCCAGAGAGTATACCATATCAGTGACGGACTGAACTGCAATACTAAGGACATTAATCCAAGTGAGCATACCATGTGCAAGGAGTAGCTTGCACTACAATATCACATATTACCACCCCCCGAAAGAATAGCATGAACTGGTGACATTACTAGAATACTACAGGTCATCAACCACCAGAAATCATACAATACCACTACTTGCACAGAAACCTGCCATGACACTGACCCACAACAAACATAACTGTTCTAATGTTGGCACCATTACACCAGAGGGAAGCTAAAACAGGAGAATTTAAGATCTTGTCCAAGACTCCGACCATGAAGATGTGTGTGGTATCAAAACAATTAGGTTGTCCAATAAGCCACAAAACACTACATAACATTTTTCTCAGTCTGGTGCCTGGATGTAATTCTTGTGTCAACATTATAAATTCTAATCATTTTCACTGTTATTTTAGTGCAGGTCTCTCATACTGTGATTACACTAAATATGAGAAGTTTTTTAAGCTAGTCTGATAACCATTTGAACTTCAAACTTCTCATATACACATCCAATGAAATTGATTGGACAGGTTCAATATTGTAGCCTTTGGAATATATACATATATTGAGTGATTAAAGTGGAAACCAAGTGAAATGTTTAACACTTTTACAGTGAACAAGCTTAGTGTCAATGTGCACCTTGAGAAAGTCTCTACAGGGACAAAATGCATTGGCTGGCAAAACCGCCTCTAAAGTGTTTTTAATAAATGTTTCTTCAGATGAAAAACAAATTTGGGGTTGTATTAGCTGGCTCCAAGTGGTTGCACCTGCTTTTCTGCTACTTACTTTGGGTTCGGGTTTAGAGTGAAGCAAGATAGAAGAGTACCAGCTACTACTGTTAATCGTTTGATAAACCTTTTCTGTGTACATGATCAGAAAAGTGCTCTAAATTAAATGTTGTTCGAACTCTTATTCCCATCACCAAAGTGCAACCAATTGAGTGTTTATGTAAAAGTATTGCTGTTTACAGTGTTGATTAACTTCAAACAAGCAAAAATGTAAATTATGTCATCCATGATAGATAATATGGTTCCTTATTTGCTTCACCTATCATGTAAGTCAGTTTCTAAACCCTCACTGAGGGTGTTGTTGCCCACAGGCAATGTACATAATCCATTATTCAGTGGTTGTCACAAACTACTTGCAACTAAGTCTATTTGATTCAATGCTGGGGATTTCTGTG
Source organism: Calotriton arnoldi (assembly GCA_963921515.1). NCBI lineage: Eukaryota > Metazoa > Chordata > Amphibia > Caudata > Salamandridae > Calotriton > Calotriton arnoldi. The sequence goes on along the minus strand of CAWUFW010000555.1, from coordinate 2,255,097 downwards.
TCCCTTGTGGGGAAACAAATTGCTGAGGTTTCATCAGGAATCTGATTCTATCAGGTGCAACGTCCTATTCGGTAGATTAAAATTGGAAAGGGTTACTAATGACTTCTTCTAAATTCTGTAAACATGATAGACTCCAGGGGTGGGGATTCACATCGCCTACCGCCTGAAACATGTTGATGTTTGTGACGGGTAAGAAGATTTAATGTCTATTTTTTCCAGCGGACAATAGACATTAAATCACAAATAATGTATGAGCTGTGGCACTCTGGGGCTCATAGCAAATTGAAAATGCTGACAAAGTTATAGAGAAACTTTGGAGGCCTCGGATTGGCTAGAAGCCCATGACTTGGCTCTAGTCAGTGATTGGCTAGGGGAGTCTTGAGCCCACGCCCGAGTAAGACGTCAGTGTTTGTGGCCGCCTGTCTATAAGCCACTCCCAGTTGGAGACCTGAATCTGCTGCTCTGAAGGGCGTTGTGCCCTCGCGAACCTGGAGCCAGCGCAGGTTTCACACCCACCTGCTCTCCATGGCACAACCCAGCTGCCGAATGTGCAAGGGCGGGCCCCAAGGCAAGAAACACTTTCTCACCTGCAAGGTCCAAACACCGTGGCTGGGGCAGCCGTGTGATCTCTCCGCTGCCGGTTGCTGCGCGGCTCGATCCCCCTGTCCCGCTGTGTCCGTTTCGGCCTCAGCCTCCCGCTCCGTCCGAGGCAGGCCACTCATCTTTGGTGCGCTACGGGTCTAACTAGCAAGTGAGCAAAATCTCCTGTTTTCTATTTCCCCCGGCCCCCATACATATACACATCAATATTGCACATAAAATGTTTCCAGAAATAATGCCAGTAAAACCCTTGTAGCAATAATATATATATATATTTTTTTAAATCAGACAAAGAAATAGATGGGCTTTGAAAAGGTAATAATAAAAAAAAAAACTTTACATTTTTACCTTTAACTTAATGATTGTATACCTTTAACAATAACTTGCAAAATAAGTCATGGTTTACAGAATTCCCAGTTTGTTTGCACAGTTCATCATGTGTAAATTCCAAAAGTTGTGCAGGGCTCGCAATAGATGATTACTAAATTAAGTGCTCTAGCTGAACAGGAGGAGAGACATCAACGTGCACGAATTCCACCAACGTAAAACTTCCTAGTTGAAGGAAGTTTCTCAACGTGGATGCCTCCAACTCATCCATCAAACTCTCTACTGGAGACAACCACTGAGATGCATCCTAAAACAAAATTAGGATTAGTTTCCCTTGATAAGCTTTATTAGGAGCAAGACCAAAAGAGCCACAAGAGACGTATTGATAACAGGTAAGAATATTGCACATAATTTCCTAATATTTTTAGATTTTCCCACAGTTACTTTTCAGATTTAATCCATATAAATAACAAGCCTATTCTTTGCTGCCTACTGCTCCCAAACATCCAAGACTCTCTAAACTGATTGCCATTGCATTACATAACACAATGACATTGTCTCAATAGAGAGCTGTTAAATATTTCGACTCAATACTCGGATGAAATAACGAAGCCTTAGCGACCTCACACTCCAAGTTGCATAAAAGCATAGTAATAAAGGAAGGGAGTCAGCACACAACACTGCTGGTCTCCACTGGCACAACTAATCTTGGTGTAGGCTCAATCACTATGCATCATCATAGCCCAAGTATCCTGAGGCATTTGCAAAGAATGATCAGGCATTCGAGGGACCCATTCCAGCAATTTTAACTCCATGTAGCTCTAGCAACTTTCTTGAAAGATGCAGAGTAGTCAACAAAGGCAAAAAGCAGAACACCGTTTTCAGGCTTGTTGTTTGTTTAGCCATTAGGCTAGGTGCAGCTGCACCTTTCCTTAAACCTGTCGGAGGTTACAAGACTAATGATTCCCCTGCAGCCCAGCTTAATAGTTATTCCTCGAACGCATTTCAGAATAATTTGTAATGCAGATATACACTCAATCTGACTGACATTTTACTTCTTCTGTGGTCATCTGTTGCCGTTTCGGTCTCAGATTGAACACTATATCTCCAACTAGAGCGGCGCTACACTCGTGGCACCCCATGATTTGCCTGACATCTCCGACAGTAAAGCTTGGAGACGATGGGGTTCTACGGAATTATCAGTGGCTAAACTGTATACCTTGGGAAAGAGGAACGCTGTGGCAGTTCCCTCCATAAATGAGTGTGTAAAGCAAATGATAACTATGGCCTCTCATGAGAAACTCATCTACAGGCTCCCGATCTTCCACTTGAACTGGCTCACTTCCTGCATGATGATCGTGGCTGTGCTCTATGGTCGGGTCCAGAGCTTCAACTTGATCTGGGTTCACTTTCTGCATGATGATAGTGGCTGTACTCCAGTACAAGTGGTATAGGAGATGGCTTGCAAGAATATTCTCATAAGACCTAAAAATAATATGTATAATTTAGTTACTTAAAGGGGTTTTCGGCCACCTCTTTTCACCCACTGGTCTGTTGTCTCATTCCTATTTTGCTTCCGCCCACTACAGCATACAGCATGGGGCAATGAGTCAGCAGACTTATGCCTCTAGTTAAAGTCACTGAGTGACTGCATTTTACTCTTTCACACGTATACATCCGCACACGACGAGTTCCCTTTAGTACCAGTGTTGCCTGATGTGATCGGACACATCTTTAATAATAATAATAATAATAATAAAAGGCATTTATAGAGCGCGCAGCTACCCCAAATGGGGTGTCCCGGCGCTATTACAGACAGTGGGCAGGATATGGGGCCAGCAGAACTAGTCATGCCGACTAAAAAGCCAGGTTTTCAGGGACTTTCTAAACTCCTGTTCGGACTGCATCGTGCGAAGGTGCAGGGGGAGGTTGTTCCAACATTTGGTGGTACCCACCTCGAATGATCTACCTCCCATTCTAGCTTTCGCAAAACGGGGTATGAAAAGGAAACATTTGTTGTTAGACCTTAAAGATCTGGTTTGTTGATAGGGTCGGAGTCTCCTCCTCAAATAGATCGGCCCTCTTCCTTTATCTGCGCGAAAGGCAAACGTCAGGGCCTTGAATTCAATCCGTTTGGCGATCTTTAGTGAGCACATGCCACATTCCAGCTTTATCAGTTCCCATCTCCTTCCAACGCGGTTGTAAACTCCCTTTGAAGTGGACATAGCATGTCATATTGTGTTCCTGCTCTCGGTTTCACCAATGGTCCTTTGATAAACTTTGTCCAGGATAAAAAAAACGCTTTAAGGTGTTTAATTTGCTGTACACTTGTAACAATTTTATTTAAACATAGGTGGGGTGTAATTTGGTTTTTAGTATCCAATATTTTATTCTAAGAACCCTCTTTCCTTCCATCCATCATCTTTCTTTTTGCCTTTTTCTTTCCTTTTATTAACCTTCTTGCCTTTTTCTTTCCTTCCTTATAAACAGTCTTTCATTCTTTCTATTATGCCTTTTTTCTTTCCTTTTTTCCTTTCCTTTTTATGCCTGCTTTCCTTATTTTTTAGTTTTTTTGCTTTATACCTTTTTCTTTCCTTCCCTGCAGCTTTATTTCTTGCCTTCTTTCCATTTTTCCATTTTCTTTTCATCTTTTTTTGCCTTCTCTTCTACTTACTGTCTTTGTTTTTGCCTTTCTTCAATTATTTTTTACCTTCTCTTTCTTTCCTTCCTTATTTTCCTTTCTTTTTTGCCTTACTTCCATTCTCTTTCCTTCTTTGTTTTGTCTTTCATTCTTTAATTTTACACATCTTTCTTAAGCAATTACACATTATTTCTTTTTTTTTTATATGGTAACATGGATGGTAGATTCGAATCACCTTTATGTAAGCTTTTACTTTTCCCAAAGCTCAAACCCTTGTTCTTAGTGTAAATCTTTTCTTGGCTGCTAGATCTAGAGTGCAGCCAGTGTAGCACCAGACTTCGGCGAGTTCACAACTTGGCATGAAAAATAATCACCATGAACTGTAGTAGCAGAGATTCCATGCAGCAGGCAGCCTCAACCCTTGTTTTTAAAGAGTTTGGAAAACTGTATCAAGACGTAGTCCAGTCTCCTATGTGAAAAGTGTGTTGCCATAAGTAGCTCAACATTTCTGGACTGCTAGTTTAAAACTGAATCATGTATTCACTTAGTCTCAGACTTGATCACTTTGTCCTGTTGACCGGCAACTATGTCTCAGCAAAGTCTTTTCAACATTGGATTAAAAAAAATAATAATAAGTACAGACACTGATAAAGAAATGCCAGGAGAAGGAAACCACACAGAACCAACTGAGGTTGGGCTTTGTACCACCCCACATAATCCTAACATAACCAAGAATAAAAAGTTAGATGCTGAAAAAAGAAAGTTTTTCAGTCTCACTGGGTGGAATCCTGGCCATGGCTAGCCCTGAAGGAAAGTCAGGAGGGAGATGGACCAAAGTTGTACTGCACTATTTGTCAAAAACATCCTACTGTAGCAGCCAGCTATTTGATTTCAAATAGAAATGCATTCTTAAGCGGATGTAAACAGTTGCGCATTGAAACAATCAGAGCTCATGAGACTATTAAGGCACATATGACGTGTTTCATGGCACCGCTGGGAAATTAAATAAACAGCCCTGCAGTCTTAGACTCTTACAGCAAGTACCTCAAATTTCAGTGTCCCTACAGAGCAGCCCCTAGTCATCCAAGCAATACAGAAACTGAAGGAGAGAAAGAAAGAAACTGACCATCTTGTTTAACAATGCTTACCCATATACAAAACAAGGTAAGCTACTCTCAGACACGGAAACTCTATGTAGGGCTAAGAAGAAAGAAGGTGTGGATATAGGAGAAAATTATACACACCGCGAAAAAGCCTCCGAGTTCATAAGATGCTAGGCAGATATACTTCAACAGGACGTCAAAAATTAGTTTCAAATTCTCACTTCATCTGCATTATTGCTGATAGAGGCACAGATAGTGCCATCATTGAACAGGAAACTGTGCTGGTGAGAGTAGTCAATTGTGGGAAACTCTACACTCTATTTGCAGATCGTATTCCACTCAAACATGCACATGTTGAAGGTTTTCTGGAGGGTATAGTTAAAGGAATCAAAATGTCATCTTTGGATTTAGTAGGTCTGAGGTCTACATAACATCCAGTTCCATCACTAATAGCTATCAATTTTGATGGTGCTGCAGTTATGATGGGATCTAAGGGATTGCAGCACTCCTAAAGAAAGGCATTCCCTTTCTTCTGCCATTCCATTGTGTAGCTCACAAGCTTCAGCTTGGGATTCTAGACTCTGTAAAATCCAATCCCTCTATTTGTCAGTTTGAACATATTTTGAAGTGAATTTTCAAATTTTACTGGGATAGTCCTAAGAGGCGAAGAGATGCCAAAGAAATTTCAAAAATAACTGATGAAAACTTTGCACATTTCACTGATATTAAAAAGGTTAGAGAGGTATCCAGCAAAATCAGGGCCTTGGCAGCCATTCGGCATAACCAGGACCTTGGCAGCCATTCATCAAAACCTGCAGACAGTGATTCTACACCTGGGACAGGTTGCAGCTGGGAGTACCTCTCAATTTTAACTAGCTTTACATTTATAAAACACCTTTACAGTCAGCTGTTCTGAAGCCAGTGGCTCAGCTTTCAAAATTCTTTCAGTCTAATGAACTGCTTTTATTGCATTTTCCAACTGCTGTAGAGAGGTGTGCATTAACCCTAGTAGGCCTTAAGAGTGGGCTGGGTGAATATATGCAGCAGTTTAAAAAAACGGTACCACCCCCCAGAAAATAAGTGTGGAAATATTTCTACTGATGGCTGGGAAATAAAGTTATCAGGACACTGCCCACCAGCAAGCAACAATCCAAAGTGGCATAGAGAACATGGAATACATTGATGAGAGGTTTGCAAAATTTTAAATTGCATGGGAGTTCAAGGATTTCAGGCATTTGATTATACATTGTGGCCAGAAAGTAGAGAGGAACTCTAAAAATATGAGGTCTCTGACATTGAGGCAACTTTACAACATGTTGAGGTACTTTTCACCACAGATGAGAGGTTGGCAATTGTAGAGGAGTTTTGTGGACTTAAAACACATATGAAAAGCTTTCAGATAAAAGGCCTTCCTGTATTGCCTGCATACTCCTCCCTGCTAGCAACACAACCTTTCAAGTTGACTAATATATTAAAGCTTGTGGAGATGATGTTCACATTCAGTGCATCTACAGTAGAAGCTGAACGTGTGTTTTCTGCAGTGAATATCATTAAGAACCCACTTATAACACAGTTAAATTAAGATGTTCTCCAAGACCTAATGCTTCTTAATATAGAAGGACCCAACTTTGAGGAATATGACCCCAGCAGATATATTGATCTTTGGCTTATAACAGGAGGCACAATGCATGTGTGCGGACATAAGAGGCCACATCTATATTAACTATTGAAGAATTGTCGGAGGCGTGGCCAAGCATCATGGCCGATAGGACGTGAGCTCTTTAGCTCCCGGTTGGCCCGCCGTAAAATCCTACATACATCCTGGAATCCGGAAACCACCGCCATCCCAGATTACTGCATTGTGATCGGCGGCCGATGGTGCATTAAAGGATCCGACCCTCGGCAGACGTCACCACGGGACGAGCACGGGGCCTGCTTAGGCCCAGGAGCTGGGCTGGGCTTGCTTCACAGCTGAGGTCAGGGGATGAGCAGCTGCGGCCCGCGCTCCGAGGAGAGATCCGGCGTCGTAGCCCGCTGGGACGGGACTTCGTTGACCGGACGCTTTGGGCCGTCCTCTCCCCCCTGACGGCCGGTGGGGCTTGGCGGGCACGGAGAGGCGGGGGCCCGGACAAATTGGAGGCCTTGCAGCCTTGGGCCTCTGGCTGCTGATTTGAGCTGTGTGGCGGGTGCTGCGGAAGAGGCTCCGCCCGACTGACGCTGTGCAGCCAGCCACACCAGTCGAGTGCGGTCGGCACCTTTCAGCCACACCTGGCGACGGGCCGGTGCAGCTGGGCTGGCCCGTGTGGAACTGGAGCGGTGTTTTCCGGGCGGCCCACCCGCTTGCTTGGTGGGGCAGGGCCCTTTGTCGGACAGCTTTCATGGGCCTGGAGACTTGTCTGGCCTGAACCTAGATTTTCTAGAGGGGGTTGGGTACCTCTGCTAAGTCAGGGCTCGTGTACCCCAGTGAATCAGCCGATCAGAGGGGCACCTGGCTGCAGGCCCTGACGCGGTCCGGGCTGTGTTGGGGGCCTGTTGCTGGCCAACCACTCGCAGCGTCTGTGGGTCCCTACTAGATCCGGGCCGCAGAGGTGAGGTCCCAACTTACTGTGTCTTGAGGATCTGCCTGCTTCTGGGACCCGCTGGCGTGGACGTGTCGCTATGAGCACTCAGTGGTCACTGGTGCGAGGGTGAGGCTGGCCCAGAGAGTAATGCCGCTTTCTGCTGTGACTGCTGTGGGGGGCTGAGACGACTGTCCCCCTTTTGACCCTGGAGCTGCAGTGGACTGTGGTGGATGGGCTCGACGAGAGGCGTGCTCCGTGGTGCACGGGAGTTCTCCCATAAATGTAGGAGGACCTGGGGCAGCTTGCCCCCCCCCCTTCATCCTGGGGTGCGGGTGACGAGGCTGCGAATCGTGGAGCTACTGGGGTGCTGGAGGGGCGCCCCTCGACTTCTTGGCCTGTGTGAGGCGGGTGTGGGACCGGCCCGCCCCGCCACCGGTAGAAGATCGGTTCCTATCCTGCCCCACCAGAAATGTAGGTCCCTGCTTTGGCACATCGGCCCTGAACAGTTGGGCGCTGCAGGGAAGTAGTTTCCGGACTACTTTCGAAGCCGCACTGCCAGAGAGTTCGCTGCGCACTGTGGGAGCGCTGTCCTTGACCTGCATTGGGGGCGCGACGCTGGGAGCACTCACAGTTGGATGCGTGGCTCCAACCAACGACAAGACCTGGTCTGCACATTTGGGTTGAGGACGGAACCGGGGCAGCACAAGTAGGAGCGCTCCAGCCCGCAGACTGACTGCACGCGAACTGGCACGGGGCGACGGCCCATCCAATTCCAACATGGGCAAGGATAAGGGCTCCAGAGCTGGGACACCATCACTCAGTACACAACACCGCACCACCCACCGCAACGAATCACGCGCCAGACGACCGGTACGGATGAGGAGGATAATGAGCCAACGCGAGCGGAACTGTTGGCTGCCATACAGGGGTCCCGGAAGGCCCTGGAGGAACGCATAGACAGTCTCCATCGATGTAAATCTTCTGCGGGCAGACCCCCGTAAAGTCACAGATAAAGTCGCGGCAGTAGAGGAGGACGTATCGGGCTTGAAGGGTGAGGTCTCGGCCTTGAAAAAACAAGTAACAGTTATCCTCCACAACCCAAGCTCTGGAGCACTGCGCCGAGGATGCTGAGGGGCGCAGCAACATCTGTGTACTGGGCTTCCCGGAGAGGGCGGAGGGCAGGTCGGCAGAGCATTTCCTGGAACAGTGGATCAAAACCCAGTTGTGTCCCTCTGGCCTGTCTGACATGTTCACCATTGAGAGAGACCACAGAGCCCTGATGCCCCCGCCGCCCACCCCCGCCCCTCCCCCCCCCACGGGCGTTTACTGCCAAAATCCTAAATTACAGAGACAGTGACTGCATCTTCAGGGCCATTAGAGAGAAACAAGATATCCAGTTCGAAAGCAGCAAGATCACTATATATCCTGATTACACCAAACTGGTCCAGGAACAGAGGAAATCTTTTTTAGGAGTGAAAAGGAAGTTAAGGGACTTGGACCTACAGTACATGCTGTTATACCCAGCGAAACTGAAGGTTCTGGTGAAGGTTAAGGCCCACTTCTTCGAGAGTCCTGAGGAGGTCTGGGAGTGGTTGAAGATCAGGGGGGAGGCCCTGCCACAGCGAGAACCTCGGTCGCGGCCCAAGCTATGTGGGTCCCGGCTGATACGTGAGACACCCCCGGGAGCTATGGAACACTTCAACTGAACTCAGACATCCTGCCTGCTTTAGAAAAAAGGGGGAGGTGGAGGGGGGGCGGCCTCGGAACCCACTGTTCAGTCTTCATGGCCGGAGGCGTCCGTGGACATGGTACCGGAGACCCTGCTTGAACAGGAGGGCGAGGCCTCAGATGAACAGTAAAGATCAATACTTGACACCTGAACTGGTTCCGTACTGTGTTGGTTGCCAGAACCTGCGGACTGTATGTACACTATGCATATGTTGAAATGTTACGTTTGACTGATGGGGCAGGTCCTGGTTTATATAGAACTTAACAGGATTGTTGATGATGTGGTAGCCACAGACATGTGCAGAATTGCACCATGGGTCACTTTGTCTGTTTAGGCCTAATTGGCGGGGGCGGTGGGTCCAGATTTCATCACTCAGGGTGGCACGTGAGAGTTTTTGCCCCAGTTGGGCTTTACAGTGGAATGCATGCGACCTGGCACGACACAGGGGAAGGCATTTTTGACATAACTGTTCTTCAACAAATGTCCGTGGGAGGGGGTAGGGGGATTGTTTTTTCAAGTATTGTGGTTTTGGTTTGTTATGACGGTGTGCAATTCAGTGACCTTTTTAAGTGTGGGCGGGGTTGGCGTAGGTGCTGAGAACATTTCAGAATGGGGGCGGAGTATAGATTTCTGACTTGGAACGTTCGGGGTCTGGGTACATGTACCAAGAGACACAGAGTATTAACCTTTCTTAAACGCCATCACATATCAATCGCTTGCCTTCAGGAAACTCACCTGGACGATAGCAGCGCCGCTAGAGTAGCCAAGAAGTGGCGTGGTCAGATACATCATTCCTCTTATTCTACATACGCCAGGGGCACTATGATCTGAGTGGCACCAGGCATACCATTTACACCTACATATAGCGAATCTGATGTGAATGGTAGATATATAATTTTGCGCGGATTGTTAGATGGCAGGGAAATTGCTATACTAAATATATACGCACCTAACACAGACGACCCCACGTTTTTCCAGGTCATACAAGAACTACTGTCTAAGGAATTAGACGCCCCATTCATATGGATGGGCGACTTTAACTGCGTACTTGACTCCGACCTAGACAGACATCTACCCAGGGCTGGAACAAAACCTAAAATGTTTCAGATGCTTAGAAAGGTCATGCAAGATCTGGGGGCTCATGATGTGTGGAGGGATGTTCATCCTACACTTTCACTCTTCACATGTCATTCTCTTACTCACGGGACACAAAGTAGGTTGGACAGAGTCCTGGTGTCGGGAGTGCCAGCCTTCCCAGAGGTGGAGGTGACCAACCTGGTGCGCTTTCTGTCCAACTATACCCCTGTCCGATGTTTGGTACAGTGGGGATCGCCTACACTAGGACCGAGGCGCTGGAGATTTCCTCCTGATTTGCTCGAAGATGCTGTGGGGAAAGACAAATTAGCTAAGACAGTAGCTTACTATTTGTCAATGAACTGGGGAGGTCCCACCGCGAGGGCCACTGAGTGGGAAGCCTTGAAGTCAGTGACACGCGGGGCAAGTATGGGACTGGTGTGCGGGGTAGGGCGACAGCTACTAGCAGAATTGGACAAGGAGGAGAAAGCCTTAGCTGATATACAGGCAAGGAGCTTGACCAACACTGGGGTGGGGAAGTTGGAAAGGAAACAACGTAAATGTATAGCGGACATTTGGGCTAGGCTGGATAAATATACTTTGACGCGCTATTGCCAACGACTACATGCAGAGGGGGATAAACCCGGCCGCCTGCTTGCTTGGATTATTCGTAGGGAGCGTGCTCCCCCTTCTGGTACTGCATTACTGGCCGAGGGAGGAAAGCTCGAGCATACTAGGGCCAGGATACTCGAGGTGTTCCAGCATCACTCACAGAAGGTTTATACCACGAACCCCAGGTTAACGGCCGAACGGTATGTACCTGTGGGCGGGGGGATGGCGCTGCAGCAGCTCTTGCCCTCCGCAGTGGAGGACTTAGAGGCTAGGATCATAGTGGAGGAAATGCAGGAGGCGCTCCTGGCAATGACCGGCGCCAAGGCTCCTGGGGCGGACGGGTTCCCGTGGTCTTCCTGCAGACCTACTCGGGCCAGCTCCTGCAGCCGTTGCTACAAGTATATGAAGAAGCATTCGAGGCAGAAGTGCTGCCCCCGTCAATGCGCGAAGGGGAAATTGTTATGCTTCTCAAGTCAGGGGGGAATGATCAGGACCCCTCCTCATATCGACCCCTGACCATGATAAATTTGGATGTAAAAATATTGTGTAAAGTTTTAGCGGCCAGATTAGCCCCCCATATGGTACACTTGGTGCACGAAGACCAACGCGGATTCATACCTACCCACAACACAGACATGAATATTAGGCGTTAACACACATTCTTCATGAAGTGCAGGGCAGAAATGAGGACTTAGCCTTGGTCTCCATAGATCTGGAAAAGGCCTTTGACTCAGTAGACTGGGGATACCTGTTGGAGGTGCTCAGGATGGCGGATTTTGGCCCGCGGTTCAGACGCTGGGTACAGATTCCGTATACTGCTCCCACCGCAAGGGTACGAGTGGGACACAGCAGGTCGAGTGAGTGGTCCCTGGGGAGGGGGACGCGTCAGGGTTGCCCACTCTCTCCATTACTATTTGCGTTGGCAATAGAGCCACTGGCTATATGGATGCGCAGGGACGTGAGTCACTGGGGTATCAAAGTAGGCGAGTCCTCTCATATCATATCTCTATACGCCGATGACGCCCTATTCTATGTCTCTGCTCCACAGGAGTCGGTCCCAAAGCTCCTAAAGGTGTTGGATGAGTTTGGCAGTTGCTCGCGTTTGCGGCTCAACAAAGCAAAATCATTGATATTCCCTCTCGCTCGTTTGGCAAGTGATCCCATGGATTCTCTCCTCGACGTGGGCTTGCGTTGGGAGACGGAGCACTTTAGGTACTTAGGCGTGCAGGTGGCCGGCGGGAACCCTCAGATATTGCAGCACTACGCTAACAAGCTGATAGGCGCCTTAAAGGGGTCTGTGGGCTTCTGGAATGCACTTCCGCTCTCCCCAATGGGTAGATTGTCAATAGCCAAGATGGTGGTGTTGCCTAGCCTCTACATGTTGCAGAATGCCCTGTGTCCCATCCCTAGGCGAATATTTTGGGCGTTGGATTCTATCCTGATAGACCTGTACTGGGCAGGCTGTCGTAGTAGAGTGGCACTCGCCACTTTCAACCGCACGTATGAGTGTGGTGGAGTCGAGGCACCACGAATGGTGCAATTTATTACGCCGCCCAACTGCAACATGCAGCAAGATGGTTCACTGAGGAGGATAATTGGGAAAAAAAGACTGCTCCGGGATAGAGTACAGATTGCAGACTTGCTGTCCCTTCTTTTACAGGGCTCTATTTTACAGGGCTCTAGCATTCCTGGCACTGTGCCATACGTGGTCCGACAGACTGCGCACGTGTGGCAATTGTTTGTAGTGTGAATTTTGAAACTTGCCCGTTTCATCGTGAGCAGTCGGTGTGGGATATTGCACTGGTTAGGAGAGTGATGTCCAACATGTCATTTAGGGCATGGCTGGAGGGGGGCTGTGACGCGCTCGCAGACATGTATCCGAGCGAGAGCTTTATTATGTTCGAACAAGCATGCAATGCATTTGATTTGGGGCACGGACAATACATCCAATATGCCGCTTTAGTTAATATAGTCAAAGAAATATGGCCCATGTACCCAGCAATCTCACAGCTCACACAGACACTGGACATCATACTCACCTGTCTAATTGTCAGTGAAATTGCCAGTGAAATTGCTCTCCCACCCTCGCAGCTCCACCGTTGAGTGAGGCCCTCCCCGAGCCCCGGCACTCTTGAGTGTTGCTGGTGTTAGAGGCCCTCCTCCACCCGCAGGATCACCTGCGCCTCATCCCTGGTGGTCCAGTGGACCCCTGTTCTCCTTTGCCTCGCTCCGCTCTCCGTTTTTTTCACTCGTTTTTTGCTTCTCCCTCTGTCTTTTCTGTTCTGCACTTTTTCTGCCTTTTCTCATTTTTCCACTTATTTCCTTAGCCTCCCTGGTGGTCCACTGGACCTCTGTTCTCCTTTGTCTCGCTCTGCTGTTCGCTCCGTTTTTCACTCGTTTTTCACCCTTTTTTTAGATTGTTTCTGCACTTTTCTGCTTTCTGTGCTTTTCCTGCTTTCTGCCTTATTTCACTCTTTTTCTCCCTCCCCCCCCCTTATTCCTCCTTTCCCGCCCGTTTTCCCCCCGCGGCCCCTCCCCCCCCCAGCACGACCAGCGCGACCAATCCTGCTCCCCCACCCGCTCCTGCCTCCCAGCTGTCCAGCCCTCCCCGACCACTACTTAATGGCGGGCGCTGCGCGGCCGGACGCGCCAAAGGCAAGCCCGTCTGCCCCCCGACCGCGACCAGTGCCAGGAACCCTGGATCTCCGCACCGCCAACGCTACGACCCGGCGGCACTCCACGCACTCAACCCAGGCCACAACAACAACTGCAAGCTAGCGTCACCGGCCGACACCCAAGGACCTCTTTCAGCTGTCACCGCTGCCGGCACACCTGCAGCACCACCAAGACCACGGACCCAGCGCAACCCACCCGCAAGAACACAACCGAACCGAAGACCCTGCATATGCATCCTCCTCAACGTACGATCCCTCCACAAACACGCCACCGAAATCTGGGACCTCCTCGACAGCACCACCCCGGACGTAGCGTTCCTCACCGAAACATGGACCAACACCTCCTCGGGACCGGACATCGCCATCGCCATCCCCCAAGGATACAAGATCTCCAGGAAGGACCGCCCCACCCACCCGGGAGGAGGAATAGCCATTGTCCACAAATCCACCCTCCGCCTGAGCACACTCCCCGACGAGCCCACAGACCTGATGGAACACCTTCACTTCAAGATACTGGCCAGCCCCACCACCACCATCCGATGAACCTTCATCTACCGACCCCCTGGACCCCGCGGACCTTTTGCCGAATCCATCACGGACATCATCTCCCCGCAGGCGATCGCATCCACCAACTACACCCTGCTGGGAGACCTCAACTTCCACCTCGACAACCAACTGGACCCCAGCACCACATCCCTCCTGGACAACCTCCACAACTTTGGACTCCGCCAGATCGTGACCGAACCCACGCACTCAGCAGGACACACCCTCGAGCCCCTCTTCACAACAGGAAACTCCATCACCTTCAGCCACACCACCGAACTCCCATTGACCGACCATCGACGCGTCCACTTCACCTTCAGAACACCCACCATCCACAGACACCAGCACCTACTCCCACAAAGAAACTGGACCAGAATCACCGACGACCAGCTAACCTCATCACTCAGCAACTCCACCCCTACCATCGCGGAAAACGACGACCCCAACGCCGCAGCCTGAACCCTGCACAGATGGATCACCAACAGCGCCAACACCTTAGCCCCCCTCAAGAAAAACAACACCCACGCCAAGAAAGCTAGATGGTTTACCACCGAACTTCGAGAGTCCAGACGCACTTGCCGCCGCCTCGAAAAGGACTGGAGGAACACCAAATCCACAGAAGCCCACAACAACTTCAGAGCCGCCACCAAAGTCCACCAACTCATCAGAAAAACGAGGAAAAAAGCGATCGAAGACAGAATCTCCACCCACGCGCACAACAGCAAAGAACTCTTCAACATCATCAAGGAGTTCGCCCAACCTACCAGCGAGTCCACCAACATCCCCCCCTCACAAGACCTCTGCGACAAACTCAGCACCTTTTTCCACCACAAAATCAAGAGCATCTACGACAACTTCGACTAAGACAACCAACACACTGAACCCTCACCAACCACCCCCGACACCATGAAGCCATCGATCGACAACTGGACAGCCCTCACCACCGAAGACACACTGAAGACGATGAATTCAATCCACTCCGGGGCCCCCACGGATCCCTGCCCCCACCACATTTTCAACAGAGCCGCCAACACCATCGCACCCATGCTCCACCACACCGCTCCCTTGCAACCGCATCATTCCCCGACGACTGGAAACACGCCTAGATCAACCCCCTCCTCAAGAAACCCTCGGCGGACCCCACCGACCTCAAAAACTACAGACCCATCTCCCTGCTCCCCTTCCCAGCGAAAGTCATCGAGAAAGCCATCAACAGCCAACTCGCCACATTCATCGAAGAGCACAACATCCTCGACTCCTCCCAATCCGGCTTCAGAAAAAACCACAGCACGGAAACCGCCCTCCTCGCCGCAACAGACGACATCTGCACCCTACTGGACAAAGGAGAAACAGCAGCCCTCATCCTCCTCTACCTCTCAGCAGGGTTCGACACAGTCTCTCACCGTACCCTAATACGCAGACTTCACGACGCAGGAATTCAAGACAAGGCCCTCGACTGGATCCGCTCCTTCCTCTCCGGCAGAACGCAGCGGGTCAGACTCCCCCCTTTCCTCTCGGACCCTACACCAACCACCTGCGGAGTCCCCCAGGGGTCATCCCTCAGCCCTACACTCTTCAACGTCTACATGGCTCCGCTCGCCCCATTCGTTAGAACCTACGGACTCAACATTGTGTCATACGCAGACGACACCCAACTCATCCTCTCCCTATCCAACGAACCCAACACCGCCAGACAACTTTCGAGAAGGCATGGAAGCAGTCGCCAAATGGATGAACAACAGCTGCCTTCAACTAAACACCATCAAAACAGAAGTACTCATCATGGGCCCACACCCCGACGCCTGGAACGACACCTGGTGGCCCCCCGCTCTCGGAAGTCCGCCCACCCCCACGGACCACGCACGCAACCTGGGAATCATCCTGGACTCCGAACACAAAATGGACCGCCATATCAACGCAGTCTCGTCCTCCTGCTTCCACACCCTCCGCCTCCTACGCAAGACCTTCAAATGGATCCCCCTCGAACACAGAAAGACCGTCACTCACGCCCTGGTCACCAGCAGACTCTACTACGGCAACGCACTCTACGCCGGAATAAACAAAAACCCCACACGCAAGCTACAGAACATCCAGAACGCCGCCGCAAGACTGGTCCTCAACCTGCCAAGACACTGCCACATCTCCCAGCACCTGCGCACACTCCACCGGCTCCCCATCGAAGCTAGAGTCACCTTCAAGATGCTCACCCACGCTCACAAGGCCCTCCACGACACCGGACCAGCATACCTGAACAGCCGACTCAAATTCCTCGCACCCCAAAGGACCCTACGATCAGCCCAGCTCTCCTACGCCGTGGTCCCCCGCACCAGAAAGACCAGATCAGGCGGCCGCTCCTTCTCCTTCCTCGCGGCCAGAGCCTGGAACGCCCTCCCGCTCCACCTCAGACAGACAACATCTCTCCCCATCTTCACAAGAAACCTCAAAACCTGGCTCTTCGACAGACCCCATCCTTGATGGACTGGAACCTGGGAAACCCCCCTCACGCAGCGCCTTGAGACCCTTACGGGTGAGTAGTAGCGCTTAACAAACGCGTGATTGATTGACCTGTGGTGCGGGCTAACGTGTGGTCTCATTACTATATAGGGCCATGAGGGAAGACGCCGGGGCCCCTCCCACCAGGGCGGTTACCGCCCGAATGCGGCTCTAGGGGCGCCATTGGAGGATAAGGACTGGAGAGCGGTGGGTATACTCACACGCACTGTCTCCTGCAATGCCCGTTTTCAATTAATTCACTATAAATGATATGCACCGCACCTACATGACCCCGGAGAGGCTACATCTCATGGCCCCCGACAGATCCAACTCCTGCCCTAGGTGCCACAAGAAGGGCACCAATGTTATGCACCTGGCGTGGCAATGCCCTTAAGTCAGTAGCTGGAGGTGGTTGAGCGGATTAGGGGGACCATGAATGGGTGAGTACAACTGACACCCACACATTGCCTGTGGGGCTTAATTCGGAAGCCCAAGAAGCAAAACAAGATAGCATTCAGACTCCAGCAGTTGCTTTTAGTCTTAGCGAGGCGTAGAATAGCTATTGTGTGGATGGGGGTGCGTCCACCTGAGGTGTCAGCTTGGATTCGTGGTGTGCGCGAATGGACATTAGCCGAGGAGGTACATATGAAGAGCAGCCGCACAGACGACAAACTAGAGGACGACTTAAGACTCTGGAGGGAACTTTGTCATGATTTACTCTCCAATGGACTGCAAACTGGGTCCCAGAGCACACTATCGAGGGGCCAGCCCGGCTGGATCTCAAACAGATGAAGGGGAATATTAGTGTATTATGCTTGTTAAATGCATGTCATTGGAGAGGTCGCAGTTGTACTGTTACCTCGCACTGCACAATACTGCTTTATCATCATATGTTTTATCTTCACTGACATTGATTGCACACCTGATTTGTGTTTTTGTAAAAAGTTTTTTTTTTTTTTTAAACGATTGAAGAATTGTCAATATGAGTCAGTGCAGCCAGCCATGCAAGATCATTTATTGTTGTATTCCTATACAATTTCTATACTTTTGGATAATAGAGAGAATATCGATTTTCAAGCTTTTCTCTAGCATTATTCCAAATCATTGAATAGTTTATTGATTTTAGTAAAAACAAAATAAAAGTGTATTAAATGCTTCTCTGTCAGCCCTTATAATTGATGTAGGGACTAGGGGGCAAGTTGATTTTACTGGACATGTAGATCTCAGTAGCATTTTGTCCATTGGCCAAGTAGATTTTAAAAATTCTACACCCCTGGACACACTTACATTTCATACCAGTCAGTGGCTTCTTCTTATGTTTCGGTATTCATTTAACAACATACATATAAATATACAAGTGGAGGAGGTGGTACTATTATAGATGTGGAGTACCAGTCACCACTGGAGATTTCTGTGCAGAGATTAACTAGTGAAAAAGCCTATTTTATTACTTTCCATTAGACATGTTTTAGGAAATACATTTTTCAGGGTCTTAGTCTTATCTCAACCGATCAGGTCTTGAAGCCTTGCATTCAAGATGTCTGCAGCTCAGTAAGTTAGCTGCCCGGGCACCGTCTGATAAGCTCTCAGAAAGTGATGTTTAGGACCTCTGTTTCGCTGTTTACAGCTGGGGAGTGTAAAGTGAGGTTGGGAATTGTCGATTAGGAGGATTTTGATTTTCTGTTTCAGGTTACAGTTAAAGTTGGGCGAGTTGTGAGCCTCAAGGTCACGAACAGAATTTGAAAAATTACTAAAAGATGGAAGCCACGACAAGCATGCGACATCAGCTGCTTGAAAACTACCCAAATTGACTGTGGGCCAGAGACAATGGGAAGGGAATCTCGAAGATTTTACGACAAGGCCCAAATGTCCTTTTTCCATGTCAAAGGAAGGGAAGCACAGTATAAACTCCTCACATACTAGTACCATACTCCAGATAAAATTACAGCCTAGGACAAAACAAAAGCGAGCACCTGTAGGAGGAGGTGTAGGGGTCACTGGTACCTCATACACTTATTCTAGCAGTGCCTCAAACTATACATGTTTGTGGGGGGGGGGCAAGAGGTGACAATGTTTTAAGTGCAGATCCCAAGAGACCCGGGAATGGCTTAGCTAAGAATGTCATTCCCAGTGGAACAATCACGCAAGTCCCAAAAGTGCAAAACACTGATATTTGCCATGGTCTCAGCACTCCAAACTATTCTAATGTTACGGGGAAGGTGCAACATGCAAATCAAATAGTTGTTTATGTAGATAGCTCAGTGGGTTACTGTTGTTGTCACCTAGTTCCTTTTGTTACTTGCAGTTGTTTTCCCCCAAACTTTTATTATTCTAAGGTTGCTAAATAGGGTTCCTTAGGAGAATTATTAATACTTATTAGTAAAAACAACCCCAACTACTAGGATATGTTTTAAATCCTGAGTTTGTATTTCTCCAGACCAGGCACTCTTAACATATAATGCCTACCCGTATGGGTAACAAACACCTCCTACACCTTGCAGCCCTCATTGTCTTAAGTAGCAAAGCCTATATTGTGGCTTACACACTCATATGAGTCACTGTCTCTGTATATGTGTGCGATGTAATGCACTTCAACACCCTGCCTTATATACCTGGGCTGAGTAGCGCTATAAAACAAATTATACATGAGAGAATATAGGTAGATATGAGGAACACCATTGGAGGTTGGTGTTACGGGAATGTGTGGAGAAAGTGGTATTTTGGTGGGGTAGGGGGCATCAAAGTCAGTCAAGCCGGCTGCCACCAGCACTAAAGCTAGCCCTGTCAAGGGCGTAGCTAGAGGTGGGTGAGCCGATGATAGCTCTGGGCATAGGTTGCACCTCGTTTTTAACAGTTTAACACCCAAATATAGCAATAATCAAAAGAAAGCTCACTAATCAACCTTTGCAAAGGGCCTTCCACTGTGTGGCAATACGTGTCATGCAGTTTTAGTAACTTTTGAACCGTTTGAGCAGGAAGCAACTTTTTTTGCTAAAGTCTGCAAATTATGCAGCAGATGATGGATTATATGCAAAATGCAGCAAATCCATAATAATGCGAAAAATGCTGCAGCCGCACAATCGCATAATTCCAGTGGCACTGACTAGAATGTTGCTTTCCATAATAATCTAGACACACACTGGGTTCACATGACAACTGTTTTGCCTCTTAGTTCTCTAATGACACTGTCACCATAGTGGGGACGAGGCGCAGGAGTGGCCCCAAGTTCATGTTTAAAAACTATCACTTTTAATAAGTACTTCTCAGTGCAGTGCTATAATGTGACATATTCATGTGAAAGCTTCCACATGTTAAAGATATGTTTTGACTTATGAAGAGATTTTAGCATATTTTGTGTGATGTCTGTTTACATGGCAAACATTTCCAGGGCTCGGCGTGTGCACAGGTTCTAAAAGTCAAGCCAGGCCCTTGGCTCAGCTCGCCCACTTCTAGGTGTAGCCATCCTTCCTGCAGCCTGTGCAGTGCACCAGGCCCTGAGGCTTAAGCACTTCAAAAAGTAATTGTGTGACAAACTGGTAGGAAGGCGTAGCCTATGAAGAGAGGGATTTCAGTTTATTGTAACCCTTGTTTCTGTAAAGTTTTTATTTCACCTTTCCCGAGTTAATTAAGAACGAAGTGTGCAATTAGAAAAACATAAAAATAACATTACCAGAGTGCACCAATCCCAAAATCTTTTAGTGCCACGCTGTAACCTGCCAGACAAATGCTGTGTACTGGAACCTTGGATGCATTGCTCCATCATTCTTTGAAAAATATTTTTTTCTTAACAAACTGTGATTTTCTGTCTAACTATATGTTATTTCAGTAGCACAACCCTAGCACAGCGCTGTACAAGGTCCAAGACAAAACTTATGTCTGGACATCTGTGATAAATCATTGAAGGGCATATTTACTAACATTTCAGAAAGAAAAGTAGCTGCGCTGTGTCGCTGGAAAAAGCAGAACAGCACCAGATTTTCAAAGATGTGGTGCTTTGGAATGGAGATTGAAAGACCTGGCATGCAAGTTGCAAAGTGAACCCTCACATCAGCTCTCTGGTCACTCCCTTATCAACATCTTCCCCTCTGTTCCCTTTTCTCTATCTGTTCCCTCCTCTCTTGCCATTTGATTCTGCCTCTCCCCTTCCCACATTCTCTCTCTCAGTTCCCTTTACCTCGCCTTTTATATGCCCACTCTACCTTTTTCTCTGTTCAATCTTCTCCTGGTTACCCTCAGAATCTTTCTGTATCTGTTTTTGCTCCCCTTTCTCTGCCCCATCTTCTTCCATGATCCTTTTTTCTCCTTCCATTCTTCTTCTCTCCCAGTTAGCAGATCCCAGCTTGCTTTCCTCTTCTCTCACTGTTCACTTTCATTGTTCCAAACTTGTCTCCCTGGCACTATCATTCATGGTCCTAGGATGGAACTGAGAAAACCTCCCATAATGTTGGCTTTCAAATTCTGCTTGAAGTGTATTCTTTGCTAGTTTTTTCCTCTTTCAATATGTCCAGCTACGTGTGACTATTTGATCAATACTCCAATGTGTAATATAAACTAAAAAACATAAACCTATTTTAGGGTGTACTTCTGCCAGCTGTCTTTTATAATCATGCGACGTTCTCAGATGGGTCCCTAAAAATGGACTTTTGTCCTGAACTTTGATCCTTTGTCCTGGATTTTTACTGTCACTGTCCAGAATGTGCATTCTTGCCAGGTGGACACCATAATGCTACTCCGGGTGAGTACAGAGAACCAGGATGCAACCTCCAAGATGGACCGACTTCATAAACATAAAATCAGAGGAACGGAACATATGTTCGCTGACATGTAGACATCTGTTAACGCTATGTCGGATTATTTATTTATTTTTATTTAAAAGGTTTTATATAGCGCTGGCTGGACCCGAGGGTATCAGAGCGCTTTACATGGGTATTAATTGCAATGTAACAAAATTACCATGAGGTAGTATTCAAAACCAATACAAACAGTAAAAAATAGCTCAAATTTTACACGATCCAATTACATAAATTGCGATGGGCTACAGCAAGTCCTGAGAGATTAGGCTAGCGTGGGAGGGAAAGGATGCAGAAGAAGGGGGTAGGGTATAAGAGTTGGGAGAGGCTGAGGAGGAGGAGGGGGGGGGGGAGGTTAAGGAAATACCAAGTGGGACGAAGCAGGGCCTATGGGAAAGGTTAGTGGGAGAAGTTAGTGAGCGAAGGAAGAGAGGAGAGAGGGAGTCAGTTATCAGGCGACTTCACTACCAAAGGGGTGGGGCGTCACCTAACGAGGGATATCCTTACGGTTAACTATTGCAGTTAAGGGAAGAGGTCATGTAAGGAGTGTTAAAAAGTGGATGGGGTTAGGTGAGAAGCACAAAGCAGGGTGCTCATTGGTGGATGAGATCAGGAGTACTAACTCGGTTCACAGGTCGGGAGGTCCTTGCTATCACGCCAGACTACTCAGGCGTGGGAGAGGCCACGGTAAGCGGCTTAAACTTCACAGCTCCCAACCTGTCAAAAAGTTACTCAGTGTCCTATCATGCACTCTTAGAGGGTTTTTCCGTTTAGATACACTTGGGTTAATAACTATTTAGAAAGGTCACTGCTGGAAAGTGTCATTGTTTCTAAAATATCAGGAGCAGAACTATGTGCACCTCTCCTCAGTTTCCCGACACTGCCCTCGCCCTGCCCTTGGGGCCCGTCTGCCACGCCCCTGTATTCCTTCTAACACACAGGCCGCGCCCACCAGTGAACCCCCCGTGCCCCGCAGGTCTGCCCCATCTCCAGTCCGTACCTGACGTAGTGCCCCCAACCCGCGGCCGAGGGCCCGGGACACAGGTCGTGACAGCAAGAGCGCCATGATGAAGCCGGGTTGGACCGGAAGAAGGGCTGGGAGGGCGGAAACAGGCTGGGAGAGACCAAACGAGTAGGGGTGAACCAGGGAGAGAGGAGGTACAAATTGGGGGCGGGCCCAAAAAGGGGCGGATACTGGAAGAAACCAACAGCGGAAGTGAGCCAAAAGGGTCAAACACTCAAACTACAGTAGCGGGAGTCGAGAGACTTGGGGGAGAGAAAATTGGAGGGGTCTTCGGGTAACACGCAGCGGACTTTGTATATCATTTCATTTGGCCCACTTTTTTAAATCAGCCCTTTAGTCTCTTAAACGCTGTAGTTGTAAAAGGACATTGTGGTTGTCTATTTGATTACTGTGTTCCTTCCAATCCTATGACTGTATTGCCTTATCTCATACATGCCAATATTTGGACATGGTCGGCTTGCGAAGTCGGGCGTCCGGCTCGTGCCCGAACTTAAATGTGGGCCGGTTTTGTTCCCATACGTTTACCAGAGCTGGGCCCTGCTCACTCCGCTCTGTTAACCTAGAGAGGTCGCCTCTGCCCAAACTAGCACAGACAGACGGATGGCCCATTATCCGGTAAGAATAACAATGGGTCAGCATGAGAAGGCATAGCACACCCAGCCTTAGGGCATGACAGGGAGGCATCTGTCCACAATGCTTCTTTAACCCTTTCGCTGCTAGGCTCCCCCCCCCCCCATCTTCTTGCTAAGCCTTTTTTTGGCTATTTGGGGTAGTTTGCGCTTAGCCCCCTGTAACTTTTTGTTCACATAAGGTATCCTCGCCAAAGTTGCTTCCTTTTCTTCCCACATCATGGGGATTTTGAAGGCACCCAGGGTTTGTTGATTCCCTTGGAGGAGACCCTGAAATTAGCCAAAATACAGCCAAATTTTGTTTTTGGGGGGAAAAATTGGAAAAAAGTGCTGAAGATGAAAGCGTCTGGTTTTTTTCCCCTGCAAATGGTATCAACAAAGGGTTTATGGTGCTGATATCACCATCTTCCCAGCTTTCAGGGACAGACTGACTTTTGTCAGAAAACCAAAAATCTTAACACAGTTTTGGCATTTTACTGGGACATAGCCTATTTTTGCTATTTTTTTGTGCTTTCAACCTCCTTCCAGTTAATGGTAGAAATGTGTATGAAAGCAATAAGGGATTGTAATGAGGTACATTAGTGACACACTGGTTGAAGTAGCATGAAGTTCCTTTATTGAAGAAGCAGCAGATGTCTACAGACAAGACGTGCACTCCACACGGCTCCAGCAACTGAAATATCTGAGTTCTAATGTAGCTTAAACAAGATAAAGACTAGAATCTAGAACTCCATGAGGTGGAAGGAATAGAACAGCAAGTCACACAGCTCACTACACAAAGTAAAGGAACAAGATGACACGCAGGTCATTACACACCTTCCCTCTACACAAGAAGAGCAGGAGGAAAGTAAGAACAGGGAAAGGGGAGAGTAAAACCAGAACTAATTTTTTTTTTTTTTTAAATGAGAACATTAATGAAGAACAAAATCGTGCAGTTTTGCAGGAATCTTTCCAGCACGAGAACTTTTCCTTAGTACAGACAACCCAGGAGGATCATTAGGACCACCCAACTCAGAACGAACATTGGTACGCATAGGAGCAATCCTGTTCAAGTTCCAGATGCGACCATCATTCAACTTTACAGCATTCTGAAAGAGTTTCTTCACAACAAAAGGCGAGGATAATTTTGAGACTCCTGCAGATTTCTGGGGAAGATGTACTCGGTCTCCCACTCGGACACGAGTATGAGCTACAGCGTGTCTGGCATCAACATATTCTTTTCTTTTGGTAATCTTCAAATCCTGACCACCTTGCCAGGACTCTTCATCAGGAGACACCACCCTAGAACCTGTAGCAGGAGTTAATACGCCAGAATCAGCATCCAAACCCAAACTCGCACTTTCGTCTCTCATCCACGCTTGAAACATCCGGGATTTTTCTTCCCCGAAAAAGCTCAAAGGGAACTTTACTAGTGGTTGAGTGAGGTGTGAGACGGTAAATCATTACTCGCTCCATAATCTCAGACCTCCAGTCCCTCTTTAGGGATTTGGCTAGTTGAATGGCTTCTTTTAAGACACGGTTGAACCTCTCCACCATTCCGTTGGTTTCGGGATGGTAGAGAGCGCACCGCTTGTGTCTGATTCCCCTTTCTGCCAAGTAATCTTCCATCTCCCTCGAGACTGGTTGGACCCCGTTGTCGGTAAGTAGACAATCCGGGAGTCCCTCTCGGGCGAAAACTTCATCAAGGAACTTGGTGACATCTTTGGTTTCAATGCTGTGAGTAATCTTAATCTCCGGCCACCTGGAGAACATGTCTATTAAAACTAAGACATAGAATTGACCGGATGTGCTAGCAATGGGACCCAGAAGATCCAAAGCTACTTCTTGCCAACAACGAACAGGGATCTCCCGCACAACCATGGGTTGAACCCTAGTATTATAGGCTTTGTTGGATGCAATACAATCGGAGCAATCTCTCACCATGCGCTCGACAAGGAGATCAATCCCGGGCCACCAGAAGTGTAGTCTGATCCTTTCTTTTGTTTTGGAGATGCCCTGGTGCCCCTGATGAGCTTGCTGAAGAATTTGTTGCCTAACAGAGAGAGGTGGAACGAGTTTGGTACCTCTCCAAAGCAAACCAGAAGAGACAGCTCGTGACGCACATTCCAAAACTTACGCACTTCTTCATTCAAACCTTTAATACCCCCCCAACCTTCAGCCACCAACTTGCAGACCTTGAGAATAGTGAGGTCATTTTCAAAGGAAGTCTTCCATTCTCCCTCACTCAAGACACCATCCATGACTTCACACACCTTGTAATTGTCATCCTGCCACGAATCCCCTGAGTCATCAAGAGCATTACCAGGGTTGTTCAGTACAAGGCGGGAAAGGCAATCCGACACCTTGTTCTGAGCACCAGGAATGTGGTGTACAATAAAATCAAAGTCTTGTAGTGCGACTATCCACCTGGCGATTCTTGAAGAAACTGCATCAAGACTCTTTTTTGTGAACAAGTCTTTCAAAGGCTTATGATCAGACTGTACTGTGAAAGAACTTCCCCAAAGAAATGTCTTCATTTTCCTAATAGCCCAAAAGATGCAAAGAGTTTCTTTCTCTATGACTGAGTATTGTACTTCTGACCCCACCAGCGCTCGCGACAAGAACATGATAGTTATCTCTTGTCCATCCTTCACCTGTTTAAGGACAGCGCCGAGACCCTTTGAGCTGGCATCAGTGATGAGAATTGAATGTGCAGAAGCATCAAAACTCTGGAGAGAAGGTGCCTTACCCAAAGCTGTTTTTATATCATCAAATTCTGCTTAGCATTGCGGTGACCAGGCAGATCTCACACCTTTTTTGAGGAGAGCTCTAAGGGCAAAGGTACGAGAAGCAAATTGAGGGACAAACTTATTATAGTACTCGGCCATGCCGAGAAATGTAACCAGCTCATCTCTGGATTAGGGCATGGGAAGATTCTCAATGGTCTTTACTAAATTGTCTTTAGGCCTTACACCCTCCTTAGACAACTTATGCCCCAAATAATCGATCTCACTGAGATTAAATTTACATTTGTTCTCACGTAGAGTCAAACCACGTGACTTAAAACGTTCAAGGACACCTCTGAGCCTCTCATCATGTATCATTTGAGAAGGTCCATACACCAGCACATCGTCCTGGTAAATCTTTACACCAGGTAGCCCATTCAGAACATCTTCCATTGCTCTTTGGAAGACAGAGGCCGCTGAATTGAGTCCAAAGGGAAGTCTTGTGAATTTGAATGTGCCGAAAGGCGTTATAAATGCAGTGAGGTCCATGGAATCAGGGTCGATCTTGATTTACGCGGCCCTGAGGTCTAGTG
Organism: Calotriton arnoldi; assembly: GCA_963921515.1. Taxonomy (NCBI): domain Eukaryota; kingdom Metazoa; phylum Chordata; class Amphibia; order Caudata; family Salamandridae; genus Calotriton; species Calotriton arnoldi. Next base: position 2,228,998 of record CAWUFW010000555.1, on the reverse strand, counting down.
TGGAGAAGACTTCAGCCCCATCAAGTTGTGTCAGCATCTCTCTAATGTTTGGGAGAGGATATCTATCAGCTATGACAGCTCGTTTTAGAGCGCGCAAGTCCACACATAGCCTCACCTCACCAGAGGCTTTGCGGGCAAGTACCACTGGAGCCAGCCAATCACTTGCCTCAGTCTCAACTATAATCCCTTCAACTTGTAGCTTCTGTAATTCTTTTTGCATGGACTCTCTTAATGCTAAAGGTACGCTGCGCACCTTACACGTTACGGGTGTAGCACCAGGTCTCAGTGTGATTTTATGTATATAGTCAGTCAAACAACCTAACTTCTCATTGAAAACTTGTTCAAACTCAGTGCGCAAATCACATGCGTGGACAACGTTTGTAGACTCAGGTGTATCAGCAATAATAGGAAGTGAAGGCGGTAGATCACCTTTAAGAATAATGCAAGGATCTCCACCAGGAATCAATATCACACCAAGATCGGCTTGGTGAATCCAGCTCACAATGCTGTCACCTCTGTAGGAGATGTAAACTTTCCCAGCGGTAAGATTCCCTCTGTATTCGATCTCACCCTCAAAGTAGCCAAATAACTTTATAGGTTGAACACCGTAAGCAAGCGGTCTGATATCCGGCTTGAAAACCTTCACCTTGCCTAGTAGAGAAGTGTCGTGGAAACTTTTAGGAATCAAAGTGATTTTTGCGCCAGAATCAAAAAGCATTTTGATGGGGCGACCATTTATTCGAATACTGTCGATGGGACTCTTACGCTTGCACTGACCAACTTGAGCTAATACTTCACCACAATGCAACTCATCAGGATCAGAGTCAGACTCGTTTTGAACCCAAACTTCCTTCACTCGCTTATTCTTCTTGAATTTTGACGTTCTACAAGCTTTTGCCACATGACCAACCTTTCCACACTTAAGACACTTGGAGTTCAAAGCTGGGCAAGACTTGTCATTAGCCAAGTGACCTACCATGTCACAGCGGTAACATCTTCCAGAGAACTCATTTTTCAGTTTTGAAGGATGTGGTTCAATCTGCTTAAAAGTTTTTGCCTTGACAACAGTCTGTACTTTCTCATTAGTATTACTAGCAGAGCCATTATCTTTCTTTATTACTTCAACACACGCAAGTGAGTGCTCAATGCGCTTGGCTATGGAGATAACCTCATCTAATTTAGGATCGTCCTTCTGCCAGAGCTCGTCCTTGACTTTCTCTATGGCACATCCCAACATAAACTGGTCCCGTATGCGTTCCTCGAGTGCTCCTTCAAACTTGCAAGTGGAAGCCAGTTTGCGTAGATGAGTCACATACACTTCAACGGATTCTTTGGGTTGTTGCATTCGTTTCCCAAAGTGGTAACGTTCTAATACAGTGCTGACCTTGGGAAGGTAATGTTTGTCTAATTTTTTTAAACAGATTTCAAATTCGTTTAGACTATCGGATTCAGTGTCACTGAGGTCAGGTAAATGTTCAAAAACCTCTTGACCCTCTGAGCCTAGACAATGTAAGAGCAAGGCTGATTTCCTCTCGGCACTGAGTGATGCGCCGCACACTCTTGCGTAGTTGAGAAAGACCTTCTTCCACTTTGACCAGCGGATGCTGGGCTCACCTGGGTTGGATAAGAAGAAAGTAGGTGGAGTGACGTTTTGCATTTTATGACGGATGAAGTTGTCACAGAAATGTAGTTAGTAATTAAAGTAAACAGCAGTGCTTGTCAGCGAAGATGTATACAGAGTGACAAACGGAATGACAGACTGCGTGTCAGTGGCGCAAGGTTTTGTTTTAGAAGAATATCGATCAGCTGTGTTAGTCAGTAAAACAGGCGTGAAATGCTCAAAATTGGGCTAAATACATAGTAGAAACACAAAGAGAGTGAGGAGAGGGTCCAAGGGAAAGAGTTTAGAGACCTGCGAGAAGTGATTACCCTTAAACAATAATCATTAACACAATACTTCTCGGGTCTGTCATGAAGTGAAAATGTGTCTCTCAGTAAAGCTCCATTGGGGAGCAATCTCTTTCAGGACGAATGCCCTCACCCACCATAGGTGGCATGCTTCATCATATGGGCTTCTCCTCCCAGTGAGAAAACCTAGTCTCACTGAGGGCTACAACTCCCTCACTGTGAGGTAGGAGCTCTGGGATGTTTTCTTGAGGGTACTAAGATCCCATATGTGAATGCTAGGCGTTGTGAGGGTGCAGCGCTGGATTTGATTGTGATGCTAAATGTGAATCTAAAACTACCTAGTGAGGACAAAAATATCTTTATTGGCTTGTCCAAACTGGCAGGATTAAAAAGCAGTGCAAAGCAGTATCAATTAGACTGCTAAGTTGGTAAGGTCGGTCGACATGTTTCAGCCTATTTGGTCTAACGTAGTGTCCAGGCTTTCATCAGGACCATAAAGAATAAACAATGCTGCTGCATATGTGAAAAAATAATAATAACAAAATACAGTGATATCAAACCAGTAATCCAATTGTTTTAGGCTCGGTACTACTGGAACTTATCTGTAAATGTGAGACACAAAAAACACAGTGCAACCAGTCAAAATACATTGCCATACAATTCAGTTATTTGTCAATGTATTGTTAGACATGAGTTGAAAACGTCCATAGAGTACTAACGTAGTACTCATTTCAATTCTACTCACCCAAATCGATGGATAAGTAGACCCACCTCTACCTGGTAACAACTCAGGGAAGGGGGCCCCGCTCTGCAAGAAATATATACAAAGGTCATGTGTCACTCATTCCTAATGTGTAGTGTGAACACATGTCTAGATATAAAAACAGTAAGTGTTGATGGTAAGCCCCTCATTGAAGAAGATAAAACAAGAGGACTCTTCTAATTTATCTTATAAGCCATGGTGCTTAAGGACACTGCCAGATGTAACTTCTCATTGGTGTAAGAAGTCTTCAAGTTTAAATAAGATTGTGTGCATAATCTCTGAGGCAAACTAATGTAAACGGTCTTTGGCGCATAGCAATATATCCAAGGGTGCCTCGTAGTTAATAGCACCCTCTAAATACATAGTAACAAGCTGTGCCTGTCAGTGAAACAGGCAGGAAAGTGCTTATAAATGTACTAATTCAATAATAACAAGCTGTGCCTATCAGCGAAGTAGGCAGGAAAGCGTTTGTAAATGCACAAAATAAGTAATAAGCTGTGCCTGTCAGCGAAGCAGGCAGTGAAAATGTGATGTAAATTTAAAAAAATTTATAAGCTGTGCCTGTCAGCGAAGCAGGCAGTAATAAGCTTTCAAGTGTGACAAACAGCTGTGTTTACCAGCGAGGAAGAAAGCGGACGTCAGTAGTATGAAGTTGCTAGAGATACAGTGCTTGTGTGAGGCGAAGCTATGCCTACCAGCGAAGCAGGCAGTAATGAGCTTTCAAGTGTGACAAACATCTGTGTTTGCCAGCGAGGAAGAAAGCGAGCGTAATTAGTATAAGACTGCCAGAGATGCAGAGCTTGTGCGAGGCATTTAAGGATAACAAAGAACCTGTGCGTGTCTTTAACTTTTTCCGAAACAGTAGCTGTAGTAACGTTATGTGCAACTCTCCAGTGCGTCCTTTGTTGCTGGGTTACAGGAGCGAGAAGAACAAAGGAAGTCAATGTGATGACGACATCATGCGCAGACGCGCGCAGGCCATAAGCAGCATTACGTAACTCTGTAATAGCTAGGCGTCTGGTGTCATCAAAGGAGTTGCGCAATAAATATCGGAGGTTACTATGGTGACGACAAGGCTGCAGGCGCGAGGGGTGCGCGTGAATGAACAGTAAGATTAAAGAAATATCAATTTCCAAACCTCGCGTTTTGTAAAGAGACCAGCGCGGGGCAGCGGGGTGCGCACACAGTACCTTATGAATGTTGTAGAGCGGTAAAATTATCGTCAGGCAGGAATTCCTTTATGTAGAGATGATTGTGTTGAGACATCTTTAGAATAAGCAGGTAGACAGCCATGGGTTCTTGTCCAGGTCGTCGCCAGTGTAATGAGGTACATTAGTGACACACTGGTTGAAGTAGCATGAAGTTCCTTTATTGAAGAAGCAGCAAGTGTCTACAGACAAGACGTCCCATCCACAAGGCTCCAACAACAACTGAAATATCAGAGTTCTAATGTAGCTTAAACAAGATAAAGACTCTAGAACTCCATGAGGTGGAAGGAATAGAGCAGCAAGTCACACAGCTCACTACACAAAGTAAAGGAACAAGATGACACGCAGGTGATTACAGGGATCTTGGAAAGCTATACATTTTTAAAAAAGTAGACAAAATTCTGAATTCAGCAAGGGGTCATTTGTGTAGATCCTTCAAGGTTTTTGTATAGAAACTAACAGTTGAAAATAGGAAAAATTGAAAATGAGTTGAAAAAAACAGCCATTTGTGCCAACGTTTTCACCTGTAACTTCTTCTAAGTATGACAGATTTTTTCAAGCAATATACCGTTACATCCGCTGTGGGGATATATAGGACTTGTAGGTTCACCAAGAACCCGACGAACCCGGAGCCAATAACTGAGCAGCGTCTTGCAATGCTTATTTATTGTGTATCGGGTATATAGCAATTCATTTGAGAAAATATAAACAGTGAAAAATCAGTATGAAAGACACCTATGTATTTCTGAAATGGGAACAAAATATAGAGTTTAGAAACAGTAGCTATTTGCACATCTCCAAAATTGTGGGTACCCATACTAGCATGTGAATTATAGGACATTTTTCAAAGTGATTTCTTTTTTACACATTGTCTTACATTTGAAAGGCAGAAATGCATCGAAAGTCAATAGGTAAAACCAGTCGCTCTTCAATTCTGTGTCCCCTTAAGTCTCCCGAGAACAATGGTACCTCACTTGTGTGGGCAGGCCGAGTGCCCGCGATACGAAACGGCCCAAAACGCAACGTGGACACACCACATTTTTACAGTGAAAACTGATCCTTTTTTTGCAAACTGCCTAGCTGTACATTTTGAACCCTAGCTCTGCCGGCACCTATGGAAACCTACCAAACCTATACATTTTTGAAAACTAGACACCCAGGGGAATCCAGGATGGGGTGACTTGTGTGGCTCTCACCAGGTTCTCTTACCCAGAATCCCTTGCAAACCTCAAACTTAGTAGAAAAACAAACACATTTTCCTCATATTTCTCTGATGGAAAGTTCTTGAATCTGTGTGGATTCACAAAAGTTCACCCACCCTGCATTCCCCAAAGTCTTCCGATAAAAATGATACCTCACTTGTGTGGGTAGGCCTAGTGCCCGCGACAGGAAACGGCGCAAAACGCAACATGGACACACCATATTTTTACAGTGAAAACTGACCCTTTTTTTGCAAAGTGCCTAGCTGTAGATTTTGAACCCTAGCTCTGCTGGCACCTAGGGAAACCTAGCAAACCTTTACATTTGTGAAAACTAGACACCAAGGGGAATCCAGGATGGGGTGACTTGTGTGGCTCTCACTAGGTTCTGTTACCCAGAATCCCTTCCAAACCTCAAACGTTGTCAAACAAAACATATTTTCCTCACATTTCTGTGATGGAAAGTTCTGGAATCTGCGTGGATCCACAAAAATCCACCCTCCCTGCATTCCCCAAAGTCGTCCGATAAAAATGATAACTCACTTGTGTGGGTAAGCCTAGTGCCCGCGACAGGAAACAACCCAAAACGCAACGTGGACACACCACATTTGTACAGTGAAAACTGACACATTCCTGGTTCTTGGCAAAGTGCCTAGCTGTAGATTTTGAACCCTAGCCCTGCCGGCACCTAGGAAAACCTAGCAAACCTATACATGTTTGAAAACTAGACAACCAGGGGAATCCAGGATGAGGTGATTTGTCTGGCTCTCACCAGGATCTGTTACCCAGAATCCCTTGCAAACCTCAAACTTTGAAGGGAAAAAAAACACATTTTCCTCACATTTCTGTGATGGAAAGTTCTGGAATCTGCATGGATCCACAGATTTCCACCCAAACCGCATTCCCCAAAGTCTTCCGAGAATAATGGTACCGCACTTGTGTGGGCAGGCCTAGTGCCCGCGACAGGAAACGGCCCAAAACGCAACGTGGACACACCACATTTTTACAGTGAAAACTGATCCTTTTTTTTTCAAAGTGCCTAGCTGTACATTTTGAACCCTAGCTCTGCCGGCACCTAGGGAAACCTAGCAAACCTATACATTTTTTAAAACTAGACACCCAGGGGAATCCAGGATGGGGTGACTTGTGTGGCTCTCACCAGGTTATCTTACCCAGAATCCCTTGCAAACGTCAAACTTTGTAAAAAAACAAAAAACACATTTTCCTCACATTTCTGTGATGGAAAGTTCTGGAATCTGCGTGGATTCACAAAATTCCACCCACCCTGCATTCCCCAAAGTCTTCCGAGAAAAATGGTACCTCACTTGTGTGGGCAGGCCTAGTGCCCGCGGCAGGAAACAGCCCAAAACGCAACGTGGACACATAACATTTTTACAGTAAAAACTGACCCTTTTTTTGCAAAGTGCCTAGCTGTAGATTTTGAACCCTAGCCCTGCCGGCACCTAGGAAAACCTAGCAAACCTATACATGTTTGAAAACTAGACACCGAGAGGAATCCAGGATGGGGTGACTTGTGTGTCTCTCACCAGGTTCTCTTACCCAGAATCCCTTGCAAACCTCAAACTATGTAAAAAAAAAAAAATACATTTTCCTCACATTTCTGTGATGGAAAGTTCTGCAATGTGCATGGATCCACAAAATTCCACCCACCCCACATTCCCCATAGTCTTCCGATAAAAATGATACCTCACTCGTGTGGGTGGGTCAAGTACCCGCGACAGGCAAGGGCCCAAAACGTATTGTGAAGACATCAAAATCACCTATCACAAAACAACCTGGTTTTGCAAGGGGGGGCACCTGGGTTTTTGGCCCCAGGCTCAGCGGCCATCTAGGGAAACCTACCAAACCCACACATTTCTGAAAAGTATACTCCCTGGGGAGTCCAGGGAGGTATGGCTTGCGTGGATCCCCCAACGTTTCCCTACCCAAAATCCCCTGCAAACCTCAAATTTAGCTGAAAGAAATCACATTTTCGTCACTTTCTGTGTGGAAATGTTGTGGGATCACTGGGCCGACACAAATTTCCCACCACCTAGTGTTCCCCCAGGTCTCCCGATAAAAATGGTACCTTACTTGTGTGGGTAGGCATAGTGGCTGCAACAGGAAATGGCCCAAATCGTACCGTGGAGACTTCAAAATTCCTATCACGAAACTGCCAGGTTTTGCGGGGGGGCACCTGGTTTTTTGGCCCCGGGCTCGGGGCCATCTAGGAAAACCTACCAAACCCTCACATTTCTGAAAACTAGACACCCGGGGGTCTCCAGTGAGGTATGGCTTGCGTGGTTCCCCCAACGTTTCCCTACCCAGAATCCTCTGCAAACCTCAAATTTAGCTGAAAAAATCACATTTTCCTCACTTTTCCCACGCAGATTCCACAACTTTCCATCACAGAAATGTGGGGAAAATGTGTTTTGTTTTACAAAGTTTGAGGTTTGCAAGGGATTCTGGGTAACAGAACCTGGTGAGAGCCACACAAGTCACCCCATCCTGGATTCCCCTGAGTGTCTAGTTTTCAAAAATGTACCAGAGGGATTCCCTGTGCCATGTGCGAGGATGGCCAGGGGCCGTCCGACGCACATGAGCACTGGTGCGTCGGATGGGCCCTGGCCGTCCGATGCACCGAAGGGGTTAAGCAGCAGCAGTCCTACTACCTCGTGTGGTTTTCATTTATAGTGAGCAAGCAAAATGAAAGTGCCACAATGCAAAGTAAAACCCATGATTGAATAAGGTACTCCTGCCTGACACACAGCAGGTCGAAGTGTGTTAAAAAACAGTATGGGAACTGTGAAGCTGCATGCAGTGGGGGCGGGGTCAGTGAGTGTGGGGTCAAAGGTGGGGCTAAAAAAAAAAAAAAATATTCAGTGTTTTTTGGCTTTTCACCATCAGGTAGCTACATATAAAATAAAGCTCTGCTTAAATAAAAAAAATAATTAAAAAAAGATGTTACTCAGTGGGAAATGGACTATAGTACATTATGAAACCTCTATTGGAGCACTGTAGAGGTCTCTGTGTAACCAGAGGGCCATAGAATTAAATCTTGGTCAGTGGAGGATTGTGACTTGTGTATTTGTAGTGCTGTGAGGTCACAGCCTATGACAGAAAGCACTGCAAATATGTAAGTCATTATTTTGAACTTGTATTATACACTGTATAAGAGAGACTGCTACAAAATGCACAAAAAGGTTTAAGATAAAATAGTGCTTCCAAAATATAGATTTTAGTCATACCCAGACTGTATGCAATGCAAATTGTTTACATAACTGTCCCTTCAACACCTCGCATGGGGTAGTAAGCGCTATATAAATACAATTAAAAGCACGCAATTCACAGCTCAGTTGTTAACTCTTTGCACTACCACTGAAAAAGAATACATCTTTGTCATCACAAAGCTTTGAGTGATTTGATCAATTAAAGCCAGTAGCGCCACCCAAGCATCCTTTACATTTGCATGTTACCCTTTACATTTGCAGAATTAACTCGTTGCGCACATTGGCATTTCTTTCAGGAAAGCAGGCACCCTGGCAGGAAGGCTTATTTAGCTGTCTGCCCGACTTCGGTTTCACAGCACATGAGACTCACTGAATGTCACTTCAGATGAAGCATTTAAACTATCAGAATTCACCGTCCTGGGACGGTTGTCTTTATACAAAATGTAAGGGAACGTTTTTCCATAAATCAAAAAAGTATGGTCACGTTGTGCCCCTCCGATCCCGCCCACTTTGACCGACCTCTGCTGACACATGATAACTTGAAAGCTTTGGGTCTGAAGCAGGGACATACAAAAAACAGCCTCTGAACCATGGTCTGTTCTCCTTAAGACACATACTGTCGGCGTTTTAATTAATCAACACTTGCACTACATGAGGTGGGCTGCTACTAGCTGATGTCTTGTGGTGAATAGACTGCTTTAGGTAAAATGGAAAGCAGTGTACTTCTGAATTTAGAACCTTTTGTGGCGGCACTCCATATTTTTACACTCTGTAAAATCATTCAGACTTTCCATGGTCTGATATTATTTTACTCCGTTTTTGGCATGCACACAAGAATGAGTCCCTCTGGTCCCCGAAACTGTTTCACACTCGTAGAAGCGCTAAAAGCATCTGGGTTTGGGTCCACCCTGTGTTGCACAGCGCTGTTTGTACATGTCAGTAAACTATTTAACTTCTCTTGAAATCATAAACTCTTATTACATGTATTTCTTCTAATTTAATATTCAAAAAGTTTTCTTTATTTTGCAATATATTTTTAAGTTAATTCCATTGGCAAGGAAGGGGATCAGGCAGGAGACCAAGAGGAATACCAGGAGCAGCGAGTCCTCATCTGCAGCCCAAAACCCCACAAACAACCATCACCTCTCTTTCTGCTGTTTACCATACACATGTGAGTCAGGATATTAGCATGAAGGATGTTAGGGGAGTTTAACATTGGGGAATAAGCAGGAGCCTCTTAGAATTGAAGGTTAGAAAAAGTCTCTGGCAACTAAAATTGAGACTGGAGCCTCGGAGACCTGAGTGTAAGTTGGAGCCTCTACGACCTAAATTGAGAAGGCCTTTTGCATGGAACCTTAGTGTGAGAAGGAGCCTGTGGGGCTTAGGGGTAAGCAGGAGCTTCGGAGATCTAGTAGTGATTAGGAACCTCGGGGCCATAGTATGTGCAGAGCACCAAGAGAGCTGACAGTAAACAGGAGCCTCAGTGAATCTCATGGGGAACATGGCTTCAACTGACTTTAGGGTGAACAGGAGATTCTGGGTAAACGTGAACAAGAGATACAAGCCTTAAGGGTGAAGAGAGATCTAAGCGTAACTGTGTGTGAGCAGGATTCCAAGGCACCTAGGAGTGAGCATAATTGCAAGGACACCTGAAAGTGAAGAGAAGCCTCTTGGGTTCTCAATGTGAGTAGGAGCCTCAAGGATGTGGGTTTGAGCAGGGGCCTTGGAGGACCAGAGAGTAGAAATTAGGTTAAGGGCCCTGTGGAGAGTGGGTAGTTTTAGGACCTACTGATGAGGAAAAACCTAAGTGTCTTGGGCTGTGTAGGGCATCCAGGTCTCTGAGACTGAACAGAAGTCAGACCGAAGGGTAAACATTACTCTTCAGGGACCTGGAAGTTAGTAGACAATAATGATCCCCATGAATGAGCACAAGCTCTAGGGCCTAAGAGCAGGGAGGTGACTCAGTGATCTGAGGGTGAGCACAGGCAAAGGGAGATTCATGGACCTAAAGATGAATATGAGATGCGTTAAATAATGGGGTTTTCATTCCCATCCACGTTACTGTCCCTACAGGCTAAAAATACTTTATGTACCACACAGTTCTCCTAAAATTAGCCCCTGATACTAACCAAGCAATGCTTCGCGAAAGGTTACAAACTACAAATGTGAGTCACTTTTTTGGGGGGGAGGGGGGAGTGTCCAGGCCTATTTGTGTTCCCAGTACGACACTGTTTTTGGAAACAAGGAAGAGGGACATTTAGAAAAAAAACAGGGGAGTGTTGTAGGAAACTGTTTTTTTGTGCAGTACCCCTGCACTTTCTGCCCCCTTTTTATTAGGTCTCGGCCTGCACCAGCGCTTGCGCTGGTCTGGCCGAGAGTTTTAGTAAGCGGGTTTTGGAAGTGCAAACACACTGGCTTTCGGCTGGCGACCAGCTTGCGCACGCGCACAGCTGCCATCCATTCCGCGCATCGCTGGCGAGGCGCCATCTGCCTTTCCTCCCCCTCCCTCACCCCTCCTCCCCCTCCCTCACCAGAGAGCGCGTTTCCATTCCTCGCATCGCTGGCGAGGCGCCATCTGCCTTTCCTCCCCCTCCCTCACCCCTCCTCCCCCTCCCTCACCAGAAAGCGCGTTTCTTGGCCGCGCGTCTTGTTATGTTAATGTTCCGATGTTGCTTGTTCTTTTGCACTTAGTGCTGACTAATCCCTTTAAAGAATTAAATCCCTTGACTGCTGTCACATTATTATTATTTTTATGTGTGTTGCGACCCTCGCTCGGTGTCATGAGAGGATTTTTTATGTAATGTCCTAGTGTTGCTTGTTCTTTGTGCACTTACTGCTGGTCAATCCCTTTGAAAAATAAAATTCTTTGACGGCGGTCACGTTATTATTGTTTTTATTCGCTTTGTGTAGCTCGCTTGGTGTCTTGTGAAAACCATTGTTCTTGGAGATCCAGTCTAATAGTCACCGCATGATCTGCTATCCACGCAGGGGATTCGTATTTAGATTCCGCCATCCCACTTTGTGATATGTGAAGATCTGTTTACTACAGTGTGACACTTCAGAAACGGATGCTTTTGGATGCGATTCACTTGTTTGTGGAAACACATGCAGATTATTATATTATAGTGCCGCTTAATAAGAAGGGATTGGCTAATTCAAACTCAGTACGCACAAAGTGAATTTTCTTCTCTTATTGAGCCTACCTGCATGCACTTTTTATGTTAATGTACTGGTGTTGCTTTTTCTTTGTGCGCTTACTGCAGGCTAATCCCTTTAAAGAATTAAATTCCTTCATGGTTGCTATATTATTATTGTTTTTATTCGCATTGCATACTACGCTCAGTGTCTCTGACACTTTGGAGCGACTGTGAAAACATACTGAAAAGAGAATACTTAGCACATCTGCTCTGTGGGGAACTATAGATCTATCTATAAGGCGTGCTGCGAGTAGAAAATCGGAGGTTTACAACATGCGCAGTGAGACTGTAATATAAACGTAACCCTGTGGTGCTGACTCCGAAACCATTTAGTGTTGTATCTTGTATTGTGAGCATGCGCAGTAGAACGGGTTGTATTGTTTTTCTCTATCGTTTACCTGGAATAAGGTAACAGACATATTCTAAGTGTGGGGTCCTCTCTGTGATATTCACATTTCTATTTGCTCAGCACGGTACCTGGGACAAGTCTCTGAAGAAGTCATTTAAGTTATTGGACAGAGATGTCCAGGCAGGAAATAAAATAAGTGAGTTGTATTCTATATTTGGGCTTAATAATGACCGCTATATTCTGTAATAGATGTGCACACTTTTGTCAGCTGCCTGCCACATCGAAGCATGCCTCACAAATGCTATAGACTACTATGGGAAATGATCTAAAAGACATTCACATTGACATTTCTGTTAGCTCGGGCATTGCCGAGACCTATTGGCTTTGCCAATGCTTGTTATTTACTGGATACTGGTTTTCAATTCTGACAGTGCACTGAGGCCCTTTAACCAGACCTCAGTGCCAGTGCTCGTTCCTTAAAACAAGGTGATATCTGATTGTTTTACAATTGGCACAGGACTTTAGCACTCCTGTAAGTCCCTAGTAAATGGTACCCCTGGTACCTAGGGCATGGGTACTAAAGAGGGTCCCCAAGGGATGCAGCATAAGGGAACCACACACAAATACCACACAGACTGCGTGACATGGTGCAAACCATGAGTGAAAACATGACATGGCACACTCCTGTGTACCATGCCAAAGTCACTACATTCAATATATGTAAGTCTCCCCTACAGCAGGCCTTTGAGCCCTAAGACAGGGTGCATTATATTTTATGTGAGGACATATCTGCATGAGCAGGTATGCCCCTGTGATGTCTGGTTCTATTATCACATATCAGATATTGCAAGTGAACAGGAAAGACCTCTTAAGGTATGTACTGAGCACTGATAAAAACCAGTTACCCAGCTACACAATGGCTTCACTGAAACCTATGGTGTTTGGTATCAAACACCTTGTCTTAATAAATATTTACTGAAGTCAGTACCAGATTTATTATGACATGTACAACTTAGAGGTGCCCCCTGTAACTTTACTAGTCTAATAGTGTGCTGGCTGAACAGACTCTTTAAGTCTGCCACCACAGACAGGTTTCTGACCCCCTGCAGGTGAGAGCCCACCCTCCCAGGATGTCAGGAACAATGCCTTCTCTGACAGGAGGGGTTATCACTTCATCCAGCAGGAAGGCTAGTGAATTAGCATGTCAAGGCCAGAGGCTTCAAAGCCTTTGCCGCCTTTGATATGCAACCCCGGCGTCCTCCAGACCTAGGAGATGCCATCCCCTGCCCTGAGGCCCATTTGGAACCAGGACAGGCGGGAAATTAGATAGGAGGCGCGTTGCACTGCCAGGCTGGACACACCTCTAGGGTGGGCAGCCTGAAGTGAACACAAAGGATTCCACCATCTTGTGTGTGGTGGAATTAGAAACTCCGGGACAGGGTGATACCCACAGGAAGTGGTCATCTAGGGGGTGTAGTGACACCAGGGTTAAGTAGCCCATTACTACCCTTCACTCCCCTTAACACCCCTAAATTGAGTATTTAGGTGGTCCCCTGACACCAGGAAATCAGATTCGACTACTGGAGACCGAGGAAGAAAGAAGAACAATCGAAGAGAGCGAGAACTGAAGACCTGCACCAAAGATTGGTGCATAATCCTGCCAGGCTGCTTGCACTTTGGCCATCACTGGGACCAACTATGCAAAGAGCTGGACATCCTCCCCAAAAGCCTTGGAGGACTGCCCAGCACCTCAACAACTGGAAACGATCTCCCTTGGAGCAAAATCCGGTAATCAGACCTATTGGCCATAGGGTCCACCGAGGGAGCAACGAGCCAGGAGAAGACCGTTTGGAGGTCAGCCCTGCCACTTCACCAAAGTCACGAGTCGCTGACCCCTCTCGGAGTCTCCCTGCACCTATACCGGAGTACTGGACCCCTTGCAGGAACCAAGGCTTGCTGGTGGTCCAATCTGGACTCCAGCAACACAAAGGCAGATCTACTGTTGAGGGTCGTCAGGATCCACAAGGCCAGCACCAAGGGTGACCCTGCACCAGTGTACCCCTAAAGGTACATTTCCACAAGGGCAGCGGGGCCACTCTTGGTGCTGGCCTTGTGGATCCTGGCGACCCTCAACGGTAGATCTGCCTTTGCCCTTGTGGAAATGTACCTTTTAGGGGTACACTGGTGCAGGGTCACCCTCTTGTCCACGGGTTCAAAGACCAACAAAATAGAGATCAGCACTGGAGTTGGAATAAATAACAAGTTTATTAATCACTCATGAGCGGGACCACGTCCATACAACACTCTCAAGTGTTGCAGGAGGTAGTACACTGAAGTCACAGAACACAGGTCTTTTATACAGGTTTTCTGCAATGCAAGCATGTGAACAGAAATAGGAAGAACAAGTTTTAGGAATAGCTATCAGCAAAATCAGCAAACAAGGGCAGATGAATAACCATGTGGTCAGCAAAGTGGGAGGGGGAGCAGGAATGCTTATGGCAGCAGTAAATGGTCGACAGTTAACATCTGAGACCAGGTGCACTGACAACTATAAACCCTCAGCACGTACATTGCTTTAGCTGAGTCAGGAAGTCAACAAAAATAGATAACACAAGCAGAGTGAAAAGACGAAAGAATTACGAAGGAAACTTAAATGGACACCATAGCCAAAATGGCTGTTGCTTATGCTAAGTAAAATATTACACGTTTTCCACAGATGGCCCTTTTAGCATAAGCTAAGACATTTTTCTTATGCTTTAAAAGGGGTACGATAAATATCATGTATATCAATTAGCATCATGTCGCTAACTTCTCGATCTATTGCTAAACGGGCATTTACATTTTGGACATTCGTTTTTGATGGTAGACAAGTAGTACAAGTAGAAATACAGAGGGAACAAAGCATCGGTCCGCATTGGATACATAAACAACAGGAGAAGAGAATTGCAATAATTATGAACAAGGCCGATAATATTTTTAAACCCCATACAGAAAATACGTTCCAGAACCATCCAGCCCAAGTCCATGTTCCTGAATCTTGATGTATCTCAGTAGCTATTTTATGCATTTTGGAAATGGCATCATAAACAGAAGGGGCATGGTCAGGGATAAATACACAACAACTACTACCGATAATGTGACATGCTCCACCACGATCAGCTAGAACCACGTCTAGCACCATTCGGTTTTGCAAAGTCACAATTCTCGTAATTTGGAGTTCTTCTGTAATATTCCCAAGCGCCATTGCTGTCTGATTAGTCACAGCCTCTACTACATGGGTTAAGCGTCTAATCTTCCTACTATTTAAAGCCGCACCAACAAAGAAAAAGAGTCCCAAATTAAAGTCAACATATTGCTGTAATGCAGTATCAGTTTGATCCACTTCATCATTATTTATAGTTCTTTTGAATCGGTTCAAGGAAATGTCATTAAACAGTTTTTGATCTTTATGATAAGATGCAGGTGCTAGGAACACAGGAGGAAGCAAAAAGGACACATAACAGGTTCCAGACCATCCAATTGGTAGATGATAGTAGCCTTTACTCCCACAAATGAAATAAGTGTTGTGTGAGGACAGGAAACTGCTATTGTTCGTTCCAGTAATGTTCAATACTGTGGTACAGTCACTTTTTCCCACTGGGACACTACCAAAACTGCTCACACAAAGATTTGCTCGGGCTCTAGTAACAGCGATAACAAAAGGCCCGTTACCCTTGGCCGTTCGAGTGTTGGGGAAAACATAACGTGTGGAGGAATTTCCTTTGCGATACACCTCCATTTCCCATACAGTTCCTTTGGCTTGTGGGTCCCCTTCCTCATTGGGGTAACAAACTTTATTAAGTTTTGCATTAAGTCCTCCTACATCAGCTAGAGTAATATTAGCAATTTCAGAGGCCCACAACAGTGCGAACCAGGCTCTACAGGAGCCATTATGCGAGAATGGCAAGGGAATGAAAGGCGTTCCTCCCTTCTTCTGATGAGCTGGCATCATTCCACATACCCAGCAGTTGGTAGTGTTCGTAGCATTATGAGTATGATGCAACATTTGTATGAAAGTGTTATTGAGATACGACATTCGGTGCTTCTTTTCATGATAGGGAAGAGTAAAATAATAATGTTCGGTGGGGACAGGAGTAGTAGCAGTCAATAAGTTTCGAGCCGGAGCTACTTCCTCTACAACCCACATTATAACAGCAATGATGACAACAGTCAAAGTTAGTCCAATAGCGAGCATCATATTTTTACTACAGACTTTTGCAGCATTCGATTTCTTCTCCTCCAGCATGTTCATTTCGTCGGTAAACAACAAAACAGATGGTGCCCTAAGGTCCTGGGCAGGTGTTGGTTTCTTCACTAACGTTGAGACGAGTAGTCACTAAAAGGCTACCCCCCTTTGTAGTCAGTCTTTAACCACTCAGGACAGTGGCTCAAACAGTCTCTTTCTGCGATGAAATGTCTTTCTTCCTGGATCGAAGCAGATATCTGGATGTACCAGGGATCGTGTGGTCCGGGAAGACTTCCTCAGGTCTTTCAGGTGACACGGCTCGTCCTTACTCGGTGACCAGGATGTCGCGGTGATCTGTCAACGCAGCTGGGCTCACGAGGGCATGCGGAACTTTACGACAGTGGGTGGCGTGCACCCAATTCTTCCGGTTGGTCACTCGTACCGCAGTTCTGGTAGCCAAGAGGACTTGCTCCGGTCCACGCCAACGGGGTGCCAAAGAATTGGTCCGCTGGAAGGACTTCGTTAAAACAAAGTCGCCAGGCCACAGATCATGGCCATCACCCTGCGACCTGTCTGGAAGGGCTTCCCGTACCTGCTGATAAATAGAAGACAAGCTGTCAGTTAACTGGGACAAATAGTCACTCATCAACACATAGGGTACATCATGTATAGGGCGAGGCTTAGGGATTCCCCAAATATTCATGGGCCTGCCAAACACAACCTCATATGGCGTAAGGCCAGATCGTGTATGTGGTATCGATCTGATAGAAAGCAGTGCTAGGGGCAGAGCATCAGGCCATTTCAAAGACGTGGAATCCTGTATTTGAGCCAATTTCAGTTTCAGAGTGGAATTGTAACGCTCCACCAAGCCTGCTGATTGTGGGTGAAAAGCGGCTTGAAATTTCTGCTTAATCCCTAACCCTTTCATGACATATTCGACAACTTGCCCAATGAAATGAGGTCCGTTGTCCCTCCATAAGACCCGACAAATGCCGAATCGAGGAAAGAACTCCTTTAGGAGAACTTTCGCTGTCGTGAGAGCTGTATTATCCTTTGTAGCATACGCCTCCACCCATTTACTGAAGGCACAAACCACCACCAGGACATATTTAAAGTTATTACAGCGCTCAAACTGAATGTAGTCCATTTGCAGGACCTCAAAAGGTGCAGTTGGTGTCGCAAACCCTCTGGAGTTCGCGTTCCCTTTCCGGGATTATACTGAAGACAGACCAAACAAGACTGGACCATCTTTTTAGCAGTGCCGGCAATATCAGGATGATCCCAAACTTGCATAAGTTGTTTTGCCATTGAGGATGCTCCAA
Organism: Calotriton arnoldi; assembly: GCA_963921515.1. NCBI lineage: Eukaryota > Metazoa > Chordata > Amphibia > Caudata > Salamandridae > Calotriton > Calotriton arnoldi. The sequence continues at coordinate 2,211,597 of CAWUFW010000555.1, read as the reverse complement.
CATGTGCCGGCCCATGTACCATGTGAATCATGGGGTATAAGTAGGCTGTGGGTAACTTCCATTTGGTCATATCTTTATTCCTCCAACAGCCCTCATCATCCAGTGCTCCCTCCTTAGACCATTGGTCTAGTTCATCAGTGGAGGCAGATTGTTGCATGTCCAGTACCTCTTGCCTGGCATCATGCCAACGTTCAGCTTGTGACTTCACTACATACATAGATATGGTACTTCGCTGCATTGCGGTTTCACGGGCTGTGTAATCTGCGAAGGCATTACCTGCTCCTATTTTATCAATTACTTTCTTGTGTGTACTACACTTAACAATTGCCACTTTCTTAGGATAGGTTAGAGCAGTAAGATGATTATGTACTAATTGTCCATGCACTATCTGTGTCCCATGTGAGGTGAGGAAACCCCTTTCTTTCCATAAGCGGCCAAAATTGTGTGCCACCCCGAAAGCGTACTGGCTGCCAGTAAAAATATTAACAAGCAAATCTGTACTAGGCTCACATGCTCTCATTAGTGCAATCAATTCGGCCGCTTGGGCTGACTTCTGTGGGATGCGAGCTGTTTCTACTACTGTCTGAAGTGTTGTAATCGCATAGACAGCAGATGTAGTGCCATCAGGCAATTTGAGACACGAGCCATCAACCCATAATTCCCCATCAACACTAGAGAGAGGTGTATCTTGCAAGTCAACGCGGCCCTTTGTTTGCTCTTCAGTAAGGAATATACAATCATGTAACTCTTGAGACTGAGTAGCTGGAAATGGCAATAGTGTAGCAGGGTTTAGGGTCAGACATCTTTTCAGTGTAATATGAGGGGCCAAAAGTGTCAATTCATATCCTGTCAGGCGGGCACTAGTCAAATGCTGTGTTTTTGTTTGATTTAGCAAAGCATCAACAGAATGGGGTACTAACACATGCAGCTTATATGACAAAACTATTCCTTCACTCTGACGTATTGATACAGCCGTTGCTGCCACTGCTCGGAAACATCCAGGCAGCACTCGAGCGACTGGGTCAAGAACAGCTGAGAAATAGGCACAAGGACGTTGCTTATCACCGTATGTTTGTGTTAAGACTGAGAGGGCACAACCTTCCCTCTCGTGTACATAGAGTGTGAAGGTCTTAGTGTAGTCTGTAGTTCCTAATACTGGTGCAGAGCAAAGAGCTTGGCGTAACTGTTGGAAGGCATTCTGACATTCAGTAGTCCATGGGAGGGGCATTGGAGTGTCTTTAGTCAAAAGGGCCAATAAAGGTTTAATAATGTGCGAGAAACTGGGGATCCACTGCCTACAGAAAGAAGTGAGGCCAATCAGTGCACGAACATCCTTCTGAGTACGGGGCACAGGAGTATCTAAAATGGTCTGAATGCGATCTGGTGTAAGTGCACGTCCCTCCTTAGACAGGAGGTGACCTAAATAGATAACCTGCTGTCTACAAAATTGCAATTTCTTTCGCGAGACTTTGTGATTGTGAGATGCAAGAAATGATAACAATAACAGTGTTCCTTCTTCACACTGCTCGGGGGTATCTGCAGCCAACAAGATGTCATCGACGTATTGGATAAGGGCCACCCCTTTGGGTACAGAAAAGGAATCAAGCTGCCTTTTTAATGCCTGACTGTAAATACATGGGACTCTCTGTATAGCCCTGTGGAGCTCTACAGAACCGATATGATCTATTTTTCAGGGTGAACCCGAACAAATAATGGCTGTCATGATGGATGGGTATCGAGAAGAAAGCATTCTTCAAATCGATCACCGAAAATGTAGTGGCAGTAGGAGGGACCATAGTGAGAAGTGTAGTGATGTCAGAAACCACCGGATATTGGGGCACTACAATTCTATTAACCTCTCACAAATCAATAATGAATCTGTAGATTTTAGTGTCAGTGTCTTTTTTCAAAATAGGAAGGATAGGGCTATTGCAAGTGTTATAGGGGACCTCTTCCACTACCCCCACTTTAATCAAATCATGAACAATGTGTGCCAATGCTTCTTCACCTTCTCGAGATATTTTGTATTGAGGCAGTCGAGGCAATGAAACGCCCTCCTTTACTTGAATATGTATAGGTGGAATAACCATTTGACCCACATCAGTATCTGATTTAGCCCACAAAGTACTAGGTAAGGATGCCAGAGCGACGTCCTCATTGATAAGACAAGATCTCTCTACCATTGGGTAATTATCATTCAAAATAACACGCACACCTTCCGGAGAACAACGTATTGTGGCACGAAAATATTTAAGCATATCGATACCCACAATGTTGTCCGGTGTGGTAGGGGAAAGCAAAAATGGACATGCTGCCGTGAATTTATCAAGTCTGGATTCAAGTGGCTGTGAAAGTGGGCTAGGTGTAGGTGTCCCATCGAATCCTATCGATGTTATCATTGTGCCGGACAGGGGAGCCCTAGGAACCAGTTTTTTAGACAGGTCACTACGAGTAGCCCCTGTATCAACCAGAAACCGATCAGTAGATCCCAAGACGTTTGCGTCAACATAAGGACCCATTTGATCTACTGGTACCTCAACCGGTTCCTTACCCCGTCCTAGGCATCCCTATGCGTAAACAGAATCTGCAAGGACCTCATCAGAATAATCAGGCATTTGATATTGATTTCGTCTATCAAAAGTATTAGAGTAATTTGGTCCTTGTTCAACTGCCTCAAATCTGGGACGAGCTCCTGTACCTCCCCGGTTTCCTGAATTCCCTGGGCGTCCTCTTATACTGCCCCTTCCCCGCTGATACTGCTGACCTCGCAAAAGAGGGCACTCAGAACGCCAATGCCCAGTCTCTTTACAATAAGCACACTGATCAGGGGACAAATTTGCTCGAGGGAGAGGGGGTGCTCCAGGTGTATACATTGCACGTCCGCCTCTTCCACCTCCCCTAAATGGTGGACCATATATTTGAGCCAACATAACTTTCGTCTTTAAAGTTTTATCCTTCTTATCCTCCCTGCCTTTCGCTTCCTGTTCCTGTCGCTCATAATATTGGGCCATAGTCAAAAGGGAAACTGGGGAAGACGTAGTCCAAGAACTCTCCCTGGCCTTTAAGCGACTAGCTATTTCCGGTAACATATTGGCGACAAATTTATCGACAAACAAATGCTTACCCGTATCATCGGCCAATGACTGACCACTAAAATCATGGAATGTTTCCTCAAACCTTGAAAAGAAATCAGAGACTGACTCATCCGTTTTCTGTTTACAGGACGCTAACGTAGTTCAATCTATTTTCTTAGGAGGTATGAGAGTCTTTAACTTAGTCACAATAGCTTTAGGAAGATCTAATATCTCCTTCTGAGGTTTCTGCACAGGCTCCCTTTCCGCATCTATTTGTTCTAAATGTTCCCAAGTATCACCATATGCTACATTGTCATCTATTTTACGTATCGTTCTCCACATATCAGGGGGCAAAATAAGCCCAAAGAACATATCAATATCTGGCAAAGTCATGGTGCAGGAGCTAATGGCTCCTTCCACCTCCTCATAGAAAGCGGCAGGATTTTTCCAGGGGTCGGGCAAAGCAGCTTTAAGAGCCATCACATCAGCTCTACTCCAAGGAGTGTAAACCCAATTATATATAAAATATCCCTTTGCATCATCCGAAGTTTTGTCATCATTTGTTCCCGCACCCTTCGGAGGAACATACAGGGGTGCAGCTTCACGCATAGGTTTTACAGTAACTGTAGTACTACTGGGGCAGCCTCTTCCACCGGAGCATCTACATTCTGTGCTTGAGATTGAACCACTTCTATACCTCTCTGTTTTCTAGCTAATTCTTGCTCCTTTCGTAAACGCAATGTTGCGTCTCGTATTTTAATCACTCGTCTAATCATATCAGATAGGTTTGAAAAAGGAAAAGTCCCCTCTGTTAATCGTTTGTAATCAGTATTTATATTAGCTGGCTCTAGTTCCTGAGAAATTTGTCTATAATCAAATATTACCTCACAAACGAATTTTTCTACAAAATAAAATTGCTCTGCACTGTTCCACTGTTGAACCATAGTTACAATGAGCGATGCCGCTTGAGACCGACGAGCCTCCTCCCTAGCAGCAGTTTTTAATTTATCTTTTTCTGCTTTAGTCAAAGTAGAGCGAGTCTGTCGCCCATCTTGTTTATCTTGTTCTTTGTCGTCTGAAGACAAATGCTCGTCATCACAAACCTCATCAGGGGCACTTGGAGTGTGAGGTTTATTCGGGGGGGGACGTTCTATTAGGATGCAATCATCCTTAGTTGTATCAAGTAGGGAATAGAGAGGGCGCCTAATAGGATACTGGCCATTTATCTCTAATCGACGTTCTCTATCTTCTTTTTCTGTTTTTTCCTTCTTTTATTTATTTTTTAATTCTAGCGCTTTTTGATATATCGTTTTACGTTGTACTTTTTCTGCTATAGCTTCCGCTCTCTTCGCTCTCTCTCGCACTTCTTTCTCCCACATACGCACACAATCAAACATATCCTGTCGACTTCTTCTTTGAAACAAACACTGCTCTACATATTGAACCTTTTTAAGATCAAATGACCCATTCACTGGCCATTGCAGATCAGAATCTTTCTTTGTGTATTTGTTCCACAGTGGACCCGACATTATGGAAGAAATACCATATTTGCCATACATATCTCTATTAGGCGTCCCTTCTGGGGGAGCCGGCTGACTTTTTTCTAAGCTTTCTTTGGTTACCACCAGAACAGCAACACCACCTACGGAGTGTGCTGAGAACAGGCATGTTTTACCAAAATATGTGTAAAATATTACTACTCCAAGCAAATATTCCAAAAGGAGAAAAATCTCCACATTACCTGCCTTCAAACTTTGCAAAGATTGAATAACAAATTTAAACAAAAAGCCCAGGCTTAACAAATCAAGAGTGCCGCTTTAGCGACCTTACCAAACAGGAGACTCCAACTCCCACCTGCCGATCTCCGGTTGACCTAATGGTCACTACAGATTTGCGCCAAAGAAAACCCCAGTCGAGACCAGCCACCACCTGGAGGGTCAAATCGGGAAAACCGGAAAAGTCACGTCGGCCTGCAAAGACAAAGGTCTCCTCGTGCAGTGCGCTTCCTCCGTAATATTTCCGTCCTCCGTCAAGACCACTCCTTCGGACGGCCGCGTGTCCGATGGGGCCCCACGTGTCGGGCGCCAACTATGGAAATGTACCTTTTAGGGGTACACTGGTGCAGGGTCACCCTCTTGTCCACGGGTTCAAAGACCAACAAAATAGAGATCAGCACTGGAGTTGGAATAAATAACAAGTTTATTAATCACTCATGAGCGGGACCACGTCCATACAACACTCTCAAGTGTTGCAGGAGGTAGTACACTGAAGTCACAGAACACAGGTCTTTTATACAGGTTTTCTGCAATGCAAGTATGTGAACAGAAATAGGAAGAACAAGTTTTAGAAATAGCTATCAGCAAACAAGGGCAGATGAATAACCATGTGGTCAGCAAAGTGGGAGGGGGAGCAGGAATGCTTATGGCAGCAGTAAATGGTCGACAGTTAACATCTGAGACCAGGTGCACTGACAACTATAAACCCTCAGCACGTACATTGCTTTAGCTGAGTCAGGAAGTCAACAAAAATAGATAACACAAGCAGAGTGAAAAGACGAAAGAATTACGAAGGAAACATAAATGGACACCATAGCCAAAATGGCTGTTGCTTATGCTAAGTAAAATATTCCACGTTTTCCACACCCTGTTTCCCCTCTTCACGAGCTCACCAAGATACAGAGTGAGTCTCTGACCGCCGTAACCCAACGCCTCAAAGCACCCTTGCACCCGAGCCCCACAGCCCGAGTCCGAGGGAGGCGATGGTGCCAACGGGGTCCTGCAACCCTCAAAAGCTGAGCCCACCCTTGGGTTTGGCCGGACTGGTCGCCCAGTTGCCGCCTGCAGCCACTTTCTGCAGGGTCTGAAAACCGCAAGAGTCGTCAGTAGCGCCGGACAGAACTCCACTGCACACGAGCCCCCCCAGCCCGAGTTCAAGGGGACCAGTGGTGTCCCTGTGTGCCCAAGACCTGAGCCCCCCCTTTTGGTTCAGCCGAAATCACTCCCCAGTCCCTGCTTGCAGCCTCTTTTTCACAGGACAATTTCCCATTGAAATGAAAGGGGGTGTCCAACGCCGAAACACACCTCTGCACCCGGACGCCCCAGTGCCACCAAGGTGACCTGTTGGTGCTGCCTTGGACCTTGCCCCGTACTCACATTAAGTCCAGGAGAATATTCCTGTAAGTCGTTGCTAAGTGACCCTATGCAGTATATGTTTATTCCCCATAGGATAACATTACCGCTTGAAGTCCGCAGTACAAGTGTATTTTATTGTGACTTAAAAAACGATAACTCGAAAATTACGTACCTGATTACGATGATCTTGGTGTCTAAATACATATAAAAATCTGTGTTATTTTTATAAATTGGTGTCGGATTTCTTTATCGAGTATGTGTGTCTCTTACTGGCTCTGTGTGTGCAATAAATACTTAACACTATCCTCTGATAAGCCTAAACTGCTCTCCCACACTACCACAAAAGAGAGCATTTGAGATTATTATTATATCCCCTGTAAACCAGTAAGGGTCGCCTGGACTCTCTGCCCAGTGAACCTCATTTTGGTACACTATATTGAGAGCCAGCTTCCTACAAATGTACTTTTCCCATTGATTTACACTGAAGTGCAGATCATTTTAGGCTGGACACAGCTAAAATAATGTAGTTTTTGACTTAAAAAATTGGAAGCTCCTCCGACTGAATCGGGTACGTTGGCACATATGTTATCTACAAACATTGGGAGCATTTATATAAAGACTCAATGAAGGCAGTGAAGGCTATAATAAAAACTTGACAGGACCAATGGTTAGCAATTCAATGGGGTGGGTAGACAGCACCACCCCCACAAAATGCAGTGCAGTGAGTATGTTGTTGCCATGGAACTAGAAGACTTGCCATCTAATCACGGAGTTACCACTTTACCAAAATATGTTATTCATTTATAAATCTGAGTAGGGTCACCAAAACAGTACAGTTTCCCAGGTAGGGCAGCCCCTGTGCTTTCCTTCTGAGAACCTGCTTCTCTCCAGAAATGGTCCAGAATCAAGAGAATTGATATTTCATCACAGCCTCCGCATGTGACCAAATTGTGTGCACTTAGACAATCACTTTTTTAACTTATGCCTCTTCTCCCTTTTTTTATCACGATTGGTTGTACTTCGAATCAGGCTAAGAAGCTGCGAGTGAGTCTGATAAGAAAACTGGACTGGAACCCAACACACAGTTCATATTACCTTGGAGGAGACAGTGCCCAGCCTGACACATTGCCCACCAAAAAGGGTACAATGGAAAAAGCTATGTGTTTTGGTGTAAGTATAGGCTGCATAGCATCTCCTGCATTCCCAAGCTGTTTGATTTAGGGTAGCTAACCGTTGACCTGTCCCCAGGACAGGTCACCAGTGCAGGTTTTTTTCACACACAAGTATGATCTTATCCTATTTCTGCATCTAAATAGATTAACAGAGAAAGATCATTTGGGGGGCAGCTCTCTCTAATTGATGACGTTCCATAACACACTACTTCGTCTAACATTCAGTCTTTGCTCATAAATTATGGTTGTAATCAGAAGTATGCAAATATCAAACTTCCAACACGTCTCAAACGTGCTTGAAATTGATTCCAAAGCATTCTAAAGTCACAAAGTTGTATCTTCCTTTTTATCCTGACATTGAAATTAGTGAAACTAAGGATTCTGCTTTACAAAGGGTCTTATGCTATTGTCTCCAATAAGGCTAATAAACAACAATGGCTGCTTTCGAGATTTGAGGATTGTCCTCTCGTTCAGGGCAACTTCAATGCAGGTGTTTGCTTTCCTCATTAGCATTTCTTAAGGTGAACGTACTCCTAAAGCTGCCTTGAGCACAACACCTTTTATGCTGGAGCCCCTAACTTACAGTCATTTTGCAACAAAATGTGGCCATTTACAGACATTGCGCTGCTCTGGTTGACAGAGAGCAGGGACCGTGGGAGGGAAATGCCACTGAAGGCATCACACTCTGCCCTTGTTTGAAATGAAATGAAATGAAAGGTGGCATTTGTAAAGCGCTAACTGTCACTCCGAAAGGAGCATCCTGGCGCTGATACTGAGGTGAGAGGCAGCTCTGGGGATCTTAAATGAGAGAGAGACAGAGTTCATCTGTTGCTCTAAAGATCCAAGTTTTTAGAGCCTTTCTGTATTGAGTTTCAGTTTTTAGCATTCTCAGTTGCAAAGGCAGTAGGTTCCAAGCTCTGGAACCTAATACTGCTAATGTTTTACCTCCTTTTGTTTTGCATCTAAAATTGGGAGGTTTGAGCAGGTTGGCTGACGAGGACCTGAGAGTTCTGTTAGTCACGTAGGGGGTGAATCTAGATGAGAGGTATTTTGGTCCTATCTTGAGTGATGCTCTGAAGGTGATTAGAAGGATTTTAAACAGTATTCTCTTATGTAATGGGAGCCAGTGAAGAGTTTTGAGGGCTGCGGATGCGGAAGACCTTCGAGGAAGTTTTAGAACAAGCTGTGCTGCTGCACGTTGGACTACTTGGAGTCTTTTTAGTATTTTTTTGCTCGTTCCTGCCAGGAGGCTGTTGCAATAGTCAAGTCGCGAAAGAATTAAGGCGACTGCTACTGATTTCCTTGCTGCGAGTGGCAGTAGATCGAAACATTTTCTCAGGGATCTTATAAGGCTGAAACAGGTCCCTGCTACCTTCACTGCGTGTGGTTGGAAGGTGAGGGCGAATTTCTTGCTACCTTCACCGTCTCAGGCGGGGGTGATGTACCCTCTGGCCACCAATCCCTATAGGTAGGATCTCAGTCTTGTTGGTGTTGCACCTAAGGTGGTTGTCCTTCATCCACTGAAGGACCTTGGTCAAGCATCTTTTGAAGTTGAGTTCTGCGTCCTTGGAGTTTTGATCTAGCGATAATATCATTTGGGTATCGTCTGCGTAGGAAGTAACTTCGATCCCGTATGATGCGATCAGTGCAATCAGTGGGGCCATGTAAATGTTTTACAACAATGGGCTTAGCGTGGACCCTTGAGGCACCCCAGTTGTGATGGTGCGTTCAACAGACATAAAAATTCCCAGGGACACGACTTGTCTGCGTTTGGAAAGGAAGGATTTTATCCATTCCAAGACGGTATTCGAGATACCGCTGGATTTGAGTCTTAATAGGAGAATGCTGTGTGATATGGTATCAAACGCGGCCGATAGGTCGAGTAGGATCAGCACAGCCTTCCTGCCTTTGTATGCTATCATTTTTAAAATGTCGGTGATTTCCAGAAGTGCAGACTCCGTAGAGTGTTTGGGACGGAAGCCAGACTGTTGGGGGTGGAGGATGTTGGCTGTCTCTATAAAATTGGATAATTCTTTATTAACAAATGTTTCCGTTATTTTACCTAATGAAGGAAGTAATGATATAGGGCGAAGGTTAGAGAGTACGGCTGAATCTATATTTGGCTTCTTTTTCAAGGGTTTCACTATCGCTAGCTTCCAGTCATCAGGCACGGTCCCTGAGCTTAAGGATGAGTTGACAATCTGATTTATGACTGGGTTAATTATGTCTACGATTCGGTGGAGAATTACGGGGGGGCAGGCATCGAGGGGAGAACCTGATTTGCATGCTAAGATTGCTTCTCGAGTTTGGTCCAATAAAACGGGTTTAAATGAGCACATGGAATGTTTGGTGGCTTCAGGTTCACATTCAGGATGTTTCACATCCTTGTGATGGGTGTTTCTTATCATTATCCTTTTTAAGGTGCAGAAAGTGGGATATTTGATGCACAACACCAGCTGATTGTGGGACACATGAAGGCCATTCTAAGGACAATACCACAGAAAACGGGATTGGACAACCTAGTTTATCGTCATATTTGTTTTCAACAATATGTGTAGTCATTTCATCCCTCTACCTAGCAGGTACACATCTTTAGTGGCTATTGTGCATGGCTGTAAGTTGTGCCAGACCGCTACCAGGTGGCTCAATGTCATGTGTGGAACCTTTAGAGAAACCAGGGTTATTTTTGTGGAGTGCATTCTGGAACTTGTTGTTTTGCTTTTTGCATTGGAAGTGTAGCCCCTTTTTAGGTCTTGCCTGAGCCAGCGCATGCGCTGCTCTGGCGAGACATTTAGTGAGTGGGCTTCAAAAAGCTGACCACAGCTTTTTGTGAGGCCTAGAGCGTGCGGTTACGCGCACAGTTACGCGCAGAGGTGCCATCTGGCTTTCCTCTCGCGCTCGCCCCGCCTCTGTCTTGCTCGCGCTTTCATCTGGCTTTCCTCTCGGCCTTTAGCCGTCGCTCTCCCTCAGAGCCTTCTCTCCGCCCCCTCCCCTGCTGCTCTTTCACACCAGCCACCTCACGTGCTCTCCTCTCTGCCCTCCGTCGCAAGCTCACTCCTGTACCTTAATCTTCTTGCTGTCCCTCAGTGCCACCTCGTTTGCACCCTCCCACGTTGCTCTTCCACACCACCCACTCACGTGCCCTCCCTCGCCAGCCCCCTCTTGTGCGTTGATCTCCGTTCTCTCCCCAAAGCCTCCTTGTTTGCTGCCATCTGGCTTTCCTCTCGGCCTTTAGCCGTCGCTCTCCCTCAGAGCCTCCTCTCCACCCCCTCCCCTGCTGCTCTTTCACACCAGCCACCTCACGTGCTCTCCTCTCTGCCCTCCGTCGCAAGCTCACTCCTGTACCTTAATCTTCTTGCTGTCCCTCAGTGCCACCTCGTTTGCACCCTCCCATGTTGCTCTTCCACACCATCCACTCATGTGCCCTCCCTCGCCAGCCCCCTCTTGTGCGTTGATCTCCGTTCTCTCCCCAAAGCCTCCTTGTTTGCCCCTTTCTCTCACCAACCTCCGCGTGCGTCTTCCTCTGCCCTCATTAGCTCTCCCTCACCTGCCTCCTCCCGTGCCCTCTACCCCCGCCCTCTCGCTCGAGCTGCTTGAAATGCCTCCTCTCCTTCCCCATGCTCTGTCACAAGCCTTTGCCCCCCCGCAGTGTCCTCTCTACCAGCCTCCTCCTTTCCCCAGCGCTCACTCCCCCCCTGTGCCTCGCTAGCCTCCTCCTATGCAACCCCCCCACTCTCACCATCCTCTCCCATGTCGTACTCTTTCCTCCCATTGCTCTCCCTCACTAGCCGCTCCTTTTCCATTTACCTCGTCCACTGGTTTTCTTCAGTAGCCTTTTCCCGGATCCCTCCTTTTGCACCAACCCAGACCTCCCCGTATCTCCCCCTCCCCAGCCGTCTACTTTAACCTCCACCCTGCCTCTTGTGCACTCTCCCCTTTGTGGCTCCCCCTAGCAACCCTCCTGACCAGACCGTGTCAGTACCCATCTTTATCTCTCGCCTCAAACCGCTCTCCCTCACAAACTTCGTTAGGACCTCCTGCCCTCCACCTGCTCTCTCATGTGCCCCCTCCCCCTTGCCTCCGTCACGTTCCCCGTGGTAGAACCATCTATTCGCTAACTCCGCCCACCTCAACACGCCCTCACCTTCACGCCCCTTCACTCTATAAGCAGGTGTTCATTTTCATCGTTTTACCAGTAGTCTCTCCCCTGGTCTCCTCCACCAGACCCTTGTGGCCCTCTTTACCCCTAGCCTCTTTGACACCTGTCGTGCCCTCCTCCACTCCATTTCTTCAGCCCCCTCCTCTTTTGGACACTCGCATTCAGGGGTGGATTCCACCGAATATTTTCTGTCCCATTTTATTTTCATTCTTCCCCTTTTCTCTCCTTCCCATCTGTCCCCTTCACCAATTTAGCTCTCTCCTGATTTCTTTACATGCACCTGTCTTTTGTTATCTCTGTCTCTTGTTATCTCTGTCTCTTTGCTCCTCTCACTTTTCTTCTCTCCTCGATTTTTACCATTCCTCCCCTCTTTCAATAATGTCTCCATTGTCTCTTAACTCACTCCTCCCGACCCCTTACCGTCCCCACTTACTTCATCTTCCGTTGTACCTTCCCCTCTCACTCCTCCACATTTTGTACCATTCCCTCCTCAATCTTTGCCTTTATTTGCGTCTATCCTTGAGTCCCCCCACCCACACTCTTTTGCCTCCTCACTCAGCTTCTCAGCTCTTTTCTATATCTCTGTACCCTCCTCTATACCCCCCTCTCTTCTTTAGCTCTCTGTGGCTCTCCCTCCACCACCCATTCTGTTACCACCTCCTCTGTGTTTATCCCACTTTATTTCTTTCTCGCTCTCTAGCCTTCTCCGCCTGTGTGCCCTGCTCTTTACACCAACACCCTTTACGCCCCATCATGCTCCCCCTTTTACAGCCTACACCTGTCCGGTTTCCTCTTGTCGCACTCCCTCCTTTGCCTGCATTCTCTCTCCTCCTTTCTCGCAAACCTTCTCCAGCAGTTTCACATCCGTATTCTCTCACTTCCACCTCTTTTCTCGGTTTGATTTCCCTTTACATCTTCAATTAATGCCCCCATATGCCTTCCCCTCACCCTCACTCCTCCTGCCCACTCATGTTAACTCAGTCTTTACTTCCACCCACAAATTCCTACCTCGGCCCTGCCTTTCCTCTCTTGACCCATCTCGGCTTCCCTACAACCCCCTAAGGTCTCTCACCCCCACAGCCATAAATTCTTTCCTCGCCCACTTCACAACCTTTAACTTCCCCGAAACCGCTCCGCACTACCCGTTTATCCCTCACCCTGAAAATGTATTCTAACCCTCTTCCATATCTTCCCTCCGACACCCCCTTTCGCTGCCCTCCCGTACTCATTTGTCTCCGACACCAAAATTCTTTGAGTCCTATCTTGCCTCCACAGCCCTCAGTGGGTCCCCATCTCACTTCCACGCCCCTCATACGCTCCTTCCCTTGTGCATTCATGCCCTCCTTTTACTACCCGCCCCATCCTCACCGTGATACTTCGCCTCCCTCATTCCTCGTCTTCTCCTTTACCACCTCACCCCATCCTTCGTAGCCACGCCATTCCTTCCTTCACTCACCTTCACCCCCTTTACTCTTCATTCCTTGTTCCTTCCACTGCGTTTGCACAACGAGCATGAAAATGCTCATACAAACAAAAAACATAAGCGGACAAGGATGTATCAGTTTGCTAATGTCCACATTTATGGAATAAATGTATCCCACAATTTACAGCGTAAGCTACACTTTTTTTCTCACGACTATTGTCACACTTCGAGCGGTGTGAAGATAGTAAAATATTTAAATAGGATTTGCAGACAAAGGAGTGGAAAGTAGGTGGAAAATGAGCAAAACCTGTTTAAAAGATAACATTTTTAACAAGCATTGGCATAGCCAATAGGTCTCGCCTTTGGGACCTTATAATTGTTTAGCCATGCAACACTTGATGTTGTTGCACCAAGGATATTGTGCTGGATAACTTCAGCACAATATCCTTGGTGCAACAACATCAACTGTTGCATGGCTAAACACTTATAAGGTACAAGGTTTAGCCATGCAACAGCTGATGTTGTTGCACCAAGGATATTGTGCTGCAAAACGAAATACTTATTAGGTCCCAAAAGCGAGACCTATTGGCTATGCCAATGCTTGTTCTCTTCGGTATCATGTGAGGGTGGTCACTACATTGCTGCCACAGTGCCCTCATTTCAAATGCGACAATTTCAGGAAGCCCTGGATTAAGCAGCAGAGTGCTTTCTGGGACTAAACTTTTAAAATTGTGTATATGGAATCAAAACTGCCAGCATATAAATTATTGTTGGCTAACATACTGGCAGTGGCACACATGACGTGGGCCACTTTGCAGCTATGTCACTAAAGATTAGGAATTAGTGGCAATCTGTACTGTTCGAGGCCAAAGGCCACCTCAGTCCAAGTACTGCTGTAGAGTATAGGTAAAAATGAGTCAAGGTGATGCTCAGATTAATTACCAACCTGTAACACCATTGTTTGATGAAATATAACCAGGGCTATGGGTATCATGCAGGTACGCAATTTTCTTATTGTTATGGATTTAGCCCTCTTGCCACATATTCCACCAACCCCTGCATGCTTTGCAGATTTTAGCTAAATCGTTTTTTTTGCTTAAACGGATCAAAAATTACTAAAAGACACACAGCACTGGTGGAGCCACCAGAGCTGACCTTTACTTAGATAGCGACCTGGGCGAAACCAAATTTGGCTCCCACTCGCCTTTAATTGTCTGTGTGTTGAACACTTGGGAGTGGTAAGAAGTTGCAGGGGGCAAGACTAAGGAGCGCCACAAAAAGATACAGACCAAATGTGGACATGGGCTCCAGCATCCTTCATAAACAGTATTTATGCACACTTTATTTGGAGCTAGGTCGAAGGGAGATTGTGCCAGGCACCTCCTGCTCCCCTCTGAGGGTCCACATCCTGAGCTTGAGCCCAGCTCATCCATGCCAAAGGCCGGCCCTGGATGGAAAACCATGGCAGGCACTCTAGAGGTTAACTGATGAACTATCAGTTGGTGATTGCTGTATTGGTGTGTTAAACTGGTCATAATGAGGTGAAAATGTTGCCTGAATAGTATTCATGTCACAAGTTCATAGTATGGCTAATGGCTATTTTCCTGTGGCTTGAAGAAAAATCCTTACTTATTTTAATGACATTTAAACTGAGTGGAAATAATGGTTATTTCTTTTTCCTGAAAATATGTTACTTCATTATTCATGCACATTTTTGTTACACTGTTCCCAAAGCATCAGCTTTTTTCAAAAAAGCATTCAGAGCACAGAAAAATCCCACACATTTTACTTCTCTTTTTCAAGGTCTCATGTCTTGACTATTACAGTGCTCCCAGAGAGACGCTTACATTATGCATATGTAATGTACAATACCCTTTTGCACGGTTCTTCCTTAATGCAAATTGGCTCTCCGAATACCGTATTGTGCACACAGAGTAAATTAAAAACTGAAGGTCAGTTCTAAAACATAATAAGGGTAGGGATAATACAAAAGGCTCACCGTTTCTCACTAGAAGTGTGCGCATGTATGTTTTTGTTCTGCTGAGACCAGTGTCCGTGTTACACTCAGCAGAAACATTAGTGCAGCATCAGTGCTGTGCTCAGCAGAAAACAAGCCTACGAGGGTACACTTATTGTATACATAATTTCATTGCTGGAGTTAGCAGGCGCGATGTTAAAAATTATGTGCCCAATTCTCAAAGGTAAGTTTTCATGTGTTGATCTATGCACATGTTGATCTACTCCTACACTTAGGTGTAAATCTCCAGTGCAGAGTGACTATTGATAATTTTCCACTTGTTAGTAGAGATCTTGTATCTATAAGAAAGTATAGAGAAATGTATTAAAATGTAGTTATTAACAAAAATAATGTAATTAATCATCCTCGACCCCAACGATGCTGGCCTGGCGAAGAGCGATACACTGGTGTGCCAAGGTGGAGGAACTGATTTATAGGGCACAGGGTTGCCCTGTGAAACATCAGAAGATTTGGGGGGCTTGGTGGGAACATTCGAGGCTGGCTGTTTTGCCTGGTATCGGGTGAGGGGTAGGATGGGGTTGGCGATGGGGGGATCCAGGATGTGGGGCTGTAGGGGAGGCTTTGGTTGAGGTACTTAGTAATGGCTGGTTATTGGATAACACATGCTGCGAAAACGCAATAAAATTGGTTATAGAAAAATAATGTAAACAAAATTTAAACAAATAACATTCATATTAACTAGGACAACTTAAAGAAAAAGATCCAACACAATATCTCGTAAAATTTACTTTATATTAAATTGTAAATTAATTTAAATGTATTAATTTTGTAAATATTATTTCGAAATTTATTTTATTATTAAAATAATCCACCCTCACTTACATTTTTATTTGATTTAATTTGCAATAAACTGTTGTAACTTATGTTTCTAATTAATGTTAGTAAGTTCGAGGCTTTTTAAACTAAGTCAAAATGTAAAATTTTAAATTTAAGTGTAAGTACTTTTAGGGGGGTCCTTTATACCAGCATGGCAAGACCCAAGTACCATTTCAGCAGTTAAGACCGTGGTGGGGACAGCCATTTAGAGTTTTGATATTTAGCCTCTCTTTCTGAGGTGACTGCAAAAAAGGGCAGTAAACCTGAGGAATACTGCTAGGACATGGTCGTGGTATTACACATTGTAGTTTACTGGCTGATTCCAAGCTTCTCCCGGTCAGAATGAGGACTAGCATGCAGTTTTGTTTTACCACACACACTTATCCTTTGCAACCTATTTTCCCAGCACGCATTGCTCCAAGTAATGCCTAGACATATTTATGTTGACAAGATATTTGGTTCTAGGTGCAATTTGCAACCCACTTGAAATTCTAAATTTAAATCTGGCACAAAAAAACATTTTCTCTCAATTCTGGAGTTACCACAAGACATGAAATTAGCTTGCCACTAATACAACTGGATTCCAAGGACCGGATTCAATGTATATGTTCCTTTAGTATTATGCTTCTCATCATCTTGCAGTAAAAATCTTTACCTGTACAACTGAAAATGATGGCTTGGAATCTGAGTTGCTCCCAATCCTTGTATGTAAATGGATATACAGACTTCAGGCAGTCATTCTAGACTTGTAGCGGTATCATTCAGACATGGTGATTTATGTATATTCAGGAACTAGAGAATTCACCCTTTTCTATTCTAGTTATGAAACATTCTCTATCACATACAGGTTTGCATGAAATGTATATCATGATGTGATAATGTCATGTATCCTGTGTGATTGTATTTTTCAGTTAAATCCACAATAATGATGTACGTCATGTTAAAGGTTACACAATCTGTTCATTTGTTTTTAAAATGATCAATATTTTTTTTTTAATGCCCATCTGCTGTTTGAACAGAACTGCAGGTAATTTGAATAAGCAAGATTTCATATAGCACTCTGAGGCCCTACCATAAGTTAAATATGTCACAATTGTGTAACACATTATAACCCAACCAGGGTCCTGCTTAACCTTACGGTTCTTCAAAATATCTTCAGTGGTTCCTTGAGAAATCACGGAATAATAAATCGTAGGATAACTAAATAATAAACTCTAAAAGTAAATTTTATGGCAAGGCACGGAGGCTGATATTATGCATACTTCTTTAATTTGCCAACTCACAGCAGCAACAGCAAACAATGTAAAAGAACTTAGAACATTAGACTTAACATTCCAATGTCCATATAATCCAGTGAGAGGCAGCCATCTTCCTTCTTTGTTGCTGCTCACAGCTGAGATAAGTTCGACCTTTGTTGCGCTTACTTTACTATTTTAGTGATGTTGTGAATATTTTGTCAGCGTGAAAGGATTCGGTGTTAAAAAGAGATTGGGTGTGAAAGGAATAAGTTTAAAATGTTATTGGGATCTATCTACTATGATTTTTATTACATATTTAATCATTTAACCTAATCTGTATTCCTTTCCTTTGTGCTTGTTTTTGAAATGAGTCTATTTTGCTCTTTTATCCCAATTTTATTATTTAAACGCCTTTAACGTGTTTTAAATGTATTGAAATTTGGGCTGTAATGCCTCTGGACGCGAGCGCGACCGTTTCTCTGCGCTTGCGCTCACACGGCAAAATATAACAGCGTCTAGTGCGCGCATTCTTATTTATTGCCTGCCAAAATACGCTCTCACACAAGCGAAGCCCTTCAGCCGTGCGCGCGAGGGGAACTAACACTCCCCTTCGCATGGATCTGTTTATAACGGAACGTGAAGAATTCAGTTTTTATCATTTGTAGACAACGGAACGTGAAGATTTCAGTTTCATCACTCTGGGCATTTTTACGTTTAGATATCGGGCGCATTTAAGTTAAGCTAATCGCGCACTGTTTTTTTAGAGCAATTTGTCGATTACTTACTTCCCAATCCGACTTCATTGAGGGAACAATCTTGATGCACTGAGGCCACCGTACTTGCATCAGGTGATGAGGCGGCCATTTTGAGTTGGGCAAAACACTCTACTGACTGAGATTAAAGGCAGCCATCTTTTGGACAAGCAAAAGAGGCAGAAGTCCGTTTTTTCTAGTCAGTCTGAGGTGAGCAGGGCAACTGTCATCTGGAGTTCAACAGTGGCTACTGAGATAGGTGATTTTTAGTGGTGTTTTACTTCACTTTTCAGGCAGAGTTTAGAAAGGTGATTTTTAGTGGTGTTTTACTACACTTTTCAGGCAGAGTTTTGGGGTTTTTTGATCATAAAAGAGGTACTCTTATTAAGAGCACGTGGTGCTGCGTTAAGAGGCACTTGACAGCTTTGAGAGTTAGGTTTAAAGAGTCTATTGGTGATATGGAGCATACAAGCGAAAATGGGGAGGCTGTTGATCTTAAAGTAAAGGAGTGTGTTGATAAGGCGGTTTCTGCCTTGGCATCTCAACTGGGAAAAAAGCTAGATGATTGTATTGACAAGTTAGATTTAGTAGAAATAAGAATAGTGACGAACAGTTTTGGTCTGTAAAAGAAGAGGTTATGGATGGTGGAAGTGGTTTTAAGGCAAGTCAAAAGAGAAAACATCTGGCAAGAGAAAACGAGAGAAATGGGAAAGGGGCGTTTATGATGAAAGGCGCAGGAAATAAAACTCGTAAGGAGTTAAAGGAACAGGCTATAAAGGCCAAGAAAGGGGATCGCAGAGCCATTGTCTGTGATGAGTCTTCAAGCAGTGGGGACATTATTATTTCATGTTCCTCTGATTTTGAATCCTCGGATGAGGAGGTAAATAAGAGAAAGAAAATTAAAAAGGAAAAAGATGATGGTTTACTGGTTCAGGTTTTGGATCCATTAGGGGAGCTCATGTTCGACCCCAATACAATTCAGCACCCGCTTTCTCCACAATGGGTGCCGGCTAAACATGTTGCTCAATATGTTGAGTATTGGATCAGAAAAGAGATGCCAAAGGAGGTTAGGACAAGGCTGAGGTCAGAGTGCCCTAGACCATCATTGCTAATAAGCTAGCTTTTACCCCTGAATTGAACGCAAAGATGCTAACCTTCCTAAACAAGTTGGGCTGGGACCCTAGAAGGGGTCTTGATAAAGGACTCTAGGGGTGTCAGGACCGCCTCCTGGATGTGTTTGGTCTTTTGACAAAGATTTTTGATTTATGCGAAGAAGCCTATTTACAAGAAAGTGTTGTAAATACTGAGGAACTGCGGCAATGGGTCCAAAGGGCCGTTTGTTTGTTGGGTAATGCCAACGCATCTTTATGTATTGAAAGAAGGAAAAGCTTCCTTATGAAGATAGATCCGAAGTTGGCAGAACTTGCTTGTAAGGAGTCGGGCCACCTAGCAAATGGTTTCCTCTTTGGGGAGGAGTTTGTCAAAGAAATGGCAAAATATGCAGGGGCATTCAATTCTATACAGAAAGTCCAAAAGGATATTAGAAAGGTTTTTGGAACGGCCGGGAGAATGCGGGGCCGGTTCCCCGGCAACGGAATTGGAATTTCAAGAGGCTCGTTTTCAAGAGGTGGTTACAGATCAGGAGGTTTTCAATCAAGCTCCTATACCCCTGGATTCTACCCTCAGAGACAAAGAGGGGGAAGAGGTCGCTTTAGAGGCGAAAGAAGATCAAGATTCCAAGGTATGTTTGGAAAAAGACCCTTTGTCTATTCTGGTAAAGGTGGGTGGCAGGCTCGCTCTCTTTTTAGACAGATGGAAAGAAATTACCTCAGACCCCTGGGTCTTACAGACTGTATCTGGTTACCGTATAGATTTAGTAGCGAATCCAATTCAGGTAAGGAGACCTCCCCTTTTAAGATTCGGGAAAGACCAAGAGGACTTGGTAAGTCAAGAAGTACTAGAATTAGAAAAGAAGGGTGCTATAGAGAAAGCAGAGAATTCATGCACTGGTTTCATAAGCAATCTTTTTCTAGTAGAAAAGAAAGACAAGACTATGAGGCCTGTGATAAATCTGAAGGATCTGAATGAATGGGTGGAATACAACCATTTCAAAATGGAAGGTATTCATATGCTAAGAGACATCTTGAGGAAGGGAGATTGGTTAACTCGCCTGGATCTCAAAGATGCTTACTTAACTATTCCAGTTTGTGTAGAACAAAGGGACCTCTTAAAGTTCCAATGGCAAGGGACCATGTGGAGATTCAAGAGCCTCGCTTTCGGTTTGACATCTGCACCTTGGTGTTTCACGAAGGTCATGCGTCCCATTGCGGCATGGTTACGATCAAGGGGGATAAGGTTGATCATTTATTTGGCCAACATTCTTATAATGTCGGAGAACAAGGAGCAAGCTCAAGAAAATACAACCTTAGCAGTCAGAGTGATAGAGGACTTGGGCTTCGTAGTAAACAGGAAGAAGTCATGCTTAGTACCCAGTCAGGAGACTGTTTTCCTGGGTTTTCAGATCTGGACCTTGGATTGTGTCTTGAAATTACCGATGGAGAAAGTCAGGAAAATTCGCAGGGAGGTGCAAAAGGTTCTTACGAGCGAGTGGGTTGCATTGAGGCAGGTAGCAAGAGTTATAGGACTTCTTACAGCTTCAATTCAAGCAGTTTTTCAAGCTCCCTTACACTATCGAGCCCTTCAGAGACTGAGGACTTTGTATCTGAACAGAGGGGTGAGCTACTCTCAGAGAGTTCTGATAGATGCAGAGACACAGGAAGAGCTGGCATGGTGGTTAGAGAATCTCGAGGCATGGAATGGGAGGGCTATCTTTGGACCGAGCCCAGACATGGTTATAGAATCGGATGCCAGCCTTCAGGGTTGGGGAGCCAGGTGTGGCTCATTGACTACTGGAGGAAAGTGGACAGGTCAAGAGAGGAAAATGCATATCAACTACCTGGAGTTGTTGGCAGGTTCCTTTGCGGTGAAGAGTTTTACAAGAGATCAGGTCAAATGTTGTGTTCTCTTAAAGATGGACAACATTTCTGCAGTAAGGTATGTCAACAAATTAGGGGGTCCTCGTTCGAAGGTTTTAGCGGACTTGGCAAGGGAGTTTTGGCATTTTTGCCTGAGCCGAAACATCATGGTTCTAGCTCAATACTTGCCGGGGGTGAGCAATTCCATTGCGGATTGGAATTCAAGGCAACTGAAGGACTTCAGCGATTGGAAACTAAACAGGGGTATTTTCTTAGCGTTGAGCAAGAATTGGGGCTCTTTCGAGTTGGATCTTTTTGCAAACTGAGTGAATGCATAGACTCCCAGATTTTTCAGCTGGAGGCCGGACCCAGCTGCGGAGGCGGTGGACGCTTTTCTGCAGATTTGGGTCAGGTCTCGTTGTTACGCGTTTCCCCCCTTTGCTCTGATTCAGAGGGTTCTTTTGAAGGTGAAAAAGGAAAGGGCAGAGGTTGTCTTAATAACCCCATTTTGGACGTCTCAAGTTTGGTACCCAGATGTTATGGTTGCCGACCCGGTACTTCTTCCGGATGTGCTGGATTTGCTAACCAACGCTTCAGGAGATTTCCACGAGTTGGTTCTTCAGGGTCATTTGAGGCTAATGGCTTGGTTGATTTCGGGAGAGCCTGGCAAATGTCGGGCTTATCTTCGGAGGCTTCAAAGCTCTTTAAGGAGTCATGGGCTCCAGGTACCTCAAAGGCCTACAGGTTGGCTTGGGGGAGATCGGTTCGTTGGTGTGCTTCGAGGAGTTTGGATCCAGTATCAGCTCCTGTAGTCAAAGTAGTTAATTACTTGTCTGAGGTTTTTCATGATGGTAAGTCCTATAGTACTGTTAATATTGGAAGGTCGGCTATTTCTGCAGGTCATGATTTAGTGGATAGCATACCTATCGGTCAACATAATGTGATAAGGAGACTCTTGAGGAGTGTGAGAATTAAGGCTCCTCCGGGAGCAAAATACTCTTCCCTTTGGGATGTGGATGTTGTTTTGAGAGAGTTGTTGAAATGGAGTGAAAACAAGTTGCTAAGCCTCACAGATCTTTCTTTGAAATTAGTTATGTTGCTATGTCTGATTTCATTCAGCAGAGTTTCGGACGTTAAGGCTTTAGAGATTGCTGGGCGTAGATTTGTTCCAGAAGGTGTTTGTTTCTGTATCTCAAAAAGAACCAAAACTATGTCAAAAACAATGTTCTACCCTAGCTTTGATGAATGTAGAAAACTTTGCGTGGTAAGGTGTATACGTGAGTACGAGAGGAGGACTGAATGTCTGAGAATTAGTGCTGATTCTCAGTTGTTAATTTCTTACAGACCTCCACACAAGGCAGTCTTCGCTCCTACCTTGGCTCGTTGGGTCAAGGAGGTTATGAATACAGCGGGATTTATTTAACTAAATTTGGCGCTCACTCCGCTAGGGGGGCGATGGCTTCTAAGGCTTTTATCCTGGGTGGGGATTTATCAAGCATTTTAGCTGCGGCTGATTGGTCTTCTGTATCTGTTTTTAAGAAATTTTACTTTAAGCCTGTGGATTGTCCAGTAGCGAATATTATGGCAAGGCTTTGAACATGCATAATATTGGCCTCCGTGCCTTGCCATAAAATTCAGATTTTCCACAGCCAGGATGGGTAGAAAATCATGATTTTATTAAAGACACGGAGGCTGATATTATCCCTCCCTGTGTTTTTTACACACCCACTAATGATTGTTCTTGATTCTTTCAGGAGGAGACAACAAGAAGTAATGTTGGAGAAAGAAGGTTCTTTGGGTCGTTGGATTTAACTCTTTGGTATCAGTTTAATTGTCTTGGTTCGAACTTTTTTGAGCGTGTTCGCAGCATAAAGAAGGAAGATGGCTGCCTCTCACTGGATTATATGGACATTGGAATGTTAAGTCTAATGTTCTAAGTTCTTTACATTGTTTGCTGTTGCTGCTGTGAGTTGGCAAATTAAAGAAGTATGCATAATATCAGCCTCCGTGTCTTTAATAAAATCATGATTTTCTACCCATCCTGGCTGTGGAAAATCTGAATTTTAAAATACTACAAAGACATCCCAGCAACCCTCTAAACATTGTGAGAATTTTTGTCTAGCAATGGCCAACCCTGGAGTAAGCTCCATGCGCTACCATTTGCCTTTTTATTTTTTATTTGGTCAGTTCGTATTTAAGGATATATTTAGTTATATTGATCAGTGGTTGATTTATATTGTTTTCGAAGGCTCGCCTGTAGCGACAGATAGATAGGCAAGTACTGTGCTGACAGGACATAAAAAGCAGCACAGTGAACATTTCTTAGAAGCGGTGTCCTCGCCTCTGCAGGTAAAGTTCAGTGAATCTCTTTTGCCTCCCAACATCTTCTCAGAATTTTCCACAATTCTAGGTTTTATTAATCACTCTGCTACCAGCTTGTTTGAGAATGTTATTTATTTAAGAGTGATTATCAGGCAACCGAGTCAGTCTTGAGTCACCGGAGCGCTTCCATGGATCTTTGCAATAAGGATACTGTGGTAAGTTATTTTCGAGAGTGATTTCAGGAGTGGTCTTCAGTGCATTTTACTATTGTTTGCTGTTCTGTTGCTACAGAACAGCTCTTTACAAATACGTTTTCTTAACAACTTAGCAGTAATCGAATTGTGCTCTACGCTATCAACTGTTTCCACTCTGTAGATTTTTCATAGGTAGGAAAAGGGGTTCCTCAAAGGGAAAAGATTTGAAATCATTTACGTAACGCATCCCATGCGAGTGCATATATGGTCTGCACACATCATTGACTACCACCTAAAACTGTTAAACTACATACATATGGTCTGTTGATGTGATTTGAAATTATGAAAAACGGCTTTACATTAAAGTCCAGTTAAGAGTTGCACGAGTCCCATTGTATCTGGAAAACTGAATTTATTTCATTTTTGTTTTGTTGTATTGCTGCAGCAAGTATTTTAGCTATTGAAGTTTGTGCTTTATGTCATGCCATATTACGTGCAATCAGGCTCTGCTTTGGGAGTTATTCCCATATTAGCGGACAAACTATGTCAATGTCTTCAAGGAGTCGAAGAAACTAGGCTGACACACGTCGCCTTTTTTAAGCCCATGACCATTTTTTTCTGCCCTTCCCCCTTTGACCGACAAATTTACCTATTTAGTCATAATTTTATAGACATCAACAAAATAAAAACACCCAGTGGTTTTGGTTGGCAAATTGTGGGTGACACCATCTCGGCAAACTGAGGGACCAAAGACATGAACGTTGTCTTGCTTTCTGCCACTCAATTAAATGTGAGTACATATAATTTCCACTTTTTTCGTTATTTGTTATGCAAACTAAGTATAAGCCTCACCATTTTTTAACCTTTAACTGCTTTCTGGACCTTCATTACTAACAAGGACTTCCAGCTGCCCCAGTTCCCTGAACAATAGCTCAGGCATGGAGACCGGTTTAGACAGAGCATCAGAAATTGTGCAGAGGGAGTAAAGGCAAGATATATACCAATTCATGTATACAATGTAGGGAAACGGAAAGGGGACCTGAGAAAACAACAAAGGTGCAGTGAGGAAGGGAGCTAGGTGCAAAATAATATAAGAGTTTGAGAAACCCACCAAGATACAAGTTTCCTTGGCAGTGAGTTTTTGCATCTTACCACCTTTTGTAGAGACTTGGCCTATAATGTCCCAGAAGAGGAAGTGATGTTATGATATGTAGAAGTGGCCTCCACCTTGGATTGGATACTAGTATGGTAACAGTTAGTGTAAACCCCACCATCTTGGAATGGCAACTATGTTGACCTTGAGGCTCCAATCTCCGACCATACCCTGGTTGCTATAGCATCCAATTCCCCTGATGTCTTACTCTACTGGAATCCATCAATGTCTAACTGCTGGTTGTAGTGATGTGTTCAAACTTCTAACCTATCGGTAAGTCATGACAGTAACAAGAACTCAGAAGGTCCACACATTTTAAAATGGTAACTTTTAAAAAAGGACCTGATTAACTAGGAAACAAGGACAAATTAAGCAGGTTCCCAAGATCTCTCCTGAGGAGCATAACCTTTCCAATCTACTAGGAACTGACAATGCCGTCTATAAAAAATGGGAGTCCCATTTCTCCTTAGCTTCACTCTCTAAGTTTTCATTATCAGGAGAAATGGATAAAGAACATAAAGGTGGAGAGGGTCGCAGCAAAGAAACATGAAAGATAAGATGTATACACCAATGATTAGGAAACTGAAGACAAACACCCACGGTTAACAGCAGCTTCAATTTGAAAAGGACCCACAAAACGAGGTTTAAACTTGGCATGGTTCTCATATAAATGTAAGTATCTAGAAGATAACAAAACCATATTGCCAAACTTAAAATATAGCACAGGTATTCTTATGCAGCAGGTTGTCTTTTATGAGCCCATTTAGCAGCCATAACATGAGAAACAACTTGTATGTGTAGGGTTTGTAAGGTTTGAAGTAGTGTTGAGACAGAAGAGACCTTACTGAAAGGAACTGTAGTGGCTAACATGGGGATAAAAACCATATGAACAAAAAAAGGTGGGAGAATTAAGGGAGCAAGAAAATATTTCACTTAGCAATAGGCAACCAACACACTCATCTCTCAGGATGTAGAGTTATGAAACATCATGCATACTGTTCAAGAGTTTGATTTACTCTCTCTGTCTGCCAATCTGTCTGAGCATTGATCTTCGACCTGGAATGCATTACAATGGAGACCAGAATTTTGATGTAAACTGTGTGCCTCTATCTGTTACCTCTTGGCAAATCATGAAATCTGACAATCTCCTTCATAAAAATAACTGCATGTTGTATATCTGCATGTTGCCTGGGTCCAGGTAAGTTTGTCAAAGATAACACACGAAATGTTTTAACATGGTAAATACCTCAATAACAAGCAAAATAGTGTAAAAGATTCAGATTTAGGTACGTCTACAATGACATTCATGGATATCAAAGACAATGAATGATTTGGAATGGGTGAGGGTCATAACAATCACATTGGTTTAGAGTGAAATTCTCTTGCAGACTATCTCATTGAAGCCAATTCCACCAAGAGGCTACTGGTTATTAACTTTTCTGTATGTCAAGTTCGAGGTTGGGTCAATTGCATCATGATATCAATGTAATAATTGTTTATGTAACTCGGAAGTGGGCTAGTACAATTTGTTATTTCTGAATAACCTTTGTCTTTGAGTACGTTCAACTTGTAGCCATACTTGAAAACCATGTGGCTGTTGAGCTTTCAAAACCCACGTCATGAATAAATCTGGGATGGAACTCACAGTAACGGCCAGAAGTGCACTGTATACAGGGTCATTATATCTCAAAAGGGTATCTGCATTTCCATGTCTTTTTCCTGGTTGATAACTTGTCTAAGTAGGAACGAGAGACAAAATGCATCTATTGTGCATGTCTATGGTTTTCACACCTCTTGAATCTCTAGAACTCCACATTTTTGTGATCAGTCCAAACTCTAAATGTATGTTTTGATTCTTCTAAAGTAGTGTTGCCAGTGAGCAAAAGAGTCCTTGATGGCTATTGACTCTCGACCATAGTGTATTGTTATTCAGTATAGGTGAAAGTTCGAGAAAAGAAAGCAACTGGATGAAGGGCTTTTGCTTCAGAATGTCAATGTGTGAGTATTTCTCCTGCAGTTATAGCAGAGGCATCCGTTTCTTCTATGTAAAATAGCAATACATTTGGACATCATAAAATATGTGCAGTGGTAAAAGCATGCTTCTGGGAGTAAAAGGTTTGTTCCTGTTCGTCCTACAAAAATGGTATCCCTTTCTTGGTTTGTTTCCAAAAAGAATGAGAGAGGAGAAGCATTCTATGAATTAGCTACAGAAATTTGTTAAATCCCAAAAATGCTGGATCTCCTTCACATTCCTGGGACTAGGTCATTGCAAAATAGCCTTCACATTTTGCTAGTTCATACTGATGCCTTGCAGTGAAATGACATATCCCAAGAAAAAAACTCATAAGGTTTCAAATTGACCTTTCTCCAGTTTGGCATACAAGGCATGCTTACTTAAACAAGTAAAAATATTTCCAGGAATTGCTGGCGATGTTCGAGTAAAGTTTCAGAGAAGATGGGAATGTTGTCAAGGTAGACTACCACAAGTTCATGTGGCATGTCTTGCATGATTTAATTAACCAGATGTTAGAAAGCAGCAGCATTACATATCCCAAAAGGCATTACTTGATATTCAAAGTGATCACATTTAGTGTACAATGCAGTCTTCACTTCATCCCCTTCTTATCCAAACTAGATTGTATGCTCCCCTTACATGTAGGTTGGTGAACCTGTGGGATGAGTGCCGGAAATAGATGGCACAGGAGAACAATTTCTAATGGTAAATACATTTAATTCATGGTAATCAATGAAAGGACTTGATGGGGTTTTGGTACAAAAATGTAGGAGCATCAGCTGGGGAGGTTGAATGTCTTATGAATCCTTTATATACACTCTCACCAATACAAGTATTAATTTGGGTTTCTTCTCTTTGAGTAAGTGTATGGATTCTTCCATGAGGTACGTTGGCCCCAAGAATGAGGTTTGTATCACAGTTCTGAGGTCTATGAAACCTGTAAAGTCTTGATACTGTTGAGGTATTTGTACAGGTGTTTGCACACTTTTGTCTTCATAATTCTCTACTACTGTTACAGTTTTGTTACTTATTGTTTCTTGACACTGGTCCCGCAAAAAACTTGAAGACAAACTAACGGTGCTGTGTGCCCACTCAGTAAGAGGATTAAGTTTCTTTGGCCAAGAGCTGTGTCTGGGATGAGAATGTCCCCTGCACGATATATCAGTGTCGAAGCACACACTCTATTGTTTTCGTGAATTCCTTGATAAGTTAATAGATGTAGTTAATAAACAAGTTGGTCAAATTCCTCTGTTTATACAAACTTCTGTGCATCACACTAACAATTTTTCCCATAGAAGCAGCCGACGTGTTTCGTCCGCAGGACTTTTTCATGGCTACAAAACCATATAAAACACACTCAGCATATATTATGGATAATCCATAAATGCGAGACCCTAAAGCCACTCCCGGTGAGCATAGAGATGTGACGTCTAAAACAACTTGGAGGAAATGATGACCCAACAGTGCAGAAGAGAAGGTTTATCAGAAAAGATACCAAACAGAAGAGAGGCATGCTGGAAGTTGGGCATGAGACATTATAACACATAAGGTGCATGTCATTGAAGACAGGGAAAATATCAAGATGTATCATAGAGCCACCAGTCATTATACAAAGAAGTGATTCTGTCATCTCCGTGTCAGAAACACCCATGCCATTTGAAGAAAGAGGCTAAAAGTGATCATTAAAAAAAGTCAGCTTTGCCCTGCCTTAAGTCCCTGGAAGCTAAATCTGCATTTTGCCTTCTCTCTTCGGCCAGCCAGTTATTAGCATTTCAGTGGATGTGAATGAGGTGTGATCTTGCTCCCAGTACAGGGACAAAAGGCCTTGGGTGTGGGGATGTGTTTTTGTGCCCTTGACAGAATGGCCAGTTGTCTGGGCCCAAGAACTTGGTTAACTTCAAAGAGGCCTACCCGGTGACAGGCATATGTAGTTAACACCCAGTTCTGCACAATTCTGTTTGCTCCCCAGTCAGTCAGTCAGACCCCAATCACGGTGGGCCTCTTTGTACATTACAGTGTCACAACATGTTTGGCAGGTCGGCTGGGTTTACATATAACATTTGGGGGGCAATTCAAAGGAGAAAAACAGAATGCCAAAACAGTTGATGTGTGTCCACTGTCTGGTATAACGAAGCTCGGCTTTGTTATATCGAACTTCTGTCTCTGAAGTTGTTCTGGGTAGAGGGACTGCCTAAAACTGGATTATAGTTAGATGTGGGAGGCATAAGGATTACTATGGCACACTCCACATACACACTCACCCAGCCATCAGAGTCCACGTTTAGTGGGGCTGAACACTTCGGCCAGCTTGAAAATGCCCAAAGTGGGTAGGGTAACCCCTGGGAACATTTACCCCCATTGGTTTGGGCGTCCCCATTGGTTAGGTCATTCCCATCCACAAGCTTGTTACAGGCAAGCATGTGACCTCTCCAGGCATCCACTTAGGAACACGCCTGGATCTGAGGAAGATCAGAAGAGGACTGATCCAGCTGTCTTCAAGTTGAGAAGAGCCCTGGAAACTGGGCCTGCTCTCTTTTGGACCCACGACAAAGAAGTGGACTCAAAGGACAATAAGGCTGACCTGTTGAAGCGCAGGGATACAAGTACAAGAGGCCTTTCCTGCAATGGCCCAGCTGACCAGTCATAACAGGACCTAGACTGGACTCTGCCTGCCACCCTCTGCGTCTATAAGTACATCCCTTGAGCTCACGGGGGGCTTTAGAAGTGTACTCCTGTGGTGATTTGGATCTTAAAAAACTTAAATCAGAAGGTAAAATCTTTGACCAGTATGAAGCTGGTTGGAGTATCCAACCACGTTCCCTCGTGGTCAGCATCAAATTGCACCTACGTCCTGTTATACTGTGACCATTAACTAGCATTGGAACTTTTTGCTTCTTGGTGCTATTACTACTTAAAACTTTCAAAAATCATATCTCCGGTTTCCCCTATTGGATTTTTGTCATTTTGGTGCCATTTTGTTAATTAAATTCTACTCTATTTTTCTAATTCGTTTTTGTTTGTTTTTTTGTTTTGCATTTCAACGTTATTACTGTTTTAGTATTACATAAATACTTTACACATTGCCTCTAAGTTAAGCCTGTCTGTTCTGTGGCATAGCTACCAGGGGGCTGAGCTCAGGCTAACTTAGTGACTTTGAGGGTTCACCCTGAGAAGGATTGTGATTATTACTTGAGGCGGGTACTTGCCCTCCTCAACTAATAACCCAATTTCTTACAGTTTGATAACTACAATTCAGAAAAGGTGCTGAGAGCACAAAACTTTGGTGGTCTAGTCCTTGCCATTTCAGAGGAAGCTGTAACGGAATCAGATTGCAGAACATTCACACTATGGCTAGATCCGCATGTACTGCGGAGTTATAAGTGGAGGATATTGCTAACCTTTGGCATGATGAAGAGACGGTCCACTCTCTGGACTGTGCCAAGGACACAGGAGTAATGGTACAGTTTGCTCTGAAGCTATGTCACAAATGCAAACACAGTATATCACAAGCCAGCCTCTCCCTTGCTGAAGAAAGTAAGTGTAGTGAATGTGGCAGATCAGGACATTTTCAAAGAGCTCTACAGCAAGAATGGGCCCAGACAGTCATGTTCTTTGCCACAGTTGCAACCTATATGCAAACTGAGGCACAGAACCAGGTTAATCACTATGAGAAGTTGTGCTGTTTTACGGAGTAGAAGTTCTTGCCCGGAGTCTCCTTACTCAAGAAGAATGACAAAGTCGACCTTTTTCAAACACCACCTTGGTGTCCCTCTGATCAAATATATATGCAATATAGGCAAAAGTCGGTAATGGGTAGGGTGCAAAAGCAAACTTTCAGGAGAAAGGGAAGGAAGGTACCTTATGAGAAAAAAAAAAACATTGCCTGAAAAAGCCTCTTACCAAGCATGCACAAAATATACGATGGCCCAACCATGTGGGTTGCCATCTTAGAATTGGTCTATATGATATATGTCCTCTGGTAGGTTGGGACAGTAAGTTATGCAGACCTGCCACAAGAAGTCACTGTTTTGAAACTTTAAAAGACCCTCCTCTAAGCAGTGTCAATGGCTTTTCCTAACAGAATGACTGACTGTCTTGCTTCCACCGCTTGAAAATTCTAGTTCCTCACCTCTTGGTGTCCACACATGCCATTGCTAGGAAAAGGAATAATTCCCAAATGCAGGCATATTTTTTCTCACTCTCTAGACTAGGGGAACTAGGAATGAAAGCGCAGATACTCATATGCTTTTTGTGGGCTCCTTAGTTGGGAGCATTGTAGAATCTCAATTTTTGCCTGTGCTTGCTGCCCCTCTACTGCTTGCTCCACCACTGGAGTTGTAACAAGTGGACCCTCTGAGACCATTTCACCCGCTAAGCGTGGCAAATTACAAGGATTTATTTTCCATTTGGAGCAGTCTTTTAACTGATGATGACGATTACACCTGACAGTAGTATTGATTATGTGATTATTCTCGGGAATAGCCAGCTATTGCACAGGATACATTCTGGACTGTGCGTTTGTTAATGCCCCTTTGAACGTTTGCTTCAATAACGGTCTGCCGTACCAGTTGTCGCGGCAATCTCAAGCTGATTTTGAGGCCATTAGGTTACAAATTGCAGAGGCATATGGCATGGCATTCTTTCTTACAGTGTTACACACATTAGCAACAGTAGATGCATGCCCCAAGGGCCTACATACCATCCGGGCTCAGCTTGAATCCAATGTTCCTATGTGCATCATTGCAAACAAAGTCTACCATGCCCTGACAAGGCATTCTTACAAGTAGAAAAGCCTGGCTGTAGTATGGGCTTGTGAACATTTGTTTGTGTATGGACATTTAGCCTTGCCACTGACCATCAAGTCCATGAAAACGTATTTGGTAACCCAAAAGTCAAGAGGCCTCTCCAAGCTGAAAAATAGGGTCTGAAACTACTATCATTTTAAAATGACTGCTAAGACTGGAAAAGATCAGAATCCTGTTGATTTATTTTCCCATTTCCTGTTGGCAAGCTGTGACATCAGTTTGATTGCTGATGAATGCATCAGAAATATAGAAAATTAGGCGTATCCCTTGGTAACAAAATGATCATCATAAATACTTTGGAGCAAGACTCTACTCTTTGGGCCGTATCAGATTTGGTGGACTCTCAAAGGAATCAAAACCGCTAATAGAAGTTGCCCAAATTATAAGCATGTCCAGGGTAAACTAGCATACCACAGAAAAGGTTGTGTTCTTAGAGGCAGCAGGTTGCTGAAGTGGCACAAGGGCACGAGGGGTACTGCCTCTACCATGCGGCTCTTGAGACAGAAAGTGTGGCTCCTATTCCCTGATGAGCTGGCAATGGTGGCCCGTAATGTGCAGCAGGGGTAGGGCAGGCACACACAAGCATACTCTTTCGCACGCACACTCACATACACCCAGCACATGCACACACAACCATGCACCGCATGCATGCATGCATGAACAAATACACAAACATTCATACATACACACACACAAACCCAACATTAAAAAAAACGTAACGGGGCGTGGCCAACCAAGATGACCATGCAGACATGATCCGCGAGGGCTCCGTGGCGTTTTGAAAATCGAAGCTGGAAATGGGCGTCCAGCGGGAGCTCAGAGGCTGCGGCACACCGGGGAAGCCTTCCTGCTGGCATTGAGCGGAGGAGTGGAAGAAGAACGCGGGCGGATCGGTGCGATGGATCAATCCCCTGAGTGCTGAGGCCTGCGGCGGACCTGAGGCACACATAGGAAGGCCCGACCAGCGAGCCGTCGGAAAAGAGGAGAGGCCGTGACGACAATCCGGAGGTCCAGAGACACGGGACAGCAGCGGACACCCCTGGGGGACAAGTAAGGAAGATACGCTTACCAAGTGACACTCACCCACGGGATGGGTCCTGAATGGGGGCTACCACCGGGAGGCGCTGAGGCTCGCCAGGGGTGGTGGCGAGTGTGGACCGCGGTGGTGGGACCCCTGAAGACTCCTGGTGTCCGGCAGCTGCTGGGATCGTCGGGGTTTCGGCCGAGTACATGGGCCTACGAGTAAAGTGAGAGAACAGACGGCAAATGTCCAATGCCTGACTTTAAAATGACGGCGGCTGGTGACGGTGACGGCGGCGATATTGGAGCACACCCGGGAAACCTCCTGCGACTCAGTTAGCCCCAGGGGATACCATCAATTAAGCAGGACTGGTAAAAAAATAACAAAAAAACTATACTGACTGCAGTCTGCTGTGGCTGAATTGAGTGGGCATTAAGTGCACCGAGGGCAATACACAGGTCCTGGGGCCTTGTGGGACAATGGAATAGTGGGCCCGCCTAGAAATTATTTTGCTGGATGCAGACTTGGTATTAAGCTAGGCTGAATGATGGCAATACTCGAGAGGTAAAGAATTTATCGGCTGCGGAGGTTGGTGGAGGAGCATAAAGACAGCAGCACCGTCAGTGAAGTCCGGCCCCTAAGAGGCAACAACGGGGGGTGGTCACCCCTTCTGGTCTTTATGCTTCCGAAGAAGGCCCAGAGTAACAGGGTCTCTAACTATTTTGCTGCAACTGAGTCGGGGGGGCCCATCCGCCCGCGGTCCAGACCCTGAGAACATGGCTCTTACGAAGGACGATCTACTGGCCTCATTAAGGGACTTTAAAAAGGAGCTGAGAGAGGAGCTCAAGACAGATCTGACTGCCTGGTTGGAGGTGTTGCGGTCAGACATCAACACACGCCTGCTCTCCCTCCAGCAAGATGTCGATGCAGTCGGCACAAGGACAATAGACGTGGAGAATAAGGTTAACGACCTGGAGGGGAAAACAAACCGGATAGAGACTGCTGTGGAGCTCCTGCACGACCAACTCAAGACGGCGGTCTTAAAGAACGAAGATCTTGAAACCAGATCGGGGAGGGACAACGTACGTATTCGGAACCTGCAGAAGGGGGCGGAAGGACCGGACCTGGAAGCCTTTAGCCAGGGCTTATTTGCTGAGTTGCTGGGGGACTCTGGCCTGAAAGCAAAAATCGAGAGGGTGCTTAGAGTTGGACCCCCACCGCAAGGTGAAAAACGTCATCCCAGAGATGTGCTGGTTAAGCTACATTCATACAAAGTGAAAGAAGTCATCCTTCAGGCAGCACGGAAAGCGAACGAGATGTCCTTCCAGGGGGTGTCATGTGCGCTCTTTCAAGACGTTGCCCCAGCGACACTGGCGAGGCGGGCTCAATTTAAGCCCATCACGGATAAGCTCCGACAGGACAATATCAGATATAGATGGACATACCCCTTTGGCCTAGCGTTTGAGCTGCATAATAAACCCAGACATGTCACTGACATTCAGGAAGCGAGAAGGACCCTGGGCCTACAGTCACAGTTGGGGCAACCGGAGGCGGGAGGAGAAGACGGAGTGACAGGCCCCTGGTCAACTTCAAGGGAAGAAGACCAGTGGAAGACACTGCGCCGCCAGAAATCACCAAAGACTCGCTGAAGATAGACTACAGATCGCCCTCCTGTATACCAAAGGGGAGATCCCCCACAGGGGAGAAGGACTACCACGTTCCAGAAGGGACTACGGGACAAATCCGGACTCTCGAGTTATGATGTAAAGGGGATGGCATGCTGAATATGACCGGGCTGGGTCTGGGCCCGCACGGTGGACCTTACTTCACTCTCTACTCCTCCTTTTTTCTCTTTCCAGCTAGGGGTGGTTTGATGAGGGAATGCCTTAACGGGTAAGGACCAGAACGTCCCTAGGCAAGTATCAAAATATGTTCACAATGTTGATATTCAAATTGGGTTATGTTTTTGGTTAGTCAGGGTTTTTTAATTCTTTATTCTACATGTAGTATGTGGGGGGAACATGGGGCAATCAGACACTCGCAATACCGAATCAGGAGGCACTTTTTGGGAAAGAGATTGTCATAGGGTTTCTGCACATACAGAGCTATGCACAGGATAATAGGACCTTGGAATATAGTGGTGAGCCAACCATAAACCTTAGCACCCAAAACCCCAACCCAACTAGCCTTAGCGTCCCATTAGCACTAATGTACCAATGATTAGACAACCCAGAACACGGTATCTCTCTCTCTCAGGACTCGCAGAGGCAAGAACACTCTTTCGTCACTCTCGTACCTGTCCACAACATGCGTAAGAAGAGACACTGTGTAGTTCAAAATATTTATTTCAACTTACGTGCCCTTAGATACAGTACACGTGTCAGTACTAATAGCATAATACATAAGAACAATATAATCAGCATAGTTACTACTCCATAGAATACGAACGGGGAAAGCATCTCATAAAGCAGTGGATATATGTCTAACTAACATTACCACCCTCCCCGTGCTGGAAGCTAGTTTATTATAATAATAGAAGACCTTTGGGCTTTGACTAGCGAACCCCCATACCTCAGTCTCTTGATGCAAAACTACATCAGCAAACAATCACAGCTCTTCTCTCTGGAAAGGTCGTCTCCAAGTGCTATCTTAGAGCAAGCGAGCGCATTATTAAAAGCACACTAATTTCTCAATGGCAGCTGTACAAGTGTTATGTCTAGGTGCGAGGGACAGGCCAAATCAGTAGAAACCAGGGATTTGTTATTCGACCTTGTAACTGTTGTTCAGACTGAGCCCACAAAGGGAATAGGAGAAAAGGTGAGAAACAGAAAATGCAGACTATTGTAGAACAACTTGGCAATAAGAGAGGGCGACAGAACAACATCCAATAGTAACGTGCGCAAGAGTCATCATGGCAGCCAGGCGTGGTAACGTAGCCAGACCTGCCAGGAGGCCATGAGCCACAAGACACCCTCCCCTGGTCAGTCCATCGGCCACGACGAAAAAGAAGACAGAGTTCCAAATACCTGAGCAGAATAGAGGCGGTCTACTAACAACTAACGGCAAGTCAATCAATCCAAAAATGTGGAAGAGCAGAAAAATGCTATACCGTCCAGAAGGACATCATTGGAATCGTCAAAAAACGTAGACGCCATCCAGTCCAATAGGTCAAAGCTGCAGGAATGTTCTTCAGAGTATGGAGCATCCAAAAGCAATGCGGGACAGCTTGCGTGATATTCAATATAACTTTGTTGTAGGAGATTCTGAGCAGCCGCCCAGATATCCCATTGTGCCAAAATCCCCAGTGCAGCCGCACGCATCATAAAGCCAGCAGCGGAACAGTCCCGTTCATGGGCCTCTAAGGGACCCACCAACCGAACAAAATCCGGGACCGACAATGACGAATTGGAGAGGCAATAATCCATGGTCCATGTAAACGGACAGCGGATGCAAGACATCACAGGTTGCACGCAAGTGAAATACGCAAAGCGAAAGGAAAGGGTGTAGGACACACTGATAGTTGCCAAGGGCAGAACATCGAAGCCAACCAGAAGTCGCTCACGGAGCAGTTGGAGGCGTTCGGGATCGAGAAGGGCCCAGTGGTGTGCAGCCATTGCGCAGAAAACAGACCAACAGCAAGACACCAGCCGCCAAAGCGAGGATTAATGGGAAACCACCAAAGACGCTAGAAAAAATAGAATGTATGAATGCCGGTATCACACCGAAAATAGTTTGAAAGGTGGACACGAGGCCAGACCCCACAACCTTAAAAAGTGCACCAGACCCTCAGTGTTTGATGCGTTAAAAATACGATGAATTAACTCCCCAAAATGTTGGGGGAGGTCAGTGTTCAAAAGGGCCTGTATTTCACTGTGGGTGCTCGCCACCTGGAGAATGAATGTCTCCCGGGCGGATGTGAGCATAACCTCCTCATTCAATAATAGCGCCTTTATTCTGCTCAACTTATTGAAATCTGCCTCCATGGTAGGAATGGAAGGCCAAATAGAGCTATCAACGATGTCGTGAGGGGGAGGAAAAAGCACATTCTTGCAGCAGACAACTCTGTGTGAGACTGTAACAATATACGGAATGCCAGCCTGTAGGCCACAACAGTCTTCGTTATTTAAAAGCAAATAGCTACCATTGGTAAGCAAAGTAAAAGTAGGAGAAATAGCAGGAGCAGGAATACCTTTTAGCACACATGCAAGATTTGGAACTGAAACGCTACAAGCCCCGTGCAATTTAATATGTTTACAAATAAGCGAATGACCCACAGTTGAATCACAAGACTCCCCCGTGAGAAATACCTCCTTGCCGTCTTTAAGGCATTTATACATGAAAGGCAAGGACCAAAGTTCATGCAGGAAAGCACTACCCAAAGGCTGGAAACGGCCTACAAGATAATGTTTCATGCACGAACCGAATTCAAATAGGGAAAAAGGTAAAGCTATAACCCCATGAACTAGCCACACCGCAGAATCTAGTTCCGTTACAGAGAATGGTAAAGGATCCACTTTTTCAATATGTAACAAAGTGTATGATGCATCTTTGTTGGACATGAACTGCTGTTTATCAGTCAAATTAAAAGGCAGAAAGAGGGCAGTGGTGTTTAACAAATTCCAAGGAACTTTACCCAACTTAAGGGTTTGCAAAGTCCATGCAAACTGCATCACTGAACGCAACTGATTCTGACCATGATACAACATAGAGACATCATCTTGTACAATATCAACAACAGAGGATACAATATTGTTTAATGTGTAAATGCGGGAAGACAGGGTATTTATACTATTGTCAACAACAGCAAGCACCTTTTCCAAATTTGCTTGGTCTATTTCCCTAAGACGGGAAGCAGCTTCCATTTGTGACAGCTTCCAGAGCTCATTATACGCTTCATAAATGAATCTCTTCGGTCGGGGACCACGAGGTCCCAAGATAAAGTCAGATAAGTCAATAGTGCCTGATAGGAGGGATAAATGGTTCTTAACAGAGTCTAAGGACGAATGTTGTAACCATTGTTTACATAATTTACCAACCGAATACGTGGTCACAGTACGAGTTTCAGTAAATCTTGGATCAGGCTTGTCCTGTATATAACCAGGAACTGTGCCATGAAAACGAAGTTGGCATGCATTAGATGATATGGGCCATGCCAACCAGGGTGACTGTATCAGTGCAGAAACGTTAAAGGAATTGTTCTGAAACTGAGCCTGTAACGCCATAAGGGACATATTAAAATGCAAACTATCATTTGGAAGACTCGACAAGGATGGGATGGTTGGCGCGTTTAGTTGTTTAACGGTAGCCAACCCCCAACATGTGGTCTGATGAATGGAAGCATTTAGAAATAGAATTTGGGCTGGGATAAGGCAAGCACGGTGCAGGGCCTCGGTGCCCTGCACCTGCCATGGCTTCGAACCCCAGATTGATTTTAAATCCACTGTGTCTTTCCAATACTCATAACCACCCACCGCCAAGGCGCTCAAAAAGGAACCCGAATATAGTAATTTAGTGTGGGTCAACATTATTTTTTGAGTCGATGGAGATTTCAATTTAAAATAATAGGACCCAGGGTTCAATCGATTAAAATCAGTAAAATAGGTGAATTTATTTCGAAGAGTCTGGGAACTACCTGGTATGGGGTTTGGGCAGTGTTCCCATTGGGTGTAAGTAACAGGGCTGCGTAGTGCACTTGGTTTGTGGAGAAAATGATTGCCCCAATGCTGGTAGCAATACAAATCGGCATAATTCGCAGAATTCATATACAAGTCTTCAGCATTAAAAGAGGCATAATACTTTAAATCAGCAAACAATGCTTCAACTGCATGCACATCCCAATCATCAGAATGAATATTACTTTTCACTACATCACCCATCGAGACTCGAAGGACATTTGGTACATTAATAATTTCTGTCGGGCCATGTATTTGAAAGTTTACCGCATCCCATACGATGCCATCAGCAACTGGAAACGCTGAAATGTTTACAAATGTGTGGTCACGCTTCATGATGTGTGAAGAGGAATGTGGAGCCAAAGTTCCAGCGACACTGTTCACAGCAGAGCGTTCAGGTAAATAGTGACCATTGATGAGTAGAAAAACACTGTGACAAAGCCAATGGACATGAACAAAAAAACCAAGAAAAGTACCATCCAAATATATGTCCAAGGTGGAATCAAAAAATTGTCTCTAAACCAGGATACAAAAAGACTAAACTTGGACGGGACTTGTGATGAGTTGGAATCTGAATCAAAAGAATAACGTGTCGGGCTCAGTGGCGTTGTTGGTTGGTGTGCCACCGACTCTGTGGCGGGATAAGTATATTCGTCCTCGGCCATGCAGGGTGATGCAGAGGGTTCAAATATATTTTCAGGCAAATCAACCATCTCCATGGTAACATCAGTGATTGTTCGTGCAGGCGTGCCTCGAACGCTTGTCCGATAAATGGCAGGACAAGAGACCGCTGGTGTGACACTATTTAGGATCGGCCAGATGTTGTAGCTTGACATTTTCCACTGAGATGTATCTGTTTTCCTTGCGACCGGGAAGCGGTGGTAGGATGACTGTACGTGTTCCCTTCAAGCCCAGTATTGGAACCGGTGCACGAAAAGAGGGGCCGAATTCTTTTTTGTTCTCCACCTTCTCTCGTACTAGGTCGCCAATCTTCGGAAGCCAGCCGGCAACCGGAATCTGCACAGCAGGGTCTGTGGCTGAAGGTAAATGTGCAATCGCTAGTTTGTCTCGGGCTTCTTGTAAGTCCTGTAACATAGTAGAATGATTATCTACATCGAACTTGGCGGATTGCGCCGCCATGTCTAGACCATCAAGGTCAGGCACAAACATTCGTATGCCAAAGAGCATTTCGTAAGGGGTCCGCCCACCCAGAGGCCTTCTAGGGAGATTATTAAGTGCACGCTGAACAGTATACAAGTGGGCCAGCCAGTTCCTGCCAGTACCTATAACTCTAGCTGTCAAGGATTGCTTTAAGTCACGGTTCATTCGTTCAACGATAGAGTTGCCCTCAGGCCTATACGGAGACGAAAATTTCACCCGCACCCCTAAGGAGCCCATTGCTTCCTTGTAAGCCTTAGAGGCAAACGCCGGACCTTGGTCAGAATGGAAGGTGCCGCATGCAAAAATTCCCACAAAGACACGCAAATCCCTAATGACATTTCGTGCGTCAGCACTCCGTTGTGGCCAGACCCAGATGAACCGTGTGCACGAGTCCACTGCCACTAAGATATATTTATAGGCAGTGTCTGAAGAAAATGGACCGCAGTGATCCAAGTAAACACACCCAAAGGGTCTGTTTGAAATTGCAAGCGAGGTCTGCGGTGGTCTTGTGACTGTTGAAGGCTTGATCTGTTGACAAACGTCACAGGAAAGCACATAAGTACGTGTGTCTTTATATAAACCACGCCACCAGTAACGCTGCTGCAAAATGGAAATTGTCGCAGACACACCAGCGTGCGCCGAAGCCATGCCTTCGTGTGCCGCTGCCATCAAGGAAAGTCTGCGGTCCGCGTTGGGGATCAGCCGAACCCCAACGTTAGGTATTGTTACATAAGGAGCCTGATCGGGACCTATCTGGTAAGAATATTTAGAAGGGAAACCTCTAGGGTAATTCACTCCTTCTTTTGTTGCAGCAATAGCTGGCAAGATATCAGTGTCTATTTTAGACATGGATCTAGTAACTGCTGCTACTGAACACGTGAGTACTGCTGATCTGGCAGCTTCATCTGCCAGACTGTTACCAACAGCGTGTGCGCCCACTCGCTGATGGCCTAGGGTGTGAACCACCTGTGTGAGTGGCAGACGTCTTTGTAATTCTGCCACCCTAACCCAAAGCATTTTATGCTTGATTGTGTTGCCTTTAGCGTCTCTATAGTCATTTTGCGACCAAAAGAACAGATTGTCATTGTATGATTGAACACAGTAGTAAGAATCGCACACGATTAAAGTGGTCACATCAGGATTTACGAACTCAAGCGCAAGCACCAAGGCACGCAACTCGGCCAATTGTGCGGTACTGTCCCCGAGTGCCTGTGTATGCACCACAGTGGATTTGAACTTTCCGTTCACAAACGTACCTGCAACAATAGCACATGCGGCTGAATAAGCATGCTTGGACCCCGTGGCCAGTTGTGCCGAACCATCGGTGTAGATCACACAGTCGTAATCCTCAAGTGGCAATAAGGACAAAGGAGGAGGATGAATGAATTCATACTGTAAAAACTCCTGAGTCTGAAGAGAAGAGTCGAAAATGAAAGTGACATCCGGAGACGTCAAAGATGTTGCCCATTGAATCCAACGGGGGTGCAAAGCTTTAGAGTTCGGAACACTTGCTTTCGTCACTGCCTCTAGGGCAGGATAGGGTGTTACCACCAGAATGCGTTTTCCTTGTGCCAGTGCGCGCTCCTTCAGGATCGCCATTTGCACTGCTGTTAGCACTTTCTCCACAGATGAGAACCTCATTTCTGCAGAGGTGTATAGATGTGACTTGTATGCGATGGGTACTGTATCACCTTCATTAAAGGTTAAGTACGTGAAACCCACTGCCCCTGGAATGATTCTAATCACCAGGTTTGTGTGGTTATCACGCGTCAAAAGGTATTTAGACTCAAGAAGGTCTGTCTGCAAAGACTTCAGAATGGAGGTATGCTCCGGAAGCCAGCAAGACTTCGAAAAAGTAGGTTGTATCAAAGCATACAATGGCTTGATACGCGGGGCGTATTCGGGAATATATGTACGTCCGAAGTTCAGAAAACCCAGTAAAGACTGAAGCTTCTTCAGATTAGTAGGAGGGCACAGAAGTGCACATTTCTCCAGAAAATGGGGGCTAAACCCTTACCTTCATTGTTGAGCTCATAGCCCAAGAACAAAACGGTAAATTCAGCAATATGGGATTTGGCAAAGTTAATTTTGTATCCCTGAACCGCAAATTCAAGAATAATGCGGTCCACCCGGGTCAGATGCGGAAACTATTCATCGTCTGTCAGATAAATGTCATCCACATACGAACAGGCGTCTGGATCGATGCCGTCTAACAAAGAGACAACACGAGCGGCGAATACGCCTGGACTATTCTTGTAGCCCATAGGAAGACGCCTGAATTTGAACATTTTACCACCGGAAGTAAAGGCACACCATTGGCCACTCTCCGGGGCTAAGTTGTGCGTGTAGAATCCATTTGAAAGGTCAAGGGTCGTTTTGTATTTTTTACGAACAAGACTGTCTACAAGCGCAGAACTATGGGTATTTTGCACCGCAAAGGTCCGACAATGAGAGTTCAAATGCCGGTAATCCAATACTAAACGGTACGATCCATCGGGTTTAGAAACCGCGAAAAGGGATTGTTCATAGGTGATACACAGGGTTCAATTACTCCCTGATATTCCAACTGTGTCAGAATTTCGGAAACTGGGCCTTTGGCTTCACGTTTTATGGGATATTGGGGTTGTGGCTGCGGCAACGATCGCAAAGGTATTTCATGGGGGAGATTCTTCGTCCCAACCCACGTGATTGCGGAATAACGCTGGAGCCAGGGACACAGCCCACTCTGCTGCAAGAGCCTCTGCTTTGTCCTTTGGGACATGTCGAGAAAAGCTCGGAAGGATTACCTCCTCCCCTTTACGCGCAGCAAGTACGAATGGGGGTGGCCAATCCGCCTCTGCTAATAAAATATCATATGAAGAGGTCAGATTTTCCCAAAAAATACCTTTAATTACTCGCTGTATATCACCTTCAATTTGGAGGACAATATTAAATAGTCTGTCAGGGGGTGCCACTCTGGTGTCTGCTGTTTCAACAGTAATGAATGTTTCAGTTGCTGTCGCCTCCATATGAGGACGTAGCGCCTCCCGCACTATGGTTACTTCCGCGGCGCTGTCTAGGAGGGTTACTGCCCACGTCCAATTCAGGAGTCTCGTTCTCACCGTCTGTGGC
The DNA here is from genome assembly GCA_963921515.1 of Calotriton arnoldi. Taxonomy (NCBI): domain Eukaryota; kingdom Metazoa; phylum Chordata; class Amphibia; order Caudata; family Salamandridae; genus Calotriton; species Calotriton arnoldi. Next base: position 2,169,366 of record CAWUFW010000555.1, on the reverse strand, counting down.
ATATTTCGCTGTTACAGCGGCAACTTTCTTCTTCTGAAATTGTGGTCGAAAACGTTGAGCGTCTTCTTCTTTTCCTCTGACTTGTTGTCGAGGCTGGTCTCGTCCCTGTGGGGCCTCACGGGCCCTTCCTCTATCCTGGCGGTCTCCTCCACCGGCCTGTGACGACGTCTGTGCCTGTGAAGAACGAGGAGAACGCGTATCAGGGATCTGAAACCTATCCGGTGACTTAATTCTCGCTCTATCGCGTAAATCATAAGTACGTTCAGAAGAAACTGAAACCGGGGATGCGCCTCGCGATCCCGGCTTTGTCTGTTGCTTACCCTGTTTTTTCAGCCTCCAGCTCTTTTTAGTGAAGACTGGTTTCTCATCCTTCTCAGATTGAGATTTGGTTTGTTGTTGTTGTGGTTGCGATTGTGTTTGCAGTTTTGCAAAAGGCTTGTTACCCAGGCTGTTTCTACCAAGTTTTGTAAGCCTGGGTAATAATTTTCGGTAATTCTCGAGGCTTGTCCAATTCTGGGACCAAAGCCAAAGCGTTAGCTACTTGAAAGTTCACTGCATCGCCCTTGACATTCGCAAGGATCAGTTCAGCTACTACTTCAAACACTCCCACTAGTCTCATCCCTAATTCCACAGCCGCTTCAGGGCCGTGTTCATCCTGTACTTTTTTAATTACAGAGGGGAGAACTGTCATGGAAGGAGTACCAAAACATTTAGAATATACTGCTGCGAATACCCTACCCCAGTTGTCACATGCTGTCAACTCGGGAATTAAGTCTTTTGGCAAACTAATCGTCAAAATACGATGTTTATCCACTGGAGTTGTATGTGGAAAAACTGCCTCCAACTGATCAAACTTTTCTGCAAGCCAATAAGGAAAATCATCCTTATTTTGTGGCCGTTTGCCCATCACAGAATTCACCATGACGGGACTTATGGTCACTCCGCCTGCAGCAGCTGGTTGGCCAGGCACTCCAGGAGCGGCTCCATGGATGCTGCCTGTAACATATCGCACTAACGCTCGATGCACCTGCACCAAGGCCGCATACATAGTGCGCAGTTCCGCGACTGGTATTGTCATATAAAGCGGATGTGGGGTGTACCCGGCCAAAACAGGCCAAGTGGCCCCCGCTATAGATAAGGGGCCTAAACGAACCGTGGTAGTCGGTTGTGGGAGGGCGCCATTAAACCAAACACGGTGTTGCCAAGCCGTGAGCGGTACTTCAAGATTAGTATAAGGTCTATAGACAGCAGGAACAACGGTGGGTTCATATGCATGGAACAGATTATCGTTCGCATCCACCACTGGGAAAGTGATCCAAGAGTAGAACACTTCAAAGTGGAAAGCCGGATCGGCTTGAACCACAAAGACTAGGTCAACTCCCGCGTCTGGCACTCCATACACTCGTAAGTGATCCCGGAGTGCTGTGCGGCTATGCGCCGCTATGTCTATACCCGCCATTACTAACGGGTCGAGTCAACAATCTTACACGAGGCAGCACAAAAGGGTTATATTTAAGAAACCTTTTTTAATAACATCAAGCTTGAAAGAACCTACAAAATCTGTAATATAGGAGGTATCGCCGTCACACACGCTTCCGGAAGCGTACGTGAGGGTTGTGTGGACAAGCACAAGTACTACTCAAGCGTCTCGCTAGTAAGCTGCCCCACTCGTTGGTTGCGCCATGTCATAGGGTTTCTGCACATACAGAGCTATGCACAGGATAATAGGACCTTGGAATATAGTGGTGAGCCAACCATAAACCTTAGCACCCAAAACCCCAACCCAACTAGCCTTAGCGTCCCATTAGCACTAATGTACCAATGATTAGACAACCCAGAACACGGTATCTCTCTCTCTCAGGACTCGCAGAGGCAAGAACACTCTTTCGTCACTCTCGTACCTGTCCACAACATGCGTAAGAAGAGACACTGTGTAGTTCAAAATATTTATTTCAACTTACGTGCCCTTAGATACAGTACACGTGTCAGTACTAATAGCATAATACATAAGAACAATATAATCAGCATAGTTACTACTCCATAGAATACGAACGGGGAAAGCATCTCATAAAGCAGTGGATATATGTCTAACTAACATTACCACCCTCCCCGTGCTGGAAGCTAGTTTATTATAATAATAGAAGACCTTTGGGCTTTGACTAGCGAACCCCCATACCTCAGTCTCTTGATGCAAAACTACATCAGCAAACAATCACAGCTCTTCTCTCTGGAAAGGTCGTCTCCAAGTGCTATCTTAGAGCAAGCGAGCGCATTATTAAAAGCACACTAATTTCTCAATGGCAGCTGTACAAGTGTTATGTCTAGGTGTGAGGGACAGGCCAAATCAGTAGAAACCAGGGATTTGTTATTCGACTGAGCCCACAAAGGGAATAGGAGAAAAGGTGAGAAACAGAAAATGCAGACTATTGTAGAACAACTTGGCAATAACAGAGGGCGACAGAACAACATCCAATAGTAACGTGCGCAAGAGTCATCATGGCAGCCAGGTGTGGTAACGTAGCCAGACCTGCCAGGAGGCCATGAGCCACAAGACAAGATGGATGTGGCAGGGAGGGAGACCAGATGGGATGAGAGATTTGCAGGGTAGTCATACACAGCGGAAGGTTACTGATCAAGATACATAATGGTCATTACAACCCTCACATGGAACATAAAGGGCCTTAACTCTCCCACGAAGCTGCAGCACCTATGGAAGCATATTTTAGATAAGAGGCACGATGTGGTGGCTCTACAGGAAACCCACCTTAAGAGATTCGAGGAGCATCGCCTTAAGCATAGGCAATACCCACTAATGTATAAATCATCGGCATCTACTAAACACAATGGAGTGGCACTCTTCTTTCATTCTTCCCTACGGTTTGCCCCTGAGGGATGTAAGGCAGATAGGGAGGGGAGATACATTATGGTCAAAGGCCGCATAATGGGGCGGCGATGTACATTTGCTACGGTATATGCACCCAACACTAACCAAGCCAGGTTTTTAAACAACTTCCTAATCACCCTGGGGAACTTTGCTGAGGGGACGATTATACTGATGGGGGACTTTAATCTTACGTGGGAGGCAGAACTGGACAGCACACATTCACAGCACTCCACCACAGATAGCTTACCCAACTCTCTCAAGAGGGCCTTCACAGAACTAGGTCTCCTAGACGCATGGCGCACATTACACGCAGATGAACGGGATTAAACTTTTTTCTCGCATTCACATAGAAGTTATTACCGATTAAATTATGTATTTGTGAGTAACACTCTGCAACAGGCTCTACAGTAAGCGACAACATATCCTATAACATTCTCTGACCATGCGTCGGTGTATACATGCCTCGACTGGGAGATGCCATCCCCTAGATATAGAAAATGGTTCTTTCCGCAATCGCTACTACGGGATAGACTGTTACGAGATTCTTTAAGAGCCACCATTAGTGACTTTTTAAAAGATAACAACCCTAGTGACACATCTCCATGAAACAATTGGGATGCCTTTAAGGCGGTTCTCCGGGGGCAGTGAATAACCCTGAACTCCGCCCTTAACAAGTCAAGGGTTAAAGAGCGTCAAGCCTTAGAAACAGAACTTCAGGCAGCAGAGCAACTTCACAAAGACAACCCTACATGGTTACAGCAAAAAAAGTCACAGCCTTGCGAGGGAAACTCGACGCGATTTATAATAATCGAGCGGTCTGCTTTCAGTTTAGCAGCCGCGCTTATTTAATTAAATATTTTACAGGCGGCCGCTTTCATATTAGCGGCCGCGCTTATTTATTTGATAAATTAATAGCGCTGGCCACTTTCACTTCAACAGCCGCGCGCAACGTTTCTTAATTAATGTATTTTTACTTTGTGTGAAAGCGCACCATATGCGCTTTCACTTTAGTATTGTCCGTGCCCCTTTGTTTAGACGCTGCTCACTGTAACCTGAATACCATGAGCAGCGTCTAAATTAATGGGCGTGGCCAACATTAAAGTGGTCTCGCATTTGCGAGAGTTTGAGCTATTGGCATTAAAAATAACAATGCCTTTTATATATGTGTTTGGATTAAAACACATAAATAAAAGGCATTGTCATTTACAATGCCAATCGCTTAAACGCTTGCAAAAGCGAGACTTATTGCATTAAAAATGCTTGTTAGAGCCTGCCACCGGCGTTGGCGAACAGCACGGCTGCCTTGTCTTGATTCCATTTCCTAGCTCCTTCTTCCACCACCCTGCACTTCCTGCCCCTCCATCTCACTCTAGCAGCTTCTCTTTCATGCCTGCTTTCTCCCTCCGCCACAGTTTTCCTACTTTTCTCTTCTTCCTTCTCTCTTTAACGTCTTTCTCTCCGTGGGTCAAAGTCGGGTGTTCAAGAATAAGTCCAGGTGCCGCCAACAAAATGAGTGCTGGTGGTCCCCACCTGCATCCACCGGCACAGAATAAACACTGAACCTATCCAACAGCCTAGCCAGTGTGCCGTGGGCCCTAGAGATGATGGCTGCTGTTTGTAGTATGAAATACAGCAATAATCAGGGTTCCGTGGGCCCCTCAGGCCTCCGCGCCCCGGTGCCACTGCACTTGCTGCACCGATGGACGATACGCCCCTAAAGCTATCACTATAGCTGGATTTCACAGGTGTGTCCAATTCAAAACTTGAAACCAAGTGTCAAGCACCTTGGCGGTTCTGGGCTCATGGGATTGCTGAGGCATTTGTCCCATTTGTAGTTCTTCTGATATACTTTTGTTTGTTAAACCAGTGGAGCCCATTGACATATTAATAACATACAGAAAAGGCTCTCTACCTTGCACTCAACTTTGCAACGTGGAAAAAATATTGATGTAGGTGTAATCTGTTGAGTATGCTGGATTGCTTTATAAGCTCCAATATTCATTCTCTGCCCCCTCCCACCTCCTCCCAGGACTCATTCATAGCAGGTTTTCCTCACCATATCTAGAAACACATCTTACATAGTGTCAGGTTGATTTAACATGGGATATTATTATATGTGCCCTTTGTAAAGATGGCTTTATTAACTGCAGCATACTATTATAGCTTTCAAAATACCAGAGAGCACAAAGTGTTGTTTTTCTGCAGCACTGGAGAGCGGAGGAGATATTTTCTAGAGGCTGGCTAGCAGACTTTGTGACCCAGAAACCTGGGTTCAAATTGTACCTCTCCTACTTGAACAAAGCGTGTGATCCTAGGCAAATGATTGCATTTCGCTATATGTTGCTGTCATTGACTGACACATTCGGGTCAGCTATACCAACACAAAGACCACCCTTGTAAATGCTTTCACATGACCCGGCTCATTTAAAGCTCTGCTTGCTGGTGCTGCCTTTAGTGCTGTGTGTATTGCCACTTTTGTCAGCGCTGCCTGTTTCCGTGTGTTCCCCGGGTCCCTTGTGTGGCCAGCTCTGCTGCCCTACATGGCTCTTTGCTGTAATGCCTCCTTCTCCCGTGTCTCCCGTATTTCCTCGGTCACACACCTTGGCTGTGGGGGGCTTGCAGTTTTGCCCGCATCTTCCTTGCAGCCCGCCTTCCTCTGTCCAGACCCTGCCCAGTGCCCCCGGGTTGCTCTGGTCCTAAGGTTCGCCCTTGTGCCTTGTCCGTAGCCGTGTCCCCCTGTTGCCCGCGCTTTGCTCGAGCCCCCGGGCTTCCTTGCGCCCCGTCACCGTCCGTCCCGGAGGTCCGCTTGAGCGGGGCTGCGCTGGTTTAGCGTCGGACGTGCGGTTTTGGCATTTTATTTCGTGGGGCTTTTCTCTCGTGCGAGGCGCACTTGACTTCTACAAGTGGCCTTTCCACCGCCCTAGGGCACTTTTAACGCTGCGCGCGCCAGATGTCTCATGTGCACAAATTAGGAAAAGCCTTCTGCAGCGCGAGGCTGTTTTCAAAATACAGGCGAGTTTACCTTCTTAACCCGAGCAGTTAGTGTGCGACGAGCTTCCGTCTCAGGCAGGGAAATGAAACAGCTTTTTGTGCCATAAAACAGCCTGAGAGCCGCAGGTTTAATGCGCCCACTGCAGGAACCTTCGTTAAACCTTTAGGGTGCACACATCAATCCTGCTCGAGGCTTGCTCGGCTTTTTTTTTTACTATTTATATATTTTTTTTATTATTTATATTTTTTGGTTTCGATTCTGCGAGTACCATTGAGTTTGTTCTACACTGAACGCCAACAGGCGTGTCAGGGACATCCTAAGGATTTGGGGGGCCCTGGGACAGGCGTATTTTGGGGGCCCCTGTTCGGAACAGCTTTGAATTTATGATCCAATTTCAGCTCTTTCATGCCCTTTGGGCAAGGTCACAGTGACTGGCACAGGCACAATCATCAAAATTCTAAAGGCGTTTACATCTAACTTCAGGGATAGTGACTTGTGTCTCAACCAACACCGACGACACCCTCAGCACCGCCGAACACATGCACTTCCAGATCCACACCGATCCCAACACCACCCTCAGAGGAACCCTCATCTACAGACCCCCCGGACCCCGACCACAGTTCAGCGATTCCATCGCTGACTTCGTCAGCACACACGCCATCGCCTCCACGGACTACATCCTCCTCGGGGACCTGAACTTCCACCTCGAGAACAACAAGGACACCAACTCCACCACCCTGATCGACAACCTCGCCACCCTCGGACTCAGACAGCTCGTGACTACACCCACCCACGCCGCCGGCCACACGCTAGACTCCATCTTTTCCGCAAGCCCACACGTCTCCTTCAACCACACCTCCGAACCCCACTGGACTGACCACCACTGCATCCACTTCACCTACAGGAAGCCCACCACGCACCACCGCACCGAACAAATGCCTCGCCGCTGCTGGAGCAGAGTCACGGAAGACCAGCTAACCACAACCCTCGCCCTGAGCCCACCCGCCGAACCCTCCGACCCCGACACCGCCGCCCGCAACCTCAGACAGTGGATCGACGACTGCGCCAACACCCTCGCCCCGCTCAAGAATCCGCCCAACAGCCACACCAGCAAGAAAGCCACCTGGTTCACCGAAGACCTCCAGGCCTCCAAACGAACATGCCGAAAACTGGAGAAGATCTGGCTCCACGAACGGACAGCGGACAGCTACGCCGCCCACAAGAGCGCCACCCGCAATCACCATCACCTCATCAGATCCGCCAAAAGGGCCTCACTCAAAGACCGCCTAGACAACAACGCACACAACAGCAAAGAGCTCTTCAACATCGTGAAGGAACTCTCCAACCCCAGCTCCAACACCAACGACATCCAGCCGTCGCAAGACCTGTGCGACTCACTGGCCACCTCCTTCCACCGCAAAATCGCCGACATCCACGACAGCTTCAACACCACGACCGCCCCGGCAACCACCGAGACCACTGCCCCCACAACCACCAACCGCCTGCTCTCCTGGACCAACATCAACGACGAGGACACCAGCGAGATCATGAACACCATCCACTCCGGTTCACCGCTAGACCCGTGCCCTCACCACATCTTCAACAAAGCCAGTACAGCCATCGCGCCCCATCTCCGGAAAATAATCAACATTTCCTTCGAGACAGCAACCTTCCCGGAAAGCTGGAAGCACGCCGAGATCACCGCCTTACTCAAGAAACCCAAGGCAGACCCCAAGGACCTCAAGAACTTCCGACCCATCTCTCTGCTCCCGTTCCCCGCGAAGGTCACCGAGAAAATCGTCAACAAACAACTGACCCGCTACCTCGAGGAGAACAACATCCTGGACCCTTCCCAGTCCGGCTTCCGCAGCAACCACAGCACCGAAACCGCCCTCATCGCCGCCACCGATGACATCAGGACCCTGCTAGACAACGGAGAAACAGCAGCCCTCATCCTCCTGGACCTATCAGCCGCCTTCGACACGGTCTGCCACCACACACTACGAACACGCCTTCATGACGCCGGGATCCAAGAGAAGGCCCTGGACTGGACCACATCCTTCCTTTCCGGCAGAACACAAAGCGTCCGCCTCGCCCCCTTCCGATCCAAGGCCACCAAGATCATCTGCGGCGTACCCCAAGGCTCCTCCCTCAGCCCAACGCTGTTCAACATCTACATGGCACCCCTCGCCCACGTCGCCCGACAGCACAACCTCAACATCATCTCCTACGCCGACGACACCCAGCTGATCCTCTCCCTCACCAAAGACCCTCACACCGCCAAAGCCCACCTCCACGAAGGAATGAAGGCCGTCGCCGAATGGATGAGGACCAGCCGCCTGAAGCTGAACTCGGACAAGACGGAGGTCCTCATCCTTGGTTCCAACCCTTCAGCCTGGGACGACTCCTGGTGGCCAACATCACTGGGAACAGCCCCGCCACCCACCGACCACGTACGCAACCTAGGGGTCATCCTCGACCCCACCCTTTCTATGACTAAGCAGGTCAACGCCGTTTCCTCATCCTGCTTCAACATCCTCCGAATGCTCCGCAGGATCTTCAAGTGGATCCCCACCGAAACAAGAAAAACAGTCACCCAGGCCCTTGTCACCAGCAGGCTGGACTACGGAAACGCCCTCTACGCAGGAACGACGGCTAAGCTCCTGAGACGGCTGCAACGCATCCAGAACGCCTCTGCACGTCTTATCCTCGACATCCCCCGACGCAGCCACATCACACCCCACCTGAGAGACCTGCACTGGCTCCCTGTCAACAAGAGGATAACCTTCAAGCTCCTCACCCACGCACACAAAGCACTCCACAACTCCGGACCAGCCTACCTCAACAGACGACTCAGCTTCTACACCCCCACCCGCCAGCTCCGCTCGACCAGCCTCGCCCTCGCCACAGTCCCCCGCATCCGGAAAATGACCGCCGGCGGCAGATCCTTCTCCCACCTCGCCGCCAAGACCTGGAACACCCTCCCCACCAACCTCCGACAGACCCAAGACCTACTGGCCTTCAGAAGACTCCTCAAGACCTGGCTCTTCGATCAGTAGCAGCACCACCCCCCTCTTCCCCCAGCGCCTTGAGACCCTCGCGGGTATGTAGTGCGCTTTATAAGTGACATGATTGATTGATTCAATATTGTAACACAGCAGCCCCTCACTAATATTACTGCAAATAATCTCTGTGACGCTCTCCCATTTGTCCTGATGTCCTGTTTCGAGCTAAAAGAAACTTTAATATGGATGCTGCATGAAAACAATATTTAAGACAATCTATTTAAGATTTATTAAAGGTCATCAGGGCAAGACTCTGCAGAACAGAGCTGACTCTATGGGGCCCCCTTGAAAGGCTGGGGACCTGGGCCATAGCCCACTTTGCCCGTGCCTTGAAACGCCTCTAAAGCGTGAGCTCGATTGGATAAATAACGAAGATATTTAAAAATGGTGAACACAGTAAAACTTATTAAACTAAAAATGTATCTGACAAATCGATACTTAAATCAATTCCAGCAAGTAATCCAGTTATTGATTCATTTTACCTAGATGTGCCCTTTGTTTAACCATATATGTAAGCTGTTTTTAGTCAGATCCACATTTTGTTCTTACGTAAGGCGCTCTGGTATCAAAATGGGTCATGTTCGCCGTATATAAAATTGCAAAAAATAAAAAATAAAGAGACGATTCAAGAGGTGTACGGGGTATTTTATACGCTAGCATAAGAAGGGCAGTAATACGTTCACACGATGTACTCATTATTAATTGTGGTTCCTGGGTGAGTGTTGGTGCACACGTGGGGGGAGTGTGGTAGGGCGGAATCTGCCAGCCTCTTCCATACTAGTATCAAACCGTCACTACATCTCTGCTTTGCTGCGTATATTTGCATATTCATAGATGCTGCAGCGGATTGGCGGAGGCTGGCTCCTCCCTCCCCTCTATAGTATGACTATTAATACAGACAGAGTGAAGCGCGGAGCAGAGTGCAAGAGAGCCGGACTCCACCGAGGGTGTGTGCAGTGCATATTGTACAGCAGATGGTCGTCCAACCGGAGGGGCACAGCATCGATCACTTCGTCCGTCAGAGCAAGGTGAGTGTTCATAGTGCCGCATGTTTAGTTAACAAGTGGCGCCATCTCATGTATAACGCCTTCTGTCAATTCTGGCATTTTAGTCACCAGTACATTACATGCTGGGGTTTGGAGTCCATGACAGAGATATCATATGCCATAGTCTGGGTCACTAGAATTATGCGACAAGCGACGATTACATTATGCGACAAGGTTTACTAAATTATGAAGCAAAAAAGGCAAATTATGAAGCGTAATGTGGCACATTTTGTGACGGTATTGGTGCATTATTTTGTCTTTATTACACAAGTTAACCTTATCTGGGTAAAAGTTCCACATCATTAGAAAAATTTAGCATTCAAATACCTCAATAGGCAACTGAAATTTGACCAGTCGACTTTTGCGAGGGGTTTTGCACTGTGCGCAACACGTGTTGCTGCATTGTTTTGGAACTATTGATCTGCCTGAGCTAAAAACTATTTTTTTGGTAAAGTCTGCAAATCCTGCATGAAATAATATATTATATGGTAAATGCGGCAAATCCATAATTATGCTGAAAATGCAGCAGAATGCAAAATACAATGTAGTTCCTGATTGTCTGCCTGTAGGTGATCAAGGGTTAAACAGCCCAGTGGGTGGGGGCGGAGTGCCCTTTCAAATGCTGATGCAGGCACCTAACTTCTAATGGGTTAATATTAACACTCCTTGGGCTTGGGGGGAAAAAACTGCAGCTCAACTGTCTGGTGTGATTTGGGTGGAGCCCATGCAACACCACTGTGATGCACCCTGCCTGGAACAGCTGCAGCACACGCTGCACCATGAGGAGCGCTGGGAACAGCTGTGTTAGGCAAGAACCCAGCTCAGGGGACATGCATCCACCAAGGAAAACAATAGCATCATCAAGGGTCAGCATCAACGCAGACTTACAGCAGTGTCAGCCGACAACCCCACTCATTGGCCATCAGAAATAGCGAGGGCGAGGCACGAGGACCACCACGAGATGATTCATCCACCAGGAGCAATGGGGCCTTAGCTTCAAGGTCAGCACCCACCCATTCATCCTGCAGGAGCAATGAGTCCTTAGCTTCAATGGCAGCATGCACCCATTCATCCTGCAGGAACACTGAGGGCTTTGTTCAAGGGCAGCATCCACCCATTCATCCTGCAGGAGCAACAGGGGCTTTGATCAAGGGTCCGCATCAGTTCATTCATCCTGCAGGAACAATGAATCCTTAGCTTTAAGGTCAGCATCATTCATTCATCCTGCAGGAGCAATGAGGGCTTTGTTCAAGGGTCAGCATCCGTTCATTCATCCTGCAGGAGCAAAGAGGACTTTGTTCAAGGGTCAGCATCCACCAGGAACAATATGGCCTTAGTTTCAAGGTCAGCATCCATTCATTCATCCTGCAGGAGCAACGAGTCCTTAGCTTTAAGGTCAGCATCCATTCATTCATCCTGCAGGAGCAATGAGGGCTTTATTCAAGGTCAGCATCCGTTCATTCATCCTGCAGGAGCAATGAGGGTTTTGTTCAAGGGTTAGCATCCACCCATTCATCCTGTAAGAGCAATGAGGGCTTTGTTCCAGGGTTAGCATCCATTCCTTCATCCACCAGGAACAATAAGGCCTTAGTTTCAAGGTCAGCATCCATTCATTCATCCTGCAGGAACACTGAGTCCTTAGCTTTACGGTCAGCATCCGTTCCTTCATCCTGCAGGAGAAATGAGGGCTTTGTTCAAGGGTTAGCATCCGTTCATTCATCCTCCAATGCTAAACTTGGACTTAGTCAGTGACGAACACTGATCCATTCACCCACCCTCAACAATGAGCACTTAGTTCAAGGGTCAACATCAGTTCAATCATCCAGCATTCCAGGATAGGTCTTAGTCAGTGGGCAGCACTGATGTATTCATCCACAAGGAGCAATGAAAGCTTAGCTCAGTGATCAGCATCAGTTCATTCATCCATCCATCAGTGTCAGACACGGACTCAATGGACAAATCTGATCCATTCCTCCACCGGCAGCATTGAGCGCTTAGTTCAAAGGTGAGCATCAGTTCTTTCATCCTTGTAGCCTGACGCTGCTAGGACTAAGTCACTGATCAACCTTGATCCATTCATCCACCGACAGCAATGAGCGCTAACTCAGGGGTCAAGATGAATCCATTCAACCCACGGTCTTAGGCGAGAGGTAGGTTCAAAGACCAGCATTGTCCCATTCACGCATCAGGAACAACTGAGAGCCAAACCCAAGGTCAGCATCTTTTTACCCATCCACCAGGAGCAGGAGTGAGCTCAGGGATCAGCATCGACCCATTCATCCACCAGGAGCCGGAGTGAGCTCAGGGATCGGTATCGACCCATTCATCCGGCAGGAGCCGGAGTGAGCTCAGGGATCAGCATCGACCCAGTCATCCACCAGGAGTGAGCTCCATGGATCAGCATCGACCCATTCATCCACCGGGAGCAGGCGTGAGCTCCAGGGATCAGCATTGACCCATTCATCCACCAGGAGCAGGAGTGAGCTCAGGGATCAGCATCGACCCATTCATCCACCAAGAGTGATCTCAGGGATCAGCATCGATCCATTCATCCACCTGGAGCAGGAGTGAGCTCAGGATCAGCATCGACCCATTCATCCAGATCAGCATCGATCCATTCATCCACCTGGAGCAGGAGTGAGCTCAGGATCAGCATCAACCCATCCGTCCACCAGGAGCAGGAGTGAGCTCAGTGGTCAGCATTGACCCATTCATCCACCAGGAGCAGGAGCGAGCTCAGGGGTCAGCATTGATTCATTCATCCACCAGGAGCAAGAGTGAGCTCAGGGATCATCATCGACCCATTCATCCACCAGCAGCAGGTGAGAGCTCAGGGGTCAGCACTGACCCATTGATCCACCAGGAGCGAGCTCAGGGATCAGCATCGACCCATTCATCCACCAGGAGATGGAGAGAGCTCAGGAATCAGCATCGACCCATTCATCCACCAGGAGCAGGAGTGAGCTCAGGGGTCAGCACTGACCCATTCATCCACCAGGAGCAGGAGTGAGCTCAGGGGTCAGCATTGACCCATTCATCCACCAGTAGCAGTTTGCAGCTCAGGGTTTCAACATTGACCCATTCATCCACCAAGAGCGAGCTCAGGGGTCAGCATCGACCCATTCATCCACCAGAAGCAGGAGCGAGCTCAGGGGTCAGCATCGACCCATTCATCCACCAGGAGCAGGAGTGATCTCCATGGATCAGCAGACTCATTCATCCACCAGGAGCAGGTGAGAGCTCAGGGATCAGCATTGACCCATTCATCCATTAGCCCTCGGGTCCACTGCCATTCCATCACTTAGTATTGGGGTGAATGACCCCTTAGCACTAAGTACACACGCCCTCGGGGTCCGCTGCCATTCCATCCCTTGGTATTGAGTGTGGTTTGTGTTGTCTAGTCAGCTAATACTGGCTGTGGGGAGAGCTCTACTGTATCATCCATTAGTCCTGGAGGTCTTGTGCCATCTCTGCACTGCGTGCTTTAGGGGGCTTGTACCGTTCCGTACTGTACACTGTGCAGATTTTGTGTTTCATCGCTAGATGTTGTGGAGTTTGTGTTGTCGCCTCGCTTGGTATTGGTTCTTGTGCCATCTCATCATGTGGTTATCAATGCTTATGGCATCTCACTGTGAGTGTTGTACATGTCATTGCTTGATAGTGTGGGGCTTGTGCCAGCTCATCACTTGGATGCTTGTGTAATCTTATTGCTGGCATTGGGGCTTGCAGGCTCCTTGCGTGGTATTGTGGAGCTTGTTCCATCTCATTGCTTGGCCATGAGTGTTTGTGGATTCTCATTGTTTGATATTGGAGTCTTAGTCCATGTCATTGGTAGGTAAAGGGAGCTAGTGCCCTCTCATCAGCTGGTATTGAAGGGCTTGTGTTGTATCTTTGCAGGCCTTGGAGGCGTGTGCCATCTCATTGCACCGTCTGGTGGACTAGCAGTCTTAATGCCTGGTTTTGGGGCTTGTGGCACCTCTTAGCTTGATAATGCGATGGTTGTGTTGTCTTATTTGGTCTTAGGGGCTTGTGTCATCTCATTGCTTGGTGTTGGGAGGCTTGGCTGTCTCATCATTTGGTATTGAAGGGTTTGTGCCATCTTATTGCTTGGTCTTGTACCATCCTGTTTGTCTGTATTCGGATGCCCGCCATGTCGCACAGCTAACAGCTTAAAAGCTTCAGCCATGTTGTCTCTAATTATTGAGGGGCATGAGACAGCTTATCTCTTGTTGGGTGGGGGGCACCTGGAGGGTTCCAGGGTCTATTAGAAAGAGTCTATCTTTTATCAGTCCATATCCTTAATACCTAACGCTCACTAGGACTGCCTGAATTCCCCTTTGTTTTGGCATTTCTGCATGCTTACAATGGCTCAGAATTCCCTGAAACAGATGAAAGGTGGCATGTGAGTGTTTCATAAAAGCCCTCAGCAAACAAATAGTTTATCTTAAAGGAACTCAAAGTTTTCAGATAAGGAGGCACAGCAAGCAGTTTCTCCTTCTTTTAGGGTTAAATTTCGATCCCACATTTTTCCTTAATGCTTGATGTTGCTAAAAGGAGCTGAAAATTGCTGTAGGCAAGGCGTGGTTGTGGCCTTTGTATAGGAACTCATTTGTTCATTCAGTCAGCAAGAAGCAGACTTCATTCTTGAAACTGGCGACCGAGGTGGGGAGGGGTCAAGGATGCAGTGTTCTACCTTTTGAAATTACCAACCTGCAGTACGCTGTACATAGACAAAGCATTTTTTCTACTATTGTGTAGTACATTATACATCTCTGTCCCCATATATTACTCAGTCCATCAGTCAGTGGGTCACACAGACCCTTCAACAAAAAAAAAACTTCAATGGACCTCTTTTCAGTTTGGGGCCTTGGCCTGTTGAAACTCTACCCTGTCTGTACTAGAATTCCCCATCTCTAGCATCTCTTCTTTCTTGTCTTTACTAACCTACCCCCCCAATATTACTGATTCCTGGGCTGTAGTACCGCTCCTCTCTATTCCTCACTGTTATCTTATCTTCATTTTCTAATCTTCCATGCACCCGTTTGTATTGTTATTTTTCACATCTTTGATTATATTATCATGTTCAGTGTACTATGATTAAGCTTTGTAATTCATTTCTAATTTAAAATGTGTAGTCACAAAGGCCACGACCAAAGGCAAGTAAAGGAGAATAAAGTACTTCAGTCAGTCAATCATTCTTGTCTGCCTCTATTGGCACAGAAATCTATCATCCTAGAGGTGAGTGATATTAGAATTAAGTTTCTCAGTGAGGTGACATATCGCCAGTATACAGGAGTGTGACACCCAAGTTTTGCATTCTTGGCTTGGTAGTTGGGCCTTGGGCCCTGTTTTGGATCTGCTATGTTTGTGTTGGCTTTTCTCTTCAGTCTCATTTCACTGAGAGCTTTTAACTTGTTCATTTTTCATAGCAGATACTTAAACTCATAAAGTGACAGGTTTACCAAAGAAACAGTAAATTTGCACCTATAGACATACTCCTTGAGTGTGTGCAAATGTATTACTTTTTACTTTTTGGAATTCAAAAACATTGGAAGTAGTAGGCTTGGAAAGTTGTGTTAGTGCCAAGGTTCCAGGATTACTATTGGCAATCAAATACCCAAAAGGTGATGAATGCATGCAAATAGTCTAACCGGTTGAAATTGCATGGGGTAGCATGCCAACCCATCGTTTTTTTGCCCACAGTGCCATTCTAGACAGAGGCCAACCTAATGCAAATCATTACTGACCCTGTTCCTCGTGAAAACAGTCCACCCTGAACCTTGGTCATTTCACCCCTCCACCCTGAAGCTCACTGCTTTTTAGTTGGGAAAATTGGGATTCATGCCTGCGAATAACACTGACTAAGCTATGCCCCTGAGGGATGGCTGATGTAAATAACTCCCGGGGTCTTACCTAAGATGAATGCCTACAGTTAGCCACAGCTATCACCTCCCCTAAAAGCTGCTTGAGACACTACTGTACAGATCAAACTCTAGGTCAGTATGTTTGCACTCAAGGGACCTTCAGACAGAAGTTCTCCCTCATCCGAATGTGCTGTGGGGGATTTGTGCTATCTTCTAGTTTGTTAATGGGGGCAGGAGTAGCCTCGCCTTCTCCTAATGCTCAGTAAAGGAGGATTTACTGTTTGATCACCCCTTCTGGAGGGCTTTGCAATCTCAATGTGCTGGGGTGGGAAGGGGTCTTGTGTCCACTGATCTACGTCATCATCTGATGAACGGAGATGCAATCTTAAAATATTGGTTGGTGCGGTTATATCCTTTGTGGACCGTTGCTAGGAGGCAATGACGAGTCTAAGGTGTCTGACAGGAAGGACATCTTGTTCTTTGGGAGACAGGTCTATCCGCAGGCCAGATTCAACCAGAATACCTGTATGGACCTTTTGAATTTAAGAACATCTTTTTCTAGTCAATGGTGTACCAGCAGAGACATCCAAATAGAGGAGCCCTTAGTGTGAGGGGATCTTCCACCGAAATTCTTGTAGGGTGTCAGCCGAATGGTCAGTATGTTTCTTAGTAATGTCTCATGGCTTGATAATAGAAAGTGTGTTTTTTCTCATTGTTTGATATTTAGTGGAATTGTGGGTTGCTCTGCTTCGGAACCAAGTAGGGCTTGTGCTATCACATTATATTGATATTAGCAGGGGTGTGGAGTAAGTGTTGGAGGGAGCGGATAGTGCATCTCACATCTTGGTATTTATCTCACTGCTTCTGTTGAGATTTTGAGCCATCTCACCTCTCAGAATTGGGGAAATGGAGTGGCTTATGCCATTTAATAGTTTTTGTTATGCCATTTCATATTTTTTAGCTGGTTACTGAGGTACCCACCACTCTGGATCAGTAGCTTTTGTCATGTCTTCCATTGGTTCTAATGCTTTGTTTGGGATAGGAGGCTTGTGCTGTTGTATCTCCTGGCTTTTGTGGTTGCTTGACTTGGGATGGGGGGCTTGTACTAGCTCATATCTTGGTTTTGAGATGCCGGTGTTGTCTCATTGCCCTGTAGCATGGACCTATGCCAATTCTTGCCATGGTACAGGATAACTTGTGCCATCTTATTCTGGTTCTCTGTGTGGGTGTATCATCTAATTGCCAGTTGTTAGTGCTTTTTGCCATCACATAATTTTTAGTTGGTGTATGCCATCTTATTGCTTTGTATTGAGTGGATTGTCTCTTCGTCCTGTATTGGAAGGGCTTGCATGTATCACACGTTGGCGTTTAAAGTTGTGCAGTTTAATTTTTTTGTTATTGAAGCAATTGTTCGGTCACTCCACTCAGCATTTGGAGACTATGCTGCCTCACTGCTTGGCACTGGGGAGCTTGTTCTATCAGGTCCCTTGGTACTGAAAGCATTTGTATACTTATCAGGTAGTATTAGTTGATTTGTACAGACGTATTACTTGATGTTGAGTTTTCTTGCATAGTCCCTTCCTGAGGGGCTTGTACATGTTCCTGCTTCATATGTTTGGGCATTTGCGCTTCATTTACACCGATTTGTAATATGTGTCTGTTTCACCGCTTGATTTTAGAGGACTTGTGTTGTCTGTTGCTACTATATTGACAATGGTTTTATAGTTTGATGACATGTTCTTGGCGGCGGGTGGGGGCAGATGTCTTCTTACTGCGCTATCACTGAGGTCGTGCAGCATCCTTGCTTGGGGTTTTGGTTTTTGGTGTGATAGCTATTTCCTGGAAGCACACTAACATTACCGGCTGCCTTAACGGAGACAAAGACTATCCAAGTATTAATCATGCAGACCAATTTCTCTTAACACAGATCTAGAGAGAAAAACGCCAAGATAAACATTAACACGTCAGTGGTATAATTATCAGCCAAGAACAGGAAAGATTCATTCTTTGGGGACATTTGGAATCTAAGCAAATTTTGTGGAATCCATGCAGGAACTTGCCTTTTGTTATAGAGAAAAAACTTCTATTAATAATAATCTATGATGCAGAGAAAACGTTCAAAAGAGAGCAGTGCCAATTCCTGGGCCACTACTTAGAAAGGGAGGAATAATAAGATGTTTCCGCTGGATGGTTTTCCTAATTAGAAAATGGACTAATCCTAAAAAAGCTATTATAAAGTAGTTTCTGAGGGGGTTGAAATAACTTCGGGTGTCACTTAATATTAGTGCCACTGAAATTATGGGGCAGGAGAGGACCAAATAATGTGTCAGGGTTGACTACATTATGTGGCAATGCACATTTTGTGATAGTATTACATTAATATTATTATAACACATGGTAACACTTGGAAAAAATGTAATCTTAGTACCAGTTTAATACTCAATACAGAAATAGGCAACTGAAAGATTGCCAGTCAACCTCTGCGAATGGCCTTCCACTGCGCGGAACAAGGGTCGCCATGTTTTTAGTATCTTTAAATAGGTTTTAGCAATTTTTGTTTTTAAATGTGCAAATTATGCGGCAGATGATGAGTTTCGTGGCACATGGGACAAATCCATAAATATGCAGAAAACGCCCTAGCATTGCATAATTCCAGTGGCCCTGCTTATTACATATTCTTTATATAGAACCTCAGGAGTATTAGATTAGATAATGCATTAAAAGTGTTCACGTGCAAGTATTTAAAGTTAAGTTTAAAACTATGTGTAGATTATATACTCACAGGAGGCTGAAATCAAAGATGTGTACTTTTCTCTGATATTCAAAAATACGGTTGGATGTCAGCATATTGTTAGCAAAAATATTGTCTCTCAGAAATAGGTACTCAATATTATTTACAAAAATATCGTCCAAATGAGTATAGATTTTCTATTATTAAATTTTATGGGGACAATATTATTTTTGCAAACAATATTTAGGACACTTTATTTCAGTCATACAATATTTTAGTTATAATACTCTGATACCCAGTAGCGGCTTCTCGAGGAGTGCTGCGGGGCGGCGGGGCGGGGGAGGGGCAGGGTGGGGGGTAGTAAACTCCGGAATTGGGCCGAACGGAGTTGAGTAAAGAAATAAATAAATAAAACGAATTACAATGCGCACTGCATCGCCGATTTGGCGTTGCAGCGCGCGCAATGTAATTGCCCCCGCCCCGCAGCACTCCCTTGAGGAGCCGCTACTGCTGATACCATACTAAAAATTATACTAAGGCGTCTAACTTGAAACTAAATTAGACTACGATCACATTCGCCAGAAATGTTAATCAGGGAAAACAAATATTACATTCTGAAGTATAGTTACTCTGGCAATTAAGTACCCACCAATCCGGAGGATACCTTTTTCCTAATTATGACAAAGCTTTGAAGGAGGTAAAAATGTCTTGAATAGATTTCCTTTTCTTACACATTTTACATCAGTACATAAGCAAGATTGCTGCAGAGCATACATTGCCCAAAATAACACATGAAAAGCTCCAATGGCCAAAGTTTGAAGGCAGATGGGGGTTCCTGATATTTGGCATTATATTAGGTTTCCTTAATAAAAAGTTAAAGTTTTTCCTAGCTGTGCAGGTAGAACAGAATGCATTTGTACACATGCCTAGGTTTATGATTCACACCCTGCATCATTACTCAGATGTATATTACAGGTAAAGGTCAACATCTCCTTTTAGGTTTGAATTTTACAGGGAAGAGTGGGACACTTTTCCGTGAATGTCTAAAACCCCTTAGCATTTTCCTTTCGATTTTCCATTCTCTAGACATCAATATTCTGTTCGGATGGTGGCCGTGTCTGTCAGTCAAAATGGATGACAGGTGACGAGTGCTCTTGATGATGAACAGGACCACAGTTTTGCATTGAGACCAATTATCCAGGTAGAGATGGCCACAGTTGTAAAGAGCAATGAAGGCCGAACAGTGGTCAATTGTGCTGCATCGTCCAACTATAAATTATCTCTGTTACCTTGTAGTAAGTGTTTCAACCTGCAGTGCAGGCAAGGGAGCAAGCACTAGAGCTCTGAGATAAGCTTCCACCCTCTAGTTCCACTCATTTAAATTCATTTCTCTTACAATACTATGTGGAACAAATTTCAAAAGTTCAGACTAGAATTTAGATCCTCTTGTCCCAACCAATTTTAACCAAAACCATCAGACATGGCATGTCCTACTCAGAACCTGAGAGAAATGCTCCGCCTTGCTCCAGCTATCCTCACTCCCAGGTCCTCACCCATCTGCTCATACCTAGTGTTGCCTTCCTCAACCCAGCCTACCCCTGAAAAAGCAGGACAGTGGCCTCGGTGTGCTATTAGCGCAAAATATATAGAATTATAGATGGGAAACAGGGAATTACGGGGATGTTTTTCACCAAGGGGTTCTGAGCGACATCAACTAGAGTGAAGCTTGAGTTGTCTAATGTCATTCAGAACCTCAAAGCGAAAAACATCCCTGTAATTCACTTTTTACCCATCTATAATCTTATGTATGGCCCCCAAAATCATCTTCCCCTGCTTTCAACTGCTATGCAGTGGCAGAGGAGTAATGGGGGAGCCATCCATAACATGGCCTCTGTTATGCACCCCTGTCCCAAAGATTAAAAAAAGTACTTGTCATCCTTGACCAACCTCCACCACATTCACTGCCTTCCTCCCCTCTCCTGCAGCTGTGCTTTTCGCTTTTAGTCAAAGCAGATAGCAGTGCTGCGCTGGCTGGCTCTCAGAGAGCCGGGTCTGCCTGGCCTGGAAGGCCTTTATGATATCACAACAGTGGATAACCACTTTTGTTATCAACTGTTGCTATGTCATAGCATTGAGTTATGACATTCAGAAACTGAAATAAACAATTGAGGCTCTCCATGAGAGCCATCCCTAACAAAACAATCAATCACAAAATAATTGTGGTATTGTTCTACACATGTTGGGAAACCATCCTTATTTCAGCCCATGCTGGGAGATTTTTCTTAGCTATAAGGAAGGCGAGTGGGGGTGACCAGGATATGAGCCAACGTGACACAGTGAGTAGCGCCAGTGACTGAGCGCTGGAATGCAGAGGATGAAAGAGGGCTGAAGGTGCGGACCAGTGAGTTGGTGGGTAAATGTCAGCAATTGCTGGAAGAAAGAGGAAAAGAAGGCCAGCCCGCTCTCCATGAAGGCCTCACGGTGAGGGT
This sequence comes from Calotriton arnoldi, assembly GCA_963921515.1. Lineage (NCBI taxonomy): Eukaryota > Metazoa > Chordata > Amphibia > Caudata > Salamandridae > Calotriton > Calotriton arnoldi. Next base: position 2,148,295 of record CAWUFW010000555.1, on the reverse strand, counting down.
GCTGCACTGGCTTGAGGCAAATGTGCATGTGGCACGGAATGCCTGCCACTGATCACATGACTTTATAGCATTCTGGCCTTAAACTGGACAAGAGTGAAGAATAATGGCACTGCAGAAGTGGGGTGGAGGAGCCAGGCAGAGTGCATCGTCGGAGATTTATGGGAACTTGGCTGCCCCTCATGGACGTCGATTCATCAAAATGCCTGGGGTAGCGGAAGTGACATCACATGCCATTTTGACACCCCCCGATGTCACAGGAAGTGGCAACACATGAACCTTGACCTGGTGACTTCACATGAAGCGACATCACGTGTCCTTTGGACACCATTAAATCAAAGGAAGCAACATTGCATGACCTTTGGCTTGGTCCTATCACAGGAAGTGATGCATCTAACTTTTGGTTCTTATATAACAAACAGAGGCTGGAAAATCTCTAAAGATACAAAAGAAGTACTTTATAAACATACATACTTCAAATCCTATTCCAGTCACTATTGAAAATGCAGCTACATATATTGTTCCAGGTAGAATCTTCAGATATACAATTAAGATAATGTAGCATTGATTAAGAACCTATCAAATAGTGTACAATGGAAACTACACTAGTCAAGTTGAAATTAGCCATTATCAGTATCAAATAACTTATAAAATGGGAAGGATGATGGGCCTATAATGTTCAAAACAAGTTCACTTTATCATTTGTTTTAGAAACTAAGTACCATGTAATTAAATCTCAGTCTTGGAAAGTAGATAACAGTGCTATTTAATGCAGGCCAAGTTCTCCCAGGAGAATCCTTCCCATGACAGGGTACACATACTTCTAAACCTTTAGAGCCATTGAACCTTTCCGGGTTTACTATCATTAATTTCTTCCACAGAAGTCATGCACATCACTGGTACAGTACTTGTGTTGATCAATAATATGCTTGTTCTGCATTAGCATACCTTACCAGCAACAGACATCTTATCTAATAGACAGAATGCCCAAAGGCATGAATGCTTGCTTTTCAAATGTAGATATAATAGTCCGCATTTAAAAATTACTCCATTAATCACTGGTCCTAAAGCAAAACGTTCCACATTTTCAAAATCCATCACACACACATACAGAGACAGTGAATTATACATGTGTAAATCAGTGTATAGAAAATCTCACATAAGGCAAGGGACACTACAAGGTGTAGGATTCACATGTCATTCATACTGGTAGGCACTTTCAAGAGTGCTTGGTCTGGAGAAGCACAAAGTCAGGATTCAGAACATAACACAGTGGTTAGGGTTGACTTTAATAATAAGAATTTATATCTACCCAAACAAACCTTTCTTAACAACATCCGGATAGAAAGACTGGGAAAAAAACATAACTTTCTGACCTATACCATACAGCTTGCATGCAGCTTTCAGATGGCAGTTCATACCTCCCTGTGCTAGATTAGGAATGTAACTTATGAACTGCACAGTAAAAACAGAATCTCGGTGACAAAAGCAGGGGTGGCTCCTCCATTATGGCAGAGGAGCGTTGCCCCATTAGATGGCAGCAGATGAAAACACATGAAAAAGAAATTGATAATAAACCAATTTTATTATCAGTTTATTTTTAGGTCGAGCCTGGGCAGCGCATACGCTGCTCTGCGAGCCATGCTGTATTGGAGTATGGAATAGAAGCCCCGCACACTCTACGCCCATATTTTCCATTGGCTTCTGTACATTGTCCTTCGTAAATACTGGCCTCTGATTCGCTAATAGGCTTGTTAGTCCCTCCTTAATACAGCCTTGTCTTCATTTTTAACCTCCCATGAGGACTGGCCCGTTTACTTCGGCTGTTACACAGTACGTCTTCCTTAGTCTGTAAGCATTATTTTCTTTAATAGTGTCTGCTATTTCAGGCACGACATGCTTTCCTGCAATGGGGTCACTTTTCAACTCTCTGCTGACTTTCATATTATGCGTGGCGTATCACCCGGGCATAAAGAGGTGCTGACTTTCTTTTGTTTTGCACGCCCCAGCGTGCTCATTCAAGCTCTTTTCCTCCCCCCTTCTGCTTCGCATTAAGAGCCCACCCCACCCCACTCTGTATTCTTGTTTGTGTAAGCAGGGGGTGGGTCCGGTCCCTCGCCACAGCTTGAGGAGGAGTCCTCAAAATACACACTAGGGTGCCGCTCTCCTCCAGGGCAGCCGGAGCTGCCTCACAGCCATGCTGGCGCCGCAGCTACTTGGCACGGCAGGCGTCACGATAAACACTCTGGGCCGAGTCACAAAGGTAAACTGAGACGAAAGTCTAACTTTATGACTTTTGGTATTCACAAAGGTTATTTACGAGTACTAAAGACTTTTGTCTCAGTTAAACTTACATTTTGTTCTTAAGTTTAACTTTTGGGTCTCAGTTAAACTTAAGACCAAAACTTAAGATTATCTGAGACAAAAGTCTAACTTTACTACTCGTAAATGCCCTTTGTGAATACCAAAAGTCGTAAAGTTAGACTTTCGTCTCAGTTTACCTTTGTGAATCGGGCCCTCCATTAGCAATGCCTCCAACTATGGCAGAATTTTCATCTTCCCCCAAACCTGCATCCTGGCTGGGTCTGCCTATTTCATTAATTCTCCCCCTTGTGTTGGAAGCATCGGGCTGCGCACGCCGTTTTTTAACTTCAACAAAGGCAGACGCGCAGCTCAATATTCTTCGTCTCCGAGGTCACAGCCCACTGCGCCTGCTTTCATTGTCAACACGGGTGCCACACACCGCCCACTTTCATTAATAATGCCCGCTTACATGCCGCATGAATATTTTAATGTATTAATCTGTGTCAATGTGTGAGGGAACGTGCATGCATACTCTAGACAAAATTTAACGATTAGCTTTTGTCAATACTTGTTTGCAACGTGGGAAAACGCTTGAGAGCCCGGTTATGGTGCATTTATAGTCTTGTTACTTTTAATGGCGTCTCCCGCCCTCAAACATTGACAACTGGCACCACCTCGTGGGCAGATTCAAATTGCTTCTTAAATGTTATGATTAATTAAAACAAGCATTTGCAATGCAATAGGTCTCGCAATTGCGAGAGTTTTAGCTATTGGCATTGTAAATGACAATGCTTTTTATTTATGTGTTTGAAAAAACATGCAATAATATAAGACATTGTCATTTACAATACCAATAGGTCAAAGTTTATAAAAAGCGAGACTTATTGCATTGCAAATGCTTGCTCTTCTTACCTGAGGGCTGACAGCGAGGCCGTGGGGCGGGGCCATGCAATGCATGACAACAGTGGGGAGGAGTGGTGATGCACACTTAGCATTTCTCCACGCAGCTGTGTTGTACAGCCGGGTGGAGAAAAGCCACAGGCTCACAAGCACTGTCTGAGCGGCAAAGCAGGCCATTCAGACCAATACAGCGAATACTATTCCCAGCGTAAGAGAAGCCCTGGGATTGGCATCTGGGAGCCTGCGCAGTGTGCACCAGCTGGCACTGGAGAAAAGGATCGGGAGAGGAGCAACGCCGCGGCCGGTAAGTAAGTTTTTTATTTTTGTTCTTTTTTGTTGTCTGTGCTCATTTTTGTATTCCCCACCACCCCCCGCCACCACTTCGGACCCTGAGCAGCCTCCACTGGACGAAAGCTGTAACCCACTGAGCCATCTGCATAAAATATTGCTCTTTGATATGCATAGTACACGTTCACTGCAGCAGGCATATTAACCCTCTGTGCTACCTTAGATAAATGAAAACTGCCACTACACAAAACGCCCATCTCTCTCCAGCAGGTACATTAATAAATCACCAGAGTTAACTTGATACTTTTATTGTTGTCCAAAAACTGCTGAATATACAAGGAATTTTGCAGTGCTTTTAAAACTGCTGCACTGCTACAAAACCTGCCCCCCACCCTTTCGGCCTCTCAGGGAAACGCCCGCCTGTCGCCCTACGCCCAATACGGCCATCCGGCGTTGGTGGTGTTCAAAACAGACAATGTCTTGTTGGCCAGTCCACCAGCACTGACCGGCGTGCGCATGCTGTGGCTACACAGATGCAATGTTTGACATAAAACAATGCAATAAATGTGTTATTCACATTACCTAAACAATGGCTAGACCACTAAAAGGGTTGAACCTGAAATGTGTGCTCTTTAACAATCATTTCTGAAGTTTTGCAGCAGGGCATTTGAAATTCTTGTGTCAACTCCAAAAACAGATAATCTTATCTTACTTTACTTGTTGCTTCTGTAAGAGGTTTGCCCAGTGCCCGCAGCTCACAGGAGTCACAACGACTGGCACCACCACAAGGGGAGTCAGAGAGTGGAGATTCTAGTCGAGTCGATGTGACAACTCAGTTAGTCTCACTCTCATGCTACCTGCCCATGGCCCGCCCGAGGTCCAACTGTCGGACTCAGTCAAAGAGTGACAATTAAGTGAAGCAAGTCACTCACAGCCTGGTAGTCTGTTCCCAAACTTGCGTTGAAGTCAGTCACTCACTCTAGAGACTTGTGACGCCCAGCACCCATGCCATGCAGCAGACATGAGTCTGACTCCGATGTTGCGCGTAACAGGTTCTTTGCAGCAGGCATATTGACCTTCTGTGCTATCTTAGATAAGTGAAAACTGCCACTAGATAAAACTCCCCTCCCTCTCCAGCAGATACAGTAATAAATCACCAGAGTTAACTTGACACTTTTATTGTTGCCCGAAAACTGCTGAATATACAAGAAACTTTGCAGTGCTTTTAAAACTGCTGCACTGCTATAAAACCGGACCCACTAACAAAACCTTACCCCACCCTTCCAACCTCTCAGGGAAATGCCTGCCCGTTGCCCGGTACAGCCATTCCGGGCTTGGTGGTGTTCAAAACAGACATTGTCTTGTTGGCCAGTCCATCAGCACTCACTGACCGGCTTGCACATGCTGTGGCTACATGGATGCAGTGTTGGACATAAAACAATGACAATTAATGTGTTATTCACATTACCTAAATGATGGCTAGACCGCTAGAAGGGTTGAACCTGAATTGTGTGCTCTTAAACAATCATTTCAGAAGTTTTGCTGGGCATTTGAAAATCTTGTTTCAACTCCAAAAACAGATAATCTTATCTTACTTTACTTGTTGCTTCTGTTAGAGGTTTGGCCAGGGCCTGCAGCTCACAGGAGTCACCACGACCGGCACCACCACTAGGGGAGTCGGAGAGTCGAGACTCTAATTGAGTCAATGTGATAACTTAGTCAGTCTCACTCTCACACGACCTCACCTGCCCCGCGGCCCTCCCGAGGTCCAACAGTTCGACTCAGTCAGAGAGTGAATTAATTGAAGCAAGTCACTCACGGCCCGGTCCCAAACTTGCATTTATTCTAGTTATTCACTCTAGAGTCTTGACACCCATCACCCACGCAGCAGGCACAAGTCCGACTCCAAGGCTGTGCCACGTTAGTGCGGCTTTTACTGCCATGCGGGAGCTGGTCAATAATTTTTGCCAGGGCTGCCATCATTGGTAGCGTGATGGCCCTGGGATCCGGTCGGCGGTCCCAAACACAGTGGTGCACATACCACACCAGGCACCACATCCTCAGCTAGGATAAGGTGCAGCAGGTGCACACTTGTACTTACACACACGTGCTGCTAGCTGCAGTACGTGTAGTTAGTCACTGTCCAATCATGCCCAGCCATACTGCGCGCACTTTGAGCTCATTCGCTCAGCTTCCTGCTCCAGGCCTGCAGCAGATGCATACAATGTATCAAATCAAAGACTGCACTGGCCCGGGGTTACCATAGCAACGAGTGAAATAAGCCCTTTTTCCCACCCAAGCCCAGCTTGCAGGCCATCATGATGTCTCTACAGGCAGAGCTTCAGCACAGCAGTGCAATCAAGTGCTGCTCACACTGCGGCTGATTTATGCCACCAGAGCGCTTGCCACGGCTGACAAATAGCAAGGGGTTACAAGCAAGGTGGCCGGGGTCTCAACAGGTGGCTAAGGGGTCGCAGTTGCAACCCCTGGCAACCCTTAATTCACGTCCATGCTGCCGCTGAGAATAAAAGTGGAAGCAGCTGGGAGGAAGAGTTCCATCCCAGACGTAGCGGATAAATAACAAAATATGGACACTGGAACAAACTAAAAGCCGGCGGATGACATCACATTAATGATGTAAGTGGGATGGAGACACTCCCAGCTCACGTGCATTTCATCATCTTGTACACTTTGAACTGGCAGCCATAGAGTTGGACCTCCTGATTGCTGTGTTGTGAGAAAAGCCAGAATGGTTGGTGAGATAGCCATTCATGAGCAGTGTTCACATAGCGAATGAAAGCAAGAATGTAGGGAACACTACAAAGGGAGGAATGGATAGTAAAATGCAATCCCCTGAATAATACAAGCAGTGACCAACAGTACTACATTCTAAGTGTCTGAAACACAAGTAACACTGGACACTAGAAGGGCAGACAAAGAGGAGTACAGCAACATCTCAAGGACAGCTGTTGCTGATGAGACGGCTATGGCTAAGTTAATTAAGAGATCTCTGGGAAGTATTGCCTGAGAAGATGAGATGAGATGTGCAATGGTAAACTTCCAGTCTGCTCGATATGCTGTGCCGACTAAGCTGTAACTAAAAGAGATGATGGTGAAAGACAAGATGAGTTGGAGGTCACAGGCCAATAGGATACTACACTATATCTTGCGCATTGCCAGGGGACGATAGGTCAAATCAGCACATTGAAAATCAAGTGAACAGATGCAGAACAACCTATGTCGTCTGAAGTATTGAAGGCTGTCATAGCTGCCAATGTTCCCAGGTCCAGGTGGTTACCCGACTACAAAGGGTGGTAGCAATTATGAGACAGTTAGATGTTAAACAATGTATATTAGGATTACACCCATGCCCAACAAAAGAAAAAAAAAACACATATAATACCATATGGCAGCTCTGGGATCACTAGTGGCCAAACGGAAACAGTGAAGCGGCATACACTGAGTGCAGATGGGTGGTGGTAGTGGGTTGGGGCATATTTGACCTCCAGTGTAGAGACACGAAAGAGTGGTCGCTGGCTGATGAGGTTTGAATGTCAATGTCAATGTCTACGTAGGATGACCATTTGGAATGCTGGAGATTTGTGTGCAGATTTCGATATCAATAACAATGAGAATCAATGGATACAATCTGAAAAGTGAAAGAAGGTTCTCCCTGCCCTGCGATGACAGCTATAATGGAATATTTACACGTTGTCAAACATTCTCCGCTACGAAGAAACTGTTGCCCCACTGAAACTACAATAATACAATCACAGCAGCAGTACAACCTAGAAGATTACAACTCTACAAATGCAAGATGACAACTACAGCACCGCAACCACAACTCAAGAACTACACTAAAACAATAATGCTAAAGCACTGGCACTACAACATTATCACTATTACACCAACACTACTAGACCACATTTCCATGAGCACAAAACTGAGAATACTACAAATATGAGGGTACATCAGAACATCACTAAAACACTACAACAATTTTCTAACATTATATTGGGAACACTACAACACTATACCAATAAACCAGTAATACAACACAGCCACAACATTACCATAAGAGTATAGCAATACCACTACATCATTAACACTAACACCACTGCAACACAACAACTCTACAACTACACCCGATCCTTTAAATATAGTATCCAACCACTACCAACTCTGTGTGTGCCCACATCTGTAGTTCTTGATCACTTTCCATGTTTGTATTTAGGTTGTAAGTCAACAATAATGTTCCTTCGTGACTTGTTTTTTCACAAAAGGTATTACAATGTCATTATGTGGAAACATGTCAAACACCGGTTCCAAAGCAACCAATGCTTTTGTTATACAAAAAGCTGTTACAAAACGAAGGTCCCTTGATGTGTGCTGATGTGTCTCAGTTCAATATTATATGCAGTGGAAAGGTGACAAAATGAAACCAAGCGCAACAATGCAGTTATTAGTGTAAGGTGATAAATAAGTGAAAAACAGCACAAAAAAACAAAATAAAAAACAAATATTCAATACAAAGGTACTGTTATATGTGCAAATTATTCAAAAAGATTTTTTGCTAACAGTCTGGTATTATAATTTCAACTGTGTTTCGATCCCTGTTGCCAGAATAGGGGTTTCTTCCTCAGGACATCAATTGTTTTAAAAAATTTAAAGCCACCAATCAGGAAATTAAATGACGGTAGAATGTAGCATCCCAAACATATTGAACAGGAACAATCCGTTGATGGTTCTGAAAACAGGTGGAGAATGATAAGCGTAGGTGATACATCTCCAGTACAGAAGGTCAAAACAATCAGAACTACAGGGCCAATCCAAATTTGACAAAGCCAGGCTCAGGAAATTCATCCAATAAGCACACCTCACTGGGCACCTCTGACAGTTTTCTTTTATAACAGGAGCATTGACGGCAGAAGAACTGATATTTGACACTTTTCCACAATAGCAAGTCCTAATACCCCTTGTAAGAATAAGTCTTGAGAGAACATTATTTTTTATTACAGCTCCCAACAGCTTGTCCCAGAATACAGGATAGCCTAACATGTATGCTTCTGCAGGCTGTAAGTTAGGCAAATGATGTCAAAAAAGAAAGAGTGCATTATTAGACTCTCCCAGGAGTCACCGAGTCTGGAATGGCTAAAGCATAGTTTATAGTCCTACCAGAAGATGGTGCAAGTCCTAAAAGTTAGGAAATAGAATATGTCTCTGTGTGCTATCAGTTAGTAACTTTTTCTTATTTTATTTTCTATTTTTTTTCAGAAACAGATCGCAAGACATTAGGGCCTGTTTACCATCACTGCACGAGTGATCTCATCCGATCTCCGATCCCAGACCCAACAGCTTTGAGCTATGATCCATGGCCTCTCTAACACTGAACCTGCGGAAAGTTCCAGCTCTGGCTTTTTTAGGGAGGACAATGCCCACATTCACAGACACCGATACAAAGACCCATTGCACCATGAATCTATCATATCTAACATGCTGAGGAAGAGCTTAGTGAACACAGCAATAGACCGAAACGTCTCACTTTCATCCAGAGCTCAAGGGAGATGCTCCTCTGCAGAATGCATCCAGGAGGATGGAGAAAGTAGCATTTCATCGAAGGAAGGAGGTTCACATTCTCCCTCACCCCAGAGGCCGACACCCTATGTGTATGAAGCTGGACAGCTCTTCAGCCAGCACTTGCAGGCCAAGAGGGCCCGGGTGGAAAGCATCATCAGAGGGATGAGTTTTGCTCCAAGCAACATCAGCCTTGGCATGGAGAGAATGGAGGAACGGGAACAGTCAGTGATGAAGGAAGAAGAAAATCATGTGGAGAGCAAGCGAAAAAGCAGGCTGTCATCCCCATTAAGCCACCTCCTCATAGAATCAACAAGGCCATCCTGGGGAAGTAGTAAAGAAGAGGAATGCCAACAACTGAAGAAGCAACTACGGGCTTTACAGAGGCAGCTCAGGCAACTGCAGAAGAAATTCGTACAAGTCCATGAACTTAGCTTTTCTGATCCGAGTCAGCAAAGGACAGAAATAACTAGGCAGGTGACTCTGAAGGAAGCATCCCAAAATCATAGGGACAAACACCCTTTTTTTGATGATTATCAAGATCTTGTTTGGAGCCCTGTGTCAGATATAAAAGTCTTGGAGGGAGAATCTTTGCGTAATGTGAAAACTTTTACCCAGATATTGAAACAAGAGTTATCAAGTGCAATCACGCAGACAGTGGACGCTGTGTTTAAGGAATTTCCTTCATCATCGGGGCAGGTGGCCCTGAAGCGCAGCACTCCCGATGCACCAATCCTTGCTGAGAGTGGAATTGCCTCTCCACTTCCCAGAGAAGTGTTCACTGGAGGAAATCCCAGCAGAAAGAGTTCAAATAGCTCTTGTCACAAAAATGGTGTCAGCTCCCCAAAAGAAACCCAGAGTGAAGCTTTGTCCCTTGTTATGAACAAAAGCTTAAACAGTCCATCACCTCCCAGGAGCCCCAAACTGGCTAGGAGACCTTACAAGTACCCTCAAATCTCTCTGTCATATCCATTGACTATGGCTCCACAGGTGCAGGAAACCCATATTCTCAGCCACCTACTTGCATTCAACCAAACAGGGCAGCTCAGCAGCTCACCTAGGGTCCATTCCTCCTCACCAGATAGGTCCTCTCCAGGATCAGTGGATTTACCTTGGGAGACAGTTCCCCTAAGATCAGGAACAAACTCATATCACATGAACCACCAGCCCTACGAGCTGCCCTTCAGGTCCAACTCTGTGGAAAGCTATGGTCTTACTCAACTGAAGACGGAATGCACGGATATGCATGGACTCATGGATGGAGTCTCCTACAATACAATGCATATATCCTTTGAGGACATTGGGTCTTGGGATCCATGGTAGTGAGTGTCAAAGTTTCACCTTTGAAGACTCCTGTATTATCCTGATTTGGGTCTCACATGAGAGAATTACATGTCTTAGTGTGGTCATTTTGTCATTTGGTTCCCCTTTTATAAATACTATTGCAGCCTTCTGGGGCTTCCTGGTTTCCTTTAGACAATCAGGTGCCTCTTGTTGGATCAAGAGTAAAATAGGAATTTGGAGTATATCTCATGAAAATCGATGTTTGGAGAGAAATTAAGCCTAATCAAAATAAATGTAGCAAGGAATGAGCTACAAAAAGTAGCTGGGAGAGGGGTGGAAGTGTACCACTGAAAACCTCTTGGGACGGAATAACAGGAGTCCATGTTTTTGTCCATGTCTTCACCTTATAATCTTAGCACTTGAGCCAGTTTACCAGTTCTGTGTGCTTAAACATCAGCACACCCAGCACCTAAAGGATAGATTGCAGTACAAGTAATCACCTCAGTAAGGGGCAGTGTAGCTTCCCACAGATAGACTGTGGTGCAGAACTAGGGAATGGCTGCCCATGAGTAGAATGGGGCACAGTGTCTTGCCATTAATTAATTGTGTGGCTGAGCTAGGTGCTGGTTTCACATGGAATGACGGGTGCATGGCGCAGTGCCAAGCGCTGGCATTGCTTGGGAAGATTGTGCGTCAGTGGAAACATTGAGCTAAACTGTGATGCAGTGTGTGCTGTGGTTTCACGAGGACTGATAGAAGTGCAGAGCATCCTTTGGTACCGATTAGTTGTTTCTGCCTTGGGCCATATTTTAATCTGCCTCAGACTCACAGGCATCATCAACAGAACATCCAACATTCCAAAATGCAGTCAACAGGCCAGAGTATTCTTATTAAAATAAAGGTGGGTGTGTCATTTATATATGTATATAAGTACATTATTTATTTAGAGGGTTCATATAGTCCATGTGCTTGTATGATGGTGTATAATTTCAAATGTTCCAGAAAGTCACTTGTTTCTATAAGCTTTCTTGTGGCAGGTGTTATCAGCTTGGTAGCCTTTTGACTTTATCATGTGGTTATTAGTTCATGTTTCAGTGGTGTAGTTTTAGAAGTGGTTCCTGCAGTTCATTATAGTTATAGCAGGGGTTAGAATTTTGTATATGCTCGATACTGGCACTCGAACTATAGGGAGGCGAGTAATTCAAGTTTAACTTGACAGCCCCCAAACACATCCTTAAAGAGGGAAGTTTGGTTAGTGTATCAAAACTGGGTTCAATTTGAGTGGCGTATTTGGATTTATTTTCAGGCACGTCACTGGATGTCAGCCGTTGCATATTAATAGGATCTCTTCCCCAGAAATCTTTGTACACTGTGCGCACAAAAATGAAGATATGCCGCTGGTGTACTAGAAGCCACTGAAATACTTACAAGATGGGGGACGGGGTGGGGGTCAAACATTAATGAATTTTTAGATGTAGTACATATTGACTGTCTTATTCTGGAAGATTGCAGTTTCTGTAGCTCAGCCATGGTAATGCTTACATAGGTGATGTTACACTACTTCAACCTAAACTGGACAAAAGATCTTCTTAGTTCAACTCAGTTATCAGCCTGTACAATGGTGGAACCTTGCTTAGCAAGGAGATTTAGAAGTTTGTACTTCTGACTACAGCATTGATTCTGTGGCAAAATGACAACTTTACCATTGAATAAGACTTCCAGACGTTTCACTGTGTTCTAGTACCAATGCAAGGGTCTGTTGACTTGTGGTTCTGTGTGGACTACTGAACCCTCAATAAGGTAACCAAAACCGATGCACAATCAATTCCCACAGCCAATGAGCTTGTGGATCAGTTGGGTGCTGAAAAGTATTTGAGCACTTTGGATCTGAACAGTGAATACTGGCAGATCACTTTGGCACCAAATGCTAAGACTGCATTGTTTTCTATGCCAGAGGGGCTATATCAGTATAAGGTGATGCCTTTTGGGTTGAAGAATGCTCCTGTCACTTTTCAGCGCCTGGTGAACCATGTTCTTGCAGGGTTGGAGGAGTTCTGTGTTGCCTATTTGATGATATTGTGGTGTTCAGCAGTTCATGGAAGGGCTGCATGGAACAGGTGTTGGCAAGGATACAAGAGGCAAAACTGACCATCAAGGCATCTAAGGGCCTAATTATAAGTGGCTCATTAAATTTTGTCTCGTGCGTAAACCCATTTTTACGCACTGGATGGAATTAAGAGTTTGGTTTTATTTAATGCATCCAATAATTATCAGATGCGTTAAATAACCCAACATTCATTACATTTCCACAGATCAAACCTGCAGAAATTTAAACAGGGAAAACATACATTATTTACCATATCATGCGGATTTTGGTGTGTTAAACACCAAAATCCACATGTTATTCCCTATAAACTCATAATAGATGTTATTTATTGCACTTAATAAATACATACCCTGTAGTATTTTTTGTATCAGGGGCGATAAATAACACCTCAACTCATAATCAGCCCCTTAGTGTCAGGTGGGGCAGTCCTCTGTAGTCTACCTTGGGCATGGGGTGGGGAAAGGGAAGATACGCCCGTTGGAATGCCAAAATTCAGTCTGTGATGGAGTGGGTGGTACCTACTACACAGACTAAAGTGAGGGTCTTTTTAGGACTCACTGGGTATTATAGAAACTTTGTGGTAATCTATGGAAGTATACCTGTCCAATTGACTGATTTGACATTTGACCTATAAGAAGCAGTCCAGGAAAGTAATATTGAATGCAGAGTGTCAAAAGACATTTGAGGAACTGAAGAAGGAACTATGCACTGCATCTGTACTTAAAGCACCTGACTACAGTCAGCCTCTCATTCTACAGATGGATGCCTCTGACAAAGGAGTTGGAGCGGTATGAGCTCACCTGGATGACAAAGGTAGAGAACGTCTGGTAGCCTTTATTAGTAGAAGATTACTACCCATAGGCATCCGCCAGAGCAGAACTCGGCGGCTATTCAGAAGTAGTGCTTTGCCATAGTGTAGGCCTTGCATAAGTTCCACCTATGCTTGTTTGACACTATGTTTTTAGTGAAAACAGATTATAAGCCACTGAAATGGTTGATGGCTATGAAGAGAGAGAATCTCAAGTTGTTGAGATTGTCTATTTCATTGCAAGGGTTAGACTTTGTGGTGGAGCACATAGCTGGATTGAGCCACGGGAATGTTGATGGATTTTCCACTGGTTTTTACCAATCCAAACTCCCAACCTTTCCAGGTTAGGAGCTGGTTTGTTTGTTGGGACGGAAAAGTCCTCTGAATGGTAAAATACATCTACCCCTGCCCTGAGTGCCCAACTGTACGGTTGCCTGGATCCCTAATGCTGATTTTTGCTATCATATATCTCCTGTATTGCGGTCTTGTTGGACCGGGCAGGATGCCCAAAGCACTACCCGTATAGTGGTGTAAGGCTACTGCCTTCACCAAGGAATTAAGCAGACCACGCGCGATTGTGGCAGCATACCGGGTAGTGAACAGGTCCTTTTCACCTGTGTCACTAGAGTGAGGCCTACATGCTCACTCACATTTTTAAAGTTCAGCTGCTGTGTGCTTAACTCACCTGTGGCCTACATTATGTAGATGTAGAGTGCTGCAAATACACATGTTATGTTATGTTATAGAGTGAGGATGTGAGCCCAGGATTAACCTTTTGATGCACAAATCACTGTGGCTGATATCCAGGTATGAACTCTAGTCACTCCTAGGGCCTGTGTTTTGGACTATCAGCTTCAGAGTATCTCCTGCTGTGACAGATAGACTTTCAAGAGAAAAGAAGAGAAAGAAAAGTGAACACTTTAAAATAAACAAAACTCAAACATAAAACTTCAAAGACTCGGACCCTAAATCACATTTGGTGTCTAAAAAGTGACTATGAGGGGGGAAGGTTGAGATCCCAAAATTTGTCATCAGCCAAGCAGCCAAAGAAGCTGCATGAGAAGGGGAAGCTCTGCAAGACTTCTGACTGTGACCAGGACTGGGGGGGGACAAGGCCTGCTAGTCTCCCTACTGAGTGAGGGGACATCACTCCCAGAAACCAAGACCACCTGCACTGAAGCCTGCAGCACCAGCCTGCCTGCCAAGACCACTGTGCCCTGTGAGGAAGATTAGAGCATTGGAGGGATGGTGGTCTAGTGGGGAGTCTACCAAAAGGACTCCCTGTGCGAGGTGTGAGGAGACAGCTATGCCCTGATGAGGTTGGTGCCTGTGTGCAGGATTGATTAGCTGACCGCCGTATGCCAGTAGAGGGCCATAGTGGACTGAGCCGTGCATCGAGCGCTGTCATGGGAGTGCCAAGCCTGCACTTCCTCGTTGCGGTGACCCCGTATGCCAGAGGGGGTCATAGTTGAATTAATTGTTTAACCAGCACGCCAGGACACCTTAGCGGTGACCTCGAAAGCCAGGAGGGGGTGCTGTGGTGTGGGCGATTGCACCGGAGGAGTCAGCGTTGTGTACAGAGGTACCACGGCAACCCCATTTACCAAGAGGACTTGCTGGTATTAAGTTGCCAAAGAGTTTGGGCCATTGCCCAGGATAAGAGTGATGTTGCAACCAGCAGGTCGAGCCCCACACATCGAGATCTTCCCCTGATCGACCCCGAGGACCTTTTAGGATGTTGAAGAAGACGTTGCACCCTCTCTGGGCTCTGGTGGGGAGTTGGAAAACCAACCTCCCCGCGTGTGGGGAAGACTGACTTACCAGGTCTACACAGACTGGTAGCATCTACGATACTAGAGAAAGCCAACAGAGCCACTCGGGAGAGATTCTGCGCCTGCCAGGTGCTGCCTCATGTACTGCGAGCAGTCTGGCTTTGCCAAACAGAATCACAGCTTGTAAGGGCCCACGGTCAGGGCTGTGCTGACACGTTGACCGCTTCAGTGGTGCAGGAGCGGGTAGGACCTGAATCAGGCTTGTTGGGTCCTGGGGGACTCAATGCTAAAGGTGCTCTGGCACCGCAGACACTTTTGACTAATTCCTAAAGAGTCAAAGGGGAAGTCTTGAGTACGGCCTACTAGTGAGTATTCCCTGAATGCAGCCACCAGTGAGAAAGTAATAACCCCGACCCCGCTACAAGGAAGCGGGTGGGACTGAGAGTTGCCTGACAAACACTAGAGCCCTGACCTCAAGGGTATTGTGTTGTTGCTTATGAATGTCATTATTCCTTTGCATGTGTAGAGTTAGAAATAAAATACTTCTTTTTCATATGAAAGCAAGAATTTGACTGGACATTGATGGATTGACATTACTGCGTGCACTTTGAGTTATGAGTCGTGTTCACTAAACTCTATCTACACACCCCTGCCCCCTTCCCGCCCGAGGAAGCCTCTGACTGCTCGACCACAGCTACCACTGAGAGACAAGAGCAGAAGGGGTACTTGGCCCAGTTGAGCAGGATCCATAGTAGGTCTGGCCCCAGGACATCAGGAGAAAAAGGCCTCAACCACCACGGTTGGTCCCAGTAGCCCCTAGGCACCCCAGGGCCCTCTAAAAGCGGTTCTGACACAGAGTAATGCCTGAAAATGAATCTCACAAGCCGACTTGACCGCTTAGGAATATTTGCTTGTACACCTGTCTGTAAATGACATACACTTGTGCTGGGAGCATGAATTGCATGGGGCCCAAGTTGCATTCCTGCAGCCTTCTATTTTCGTTGGAGCTGACTGCAAACAGGAGGGAGTGAGCTCGGGAAGTCTGGCCTGCTTTCCTGGGATATACCTACCTTTCAGCATTTTATGTCTGCCCTCCCAGTCCTTTGTAAAATACCTGTGAAGACGCGCCTGCACTGGGCTTGTAAGAGTTATGATTCTTGAAGGTACCACACCTTTTCAGTGGCACTGATTTACCAGAACTATCCGCCAGAGAATCGCACAGAAACTGGCCCCTCAGAACCAATTCAGGTATCTATCACAAGTCACTTTCTTGTGCCCCTCCTGGTGGGCATAGTCTTTCTTCCAATGCTTGAGTGATTAAAGAAAACATACAGTTCTTACTCCAATCAAGCCCTTCCACGCTCACAGTTTCTAAAAACTCTGTCCACCAACGTTTCTGGCACCTTCCTTGTTATATTGCCTTAACACCCCACACACTATTTAATCTGTTCGCAAACCAGAAACGTATATGCTGATCTTACACAAAGTGTTTTGCCAAGCTGGATATCCTTGAGTGTATTATCATGGATTTTTTTGCAAACCTTTTTTCTAAATAGTTGTGTGATGTAAATCTTGCACAAAGGTATTAAATGGCATGTATAACATTGGCAGAGGTGCATGATTTGAATACACGTAGTCTTACATATTTGCTGGCACGAGGATGTTTGAGAATAGATGCTTTGATGACAATGTTGCAGTTTGAACACCTTAAGCACTGGTACGTCTCTGTTGTCAATTTGGTCTGCGCCGATTCTTGTGTGTAATTTATATCACAATCTATACTTGTTTTTGTTGTGTATGCTGTCTACGTCTCCCCCACCCCCCGATTAGCCCGAAACTCTCCGAGTTTCTCAAGATGTTCCTTTGTCTGTTTACATTTTTCAAAGTGTGTTGCACACGTACCCTCTGAGGTAGTACGAATTTCATGTGATACTTTATTGTTTTGGTGTGATTTCTGGCATTTTACCTTACTTGTACGTTCTGTAGTTTTAGTTAACCGAGTCTCAGTTTCCTCCTGCTCTGATCTTATTAATAACCTTGTGTTTACATTTATTGAGTGATGAGATGTTTGAGAAATTCTTTTAAATCATCCTTGTCTGGGCTAATCCAGGTGCATAAACTATTGTCCATACACTACCATCAATGGGAAATATTTAAGTTTCAAAACATATTTTAAAGTGCATGTTGACTCTCAACATATGCATATAAAGATTTGCACAGGACGGTACCATGTTACTGCCTGTTACTGCTTTGATTGTAAGAACATTCATCGGTGTAATGTAAGTAGTTATAAGATCAGGAGGATCATTTTCAAAAGAAATTACACCGGGACTTGAATATCTAGATGTGAACTGATCATGCATTCTATAGCTTACACGCCTTCATCATATGGAATACTTCTGCAGATATTAGTTACATCAAATGTATACAGAATGGGGCCCCCAATTATTCAGATATACCCCATTTTCACTGGTAGATGTCTAGGATGTCTCTTGTTAAGGACCGCCCTTCTCTCCACCACCGACGACATCCACTCCCTCCTCGACCGGGGAGAAACAGTAGCCCTCATCCTCCTCGACCTCTAGGCTGCCTTTGTCACCGTCTCTCACCGCACCCTAATAACGAAACTCCACAACGCCGGCGTCCACGACAAAGCCCTGGACTAGATCTGTTCCTTCCTCACCAGTAGAACACAGTGAGTCAGACTTCCCCCGTTCCTCTCAGAACCCACAGAGATCAGCTGCGGAGTGCCTCAGGGCTCCTGCCTAAGCCCCACACTCTTCAACATCTACATGGCCCTGCTTGCAGCCATCGTCAGGAGCAACGGACTCAATATTGTTTCCTACACCGATGACACCCAGCTGATTCTCTCCATCACCAACGAGCCCACCACTGCCAGAAACCACTTTCACAACGGGATGAAGGCCTTCGCCACCTGGATGAGAGACAGATGCCTCAAGCTCAACTCGGACAAGACCGAAGTCCTCATCCTGGGGCCCAACACCTCTGCTTGGGACGACTCCTGGTGGATGCCCGAGCTAGGAACCCCCCAACACACACCCACTGACCATGCACAAAACCTTGGCATCATACTGGACTCCTCGCTCACCATGAACCACCAGAGCAACGCCGTCACCTCATCCTGCTTCCACACTCTTCGCCTGCTTCAGAAAACCTTCAGATGGATCCGCACTGAGGCAAGGAAAACGGTCACCCACTCACTCATCAGCAGCAGTCTCGACTACGGCAATGCACTCTACGAAGGCACCACCCAGAAACTCCTCAGAAAACTCAAGAATGTGCAGAACGCCGCAGTCAGATTGATCCTCAACCTCCCCCGCCACTGCCACATCTCCGAACACCTACAAGAACTCCACTGGCTCCCAGTCAACAAAAGAATCACCTTCAAGCTCCTCACACACGCCTACAAATCCCTCCACAACGCCAGACCTGCATACCTGAACCACCGCCTCCCATTCCCTCGAATTCCCTAAGCATATCTGACGATATCAATATATGCCCACACTGCCCTTTCAGCTTTACACCCCGCCCTGCCGCTCAACCAGGAGAGAAGGGATCAGTGTGCTACAAAATGTTCCTCTTGAATTGCAGATCCTTACCTAGGCACGCAATGGAAATCGCCATTCTACTAGAGGATGAGCGCCCGGACGCGCTATTCTTAACAGAAACTTGGCTGACCAGTGAGTCAGATCCAATCCTTGCACAAAGTCTTGCCTCCGGCTACCTCATCCAAAGACTAGACCGCAAAAGCGGTAAAGGGGGAGGGATTGCGATATGATACAAAGATAGATTTAAATGCTGTATTACACCGGATTCATTACCTAATTGTGAGAGCATGGCCTTCTCAATTAGTTTCTCACCAATTCATACACTCTCTGGAGTACTGATCTATCGTCCCCCAGGATTACCAGGTCAATTTCTTGAGACAATCAACGGCATTGTAGCCAACTTAGCTAGCTCACCCTCCAATTTTACAGTGATGGGAGATCTTAATCTGCACATAGACGACCCTAGCAACTCTGCAGCCTCAGAGTTAGCTGAAAACCTGGCAGCACTCCAGTTTAGACAGAAAGTGTCAGGTGAAACTCACATTAAAGGTCACCTCCTAGATCCGATTTTTAACAACAACAAGGAACTACTGGTAGGTGACCCAACATGACTTCCGTGGTCCGACCACTATCTGATTCCACTATCATGGGTCACCACGTGTCCACCAATCCCACGTAAGACGATTTAGGGTCAGAAACGACCATGGTCCAAACTCCCCCTTGATCAGTGGATCCAAGTTCTAGAAGCCACCACACCCCCTAATGTTACAAATGATCCTAATCCAACGGAAGCCAATGACAGAATCAATACATGGCTTGAGCACTCGCTAGACCTTGCTCTCCCTAAACATTCAGCCCACAACAAAGTTAGATCTAAGGCCTCGCCATGGTACTCGCCAAAGCTGCGTGCGCTCAAACAAGCCTGTAAAAAATTAGAACGGCTATGGAGAAAAGACTATGCAGCCCACAGAAAACAAGAGTATAGAGAGGCTAGTAAAATGTATCAAACAGAAATCAGAAGGGCACAAGCCACGTACTATGAGGCAATAATCATCTCGGCCTCCAACGCACCACGAGAAATTTTCTGTGTAGCTAAGACACTTATTAAGCCCCCATCACCACAAATCTCTACAGATGGTGCCCTCATCCGCTGTAACAACCTGGCAGAATTCTTCTACAAAAAGACCCATGATATATATCTAACATTCCCTAGCTCAACCACCGACAGAGATCAACATCCGGTGGCTACCCACTCTCAGAGCACCCAGGCAACGCTGGATCGGATACCCCAGCTGGATATAGAAGGCCTAGATGATATCCTGGCACGAGTTAAATCAGGATCACCCAGGGATCCAGCTCCCCCTCATATACTGAAATTAGCAAAGAACACAATTCTCCCAGTCATCCGAGATCTGATTAACGCCTCAATTGCATCTGGAGTGGTGCCATGGTAAAGGCTTTACTAAAAAAAACTAATCTAGACCCAGAGGTGATGGGCAACTATCGGCCCATTTCCCTTCTGCCTACAATCAGCAAAATCCTCGAGAGGCATGTAAACGTAGTGCTTTCGGGATTCTTAGAATCTAACAATCTATTGCACCCGTCACAGACGGGCTTCCGGCCCCTACATGGAACCGAGACAGCACTCCTAGCGGTGGCTGAAGAGTCCAAGAGGATCTTAGACCAAGGTGGAGCAGCAACAATCATCCTCCTGGACCTCAGCGCCGCATTTGATACCGTCAATCATAACACCTTGATCCTCAGACTCGAGAACCTAGGAGTGACAGGGGGTGTTATCACCTGGCTACAATCCTTCTTAGGAGACCGCACCTTTCAGGCCTTCGAGGGAGAAGTAGTGTCAAAACGTATGGCCCTCAGATGCGGTGTGCCTCAGGGATCCTCCCTGAGCCCAACGTTATTTAACATATTTATGAGACCATTGGCGGAGATAGTTCAACCTTTCGGCATAAAAATCGTCACTTATGCAGACGATACACAATTGGTCCTGGCCTTGAATCACCCAGATAACGCTCCCACAAGTCTGGGCCCTTGTCTGGAACAGGTGGCAAAATGGATGGAGCTCTCTTGTTTAAAGCTGAACGGAGACAAAACGGAGCTGATGCTCCTAGGCAACTCTAAAAACTCCAACATGGAGTTGCACTGGCCAAACTGTCTCGGTCCTGCCCCTCCACCAAAAGGCCAAATAAAAAGTCTAGGCATGTGGCTGGATCAGTCCTTGACTTTTGGACACCAAACAGCAAAACTGTCGGCAACCTGCTACGGTATCATCAGAATGCTGCGAAAAGTCCTCCCTCTCCTCCCTTTTCTGGCAAGAAGGATCATGGTCCAGGCACTGATTCTCTCTCGCATGGACTATGGAAATGCACTTTATCTAGGAGCTCCCAAAGCCACTATTGCAAGACTCCAGATCATTCAGAACTGTGCAGCGCGTTTGCTCCTGGATGTCCCTTATCGGCAATCAGCCAAACCTGCGTTGGAATCCCTACATTGGCTCCCGATATTGGAGAGAGTCAAATTCAAAGCACTCTGCTTCACCCATAAATCGTTTTTGGGGAAAGGGACCAGCAATCAACCAGTCATTAATTACCCCTTACCATCCGACTAGAAGCTTGCGCTCAGCGAGCTCGTTGCTTGCCACAGTACCTAAAATAAAAAGAGCAAGAAGTGGAGGCCGTTCCTTTTCCTACAATGCGGCCAGACTGTGGAATGCCCTGCCACTCCAAATACGGCAGGAATCAAATCATCTGCCCTTCCGGAAATTGCTAAAAACCTGGCTTTTAAAAAAAAACACCTGCTAGTAGAGACACTCTCCTGGTCTGTGTCTGCAAATAGCGCTGGGATGCCTTAGGGTAGCTAGGCGCTCTATAAATGTTTCCTAATAATAATAATTCCACGCACCCACCAGATACCTCCACTCTGCCCAACTGACCCTGGCCACCGTCCCTTGGATCCGCAAGACCAGGACCTGCAGAAGATCCTTCTCCTACCTCACTGCCAAATCCTGAATGCCATGCCTCTTCACCTCAGGCTCTCCCAGTTGCTGACACAATTCAGAAAGGATCTCAAGACCTGGCTCTTCGAATGAACCACAGTGCCCAGTCGGACCTGCAACTCCCCTCTCCCCAGCGCCTTGAGACCCTCACGGGTGAGTAGCCACGCTTAACAAGCACTGATTGATTGATTGATTGAAGTATGGTATATGTTGCCAAATTTTGAGTTCACAAACTTTGCCAAGATTTGCAAGACCGGCTCGTTGCCAGATATAAGGAGTCTCAAGAGAGGTTCCTGAGGGTTTTTGTGAATCTGAAGAACCACATAAATTACTGGTATCTTTGGAAATTCATTGCATATCCAAACCATCTCAATCGTTTAATCAAGTTGACTACCAGATGTCAAATCTCAGTTATAGGCTATGACTGAATTTGAAGTTTCGGTTTTCCACAATATGCTTCATGGCCAGCTTGTGGTACCACTCCATCGATAATGGAGATCGATCAGTTCTTTTGATTTATCTTTCAGTAATACAGTTAGTCCTTGGAGTTACGAGCTGCATAAATTGTCATATCGTTGCCTGGGCGGAACAATTTTTGACTATCCCTCAGCACAGCAATTAAAAATATTTATAATAATTTGTTTTATAATGGTGGTTCCATCTTCGATTTTTTCTTGAATATGAAATCTTCATTTGTGGGTATAGCTTTGCTTTGTTACAAAAAAAAGTCTGCCAATGTATTTTGAGGATTTCTTTTATAGTGCTATCTCGGTTTTGAATCAGTAGATGTGGACGGTGGGAACAAATCATAACTCAAAGTAACATTTTGATGGAATTTCACAAAATGTTGGTGTTTAAAATATAAAACACTAACTTTTGATGGGGTGTGTCTGTGGGTGCCACTCGATTTTTGGATGCTTTGGATGTTATGCTTCTTCCTCCTGCCACCTGACTTTCTGTGGCGCCCATGTCTAAACAAGCATTTGCAATGTAATAGGTCTCGCATTTGCCAGAGTTTAAGCTATTGGCATTGTAAATGACAATGCCTTTTATTTATCTGTTTTGATAATTGACATAAATAAAAGGCATTGTCATTTACAATGCCAATAGCTCAAACTCTTGTAAATGCGAGACCTATTTAATTTCACAGAAGCGGCCGCCATTGTCCCAGGCTGCTTGGAAAGTGAAAGCGAGCATGGTCGCTGAATGTTGCAGGAAAGCATGTCATGCCTGCAGTAGGAGAAACTCATTAAAGAAAATAGTGCTTACAGACTAAATAAGACATACCCAGTAACAACAGAAGTAAAAGGGCCAGTCCTCATGGGAGGTTACAAATGAAGACAAGGCGGTACTAAGGAGGGACTAATAAGTCTATTAACTAGTGAGAAGCCAGCATTTACGAAGGACAATGACACAAGCCAATAAGAAATATGGGCAGAGTGTGGGCGGGGCTTCAAGTCCATACTCGAATACAGCATGCCTCGCAGAGCAGCGCATGCGCTGCTCAGGCTCGACCTAGAAAGGGGGTGCAGTGGCCTCAGAATGAAAGCCACCTCAAGAGGAAATGAAGCCCGCGGGACCCAAAAAAGAAAGCTTGCGATTGGGCCAAAGACCAGAGAGCACATATATGGCCTCTAGGATAAGAGACACCTCCTTTTCAGTCACACCAAGTACACCTTCGGCCTCTAATGCCTGCACCAAAAAAGTCTTTAAATACCAAGGCCAGAACAGCCATGCAATATATGGAATGCATGAGATAAAACAAAAAGAAACCTTAAGTCTGCTCTTTACTTATGAGCCAGCAGAAATATGACTGTTCTGGGAGGGATGGGGAGCAACACCAAGAACACAATGGGCTTATTTTATATGGGGGGAGGGGGAGAGAGAAGGGAGACGCATACACTCTAATACATTGCTGAGTGAAAAGGAGAAAAGTAGTTCCCTGAATGGGAGTAGTGGAAGGATACATGTCATTCAATGAAAGGATATTTAAGAAGCTGTGCTCCGGGGGGGCAAACAGGAAGAGGAAGGAATGCCATTCAATAAGAAGGAACCAAATGAATGACAAAAAAGGCCAAACAATGTTAACTAACAACTGGCACAAAGGCCGCTAAGTTTTTGGCACGGTCCACAAGAGGTCTTTCAATAACAGACAGCTAAAAGGTGTCCGTAGACGAGACCGGAAATGGGCTGAACTCACTTTGTCCAAAGAAACCAAAAGGGCCTTTTTTAAGGTGAAATCCAAAGAACAGCTGCTGGAGGTTAAGTATTCATTGGGGGTTCAAGGCAAAAGCAGCCTTAAAAAAAAAAAAACTGCAAATACATCAGTACATATCTCCTACACACAAACATCTCCCTACAAACGTTTTGAAGGGACTGGAGTTCTAAATCCAGTCAAATTTGCTTCCCACCTGCACGGCACCTGTGCCCCCACTTGTACGTCTCTGTGACACCCCATTTCTCGGTGTTTGTGGTCACCCCCATTCTATATTTGTGCGCCCCATCTACTGTAGCCAACCCTTTATTCATCTATTTCTCCCATTCACACCGTTCACTGTCAAGAACCCGCCTAATGGCAACCTCACCCCACCCCACCAGTACCACTCTCCTCCTAAAACAGTGTGAGGCCGTCGTTTAGTGTCTAGACCCGGAAGTATTTCTTCCCAAGAGTGCCTTAAGAAGCGATAGTTGGCTATTCATCGACCTTGCCTACTATGACCTCCTGCTGCTCCCGAAGTCTGTGTAGTGCACTGAAGCTTCGCTGATGGTTTATAATGCTGTACAAAGGCAAGTTAAGGTGCATGTTTATATCAGTACGAAGGTAGCGGGCTGTGGAACTCTGTGGCCTAGTTTCTAAGCGCTGTGGATAGTCTTCTGTCGGCGGTTAGTTGATTTAAAACAAAGCGGTAAGGCATCAGCATTTATATAGTGCTTATAGTCACTGGTTTGCAGCGTCCAAGCACTGTAAATCACTGATCAGTGGTACACCAGGTCACAGATATTACTTTTGTGATAACGTTCGCTCCCGATAACCTTGTGCATCGTTGTATCTGCTCTGTGAAATCACGGAAATTCGAAATGTCTGTTGCGCAGTGACGTGAAGACACTAGGTTCATGGCAAAACCAAACGCTAAAAATCCCAATAGGTTTTCAGGGTTTGCGGAATAAACATACATGATGCCGATGTATATGTAATGAATTTCAGTGGAGATTATCTGCATGCCAGCCCATAATTGAGTAGGCTGGATAGCTCAGCGAGTTAAACAGCTGCCGCTGACCCAGGCAGTGACAGGCAGGCTGCATATTCGAATCTCGAGAGGTCAAATCAGCTTTGCATCCTTTGGAATGTCAGCACGTTGATATCACCTGGTATTTACAATATTTAAAAGTGGCAAAGCAGTGCCACGAAGCGCTAGACAACAACAAGGTGTAGATTTTTGAAAATCAGACCGGATATAACTGTCCAGCAGCTGAGGAGCTGATCCGTAATTTAGAATCAAGACGTTTTTCCTTGCTGGAGCAATGAAAATTCTTAAATGTCAAGCAGCAAAACCTAGACTAGAAGAAATACGGACAGTAAATAATGTATGTCAAACAGTCAGACTCGCCGCGAGCTGTCAAAGTTATGGGGGGAAACGTGCCATGAACGCAGTCTCCTGGAGGTACATTGGGCGCATACGGCATACAAGCATTTGCAATGGAATAGATCTCGCATTTACGAGAGTTTAAGCTATTGTCATTTACAATGGCAATAGCTCAAACTCTTGTAAATGCGAAACCTATTTCACTTCAACGAAGTGGCCGCCATTGTCCGGGGCTGCTTGAAAGTAAAAGCGGGCATGGCGAGGAAAGCACGTCGTGCCTGCAGTAGGAGAAACCCATTAAAGAAAAGAGTGCTTACAGACTAAATAAGACATACCTTGTCGCATCCAAAGTAAAAGGGCCAGTCGCCATGGGAGGTTACAAATGCAGACAAGGCGGTACCAAGGAGGGACTAACAACCTTAATACCGACTGGCAAGCCAGCATTTACGAAGGACAATGACACAAGCCAATGAAAAATATGGGCGGAGAGTTGGCGGAGCTTCCCTTCTATACTCCACCACAACAAGTCTCGCAGAGCAGCGCTTGCGCTCTGACTCAGGCTTGACCTAAAAAGACATCAATCTTGATTCACTGATAGGTACTGTTTGTTCCAGTGCTTTCACGGCTAGGTGTATGGAGTGTAGATTTTCAATAGATACACCAGATGGTACATTTGTGTCTGCGGAAGAATTTTGATATTTTGGGGTGCTCATCTGTGTTGGGCCCTGAACCTAAAACCCAGTTCCCTGGGTGCTGGTGGCACATAGAGGGATCAGTTGGTCTAATGGTGATTCATTCATTTGAAACTTTCAACCGTGACCAACTACTTGGGCCTTTCACCAGAGCTACTGTATATAGTGAATACATTTCGAGCATCAGTAATCCCCACTGTTTAACTCTAACATTGGTGACCTATTGGCGCTGTACTTCATTTTCCCATGAACCGAGTCCTATGGCCCTCTCACCAACAAGTGGGCCCTTGATTACCCTGTCAAATAGATACTGGAACCTTTTCTTCAGAACTTTCACCATCTCTTTTGTAGGTCAGGAATCCAGCTCGCTTTTTAGTGATGAATTATGGGGCTCCATAAGTTCTTTGGCAACTTCTCATTTACCTGGCTGAAACCCGCTGAGGTGTCCTCTTTTTCACCAAGAGCTGCTCAGAAACTAAGGTAAAGGGCAGAGACACAGCACAGTGCCCTCAGTGCATTTACTGTGGGCTTTAATCGAAGCCTAAGATAAATCATGTTTTGACCCACAATCAAAAATTCAAGAAAACATTAAAAAAAATTGTAGAGTCTCAATAAACCCCAATCCTCAACACTCAACCCCTATGCCTGGTTTCCTCCATAAAACGGACAGAAAAAAAACCAGAGGCTCAAACCTACCAGTGAAACCTGGTATAACTTCACGCATCCACAATTTATTTCCATCTTTGGACTAAGGACTAAGTTAGGACAGATTGACAAGTGAGAGATGGAAGAGTTTCCTTTGCTTTCACTAAGTCATGGTTTTAGGGCTGCATTCTTTGGTCTGTGGAAGGAAAGACATTTGTGTAGGTTCGTGTAACAGGGGGTGCCCGGACCTAGAAAGCGCAGACCAAACCGAACACCGAGAAAATGCGACAACCACCGTTTTCCCTCTTCCTTCACAGCAACAGGATGAGTGGCTATGTGCAAACGTACGTGAAGGTGACAGACAGGAAGAAATGGGTTACCGTCCCTTTAAGTTGAAAGACTGGACCATAAGCCACGCCCCCAGTGATGATGACGACGAGGACTGGCCCACAAAAGAAGGAAGAAGGCGGAAGCCGGGGTGTGGCATCACCGGAGGAGTTGAGGAGGCGAATCGAGACGAGCGGAACGTGAGCTGGACGGCAGAGAGGGAAAGGACGGAGGCGGCGCGGACAGACGACGTCGGAGAGCCAAGAGGCCAACGTTTCCACGATTCCCCCAGCCACGCTCCAGGAGGATCGTGGCTCTCGCAGGTACGCAAACGTTTTGCGGGCTGGGTGGGAAAAAGGGAGAGACCCAATAGTTAAAACATAGGACTCCCGTTTCCCGGTGTTCCCGTTCCTGAGCACTTCTCCTCACCTACATAGATGTGCTGAGTACTGTGTGATTTCCCCTCACTACCCTTCCCTTCCACACCCGTGTACTAGGATACCATACTCACACCAAGCCCCTGTTTTGCTTTATTCACATATCTCCACGTCCGGACGGGCTCGCGCTGGAGTGGACCAAGAGAGGGCGGACCTCGACGAGGGACCGGGACAGCAAGGACAAGACCCCACTATCTCCGCTACCGTATTATAGACTGGCTACACGCCGAAGACGTGTACTACCCTCAATAAAACCCTCCTTATCACCGCCCTGTCTCTTGCCCCTTACTACTACCCCGCTACAAGTGGTGGAGAATGCGGGCATAGACACCTCCATCAGTACTCACACGATGGACGCGCTACTACAGCATCTGGTGAAGGGCCAAGAGAAGCTAGAATGGGCCGTGGAGCGGCAGATGACGTCGGCCCAAGCGGACAGAGACACCTTCAGGGACACCATAGCCGCTCAAATGGAGGGCCTACAGAAGATGGTATCAGAACAACCCACCCGTAACCCGGGAGGACCCGGAGGCATCTCCCCAGGGCCCTCCGGGATCTCGCTGCAGAAATATATCGCTGGCGAGGATCCTGACGCCTTCTTACTCAATTTTGAGCTAGCCGCACGGGCCTGTGGCTGGCCCTTAGAGAAATGGCCATTCTTCCTAGCCCCCCTCCTGACCGGGGAAGCACAGGCCGTCTACCAGGTGGCCAACGCAGCCGGAAATACCCCCTATGCAGACATTAAAACCATCATTCTGGACCATCTGGGGCTTGACACAGAGGCTTATAGGGTGCGCTTCCGGAAGGAAAGGGGCGCCCCCGGGGATAATCCAAAAACATTGTTTTTTCACCTAAAAATGGCTGCTGACAAATGGCTGACCCCCACCATGAGTTCAAAAGAAGAGATAATGGACAAAATCTATCTCGAGCAGTATTTGGACGCACTCCCGTATAATACCCAGAAATGGTTGCGTCAACACACTCACCTGACCACCGAGCAAGCCGTGGGGATGGCCACTACTTATTCCCGCGCCCAGCCTAAACCAGGTGGGTGGGAACCCGAAAAACCGAACCGTCCCCTCCCAACGAAATACGACAAGAAACCCCGGACAATCCCGGAAGCCACCAAACCACGGTGGCATAAACCAGAGGTTCCGTCTGCTCAAGGGACCCCAATGTTTTGATTGTGGGGACTGAGGCCATATTGCCCGGGTGTGTCCTCGCCGTAAACCAGCAGAAGAACCCATGGAGGTGGGATACATCCCTAAATCCATTCTCTACACCGCTGAGATGGGGAGCGCGTTTCATGTGAGTGTAAGGGTGAATGGGAAGGTGGTAAAGGCCCTGTTAGACTCGGGTTGTAGGCAGTCCGTATTACAGGGGAGGTTAGTACATCGTAAACAGGTGATCCCCGAAACCCTGGTTCACATCAGATGTGTTCATGGAGACGTCAGGCCATACCCTATAGCAGAGGTGACCCTTGACCATCCCGATGGTAGGACCTACGTCATCCGGGTGGGGGTATTGGAGAGCCTGCCCGAAGACCTCATAATAGGAACAGATAACCCCGAGTTCTCAGATATGTTCCTACAGACGGTACAGAAGCAGACCATAACAGACCAATCAGGACAGACAACAGACAGCCCCGTACCTGCCCTGATAAGCCCCGACCCTTGGACATTGGACAGAAGCTTCAAATTCGCACAGGCCAACGATACCACTTTGTTCAATGCCTGGGAACAGGCCCACCGAACACAGTACGACCCCTCTCCTGCGTTTCCCCGGTTCCTTATACAAGAGGGCCTGTTATATCGGCAGGCTTCCAGAGACGACCCCCAGCAGTTGTTAGTGCCTTTGTCTTTTAGAGAACAGGTTATGTTCTTTTCACACTCTCACTTGACCGCAGGACACACCGGGAGTGAAAAGACAACCCAGAACGTCCTGCAACACTTCTTTTGGCCGGGGATATACAAGGACATAAAAACCCATTGCCAGATATGTGAGATATGCCAAAAGAGGAACACGCATCGTCCTCCGGCGGTGCCATTGCAACCCCTTCCTATCATAGGCACTCCATTTGAAAGAGTCGGAATGGACCTCATAGGGCCTCTTCCAAAGACAGGGAAAGGGAATCAATACGCACTGGTGATAGTGGATTACGCTACCCGATACCCTGAGGCCTTTCCCCTAAGAGCACCAACCACTCGCCTTATATCAGAGAAGTTACTAGAACTGTTCTCGCGTGTGGGGTTCCTGAAGGAGATCCTGACGGATCAAGGGACCCCATTTGTATCCAGGTTGATGAAGGAGGTCTGTGGGCTGCTAGATCTGCGACACATCAGAACATCTGTTTACCACCCCCAAACAGATGGCCTCGTGCAGAGGTACAACGGAACTCTCAAATCAACACTAAAGAAAATGCTCGCCGTGAATGGCAGAGAGTGGGATCAATTGATGCCCCTGGCATTATACGTCATTCGTGGACAGAAACAGAGCAGCCTCGGATGCACGTCATTTGAGAAGAGGTATGGGCGACAACCCAGATCGCTGTTGGAGATGACCAAAGAGGCATGGGAGAAGGAGGAAGCCAATGAAACCCGCGGAATGTTGGAGTATACCCAGGCCCTGAAATCCAAAATAGGAAAGTTGAGAGATCTGGCGTATTCCAATCTTGAGAAGAAACAAGAAAAGCAGAAGAAGATCTATGATAAAGGGAAAAGATGGAGGAAGCTGGAGGTCGACGATTGGGTACTGGTATTGTTACCCTCGTCCACAAGAAAATTCCAGGCCGAATGGACGGGTCCCTACAAGATCACCGGGACTATCGGAAAAACCAGCCCGGAGAAGCCAGACGTACCACATAAATCTTTTAAAGAAATGGTTGGGACCCACACCAAAGACGGCTCACCTCACTTTACCAACACATGCTCCCTCTCACAACACGCTGGAATACTTAGTGGTCAACGAAGAACTAAGGGACCAAGAAAAAGAAGAACTCCAAAGGACCCTATCACCTTTTTCCTCTCTGTTCTCAGATAAACCCGGCAAAACGACCCTAGCAGAACACTGTATTGAGACACCAACTGGGAAAACCATCAAACAGCGACCATATAGGATACCCGCAGCGAAGAGGGTTGCGGTACAAAAAGAGGTACAAGACATGCTACAACTCGGAGTCATAAGACCCTCAAAGAGTGAATGGTCTTCACCCATTGTGATGGTGCCTAAGCCGGATGGGAGCACCCGATTTTGTATGGACTTCAGAGCTCTCAATGACATCTCTTCATTTGACGTCTACCCCATCCCACGTATAGACGAGCTGATTGAAAAACTGGGTGAGGCCCGTTACATCACCACCTTGGACCTCACCAAAGGTTACTGGCAGGTGCCCCTGAGGGAAGAAGACCGGAAGAAAACAGCATTTGCCACCCCAGACGGGCTGTACGAGTTCACGGTTCTCCCCTTCGGCCTGAATGGGGCACCTGCGACTTTTCAACGCCTCATGAACACGGTACTACGTTAATACCAATCATTTACCTCCGCCTACTTAGACGATATAGTGATCTTCAGTCCCTCTTGGGAGACACACCTTGATCATCTGCAAACTATACTGCAAGCCCTACGACAGGCCGGGCTACATATCAACTCACGGAAGTCCCGGGTGGGATATCAGAAAGTAAAATATCTAGGTTATGTCTTGGGGCACGGAATGATCGAACCACAAATCGAAAAGATCAGGGCCATAGCTGAAACCCCCTTCCCCAACACGAAGAGAGAGATGAGAGCGTTCCTTGGGTTGATCGGTTACTACCGTCGGTTCATCCCTCAGTTTTCAGACGTAGCTGCCCCTCTGACAGACACACTACGACAAGACGTAAAAGCCCAAAGACTCCTACACCCCACGCCACACATGTGGAAGGCATTCAACACCTTAAAACATGCTATCACCACCAATCCAGTGTTGTCCTCCCCTGACTTTTCCCGACCCTTCATTCTTCACACAGACGCATCAGATTATGGTATAGGGGCCATCCTTTCTCAGCTATCTTCGGAGGGTATAGACCACCCCATCTTATACATCAGCCGTAAACTTTTCCCAAGAGAACTCAAATATCCTACAGTCGAGAAAGAATGTCTGGCGATAAAATGGGCTGTCGATAAACTAAGGTATTATCTCGAGGGCCGTCCTTTCACCCTTTACACGGATCATGCCCCCCTACAGTGGATGAGCCGTAACATCGCTCTTAATCCCAGGGTTCTGCGCTTTTCTTACAGCCTTTCTCGTTTACGGTAAAACATCGTAAAGGCGCGGACAATAAGAGTGCAGATTACCTTTCCCGACATCCTCTCCCCGATCGGGAGAATCCAAGGGGGGTGGTGTGTAACAGGGGGTGCCCGGACCTAGAAAGGGCAGACCAAACCGAACACCGAGAAAATGCGACAACCACCGTTTTCCCTCTTCCTTCACAGCAGCAGGATGAGTGGCTATGTGCAAAAGTACGTGAAGGTGACAGACAGGAAGAAATGGGTTACCGTCCCTTTAAGTTGAAAGACTGGACCATAAGCCACGCCCCCAGTGATGACGACGACGAGGACTGGCCCACAAAAGAAGGAAGAAGGTGGAAGCCGGGGTGTGGCATCACCGGAGGAGTTGAGGAGGCGAATCGAGACGAGAGGAACGTGAGCTGGACGGCAGAGAGGGAAAGGACGGAGGCGGCGCGGACAGACGACGGCGGAGAGCCAGGAGGCCAACGTTTCCACGATTCGCCCAGCCACGCTCCAGGAGGAGCGTGGCTCTCGCAGGTACGCGAATGTTTTGCGGGCTGGGTGGGAAAAAGGGAGAGACCCAATAGTTGAAACATAGGACTCCCGTTTCCCGGTGTTCCCGTTCCTGAGCACTTCTCCTCACCTACATAGATGTGCTGAGCACTGTGTGATTTCCCCTCACTACCCTTCCCTTCCACACCCGTGTACTAGGATACCATACTCACACCAAGCCCCTGTTTTGCTTTATTCACATATCTCCACGTCCGGACGGGCTCGCGCTCGAGTGGACCAAGAGAGGGCGGACCTCGACGAGGGACCGGGACAGCAAGGACAAGACCCCACTATCTCCGCTACCGTATTATAGACTGGCTACACGCCGAAGACGTGTACTACCCTCAATAAAACCCTCCTTATCACCGCCCTGTCTCTTGCCCCTTACTACTACCCCGCTACAGTTCGATTAGGGGAAGACATGTCTGTCATGTGCTCCTCTATCTACTCACTCAGAATCCCACCTGCTTCACTACTAGGGGACTAAAATGTCCAACTGACTATTAGGGAGAAGGGATGCATCTTCTGAAAACTCTGGAGAGAGGTTTAAGGGTTGGGTAGTCAAGGGTGTTGAATGCTGACAACAGATCCAGAATCATAAAAAATGGCAGGTCACCACAGTCTATGATATTTAATTGGATGTTTGGACGTCAATTAAAGCTGCTTTAGTTCCTCTGTAAGGACAAGATCTCGATTTACTATTGTCCAGTGAATGGTGGTCTTCCATATGCTCTTGTAGCTGAGGTGTGACTACTTTCTCCAAATTTGCAAGAAAATTGATACATCTGTTACGAAATGAAAGTTTCTTGGGTCCTGTGCATCCTATGAGGGTTGTTATCAAAAGAAGAGTTACCAAGATTCCTTTAGCACAGAAGTAGATCCCCCCCCCTAAATTATGCACTAATAATTTCTCGTACAAAGGGAGCAAGAACCTCATATCCCTCTTTATCTAACATAGCAGGGGCATGGTTATTCAGGGCTGGAGGAAGGGCTTATAGCTGTGGTCTCTACAAGTGAAATTTCTTTAAAGTAGGAACTGTGGAAGCTCTGTCCCATTGCCGACTTGGCTTCGTTAGATGTACTCTCTGCTTTAGGAGAGGTGATGTTAGCTGTAATCAATTTAGTTTGTCCTGGAAGTACTGTTGCACCACATTCCACCTATTAACACGGGGGTCTGAGCTGCTCAATGGGAATTTTTGGATCTACTAATTCCTCGAAGGATTGGAAAAAACCTTTAATGCCACTCAAGGCTGCTTTGTTCTTTTCAGGTTGTCTCTTTCTAGCTTTTAGAATGGCTTTTTATAAGA
Source organism: Calotriton arnoldi (assembly GCA_963921515.1). NCBI lineage: Eukaryota > Metazoa > Chordata > Amphibia > Caudata > Salamandridae > Calotriton > Calotriton arnoldi. The sequence goes on along the minus strand of CAWUFW010000555.1, from coordinate 2,114,869 downwards.
CCTTCTGTCACCCTTAAGCTTTTAGCTTGCATAGGTGCTTTCTGCCAGCCAGGCCCATTCAGTTTTCTGACCTTTGTCGGAACTGATTTTACATCATCATTGGTACTTCTTTTACAGCTGGATATGATGGTGGATTAACCACTCTAGATTGTCTAATTAACCCACCATTAGTTCTGATGGAGTTACCTCCTCGCCATTGAAGAGTTGGAGGCAGAGCTCGAGAGTTTCCAACATCAAGATATCCACCATCTTCCAAACTGAAAATCGGAGGTTATTCCTTTTGCAGAGTGTTATAGTAAATTTACCATTTTTGAAACGTCTTTCATTTGTCTCCTCCTTTTAATAAAGTCACTTGTTTGTTTGTGGTAAGGTGGGAGTTTGGGAAATCCAATTGCTAATGTGTTGGTAGCTTTTGTTGAGGGTATTTTTCTATCTTTTCTTCCTTGACCCACCCACACCTCCAGGAGGGTTTAAACCCTGGTCACTTGAAAAAAGCAAAGCTGATGTTCTTCTTCACCCGCTATCCAAGCTCTAACGTCCTGAAAACCTACTTCCCAGATGTCAAGGTAAAAGTGTGTTTCTTTTTATGTAACTGATATATGTGTACCTTGCAATTGTATGTTTTAATTATGGGTTCTCCTTAGATAAAAGCACATGCAATATAGTGGAGTGGCCCCTTCACAATACATGTGATTGGTCGGTACATGTTGGAGGCACACACACAAGCAGTCACTTTGGCATTTGTACAGTGTAATGGTCGTACTGGGGGTCTCTATCCACACAGTCCAGGGCCATAATAACCAGTCAATTGTAACTCTTAGGGGAGTGGGAGAATAAAGGCTGCAGGTCCTGTCTATCTAGCCATCACACACAACACAAGTCATCAAAGTACAATATGTTTGTTATGTCCTCATTCTGGTTTGCGGTGCTGGGGGCATTGTAAATTTGCATGCCATGCTACCGTCACCAGAAAATCAACCACTGTGCAGTGCAATTATAAATAAAATTCCATGGAATGGAGAGTTACCATATGGGACCGATTTTTCCAGTTGAAAAAGCCAGTTGGTCCCAATGTACATATTTATCACCTGCTCGGAGCAGGTGGTAAATTTGTACGGGTACTTCTGGGTGGAGGGTGTGGGGGGTGGAGAGGGAAGGGAAGTAGAAGAAGGGGAGAAATGTGGGGAAGGGAAAGATGTTTCCTAGCAGGGGGAGCATACAAAAAAACTGTGTATGATGCTTGACTGCTACTGCGGAGTGGACTTCCATGAGTTGATTCTGCTCTGCCTGACTCATAATGAGGGCCCATGTGTCTTAAGTTCTATGTCACTTTAGACCTTACTATTAAAAGAACACTATCTCCTCTCCCACAAAATAGTGGCATGCTTAATCCTAGGGGAGGACCTCAGCAGCATCTACTGTTGCTCAGAGGGCTCGCCGAGATATCTTTTTTTGTTTTTTGTCAGATGTTATTATGGGTAGTCTTGATTTTTCCAGGTGCACTCATGGGATCTAATACTACTAAAATTGTGTATAAGAGGGATAATAATATCTGATGTCTTCACTAGCACAAGGTTAAAAGCAATGTAGATAGGCTTGGTTGATTATGCTGTCTTTGCCTATGCTAATTAGTCAGTCAACATGTTTCTGCCTCTGTATTAGGACCAGTATAATCATGGGTATTCTTCAGCACCATCTAGACCCCTCTCTACCTTTAGTTCCTAAAGTTGTTGTCTAACCTATTCTAAAATGGAAAAACAAAGCAGGAAAACATTCTGATATTTTATCCTACTTGGTCATTTAGACACACGTAGATAAGTCATGTTGCCGAGTTGGCGATGCAGCGAGCGCAAGGTAAATAGTTTTATTTATTTATTTACTTACCTTACTCCTGCCCGTCGTATGTCCGACTCCACTACCCCCCCACCCAGCCCCTCCCCCGCCCCGCAGCACTCCCTCTGCGAGCCGCCACTGACAGACTGTAAAACAGGATAAAAACTCAGGTTGTTTGAAGTTATGATCCACCATAGGAAGAGTGATTAAAAGTGAAGTAAAACTGTGTCACTAACACGCTGAAAACGGATGCATTTAAAGGACTTTTTATTTGCCATAGCTGCTCCCTATATCGTGGTGTGGTGGTTTTGCCTCAAACAGTGTTGGCCAGTCCGCCATGCTGTGGTGGCACTGCCGACTACTCTGCACATTTTTGTTTTCCAAAGAAAAACCTTGCAAGCTGTGATGGTGTATGAGATACAAAAAAACAGTATCGCTGATGCACTTGGAGGTTTTTCCCAGCGAATGCAGGACATGTTCTTACTTGTCCTGACAGTAAAGAAACATGCCCAGGGGTAAAACAGGTGACAAGGAACCTGAAGGGGCGCTCTAAACTAGGTGGAGCGTCCAGCAAAATGTCCCCCCGCATTCAGGCTCCGCGTGGGAGGTCACACTGTCTCAACGGTTGCTAAAGCAGCATTGACCGTCCTCCGAGATGGAGGATGCTAAGGTGGGCAGGCGGGCCAGCCGCCAATTTTTAACAAACTTCGGGGCAGATTTACAAGAAAGTGACGCATCTGTAGAGATGCGTCACTTTCCCTGCGCCACCCTGAGAAACCCTTGCGCCACCATGGATGCGCCGTATTTACATTACGGCGCACCATGGCGCAAGGATTGACAGATGCGTCAGAAATTCTGATGCATCTGTTGGGGCAAAAGTCATGCATTGCTGGAGTCGTGTCGCAAGCACAACGCAACTCCAGCAATGCATTTTGAGGCCTATTGCCACTACACTGTGTCACTCCTTACGCCTGCTTCAAGCAGGAGTAAGGTTTTGACGCAGTGGCGTCCTAGAAGTGGCGCAGTGAAATGTTGTAGATTTTACTGCGTCACTTCTACGAGGCTTTTTTAAGTGGGAACACCCACCCTGCATACATTATACCTGACGCAGGTATAATGTGATGCAGGGCTTTACAACAAGACGCATCTCCCTAGATTCGTCACGTTATGAATTGGCCGCATTTTATACACCGCCGCTGCGTCACAAAAGTGATGCAACGGCAGCGCAAAAGTGTTGCAAGGGGCTTGTAAATCTGCCCCTCCATGACTACTCGCATCGTCCAAGTATTCCTACCTCCACTGGAAGGGTTATGCCAATCCCCTTTGTTGCTAAGGGTATGGCCCTCCTCGTACCAAATAGTGGCATCCTTCCAAAGGCCGGGCATCCTTTACAGGAGGCTGCAGGTACATACCTGTGTAAAACCTCCTGTGCTGATAACAGTGCAAAGAGGGGCTTCTGCGCCAGGCTGGAATGTATCAGGTTCTACCTGTTGTCTTGTAATGGGCAGTTTTATGAGTCTGACCTTCACTTATCATAAAAATTATCCTGTCTAAAGACTGATGGATACTGACACCAACAATTCCGAGTGAACTACAGTATACCACCAATCCCCTCACTGATCTTGAAGATTTTTGCGTTTGAGAAGAAACAGTGTCATTAAGGCTGAAGAACCGAGGCACCAGCAGCAGGCCAGAACCCCTGCAGTAGTGCAACAGACACAGCTCTTTTTGGGAGGAAGGGTGACATACTTGTGGTTGTCAAGAAACTGATGGCTCCCTCTCATTGGAAGCAAAACACAAAAACCAACACAGCGCTATGGAAGAAGGCCATATGGTGTGGGATTATTGATAGCTGGCTTTGACGTAAGCACGCCAGTCTCTCTAGTATCTCTATCTATCTATCTATCTTTCTATCTACTGTTGCAAATACTTATTAAGTTATAATTTGATTATTGACTACACAACTTTATTTTTCATGTAAATTTTCAGGAGCTTTTTTTTGAACATCCATTTAAAAATTACAGTATAATGGAAATTATTGTGCTATTATCCCGTTTTCCAATTCTGATCCAGCACAGTAAACAGTTTTATTTTGATTGGGTAAGAAATGTGACACTAATGGTGTTCGGTGGCAAAAGGCGCAAGAGTAGGCATAATCTGGATTTGGAAATTCGTCTGATTGGTCTGTGATCTTATAAATGCACTGGACCTCTTAATACCAGCCTATACATGGTTAAAGAAATCCTTTGTGCCTTGAATTAGCCTAATGTGCATTGCATATTTAAAATAATATAAATAAAGATAGTCTCATTCCATTTGTGTTGTGGTCTAAAGCCTCCTGGTATGGTGAGACAACCCTGTGCAGTGCTCCACTGCCAAATACATACATAGCTGAGGATAAAGGCTAATAGTGTTCCTTCCCATTTAGGGAGATTATACTTCTGAACTGCAGCTCATTGTGCTATGTTTCGAATAGATACACTATTCTATTTTTCCTAAATAAATATAGATTCCTGGAACCACTGGTGGATCCCTGTTTTACTGTTTTAGTTTGTGCACAAACTCTAGACTAAATTCAGCATCAATCACATGATATGTATATTACGTGTTGTGTGGACTAGCTGAACATAGAACTTCTGTTGTATTTTTATCTCTTAGGTTTTCTGTTTTTCATCACTACTGTTTTACATCCGTTACACCTGAATTTTCTGTATTTCATATAAACGCTTCTGCATCATATTCATGTGCTTAAAGAGTTGCAGTTTGTAATTTTTAGAAGGGGCACTTCATGTAAAATACAAATGCTTACATTCATTTAGTTATCTCCACAATCTAATATAACCAACAACGTATTCAGAACTCTGCTGCCAGACTACTCTTACATATAAAGCCACAAGTCCACATCTCCCCTGCCTTGAAGGCCCCACATTGGTTACCGGTTGCCAGAAGACCCACATTCAAGCTGCTTTGTATCACCCACAAAGCGATACATGGAACAGGACCACTCTTCATTTTTTTTTTTTTTTTAATTTGTTTTTATTAATTTTTCAAACACCACAACATACACTTATTACATTAGGACTCTTATTCATCAGTAATTCGGTCAGGGCGAGTGCCATAGCGTCTCCTGAGATTTTGAGGGTTCACTCCCGGAGAACAAACTTAGCTAACCTCCAGCACGCCATCCAAATAATCTACAGAGACTGTGGTCCCTCCAACCCCCCCCTCCCTCCCCTCCCTATCCCCTACCACTGGTGCGCCCTGCCTATTTGCCATACAGGAGTATACAAGCCTTAAACCTCACCACCATAGCACCCCAGGAATGTCTACACAACGCAGATGCGCCCGCCATTAATAAAGTCTAGCTAGCTTGCCAGAGGATATGCATCTAGTCGCTCTCCTGTGCCCACGCAACGTGGTGAGCCCAGTGGTGTACCAGCCACTGAGCTTGCTTCTGAGTCACCCTCGGGCCGCTGCAGTGCTGCCACCAACATCCCCCATGCCCTTTCTGCTTCCAGTGTTCTTTCGTTATTAGTGCGCGCAGCCTGTTGAAACCTGAGAGAGCTCTAGCACTGAGCCCATTTGAGTAGCTCCGCCCTCCACCTTCCAAGGCAAGGCCCACGCATCGATTTCCAGTGTGCGGTAATCTCCCGTTTAGCCAACACCAGGCCTAGGTCTATAAACTTACTCGTCACTTTCGTTTTGGGGGTATGGGGAAACCAGTGCAACAAGCACGTGCCCTGATCTGCTGCCACGGTCCGGTCGGTGATCCTGTTAAGCTGACCAATTATCTCCACCCAGTACCTACCCAATTGCGGGCACCCCCACAGCATATGCTGGAAATCTGCCCCCTCCAGGGTACAACGCGGGCACCGAGCTGAATCCGTTGCGAAATATTGATTGATCTTGGCAGGAGTTAAATACGCCCTATGCAGGATAAAGAAATTAACCAGTTGAAATCTGGCATTCCTGGTGCTTTTCCAATTTCTCTTAACTAACTGAGCCCAGGTTTGTTCGGGGATCTCTTTACCAAGGTCCCTCTCCCATTTTCCCCGCAGGGCCTGCAGTGGCTCCATGCTCTCAGCCAACATACGCCTGTTAAGGCACGTAATCGCCTTGACAGTTCCCGCCGCCATCACCACATATTGGCAGGTCAGCGATGTTTGGGGCTCCATCAATCCCTCTTTCCAGTGGCGCTGCACTGCTGCGATCAGGGCTGAGTGCAATAGATAGTCGCCACGAGGGAGACCGTACCTATCCTGCAGGGTCCGAAACGGCAATAGCACCCCGTCTTCGTAAAGGTCGCCCAACACCTGCACCCCCAGCACTTCCAGCCGGCCAGAGCCGCCCAGTCCCCCCCATGGGGAAGGGCCGTACACATCCCCAACGGGATTTCCGGGGCATAGGGGCAGGCACTTCCAACTCTACGCTGGCTCCGATTCCAACACAGCCTCAGCGTCCGCTCCTCACCAGTAAGGTGACGCAGGTCGAGCCGCTGCTGCAAAACTATAAAAGACAGGACATGCCGTGGGACCCACCTACCGTCCAAACCATCTGACCCTCGAAACTCCCAAGCCACCGCCTGCGTGAGCCACTGCAACTGGGCGGCGAGGTAGTACCCCTCGAAGTCCGGCACCGCCATACCGCCCTCGACCCTCGGGCGCGTCATTGTCGTCAACGCTACCCGCCGTCTGCCAGATCCCCACAAAAACCCCCCAACCATAGAACGGAGCTGTGTGAATACAGAAGCCGGCACCCAAATCGGCAGCGTTCTAAAATAGTACAGGAGTCTGGGGAGCGCCACCATCTTCAGGAGTGCCACGCGGCCCGCCACTGAGAGCGGCAAAGTACTCCAGAAGGCGAAACTACTCTTAAGGCCCCGGATGGCCTTACCCACATTACCCTCCAGCATATCCTCAGATGTGTGGTATATATGAGTGTCAAGGTAGGGCAAACATCGGGGCTCCTAGCGAACACCCACGACTTGGGAAGTCTCCTCACCCGACACCACCACTGGAAACAGGCATGTCTTAAGCCAATTCACCCCCAACCCGGAGACCGTACCAAAATCGTGAAGCAACCATTTCGCTCCGTCTAAGGCTTCTCCCTGATTAGCCAGGAAGATTAATAAATCATCAGCATATAAGGAAATGTATTGCGTTTCCCCGCGAAGATCCAATCCTGGGTAAGATTTCCCCAGCCTGGCATGAGCGGCCAACGGTTCAATGGCCAAAGCGAACAACAATGGGGAGAGCGGACACCCTTGTCGCGTTCCCCGTCCCACCGAGCAAGGTTGGGAAATCATTGTTCCTGTTCGCACTCGGGCTGTCGCTAACTTGTAGAGAATTTCAACCCATCCCACAAAGGAGTCTCCGAGACCAAACGCTCGCAGTACCCTGGTCATATATGGCCACTCCAGGCTGTCGAACGCCTTCTCAATATCCACGGAGAGGACTGCCGCCGTGGGGGTTGCACTATGATCCTCCCCCAAAATACGTAAGAGCCGCCTAACATTAGTCGCCGTGGTACGTTTCGGGATGAACCCCGCTTGATCACCATGGACCAACTGCCCCATATACGGAAGGAGCCGCGTCGCAAGGATCCTGCTCAGTATTTTATAGTCCGTAGTCAGCATAGACAACGGGCGGTATGCCGATGTATTCGAGTGGTCCTTGCCGTGCTTTAGCAAGGGGACAATAACAGCCTCTCGGGCGGAGGGAGGCAAGTGTCCCAAGCTCCGAGCCTCACAAAGGAACTTCAGCAACCTAAGCGCCAGCAGATCGGCATACGTTGAATAAAACTCAATTGGTAACCCATCGGGCCCTGGCGTTTTGTTGCGCGCCATATGCTTGATTGCACTCCATATATCCCCCTCCGTGAGCGCCCGCCCTAAGGAGTCCGCCTGCGCCGTCTCAAGGCTCGGTAACCTTATGTCTGCAAGGAAATCCCCCAGTGCTTCACCCGCTGTCTGAAGCCTACTCTTATACAGGTCCACATAATAATCCAGGAACAGCCCATTGATTCCTCGCTGCGTATACACTGGTGCGCCCATAGGTGAGGTCAATGCCAATATGGGCGTGCCCCTGGGCACCGGGTTGGCCAACCATGCCAACAAGGTGCCCGTCTTATCCCTCTCCGCATGTGCCCTCACTAAATACTCCTTGTGGTCAAAGCAGCGCAATCTCTCCACTTGAGTCGCCACTCCTTCCCTCGCTGCAGTAACTTCATCTTGCGCCTCTGGGTTATCAGGATGGGCCCTCTCCGCCTGTCGTAGTCGCTGCTCCTCCCGTTCTATATCAAACAGGAGGGTCTTCCGCACTCCCACCATCTTTGCTATGCATAAGCCCCGCACCACCACTTTGAACGCGTCCCATTCCAGCGCTAAGCTCAAGGCTGTTCCCGCATTCTCCGAGAAATAATGCTCTATGCCAGTCCGTACTTCTGCACGGAAAACGGAGTCTTCCAGCGCCTCTGGCCGCAAGCGCCAAGTAGGAATTATGGGCCTCTCCCGAGTCCAATTTATCATTAGCAGCAGCGGGTTATGATCTGATATCGTCCTCGCCAAGTACTCGCTAACTTGCACCTTCGCATGAATGTCTGGAGAGCACAGCACAGCATCCAATCGCACATGTAAAGTATGCAGCGCTGAGAAGTAAGAATAATCGCGCTCCCCCGAATGCTGCATGCGCCATGTATCTATGAGTCCCCATTGATCCTGCAAGTCCCGTCTAAGTTTAGCAAGCCTATGTATAGGAGCCTCAGGCAGCGGCGGGTGGGACCTGTCCATGTCGGTGTCGGTAATAGAGTTAAAGTCCCCTCCCAGGATTACCGGGCCCGCCAAATATGGCGCCAGCTTCCCTGATAGCTTGGCGAAAAAGGGAGCCTGGTCTACGTTAGGGGCATACACACTACACAACGCCACCTCCTGTCCATCCAACCGCCCCACAACAGCCACAAATCTTCCGTCTGGATCAGCCAGCTGCTGCAGTGGCTGGAAAGGGACCCCAGCCCTGACCCAAATCAGCACGCCCCTGGCAAACGCAGAGTAAGTTGTATAGAAAAGCTGCCCTCTCCATCTGCGCTGGAGCGCCAGCCCTCAGCGCGGTCGACATGGGTCTCCTGGAGGAAAGCAATCTGCACCCCCTGCGCACCAGGTATGCATGAATTTTGTGGCGCCTCTGCATCGTGCGCATCCCTCGTACATTCCAGGTGATACACCTTAACTCAGGTGATGCCCCCATGGTAAAGTGTAGGCAACATTCGTAACTGCATTATCTCTCTGAGCGCACCGGTGGTTCTAACTACCCCCAAACCCCCCTCCCAAAAGCCCCCAACAACCCCTCCCCAGAACAGGCCCTAAAAGTCTAGCACCCATCCAAACTACCTATAAACTGTGTCCCCGGTATCTACCAAGGGTCTACTAAACAACCGAGCCTAAGAGGGGGTTGCTCTCAAGCCTAACAAAGCCGGTCAACAGCCTCCCAAAAATCGTAATGCCACACCCTGCTATCCAAGCGACCGCCACATCCCCGCAAGGGCCCCGGACAAGAGGGAGCTGCTCTGTTCTGAAACCCCCTACTACAGCCCTCTCTTTAGACTAATCTCAACCATTCCCCAAAGGCTACCAGTGTGAGCTCCCTAGCGGCCCCACGCCCAGACCTCCAGGCCCCATCCCCCAACCTCAGGCATCAACAATATCGTCCGCAGTTCGAGGGGTAACCTGCGGCCCCAGGTTACTTCCTGCATCAGTGTCATCTGAGTGAGTCTCGACAGAGCACTTTTCTGAGTCCGATGCCACCGTCGACTCTCGATCTCTCCCACGGGAGACCTCCGACACAGCCTGCAACGCTGCAGTCCTCTCCAATTCCGTCTGTGTTGCGCTGGGACGCCGCACTAGAGCGATTTCGCCGGTGGCGCCTGAGTCTGCGCGGTCGGGGGGCCTCCATTTGCTGTGCCAGCCCTCCACCCGCTTTGCCCGAGCCAGCTCTGTAAGACTCCAGCCAGCTCCATGCTTCATCAGGGCCATTATGAAAGAATGTTTTACTGCCCAGTATCACCCTCAAGCGTGCCGGAAACATCAGGGAGTACTGAATACCCTCCTCTCTGAGAGCCTTCTTAACTGCCAAGAACGAGGCCCGCTGGCGTTGCACCTCAAGTGTATAATCCGGAAACAAAGTCACTGAGTGATTGTCCACCTGGAACGGGCCCGCCATGCGAGCTCTATTCAGGAGCAAGTCCCTGTCCTTATAATGGAGGAGGCGCGCCACCACCGGCCTAGGGGGCCTTCCAGGCGCCAGCGGACGTGCCGGGACTCTATGCGCCCTTTCCAGAGTGAAGAAGGATGTCAAGCCCTCCGGGGCCACCTCCGCCCGCAGCCAGGTTTCCAGATAGTCTACCATGTTGGCCCCCTCCACTCCCTCCGGCAGGCCCACCACTCGTATATTGTTCCTTCGGTTGCGTCCTTCCGCATCTTCGGCCCTCCGCTCCAGCATTCGCAATCTGTGGTGGACGTCCTCCATCCGGGTCTCCAACCGTTTCTGAGCGGGATCCAGCACCTCCAATGTGGCCTCATTCTGTTTCACCCGGTCGGACAGCTTGGCATGATCTGCTCGGAGGAGCCCCAGCCCCAGAGACACCTGGGCAATATCCTGCTGCAGCGCGTCTCTGGTATCCGTGATGGCCTTAAGTATTTGGGCCACCTGTTGTTGCATCAGCCCCTCCGGCTGTGGTTCCACCGTATCCTGCTGTCGCTGCTCCATTGGTTCCCCCTCCGGCCCCGGGTGGGCCCCTGCTTGCCCCGTGGCTTGCCCATAGTCCTTAATACACCTGGGCTCCGCCTAAGGGGTAGACCGCTTCTAAGGGCTCCCCCGGCCTAGGCACCAATCACACTCTCCCCCACTCAGAAGGGGATGCCGCTACGCGTCCTGGCGCTGTTCTGTGCAGCCGGGTCGTAGGTGTCGCCAGGCAGACCCCCGCTGCCCACTCCAACGGACTCTCTCCGCAGGTCCGCCTCACAACCCGGGGCTTCTCTGTCTGTCAGGGGGCCGGGTCTCCTCCGCGCCACTGTTGTCACGCCACTTCTACCCTCGTCGGCGGGATTCCCGACTGCAGGCCCCCCCCAGCGCCCACCATGCAGGACACCGGGTAACAAGAGGGACGTCCGCCCCCCTCCCAATGTCAGCAGCAGGCCCTGGACTCACCTTCCCTTAGGACCTCCCTCAGTGCCGCTATCCCACGGCCGCCCGGGTACTCCCAAGGCCGAAGACGCCAAGGCGCTGATCCAGCGCTAACAATAATAATAATTCTCTTATTATGCTTTGGTCATCCAGGTGCAATTATTTCTCTAACACACACACTATATCCATATGACGGTGGGGCACATAACACCGCATATACATTCACTTACTCATTTGTTCCCTGGATTTCCTCCGTCATGAACCTAGGAGAAAAACGATTCGCTGGAAGGAGACGGGATACCTCTTTTATAATGACATAATATTTCTCATTTGCTTTTAAGGTATTCCGCTCATTGGTCGATGGACCAACTAGTAGGAATCAGTTGATGGTGATTAAGACCAGCTCAATCACAATGAACTCTTTTACCATTTCATTATTAATCATTGAGGTAAAGAAAATCACTGAGTCATTTGTTTAAAGAATAATAAAGTTTATATAAAGTTTTGAATGCAAGAAAATTGAGATTAAGCTTATTATTCAGATCATTGCATTTATCATCAATATAAGAATAGTTTGAAATTGCAAGGCACTTTTATTAGACGGAAAAATGAGGTTATCATAATAAGAACTCTATAGATCAATCTATCTATCTCTCTGGGGAAAGCCTAATAATTCTAATAAAAATCTATCAAATAAAAGTTCTCCTAAAGCAGCATCTTTATACTCAACTGGAAAAGGAAAATAACAGCAGCAGCATCAGCTCGTCAGCATCAGCAACCGCAACTTCTCCCATCTACAGCATCTAACTCCTACAGCATCTCCCGCAGCATTCGAACAGCATTCTATTCTCCAGCATTCTTCGCAGCATTCTCTCTTTCCCCTCCCACCAAGAGTAGGTCTTCTTATACCCTAATTCTAGCTTACAGCATAAAATGTTTCTTCTTACATGGCGCGATTCATTTCTCATTGGTCAAAAACTCAGGTCCATATACATTTTAATCAAACTTCCTGGTCTTAACCAGTTCCGTGTGGAATGTCCATGCAAGCATCGTTTCCCACAGTTCATGCACTTGCTCATCCGTTTCGATCAGTCCAAATTGTATCTTTTTCTGTTACATTTTGTGTAATACAGTTCCGTCTATTGATTCAGCCAGGCTTCTCACGCTTCTTGCTGATCATCTTGGCACACATCTGCTCAGAAGGGTCACAACAGCCTTGACCATACTTTCATCTTAGCCTCTCGGCATCAGCACGTGATCATCCCTTTTCCACAGCCTCTCTCCTCTATCACATGGTCTCTTCCGCTCATGCGCACTCTAGTAACTCGCGTCCATTTTATATTGCTGCTCGGCAGGCCTAAGCGCACTATTTTCAAAGATAAACAAAATGTTATTAAAACAAAGAAATATAAACCCTTTCGTTTCCCTCCCGTCTTTCTACGTACCCCAATTAGGTATTACCTAGCAGAAGCAACATATAAAGCTGTCCCTTACTTACCATCGCTTTATTTTGCAACCACACGTTTTATTTAAAAGCACAAATCATGCCATGCATTTATTATTTAATTAGTACGCAAATATTATGTTATGTTAGATACGTAAACAATTATAAGTCAATTAATTTGCACACTGAATTGCGTGTTACCATTAACCCTTAACATACATTGTTGGTTATTTACTTAAACGAACATGTTTATTAGTATTGTACGAAAATATTAGGAGGTTAAAATTTTTACATTTACCCTGCTCCATCAACTCCCCCCTTTGGTGATTTTTAATATCACCACAAAAACCCAAGTTATACAATTTTCTCAGACAGCATATATCTTTTATCCGTTTGCTTTTGTTAGTTTACACAACTGTGTCTCTTTCAACTTGTTTCTTCGTTTTCTTGTACATGTTCTCTTTTATTTCTTCTAACTCTATTTCACCCATTTCTCTCTCTCTTTCCTTGTTTATCATGTTTTCTTTTTCTAGCTTATTCTGCCTTCTTCTTCTCTTTATACAAGTTATTGCAAGCTTCAGTACTAATATTATTATTATTATCATCACGGTTGCTATTATTATAACTTTCCCTATTATTAATCCACTCATTCTTGTTAACCAATTTGTTACAGAAGAAAACCCTTTACCAAGTTTTCCCCAAACACTTTCAACCTCCAGTGGAACAAGTTCTTTGTGCAAATTTGTAATATTTGTTATATACTTCTGTATATTTTCGCTCTTATCTGGAATGTAAGTGCAACAATGTTGGACTTTCAGCATTCCACAGACTCCGCCCTCTTTTGCCAAAAGAATGTCAAGGGCAAGACGATTTTGCATCACCATAGCTCTCATGGCAACCATCTCGGTATTTACCATTAAGAACCCTCCAGCAGTATCTGTAGATAAACGATCTACCACTGTGGATAATTTCCGAATTCTAAATGCATTCAAAGATATTCCCACTGCTGGTATCAATGCACCAAAAATATCACCTACTATTTCTGAAAAACTTTCCCTTTTTCTACGTGTAAAGGTATTTATCATTTTGTGTGTTCCTTTTTCTTTTCTATCCACATGAAAAATGTTTGGAAAGACCAGGCCTAAGTAACATGACCCATACCAATGGTCCGGCAACCTATAATAAGCCCTATTCCCGCAAAACATAATAAATCCCTGGAAATATTGGATCTTTTCCCCTTTGAATCCCCATCCACCTAAAATTTGGTAATTGTCATGGCAATTGCTGGAACCCACAAAATAATTGTCATATCTTGTCTTATTTCTTCTAATGCACAACCTTCCCTGTTGGGGCCAATCCAGAGTCATAGCTGCATTTGTCTTTTTCCTGTCATGATTGTCTTCCTCAAACGCCCAAAGAGGTGTTTTTGTCTCTTCTATCACTTTTCTTTGAAATTTCACTCTTCTCTCTTCAACCATTTCTAAAAATACCTTTTCTTCCTTCTTTAACTCACAGGTAAGGTTGTACCTAATTATACTATCTAATGTTAAAGTCTTATCTTCTAAAAAATATTCACCAAACGTTTTTCCTCTTTTATTTTGTTAAGCTCGGGAACTACAGAAACCTTTGCAAAAATCTTATTTATGTCAGTGTAATAATATTCTAATCTACCTGTTTTATAAAATAAACTTGCTAAAACACTACATGTTATTCCATATGTCAAAGGGAGGTGATGATAAGTCACACCCTCTGCTACAGATGCAGGCAACTGCATACAAACATAGCAATCTCTTACATCCATTGTTTCTACATACTCATACAGTAATTTAGTAAAGACATTTTTTGAAAAATCTGTTATTGATTTGTCCTTATGTAATTCTGCACTATTCTTTAAAATAACTGGCTCTTGAGTGTTAGCTCCTTTTTCTTCTCAGTGTTATTAGACTTTTCCACTACGGCTAAACTAATTGGAATAGTTATTGCTAAAACCACCCATACTGTTATTAATAAACCTGTACAAAAACAGCACATCTTGCACCATCTACTTAAAAACTCACATCTACACTTTCTATCTCTAGTATTCTCCATTTTGTCTTCTAACCTTATTTATTTGTTTTCTAGAAAATTGTGTCACTACACCTCAGAAATGACTTGCTTGCCACTCTGTACTTCCAATATTTTGTCTTTGCTTGGTACTTTCTTTTAATTCTTTCTCAGAATTCTTTCTCTGTCACATCCGGTAAATTCGCCAGTTCAGTGTTTTGTCAAATCCGGTAAAACTATCTATATTTCTTCAGGTTTGTTGCTTCAGGTTTGTTGCACTTCACTTTCTCCCATCAGGTTTCTTTGTTCTGGGTTTTCGTGAGTGTTCAATTCTTCCTTGTGACTAGTCAAAGCACGATACAACCATTCAGGCGATCTATACTTTTGATTTACTTTCTTTATTCTTTTCGTTTTCTGCAAGTGTTTCGCACCTTGTTTTTCTTGCTCTTTTTGACTTGTTATTTCATTCACTTGTTCAGCACTTTTCCCATCCAACCTTATGATTCTGTATCTTAATTTTCTTACTTCGTTGGGCCAATTGTCTCCTTTTCTTGGCCTTTTTGCTTCACTTCCTTTTTCCTCTCTTTCTGTTTTCCAATTTCTTTTTCTTGTCTCTAGTTTTTCATTTCTTTCTTCTCCACTTTCTTCAGACTCTGTTTCAATTTTTTCGTTATTTCCTCTTATTTTGAAACTTATCATTTCATCTCCTTCTACCTGTGGTTCTTTTCTTATCTTCCTTCGTTCACCTATTTCTGTCCCTCCTCGAGGTTCTTCCGAATTTGTGTCAGTCTGTCTATCTGCTTCTAAATTTCCCTGTTCTTGTGTTTGACTATCTGTCCCTACTGCTCCTCGGGGTTTTTCCGATTTCTCTAGATTTTGGTTTGAAACTCTCCTTCTTCATCTATTAATATTATCTGCGAAGGAATTTTTCCACAACTTGTACTTGGTTGCTCACTGTCACTATCTTCTGGCTCAGTTTCTTCTCTTATGCTTTCAAAATTCCACTTTCTTTTCAGAATCTCTTCACATTCCGAATGTTCTGTATCAGATTCTGAACTGGTGTCAGATATTTCTGGATGTCGACTTAAAGGTCGATCTTCAAATTCTGGCACCCTGTTTGTTTCTTCTTCTCTTTCTGATGCTGAACTGTTATCAGATATTTCCAGATGCCGACTCACATGTCGATCTTTAGGTTCTGGAACTCTGATGGTGTGGCTGGCATGTACCCAATGTTTCACTCCTGCACACTTGACTGCGGTGGTCGTCACTAGGATCACTTGTCGTGGTTCGTCCCAGCGAGGAACCAAACAGTTTCTTCTCCGGTGGACTTTTATTCGAACCCAATCTCCTGGATTCAAGTCGTGAGCTGGTTTTCTTTCAAGAGTGGTCGCATCCGGTCCAACCTGATGAAACACAGAACGCACCACATCATCCAATCCTTTGCAATAATCCAGCACTAGATCATCAGTTATAGTCAGTAGCTTGTTGACAGGTACTTGTGCTTGTCTCATTGCTCGTCCCATGATTATTTCATGTGGACTGAGTCCAGTTTTCCTTTCCGGAATACTTCTGATTGTCATCAGAACTAATGGCAAAGCATCTGGCCATTTGAGTCCTGTAGCTTGACACATTTTTCCTAACCTGTTCTTGATCGTTCCATTCACTTGCTCTACTATTCCAGAAGCCTCTGGTCTGTATGCACAATGCAGTTTTAGTTTAATACTAAGTGCTTCACAAATCAGTTTAACTAATTCATTTTGGAAATGTGTTCCTCTATCTGTTTCAATCGTGACTGGAAAACCATACCTAGGAATGAATTCTCGCAGCAAAAGTTTTGCTACCGTGATACTATCATTCCTTCTTGTTGGATATGCCTCCACCCAACGGGAAAACAAACAGACGACCACTAGGACATACCTCAATCTGCTGCAAGGTGGCATTTCAATAAAATCCATTTGCATTCTAGTGAAATGACCCCTTCTCGTCCTATTCTTCCTAGACTCACTACTGTCTTTCTTCCTGGATTTAACTGTTGACAAATAAGACATCTCTGACAAAGACTCTCAGCTATGGCTCTGAATTTTGGATTGTACCATGTTTGTCTAAAAAGTCTGATCATTGAATCTCTCCCAATATGGGCTTGCCCATGGTACATCCGTGCCATGTCAGAAATCATGCTATCAGGCATAACTGGTCTCTCATCCCTGTAAACCCATACATCAGTTTATTCATGTTTTCTACATCCTGCTTTTAGCCAAGTATCTTTTTCTTCATCCTCTGCAGCTTCTTGTAACTCTCTCACCTCATCCCATGTTTCAATAGAGTTAGTAAAAGCAAAGGACAAGAAATATGCTCTCTTTCGCGACATTTATTCAAAGAAACCACATTCTTTGCACAGTACTGTGCCATTTCGTCAGCATATTTATTACCAACAGTAATGTAGTCTTCCCCATTTTTATGTGCATTGCACTTCACAACAGCGATCTGTTTAGGCAGCTGTATCGCCTCAAGCAACTTTTTCACAAAATCTCCATTTCTGATGGGCGTTCCTGCAGACGTCAAGAAACCCCTTTGTGACCAAATATGTCCAAAATCATGCACGACCCCAAAGCCGTACTGGCTATCTGTCACAATCGTAACCCGTACATTTCTTCCCAACTTACATGCTTGAATCAGAGCTACTAATTCTGCAACTTGGGCAGACCGTATACCTTTCAGACAAGATGCTTCCAATACAGTTGCTACTGTCAAACTGCATATGCTGCACTTAGAACTCCATCACTCATTCTCAAACATGAGCCATCCACAAACAGAATATAATCTGATTCTTTCAATGGCTCATCTCGGATGTCAGCTCTTGGTTTTGTACAGTATTCGAGCACATTCAGACAATCGTGATCTACTTCATCCATTTCAATCACATTCATACATCTGTCAATGGTCACATTATCTGCACTCAAAATTACCTTTTCATACCTAGTCAGCCGACTATGTGTCATGTATTGGGTTTTCGTTCTTGTCAAAAGAATTTCCACAGAATGGGGAACATACACTCTCAATGGATACCCCATCACTATGCCTTCACTCTGTTCCAGACTCACACAAGTAGCAGCAACTGCTTTCAAACATCCAGGCAACGCTTTCGCTACAGGGTCTAAAACAGCTGAAAAATATGCAATTGGTCTTTTCATAGTTCCATGTCTCTGTACCAAAACTGAAAATGCACATCCATCTCTTTCACTGCAATACAGCTCAAAATCTTTCTCATAGTCAGGCATTCCCAATGCTGGAGCCTCACACAATTTCTTTTTCAACTCTCTGAATGCTTTCATTTCTTCATCATTCATTTCAAAAGGATCTTTAACATCTTTCTTTGTCAGTTTCTGCAATGGTTTAGCAATCAGTGAAAAACCGCTTATCCAGTGTCGACAATATCCAACCATTCCCAAAAACATTCTTACATCTCTTTGTGTCATTGGAGCTCTCATTCCTTGAATCATTTTTATTCTTTCAGTCGTTACCTTTCGCACTCCTTTCTCAATTTTATGCCCTAAGTACTGGACTTCTTGTTGACAAAACTGCAATTTTGAAGGGGACACTTTATGTCCTCTTTTGCTAAATGATTCAGCAAAGCAATTGTATCATTGACACATGCTTCTTTCGTTTTTGATGCCACCAGTAGGTCATCAATATACTGAACCATTACTGACTTTTCTGGCATTCTTAGATCTTCCAATGATTTCTTTAGGATCTGATTAAAGATTGAGGGACTTTCTGTGTACCCTTGAGGAATTCGGCACCATGCCAAAATACGCTCTCCAAACCTAAACACAAATATTGGCTGGCTATCTGGATGCAATGGAATAGAGAAAAATGCATGACATAAATCAATTACTGTGTACCATTCTGCTTCACGTGGAATCTGGTATAGAATCACAGCAGGGTTCGGTACTATTGGGCAACAAGGCACAACAATTTTGTTTACCTTTCTCAAATCCTGTACAATTCTATATGTTCCGTTTGGCTTTTTCAGTCCCATTATTGGCGAATTACATGGACTGCTCATGATTTCTTTTAGAATCCCTTGTTCAATCATTTTATTTATTACTGGCGTTATTCCTTCAATTATTTCTGGAGTCAATTTATACTGGGGCGTATTTGGGTAACTCGTTCCTTCTTTTACTGTTATTTTAACGGGATCTACTCCTTTCATTAATCCTACATCTTCTCCTGTCAAGTCCCACACTTCTTCTTTCACTGTCCTTTTCAACTCAATTGGGATTTTCTCTGCATCAAATACAGGAAACAAACCATTTACTTCTGGTTCTAAATTCACCATTGTCATTTTATACAGCACATCCTCATCTGGAGTCTGAAATGCAATTCCGTCTGAGTACAATAAATTGTGCAGTTCATTTTGCACAATAAATCGCGTCCTAAAAGGTTCACGGGACTACAATCACACACCACAAATCGGTGCATTTCACTAAATGAACCAATTCTTACCTTTACTAATCTAGTAAGAGGCGTTTTAATTTGCTGATTGGAAACTCCAACCACTTGGATATGTTCACCTGAGAGAGGAAGGTTTGGAATTTCCACTGACCTAACAGTAGAACGGGTAGCTCCAGTGTCAACAAGGAATGTTACATTTACACCATTCACTTCTCCATCCACAATTGGACCAGACTGATCTACCTCTAGAGTTGCGCCAAGCACGCACTCTTCCCTCTCTCTTAGGCACCGTCATGAACTTTCATCCGTGTCATCCTCATCCTGTCGTAACAAATATTGAGAAATTGCAGCTGCACGCGACAACTGTTTTACCTGTTCTCCTCCGTAGAATCCTGTTTCTGCACTGTATTTCTGTTAGTTAACACTCTTGGGAAGTGGTGGTTGTGGCACCTGACCTTGTTGAGTAACTACCTCACTCTGCACCTGTGAATTTAATGATTGATTTTCCACATTAGGTTTTGGAGGAAATTTACACTCGTTTCTCCAATGTCCTAGCTTTCCGCAGTTGTGGCATGGCCACTTTTCTTTGCCTCATCTATGCTCATTTGTCCTTTTCCTTTACCTATATTAGGTCGGGATTTAAACTGTCCTATTTCACTACTAGTATTACTCAATTGAGCTTCTTGCTTCTCTGCAACTTTCACCTGTGCCCACATGGCTTTCTCTTTCAATTTACGCTGTTTACTCTCAATTTCATCACTGCAATACTTAGCATATCTCAAAACTTCATCCACTGTGCTATTCTGCCATCCTATCAAGTGCTGCTTAATCCTTTCACTTATCTCTGGTGTTAATCCATACACAAACCTATATACAAAATGACTCATGTCCTTCTCACTTAGTGTCTCATAACCACTATACTGTTTGAAAACCAACAACAATCTCTCATAGTAGGCGTGCACTGATTCTTTGCTTTCCTGCGTTGTTCTGTCTATTTTTACCCAATCTGTTTCTTTTGGTGGAATTTTATTCTTCAAAAAGGTAACTACTTGATCATACTTCCTCATCACTTCTGGACCTGGCGCTCCTGTTTTAGCATCCCTTGGATATTCTACAGTTGGCCAATCAATGGTAATCTTACATTCTGTCCACAAATCAGCAGGCACTACTATATCAAACAATCCATCCAGATCTATCCACAGCACTTTTGACACCTTAACAAATCTCTCCACTTGTCTGTACCATTCTACTGGTTTCTCTCTCAATTTTGGGAAGTCATTTGTAAATGACAGTATATCTTGTCTGGTCCATGGAACATGCACATAACTACCACCTGGTGTTTCTCTCATCGGGTATTCCCTAGCAACTGGTTCCCTATCTGTCACCGCAAAAGCTAAAGATGCTTTATCTGTTGTTTTCTCATTCCTCTTTGTCCATCTATTTCTCCATCTATCCACAACACCCCATTTTCTCAATAAAACAATCAGCTCTTTTATTTGGGTCAGTCTTCCTGATGTGTTCAAATTCTCTATGTCTTTCTCACAAAAATCTACTCTGTACGGTTTCTGCAACGTCCTCACTTTCACAAATTCTACTCCTAGTTCACTTGCAATCTCTTCCAATTTGTCATGTAAATTTCTAGCTCTCCAAGTAAGACTCTTGCACAAAAACATAATCTCATCATCCTGATAATTTTTTTGTTTTTCTGTTCCAATTGTTCCCAAAATCAACTCTTCCATGTCTATTTTTAACCTAATTACATCTAATGGTTTTTCTTCTGGTTCTTTTGCTTTTAGCGCTTTCATCCATTCATTTAACTCTTCTGGAGTCGGACCTACAGGCGTACTATTTAATTCTATCCAATCACTGCTTCTTTCTGGTGTTCCTGATGCGGACTCTGTCACCATAGGCATTCTCCTAATCTCATTCTCATTTATCGTCAGATTTGTAGGTGGACTTGGTCTACACGTACTAGCCAAATTGTGTGCACCTTCATTATTCAATTCCATCCCTTCTCTTTTTCTTTGCAAATGTGAATTCATGGGAATCACTAAAGAATGTTCATTAATTTTCTGATTCTCAAAAATTGGCATTACTGGACCTATCGTTACTGGTACAGTTACAGCTTCCATATTCTTTGTCAATTCTCTTATTTTCTCAGTCAATTCTTTTGTCGTTTTTGCTAATTCAATTGCATTGTCACTTTCTGTCTCTTCATTTTGTGAAGTTTTAAATGTTTCTTGTGACCTATTTATTTCATTTCTTCGTTCGGGTTTTTATTCCTCCCAGTTTCCATTGGCGGTGCATTAGGTGTCACCACCGCAGAAGTCTGTTGGTATGGAGGTGGATTTCTGTTTAAAATATCTTCCAGCAATTCGTCATCTGTTTCACTACCACCATACACATACTTTTCTACCACCACATGTTTCTTTTTCTCGGTACACTTTCTCTTTGCTTCTTCCTCAACCGCAAAAGCCGGAAACAAACCTCCTGTCATGTTAGCATATCTCCAACGCTTTACTCTGTCCTCATGATTTATTCCCCACAACCTTCCAGGCAAAAACTCATGATTCTTTAATCCTCTGGATCTCTCTCGCTCATACATCTCATCTTCCCATTCCGTTAAAGCTTCAAACTGTGTCGGTCTAGGTCTAGGTTCTAACATTACCATCTTTTCTCTCAAGTTCCGTAGTACAGCTACATTAAATGAACCATTCTCAGGGAAAGCCAATGGTCCATCATTCTTGGTATATTTTGTCCAATTTTCTAACCATATGCATGTATGATATCCATATTTCAGCATCATATGTGAAGCTGATGATTTCGGCGGAGGAATTATTTGTCCCTCTCTAGTCACTACCTTTTTGTCCTTCTTAAAAAAGTTCTTAACTTTCGACATCCAAGACGTTTTCTCCTTTCCATACTCATAGTACGACATGATTCACAACCTTTTTCTCCTTAAACGATCCGCAATTCAACACTGTTCCCTATGCGTTATTTCAACCAATACTAGCGCGACTCACACCAATACTCCAATCACAGCGATTTCTGTCTACGGCGCACTGTCCAATCCCAGCGCGGCTTTTGTCTACGTCAGTCCTGCTCCTGTTCTCATGTGACTATCGCACTGTCCAATTCCAGCGCGGCTCTTGTCTACGTCACTTTTACTCTTGACCCTCCTTTACAAAATTTATCGGCAATTTCTTTTTCAACAATTCTTTGTTAATTTACAACATTTAAAACATTTCCATTGTCTGATTCGCTAAACCGAAAAGATAGCTTTGACCATTCACACAAGAATTCTGTATTTTCCAGTAGGCAGCGTTTTACCTCTACCCTACCACAGAATTTTCAGTTTCGCCGATAAAGTAGCACTTCCTCTATCTTACCCTTCTTTCAAGCAATCTGTAAACCCGTTTCTCTGGGGATAAAACACATGTGGAGACTATACTGCTCCTGAGAATTAAGGCCAGAGTTTCACAAGAAAACCGATCACTATTTCACTTACACACCTTTTATACGCAAAATGTCCCTAATATAACACAACCTGTGTTATTACCAAAATGAACTCAGACAGTGTAAAATTCCATGTGACTTCTCTTGCCACACGTGTTCCACTTCCTACTTCCCGGAAGCGTGAAAACTTACATATAACATAACGCGACTCAACAAAAAGTGTTAGACATAAACTTATCAATAATCTATAATCAAAAATCAATAATCACCAAACTAATCTATAGTAACCATAACTCTGCTACCAAGAAATCTGATCCAGCGCTAACAATAAAAATAATTCTCCTATTATGCTTTTGGTCATCCAGGTGCAATTATTTCTCTAACACACACACTATATCCATATGACGGTGGGGCCCATAACACCGCATATACATTCACTTACTCATTTGTTCCCTGGATTTCCTCCGTCATGAACCTAGGAGAAAAACGATTCGCTGGAAGGAGACGGGATACCTCTTTATAATGACATAATATTTCTCATCTGCTTTTAAGGTATTCCGCTCATTGGTCGATGGACCAACTAGTAGGAATCAGTTGATGGTGATTAAGCCCAGCTCAATCACAATGAACTCTTTACCATTTCATTATTAATCATTGAGCTAAAGAAAATCACTGAGTCATTTGTTTAAAGAATAATAAAGTTTATATAAAGTTTTGAATGCAAGAAAATTGAGATTAAGCTTATTATTCAGATCATTGCATTTATCATAAATATAAGAATAGTTTGAAATTGCAAGGCACTTTTATTAGACGGAAAAATGAGGTTATCATAATAAGAACTCTATAGATCAATCTATCTATCTCTCTGGGGAAAGCCTAATAATTCTAATAAAAATCTATCAAATAAAAGTTCTCCTAAAGCAGCATCTTTAAACTCAACTGGAAAAGGAAAATAACAGCAGCAGCATCAGCTCGTCAGCATCAGCAACCGCAACTTCTCCCATCTACAGCATCTAACTCCTACAGCATCTCCCGCAGCATTCGAACAGCATTCTATTCTCCAGCATTCTTCGCAGCATTCTCTCTTTCCCCCTCCCACCTGCTGTCGCTGCTCCATTGGTTCCCCCTCCGGCCCCGGGTGGGCCCCCCCCTGCTTGCCCCGTGGCTTGCCCATAGTCCTCAATACACCTGGGCTCCGCCTAAGGGGTAGACCGCTTCTAAGGGCTCCCCCGGCCTAGGCACCAATCACACTCTCCCCCACTCAGAAGGGGATGCCGCTACGCGTCCTGGCGCTGTTCTGTGCAGCCGGGTCGTAGGTGTCACCAGGCAGACCCCCGCTGCCCACTCCAACGGACTCTCTCCGCAGGTCCGCCTCACAACCCGGGGCTTCTCTGTCTGTCAGGGGGCCGGGTCTCCTCTGCACCACTGTTGTCACGCCACTTCTACCCTCGTCGGCGGGATTCCCGGCTGCAGGCCCCCCCCAGCGCCCACCATGCAGGACACCGGGTAACAAGAGGGCCGTCCTCCCCCCTCCCAATGTCAGCAGCAGGCCCTGGACTCACCTTCCCTTAGGACCTCCCTCAGTGCCGCTATCCCACGGCCGCCCGGGTGCCCCCAAGGCCGAAGACGCCAAGGCGCTGATCCAGCGCTAACAATAAAAATAATTCTCCTATTATGCTTTGGTCATCCAGGTGCAATTATTTCTCTAACACACACACTATATCCATATGACGGTGGGGCCCATAACACCGCATATACATTCACTTACTCATTTGTTCCCTGGATTTCCTCCGTCATGAACCTAGGAGAAAAACGATTCGCTGGAAGGAGACGGGATACTTCTTTATAATGACATAATATTTCTCATCTGCTTTTAAGGTATTCCGCTCATTGGTCGATGGACCAACTAGTAGGAATCAGTTGATGGTGATTAAGCCCAGCTCAATCACAATGAACTCTTTTACCATTTCATTATTAATCATTGAGCTAAAGAAAATCACTGAGTCATTTGTTTAAAGAATAATAAAGTTTATATAAAGTTTTGAATGCAAGAAAATTGAGATTAAGCTTATTATTCAGATCATTGCATTTATCATCAATATAAGAATAGTTTGAAATTGCAAGGCACTTTTATTAGACGGAAAAATGAGGTTATCATAATAAGAACTCTATAGATCAATCTATCTATCTCTCTGGGGAAAGCCTAATAATTCTAATAAAAATCTATCAAATAAAAGTTCTCCTAAAGCAGCATCTTTATACTCAACTGGAAAAGGAAAATAACAGCAGCAGCATCAGCTCGTCAGCATCAGCAACCGCAACTTCTCCCATCTACAGCATCTAACTCCTACAGCATCTCCCGCAGCATTCGAACAGCATTCTATTCTCCAGCATTCTTCGCAGCATTCTCTCTTTCCCCTCCCACCAAGAGTAGGTCTTCTTATACCCTAATTCTAGCTTACAGCATAAAATGTTTCTTCTTACATGGCGCGATTCATTTCTCATTGGTCAAAAACTCAGGTCCATATACATTTTAATCAAACTTCCTGGTCTTAACCAGTTCCGTGTGGAATGTCCATGCAAGCATCGTTTCCCACAGTTCATGCACTTGCTCATCCGTTTCGATCAGTCCAAATTGTATCTTTTTCTGTTACATTTTGTGTAATACAGTTCCGTCTATTGATTCAGCCAGGCTTCTCACGCTTCTTGCTGATCATCTTGGCACACATCTGCTCAGAAGGGTCACAACAGCCTTGACCATACTTTCATCTTAGCCTCTCGGCATCAGCACGTGATCATCCCTTTTCCACAGCCTCTCTCCTCTATCACATGGTCTCTTCCGCTCATGCGCACTCTAGTAACTCGCGTCCATTTTATATTGCTGCTCGGCAGGCCTAAGCGCACTATTTTCAAAGATAAACAAAATGTTATTAAAACAAAGAAATATAAACCCTTTCGTTTCCCTCCCGTCTTTCTACGTACCCCAATTAGGTATTACCTAGCAGAAGCAACATATAAAGCTGTCCCTTACTTACCATCGCTTTATTTTGCAACCACACGTTTTATTTAAAAGCACAAATCATGCATTTATTATTTAATTAGTACGCAAATATTATGTTATGTTAGATACGTAAACAATTATAAGTCAATTAATTTGCACACTGAATTGCGTGTTACCATTAACCCTTAACATACATTGTTGGTTATTTACTTAAACGAACATGTTTATTAGTATTGTACTGAAAATATTAGGAGGTTAAAATTTTTACATTTACCCTGCTCCATCAACTCCCCCTTTGGTGATTTTTAATATCACCACAAAAACCCAAGTTATACAATTTTCTCAGACAGCATATATCTTTTATCCGTTTGCTTTTGTTAGTTTACACAACTGTGTCTTTTTCAACTTGTTTCTTCGTTTTCTTGTACATGTTCTCTTTTATTTCTTCTAACTCTATTTCACCCATTTCTCTCTCTTTCCTTGTTTATCATGTTTTCTTTTTCTAGCTTATTCTGCCTTCTTCTTCTCTTTATACAAGTTATTGCAAGCTTCACTACTAATATTATTATTATTATCACGGTTGCTATTATTATAACTTTCCCTATTATTAATCCACTCATTCTTGTTAACCAATTTGTTACAGAAGAAAACCCTTTACCAAGTTTTCCCCAAACACTTTCAACCTCCAGTGGAACAAGTTCTTTGTGCAAATTTGTAATATTTGTTATATACTTCTGTATATTTTCGCTCTTATCTGGAATGTAAGTGCAACAATGTTGGACTTTCAGCATTCCACAGACTCCGCCCTCTTTTGCCAAAAGAATGTCAAGGGCAAGACGATTTTGCATCACCATAGCTCTCATGGCAACCATCTCGGTATTTACCATTAAGAACCCTCCAGCAGTATCTGTAGATAAACGATCTACCACTGTGGATAATTTCCGAATTCTAAATGCATTCAAAGATATTCCCACTGCTGGTATCAATGCACCAAAAATATCACCTACTATTTCTGAAAAACTTTCCCTTTTTCTACGTGTAAAGGTATTTATCATTTTGTGTGTTCCTTTTTCTTTTCTATCCACATGAAAAATGTTTGGAAAGACCAGGCCTAAGTAACATGACCCATACCAATGGTCCGGCAACCTATAATAAGCCCTATTCCCGCAAAACATAATAAATCCCTGGAAATATTGGATCTTTTCCCCTTTGAATCCCCATCCACCTAAAATTTGGTAATTGTCATGGCAATTGCTGGAACCCACAAAATAATTGTCATATCTTGTCTTATTTCTTCTAATGCACAACCTTCCCTGTTGGGGCCAATCCAGAGTCATAGCTGCATTTGTCTTTTTCCTGTCATGATTGTCTTCCTCAAACGCCCAAAGAGGTGTTTTTGTCTCTTCTATCACTTTTCTTTGAAATTTCACTCTTCTCTCTTCAACCATTTCTAAAAATACCTTTTCTTCCTTCTTTAACTCACAGGTAAGGTTGTACCTAATTATACTATCTAATGTTAAAGTCTTATCTTCTAAAAAATATTCACCAAACGTTTTTCCCTCTTTTATTTTGTTAAGCTCGGGAACTACAGAAACCTTTGCAAAAATCTTATTTATGTCAGTGTAATAATATTCTAATCTACCTGTTTTATAAAATAAACTTGCTAAAACACTACATGTTATTCCATATGTCAAAGGGAGGTGATGATAAGTCACACCCTCTGCTACAGATGCAGGCAACTGCATACAAACATAGCAATCTCTTACATCCATTGTTTCTACATACTCATACAGTAATTTAGTAAAGACATTTTTTGAAAAATCTGTTATTGATTTGTCCTTATGTAATTCTGCACTACTCTTTAAAATAACTGGCTCTTGAGTGTTAGCTCCTTTTTCTTCTCAGTGTTATTAGACTTTTCCACTACGGCTAAACTAATTGGAATAGTTATTGCTAAAACCACCCATACTGTTATTAATAAACCTGTACAAAAACAGCACATCTTGCACCATCTACTTAAAAACTCACATCTACACTTTCTATCTCTAGTATTCTCCATTTTGTCTTCTAACCTTATTTATTTGTTTTCTAGAAAATTGTGTCACTACACCTCAGAAATGACTTGCTTGCCACTCTGTACTTCCAATATTTTGTCTTTGCTTGGTACTTTCTTTTAATTCTTTCTCAGAATTCTTTCTCTGTCACATCCGGTAAATTCGTCAGTTCAGTGTTTTGTCAAATCCGGTAAAACTATCTATATTTCTTCAGGTTTGTTGCTTCAGGTTTGTTGCACTTCACTTTCTCCCATCAGGTTTCTTTGTTCTGGGTTTTCGTGAGTGTTCAATTCTTCCTTGTGACTAGTCAAAGCACGATACAACCATTCAGGCGATCTATACTTTTGATTTACTTTCTTTATTCTTTTCGTTTTCTGCAAGTGTTTCGCACCTTGTTTTTCTTGCTCTTTTTGACTTGTTATTTCATTCACTTGTTCAGCACTTTTCCCATCCAACCTTATGATTCTGTATCTTAATTTTCTTACTTCGTTGGGCCAATTGTCTCCTTTTCTTGGCCTTTTTGCTTCACTTCCTTTTTCCTCTCTTTCTGTTTTCCAATTTCTTTTTCTTGTCTCTAGTTTTTCATTTCTTTCTTCTCCACTTTCTTCAGACTCTGTTTCAATTTTTTCGTTATTTCCTCTTATTTTGAAACTTATAATTTCATCTCCTTCTACCTGTGGTTCTTTTCTTATCTTCCTTCGTTCACCTATTTCTGTCCCTCCTCGAGGTTCTTCCGAATTTGTGTCAGTCTGTCTATCTGCTTCTAAATTTCCCTGTTCTTGTGTTTGACTATCTGTCCCTACTGCTCCTCGGGGTTTTTCCGATTTTTCTAGATTTTGGTTTGAAACTCTCCTTCTTCATCTATTAATATTATCTGCGAAGGAATTTTTCCACAACTTGTACTTGGTTGCTCACTGTCACTATCTTCTGGCTCAGTTTCTTCTCTTATGCTTTCAAAATTCCACTTTCTTTTCAGAATCTCTTCACATTCCGAATGTTCTGTATCAGATTCTGAACTGGTGTCAGATATTTCTGGATGTCGACTTACAGGTCGATCTTCAAATTCTGGCACCCTGTTTGTTTCTTCTTCTCGTACTGATGCTGAACTGTTATCAGATATTTCCAGATGCCGACTCACATGTCGATCTTTAGGTTCTGGAACTCTGATGGTGTGGCTGGCATGTACCCAATGTTTCACTCCTGCACACTTGACTGCGGTGGTCGTCACTAGGATCACTTGTCGTGGTTCGTCCCAGCGAGGAACCAAACAGTTTCTTCTCCGGTGGACTTTTATTCGAACCCAATCTCCTGGATTCAAGTCGTGAGCTGGTTTTCTTTCAAGAGTGGTCGCATCCGGTCCAACCTGATGAAACACAGAACGCACCACATCATCCAATCCTTTGCAATAATCCAGCACTAGATCATCAGTTATAGTCAGTAGCTTGTTGACAGGTACTTGTGCTTGTCTCATTGCTCGTCCCATGATTATTTCATGTGGACTGAGTCCAGTTTTCCTTTCCGGAATACTTCTGATTGTCATCAGAACTAATGGCAAAGCATCTGGCCATTTGAGTCCTGTAGCTTGACACATTTTTCCTAACCTGTTCTTGATCGTTCCATTCACTTGCTCTACTATTCCAGAAGCCTCTGGTCTGTATGCACAATGCAGTTTTAGTTTAATACTAAGTGCTTCACAAATCAGTTTAACTAATTCATTTTGGAAATGTGTTCCTCTATCTGTTTCAATCGTGACTGGAAAACCATACCTAGGAATGAATTCTCGCAGCAAAAGTTTTGCTACCGTGATACTATCATTCCTTCTTGTTGGATATGCCTCCACCCAACGGGAAAACAAACAGACGACCACTAGGACATACCTCAATCTGCTGCAAGGTGGCATTTCAATAAAATCCATTTGCATTCTAGTGAAATGACCCCTTCTCGTCCTATTCTTCCTAGACTCACTACTGTCTTTCTTCCTGGATTTAACTGTTGACAAATAAGACATCTCTGACAAAGACTCTCAGCTATGGCTCTGAATTTTGGATTGTACCATGTTTGTCTAAAAGTCTGATCATTGAATCTCTCCCAATATGGGCTTGCCCATGGTACATCCGTGCCATGTCAGAAATCATGCTATCAGGCATAACTGGTCTCTCATCCCTGTAAACCCATACATCAGTTTATTCATGTTTTCTACATCCTGCTTTTAGCCAAGTATCTTTTTCTTCATCCTCTGCAGCTTCTTGTAACTCTCTCACCTCATCCCATGTTTCAATAGAGTTAGTAAAAGCAAAGGACAAGAAATATGCTCTCTTTCGCGACATTTATTCAAAGAAACCACATTCTTTGCACAGTACTGTGCCATTTCGTCAGCATATTTATTACCAACAGTAATGTAGTCTTCCCCATTTTTATGTGCATTGCACTTCACAACAGCGATATGTTTAGGCAGCTGTATCGCCTCAAGCAACTTTTTCACAAAATCTCCATTTCTGATGGGCGTTCCTGCAGACGTCAAGAAACCCCTTTGTGACCAAATATGTCCCAAAAAAATTACCATTAACCCTTAACATACATTGTTGGTTATTTACTTAAACGAACATGTTTATTAGTATTGTACGAAAATATTAGGAGGTTAAAATTTTTACATTTACCCTGCTCCATCAGCGCCCAGTCCGGGTCCGCACCCCCGCCACCTCAGCCGCCAGAAGCAAGGGGGAGGGCCATCCAGGACTCCAAGATATCCCATAGCCAGTGGAGGCGGGAGGCCCAGGCAGGAGCACAGTTCTTCCGCAGGACAGTCAAAAACCCCCGAGGCAACCCCAGTGGAAAAGGGGGGGGGGGGCCAACACGCACCCGGCGAGAGTCCCTCAGCCGCAGCCAGGAATTGTGCCACACAGGTCGAAATCACCGCGATCCTCCACCGCTAGGTCCCACACCGGTAGTCACCACACCCGCCGGCAATGGCGGTCCCCAAAAACAGTCCAGGATGATCTCACGGCCACGGCTCAGTGCGGACCGGTGCCAGCACCGCTGGAGTCTGTTGGCGGCCAATGGGAGCAGGTATGGGCCTCCGCTGCCTCCCAAACCACCAGAGAGGCAAGATATACTGGTTCTACCGCTAGGAGCACTGAAACGCAGGTCCCCGGCTCCAGCTTACCTGCCACCCATACAGGCCCACCGGGTGACACCTCCACAACAGAGCGCCCACTCCACAGTGATGGCGCAGCGGAGCGCCGCCAGATCCACTCAGGTCAGCCTCTAGAGCCTCCACCCGCCCCAGCGGCGGGTCGCAGGTATAATCCGGCCAAAGAATTCGGGCCGCAGCGTAGCAAGTGTCCCAGCAGCAGGGCTCGGTCCAGGAACCGCCTCAGATGCCGGCTCCGCCGTTGGTTGTTACGCTTCCAGGCGCTCCCAGGGCCGCGGCCGCCAGCTCGCTCAATCCGGGGTCGCGCCACCCTGCGCTGCACTCCAGGCCATAGAAGGTCCCAAGCCCCACTCCGGGCAGCCTCTCCCGGTGGGCAGACGTTACTCGCAAGGACCGCGCGGCCTCCGCACCGCAGCAGTAGGTCCGCGGCCTGCCAGCTCCCCCAGCATCGCCGCTCCGATGACTGTCGTGCGGTCCGACCCGGTCTCCGCAGCCGCGTGGATCACCGGGCGGAGCCCAGGGCACTGGGCGGGGCCCAGCTCCTCACCACACTTCCACTCTCACTGGGCAGTCAGCGCCGTCGCTCCGCCCCCCCGTCCGGGGACCTCCGCCAAGAACTTACGCAAGGCCGCGGCTTCTGGCACCCCGCTAGGCCTCAGATGGCGCCGTCGCTGCTCCACTGCCTCAGGACCCGACACGGAGACGGGTCTCGCACCAATCCGCTGCGATGCCACGCCACACCTCAAGGACAGTCAGTGTCCGAGGCGGGTGGCCAGGGTAGGTCGCTGAATATCAGGATACTCGTCGGGGCTGGACGGAGCTCATCTAACTCGCGTCCGCCATGATGGCTTGCAAGCCACGCCCCTCAACAGGACCACTCTTCATGAGGAATAAAATCACCAAATACATTCAACAAAGGAAGCTCCACTCCAGATTGGCACCTCGCCTCAAAATCCCACAATACAAGAAAAAAACCATAGTTGGCACATCTTTCTCTGTTCAAGCAGCCAAACTATGGAATTCATTACCCCAAACATAAGATCCACAGATAACTATCTTACCTTCAGAAGACTACTCAAGAGTTGGGTCTTTCCTACATAACCACCATACTCAAACTCAAAAGTACAGAGTATCCCTGTGCATAAAAACATTTAATTTGATATGTATGTATCTAGATATGTGTATTTCTTGATATAAATATGTATAATAATATGTACTTATGTATCTATATATTTATTACTTTACTACTACTGTAAAAAAAAAAAACTTTGACTCTCTCCAATGCACTACCCTATATTTCATCCTATACCTCTCTCAATATAGCCTATACCTCCACTCTCTGACTCACCCCAAACCTCATTCTATTACGATGATCTCCAAAATAACCCTTTCCAGACTCTTCCCGCCTCGGATCGCCCCAAACCTTATTTTAATACTATGATCTCTCAAACAACCCATCTAAATTCTTCCCTCCTCTATCCCTCCTTCGACTCCACCCAAAACTTATTTTACTACTATGATCTCCCAATAAACACCGTCTAGACCCTTCCCTCTTCTATACACCATTTTCCTTTTTAATCCAACCAACAGACTCACTTGTCCACCCTCAAATTAACTCAAATTTTCACCATACTAATCCACCACTAAACCTTTTGGGTTTCCGGAATAGCGTGCTACTCGCCGAATAGCGTTTTGATGCCTCGTCAGGGGTAGTAAGCGCTATACAATTACAACACAATACAATAGTTGAAGGTGTGGAATTTTCCCTTCCACCACTAGTTGTGCTGGTGATCGTTGGAGCCATGCAACACCCAGTGCATAACTGTAGCATATGTAGACATCTGGCAGTGGGACATGCAAGCAGTCCTTTGAAGGGCTCACAAACACAGACACAATGGGAAGAATGAGAAGACGGGGTAACTTAACTATTTTACCCTTCCACGTGCTGCAATCTATTTGAAGGCAGGACCAAGGTTGGAAAATGGCCACAAATCTGAGAAAGTTAAACTGAGATTCTTGACCTCATCTGAATTTTACCCACCAGACTCTTCCCTCATAGAAGTCTTTCCTCATGGGACACCCTTAGGGATTTCTCACAGTATCAGATTTCTTGCTCATCTGGGGTGGTTCAGGGTCTTGTTTTTGCAATGTAGAAATTGGGTTTCTCATTCTGAAGTACTGTTCTCTCCACAGTTCAACCGCTGCATCACCTCTCAGCTCATCAAGTGGTTCAGCAACTTCCGGGAGTTCTACTACATCCAGATGGAAAAGTTTGCACGCCAGGCAGTGGCAGAGGGCGCAACAGTCGCCAATGACCTGACGGTGGGACGCACCTCTGAGTTGTATCGCACCCTCAACATGCATTACAACAAGGCCAATGATTTTCAGGTAAAGGCATACATCTTCCTAGGTCATGGAACGGTAACATGGCACAGGTATAACCACCTTGAGAGGTGGCTCACTTTACTTGTTACGGGCCATCAGAACAGAACATCCAGACTATGTAAATGTACAACTTATGGAGACCAGTTCAATCAGTGATCTACCTGTGAGATCAGTGATCGATGTAAGTCTGAGATTCCCCAATAGCCACTGAAATGTACTAAAAGATGTGGTGTGGGAAGAACAGGGAGAAGCAAGAGTGGGGTGTTATGCAGTGGTAGAGAGTTCGATGGGGGTGTTGACTGTATCAATGGGCAGGAATGTAATACTTTCAAAGGTAAACAACATTCTTGCTATCACTAATGTAGAGAAACATATATAAGGACTTGTATTGTAGCATTATTGACTACAGAGCCAGTAATACCACCTAGTTAAAAGGGGAAACATCCTTTACCCCACAGGCAGAACCACGACCTGCCTTTACTCCGCAGTCACTACCCCGACGTTACCAGGTGTTCCGTTACAACGACTTGCTTGAGGGGGTACATTGTTGGACTGGTGTTGGATTTTAAGTCCAACACCTTCCCTACTGACACACTGACTGGAGTTGGAATAGTTATTTAAACTATTCCAAAGTCCAGCACCCCCGTAAGGCAAGTCGTTGCAACAACTTGCGTGGTAAAGGAACATGTGGTAACGTTGCAGTCGGGGTAGTGACTGTGGAGTAAAAAGGCATGCGTGGGAAATGCATGCGGGGTTCCGTCATACATCCAGTTAAAAGCCCTCTTCTAATGTAGTGGCCCAAATCACAGACAAGTGCATATAAGGAGGAATGGGGCCAATATCTGATGTTATTAGGTAATTTCAAGGTCAATAATGCCGATTAGGCATTTTCAAAGTGCACTATTCCAGCAATAAAAACGTTATTTTTTTATTGTATATTGTTGAACAGAATAATCCTGGAGATTAACACAATAAAATCCATCAACAGTGGGACTATGCTAACAAATATTACCTTAGAATCTAAATCTATTAGCTTTATAATGCTCCTTTATTTTGCCTTGTACCATACATTTTGAGACTTTCGTAGCTTTGATAATCTGACAGGAGCAGCCCTCTCACTGCTGAGGTAGCCACACAGCCCTTACAATGTACATCTAACCCGACCTGCACCATGCACCGATATTAGTAATTCACAGTGCTCTCGTGATACACTCTCGGCTGACCGGCACCCTCAGACTATTGAGACGTTAACAGCAATGTCACAAGAAGCTTGCTGGTCGAACGTGCCCTGCATGGATTGTTGAATCTGTGCTGCCCTGCCCTTACACGTGTTCTGGACATCTCTGTTCATTTTTTCTCCCCACTGAGCATGGCATTATTATGACCTCCCTGGCAGTACTCCCGTTTTACTATTGAACTCAGATGTTGAGGGGGCATGCACAGCACTGCTGTTAGACTTGGCATCCTTGGCGTGGTTTCCCCTGACTTTTTTGCCTCTATCGCCTGTATTTTTGATGCTGTGCTGGATTTCATTTTTGTTGGCTTAGATGCTTTGGGCACTTTGCCACTGCTGATCAGTGTCAAAGTGCAAGTGCTCCCTGTGTATATTGTTATTATAATTGGTTCTCCCTGATTGGCAGATTTGATTTACTGGTCAGTCCCTAGTAGAGTGCCGTGAGTGCGCCAGGGCTGGTAAATCAAATACTACTAGTGGGCCTGCAGCACTGATTGTGCCACCCACACGAGTTGTCCTGAAACGGTAACCCAGACTTGCCACCGCAGTGTCTGTGCGCAGTTGTTAACTGCCATGTCGACTTGGCAAGTGCACCCACTTGCCAGGCCCTAACCTTCCCTTTTCTTACGTCAGTCACCCCTAAGGTAGGCCCAAGGTACCCCTGTGGGCAGGGTGTGGTGTATGTGAAAGGTAGGACATGCCCTGATGTGTGTGGCATGTCCTGATAGTGAAATACTGCCAATTTCGTTTTTCACTATTGTAAGGCTATCTGTCTCCATAGGAAAGCATGGGAGTTAATTTATAACATCTTATAAATATAACTTACCATTGGGACCAGATAGGAAAATAAAGTTTAGTATGCCTGAACTCAGAATCTAAAGATGCATCTTTTAAGAAAGGTGATTTTTACATTCTGAGTTTGAAAATACCACTTTTAGAAAGTGGCTATTTTCTTGTTCAACCATCCTGTGTGCCTCTGCCTGTTTGTGGATTGACTGTCTGGCTTTGGAGTGACAGGGGCTGGGGAAGTGCAGTGGCTCCAGGAGTCTGGATGAGTCAGCACTAGGTTGAATAGGCCTGAGCTGCATTTGGAGTGGTGGGAGGAGTAGCACCTGTACCTGACTAGGGCTGTGCCTGCCTTCCACAATGTTGGCTCCGCCCCCCTGTGGCGTGTCTGGGACCAAAGCCCACACTAACAAAGGATGTTGCTGTGCACTGGCAGAGTGCCCCCAGAACTGGTTTGAACTGGGCTTAGAGCCCCTTGCACAAAGAGAACAAATACATTTTTGGGTATAAGTATCAGACCCAAAACCCCAGACTTTAGACTACTTTTGGAATCAAGAGGAACCTTTGCCAAGGAGAAGAGCTGGAGAAACTGAGGAGAAGTACAGCCCTTGCTGTGTGTCTGGGGTTGGCCTGCAGTTGCTGTTTCTGCCAAGGAAAGGAGAAGGACTTTACTGTGTGCTGTGTCCCCTGCTTGAGGAAAGTCTCCAAGGGCTTGAGTAGAGCGTGCCTCCTGTTTTGAAGTCTCAGGAACACAAAGACTTAACCCCCAGCTCCCCTGAACTTTCTTGCTGGGAGTTCTGACCTGCCAGGAGTGCCTGTGACTGTGTGGGGCCTCTGGAGGTTGTTTCTGCTGCTGGGAGCTGGAAAGCAACCCAACCACAAGAATCAACGCATCGAGGGATTGCGGCTGAAGAAACCGACGCAGCGCCGCTCGACGCCGCCGCATCGTTCGCCGCTGCATCCCGGATTTCCACGCTTCGTCCCTGTGCGGCAAGTTTTTCCCGACGCATCACCCGCGGATCGGAGTTGTCTCAGAATTGACGCATCGCTTCACCCTACAGACCGGACCCGACGCACCGCTCCCCTGTGTACAGCGGAACTGTTGCATCGCATCCACGAAGGTCTCAGGAACTACGCATCTCTCTGTTTTTCTACGCTTCTCATCGCTGCGGCTGTTTGGCATGGTGAACTTTGTCGCAAGAACAGGTACTTTGCAAGAAATCACGCATCCATAGTCTTCTATGGACTAAGTTGCTAAAACCTTTTGAAAGTCATTTTTCTTCATACTTGTATGTTGGATTTTTGTCGTTTTGGTCTTGTTAAGTTTAGATAAAGATACTTTATTTTTTCTAAACTGGTGTGGTGTCCATTTGTGGTGTTATCACTGTGTTACTGTAAGCATTGGTACAAATACTTTACACATTGCCTTTGGGATAAGCCTGTCTGCTCGTGCCAAGCTACCAAGGGGGTGAGCAGGGGTTATCTAGAGTGTGTATCCCCCTTACCCTGACTTGAAGCAAGGGTCCCTATTTGGACAAAGGTACCTACCTCTGCCAACTAGAGACCCCCATTTCTAACAACTGCCAAGTGCCACGCATCTCATGCCAGTCTAACGCACATTAAGAATGTCTCTGATTCACCACAAGGACTGGAGATTATCACAAAATGTGTGGTACTTGCCAGGTTTCCTGAAGGCTGCATATAAGAGTAAGCAAAGCTAAGAATGTGCATCAGATTTTCTGCTTGCAGGAAACTGACTTTCAAGGTTTATAGGTCTGGCTCGACAGAGCAGCTTTCGCTAGACCGTATGTGTTCAACCTGAAAAAGAGCTTTCAGGAGTACTACAGAGAGGGGATTTGGCACTCTCCACATGTTGGTGGGCAGGAGGACATGTTTTGATTGGGCAGAAGTTGTGTGCTTCAACCAAAAAAGTGCTTCCCCTCTACGCAACTGTGATTTTTTTGTATGTTTACCCAGCTGCCTGTGCCAGCAGCAGTATGGATTCTTTGACCTTTGGGGCACACACATGGTACTGTAATGCTGTTAAAGTGTCTTAGATAAGGATATAATTTACAATGTATTTTTCTTAGGCAACAGCACAGATGGAAAAGGGCAGTCATAATGAGTGTATTACTGTTTTCCAGTGCCAGTATTCTCCCATTTCATCAGAGTGCAGTTGTATGTTTAAGTGCAGTATTGGATGCTAGGGCTACACTAATGTACACAGATTTTTAGATCTGGCTAGACAGCGCAGCTGTCATAGACCTTATGCGTTCAACAAAAAAGAGCTGTCAGAGTACTAATGAGAGAGGGGTTTAGGCTCCACTCATTTTTGTTCCCCTGAATACAGGATTTAATTGGGTGGCATTTTGTGGGCTTCTACTAAAAAGAGTGATTTTATTGCACTTTTTGGCTTTTGTCAAAATGTATACTCAATATAGCAAGACTGAGTTGTTTATGGTGGCAAGCCAATGATCACCGCTATAGACCTGATTGGTTTAATATGAAATGTTGTGATGGCAGCAGTAGGCTTGACATATTTATAATGAAAAGCAAAAGGGATTTAAGAATGGATTGTTATTACTCCATACTAACGCCTAAAGATAGGTATTTTGTTACATGTAATCTCACAGATTACCGTAGTAGGCAAGGGTTTCGGTGCAGGTCACCCACTCTGACAAACCCTAGTAGTAGAAGATTTTCCCTGTGATGATTCTTGACAGGCCCTGTTAAGAGGACCTGTATATTGTTTTGCCAACTGAAATTCTTTACATATTTGTAATTTTATAATGGTACACATGATGGTTGGCAGTTTATGTGCACTTCAATAGTTAGTTCTCTGTTGGATATAGTATCAAACCAATGGTAAAGGAAACAGGCCTCATCAGTTCACTAGGAAAATGTATGTCAGACTCCTCACGTGTGATTTCCATATAATGAAAAGTTTTCATAAAGTAAGTAGGCCTGACTTACTGATTGTGAAAAGCATATATTAAAGGCAATAATCTAGGATTGATTGTTATTACACTCTGCTAAAGCCTTTTGGCATGGATTTAGGTACACAGAATCTCAGAGATTACAGTGGTAGGCAAGAGCTTTGGTGTTGGCGACCTACCCGAACAAACCAAGGAGATGCACAATTTTCAATATGGTAATTCTCAATAGGCTCTGTTAGGAGGGATTTTATATTGTTTTGACAACTGTAGGGACGATAGAAATGAAAAACTTTGAAAACTTCCTAAATATTTATGATCCAGGACTAGGGGCGTGCGCTGTGATTTTATGAACTGTTCACTAAACCACACAGTTCACGTTTCCTGGTAGGATAACCAGCTAATGTTCACCTTTTTTGTTTCTGGGGTATAAAAAAAATATCACCTGCCCTATCTGGACACTCAAGTTTGTCCGTTTCCTGGCAGAAAGCACAAACCCATCATGCCAGAGTGAATCAGAGACAAACCCTGGATAAAATCAATCCAACAAGGTGCAGGGGACATCACTCATATTCAAAGTACGTAGCTGGTCACCTATTGCTATTCCTAATAATATGTGAATTTACAGAGGTGTAGAGCTCTGCATCCACTTTAAGGCTGGTGCCGTACAATACCATTACATTGCACAGAAAAAACAATTTCAGAAATGTAACTACGCGCAATAAAGTGTCACTCAAAGTGTCACATATTATTTACTAGAATGTCACACATAAAGACACTGAAAACATGGAAATGTCACACAGAAGCAAACTTACCTTGACATCTCGGCATGCAAGTGCACCCTCTTTGTGAGGGTTACTATTGCCTCCGCTAAACATGCTTTGAAAGTCTGGCACCAGTGACAGCATTAACTTAAAATCAGGGGTAGACACCTTTCTACATGTACTCTTTTAAAGAAATTACTTACCGGCTCCCCTGCAAAAAGTCAAGTCCAGTGTTAAATAAGTGGGGACCTTTGCCTTAATGGGAACGCACATGAAGATTGCCTCCAGGTAGGTGTGTCACACATGTACTCGGACAGGTGAATTGTGGAGTCAACTCGACTCCACATATGTGTGCTGCACAATATAGTGTTGCTTTTCATGTGAGGCTGCCAATGCCCATCTAGCATATTGGAACCCAAACTTAGTCCTGTTACTCCCTGCCCCATCCCTAAAAGAAACCATTTCTGTTGTGCAGTTGTAGCACACTTTGATGAAACCACAGTTGCCCTGGCAGGGAGAAATTTATGATTCCCTATTTAGGTTGAGACTGCCAGCGCATGCGCTGCTCTACGAGGCATGCTGTATTCAGGTATGCACTTGAAGCTCCGCCCATTTCCCTGCCAATCTTTTCAATTGGCTCCTGTTACTGTCCTTTCTAAATCATTACTTTTGATTCATGAATAGGCTTAGTAGTCCATCCTTGGTACCGCCTTGTCTGCATTTGTAACCTCCCATAAGGACTGGACTTTTTACTTGTGTTGTTACACGGTCTGCTTTATCTAGTCTGTGAGCACTGTTTTCTTTAATGATTTTCCCCTATTCCACCCACGACGTGCTTTCCCACAACGCAGCACTCCACCCGCTTTTATATTTTTATTAGTAATGGCGGCCGGTCCGCTTTAACTATAGCGGCAGCGCTTCTTTATTTATTTTATTTGTCAGCACGGTCCGCTTTAACTTTAGCGTCCACGCTACTGAACCTTTGTTTTTTTTTTTTGGGTGAAAGCGCCCCATACGGTGCTTTCACTTTAATGGTGGCCGCGCCCCTTTCTTTAGACGCGGCTCGCTGTAACCTGAATACAGCGAACAGCGTCTAAAGAAAGGGGCACGGCCACCACTAAAGTGGTCTACCATTTGTGAGAGTCTGAGCTATTGGCATTATAAATTACAATGCCTTTTATATGTGTGTTGGTTTTCAAAACACATAAATAAAAGGCATTGTCGTTTACAATGCCAATAGCTTAAACTCTTGCAAATGCGAGACCTATTGCATTGCAAATGCTTGTTCCTGTTGGTGATCTGCATTTCTTTGGCGATAGCTTCCTGTTTGGAGCGTTTCCACATAAAGCCTGTTAGAACCTAAACAAGTGTCATGAGATGATCATCCTGGAATCACAAAGGGCACTGGAAATTCACAGGGTGCAACCACCTGCCCAGGTGGCCAGACCACAATGGAACCTGCACATCTGAGTTGGGTGTGTCATCCCTAAAGAATCTGCCCTGGGTTTCTTTTCTCTGGCCCATACTTGCAGAGCAGGCAATTAGCAGCAGTTAATGCTTTCTCTGGCAGATTTAACCGGTGCTACTGCCCTGGGTAGAGGACAATATTGTGTAATTAATGTTACTTCCTCGTCATCATGAGAATTATTAACATTTTGTTTGGAGTAAAACTTCTAAAAAAGTGTAAACTTGAATGCTCTGTGCAAAGTCCGAAATACAGACATAATGCTTGAAGGCTTCAGAACGGTCACAACACAAATGCAGATACAAAGCTATACATCACGCGTCATCATACATACACAGGCCAACCGGGTAGTCGCATGCAGACAGGCAGAGAGAAGCCAGTGAGTACAGACTGAGGCTGACACCCAGCAGCCATCTTGTCCCAAAGCATGCACAGGCAGGCACCAAGCAGCCAGAAATCACATAGCGTAAAGTGCCCCGTGTGCCAGCTTCAGGCCGCCCTAGCTTTTTAGCTAACAGCTTCCTTCATTTTGGGGCTCGTGATCTCACTTTTTAACATTCTAAATATGGGCTGGAAAAACCCAGCTTGCAAAGATCTGTTGGCTAGAAAGACAGTAATGGCTGCACAAGGCTTGCTTCACAAATGACATGGATTCACTCTGCAGCCATACACAGGTTGACGGAGCAGTCAGGCAGTCACACAATATTCACACAAAACTGCATAATAGTCACATAAAGCACTCAGGTAAACCCAGAACAGTCTGCGAGACAGACACTCGCACAAGTCACGCCCAGGCAGACGCACACAGGTTAAAATATCCACTGTCAGCCAAAGGGCATCAATCTGGTGACAGATGAGTGTGCTGGCTGTAATGCAGGATACACATTGAGTGCACGGTACGGGTGCAGTGCACAGTTCGTGCAGAGCCAGAACAGCCACTGCACTGTTCACTACAGTGATCGTTTCATCGATTGTTTGAATAACTTGGTGTGTATTGCACAGGTGTGTAAGTTAGTGCACATGGTGGTTTGCAGATACTATCAGGCCGGTTTGATGTATGTCAAACACAAAAGTGCCGTTAAAGACCAGTGCCACATATATATACATAAACTCCGACTTTTGCATTATTAGTTGAAAGGGACAAAAGCTGTCACCATAACCTTCACAGAAACCGCCAATTGCAGCGAGCGTAGTATGGGCAAGGCCAGTAGGCCAATCCTGTCAGCGGGCCAGCCCCCACCTACAACAATCTGCTAAAAATACATGTCAGGTTCCATTGACAGGCGCCGCGGTTATGACTAAAGTCTTTGGTGCTCTACTGAACAAGAAACGGCCACTAGGCACTATAGTGTCGCGCCAGGCACAACCAGAACAAGCACGTAATACTTCAAATTATACAGGAGGGTGGGAAAGTTAACGCTAATGATCTTATTCAACATTGTTCGGAAATTACACACTCTAAGGGCTCAATCCTGGACCTCGTTATATCTAAAGCAGACCTGCTCACTACTGCTCCTGCCATCCATGTAGACTGGTCTGACCATTTCCTCATTCCCTTCTGTTTTCACCTATCGCACGTTATAACTCTTGGCCAACCTAAAAGGGCTTCTACCTTGTTCCGCAATACTAAAAACATTGATCTTGACACTCTTTGTGATTCTGCTATGCGCTCTCTCCCTAGGCCAGACCCTAACGTGGATGTCAATGATCTCACTTCCCATTGCCTCTCAGTCCTTGCAGTCGAAATCGATAAGGTCGCTCCACTCCAAAGCAAAAGGAAAAGGCCCACCCCCTCAGCACCTTGGTTCAATAAAGCCCTCTATGATGAAAGGAAGAACCTAAGAATCTTGGAGAAACGTTGGAGACAATCTCCATCCACCACCAATCTCTCTCTCTCTTACGTTCAGCAAGATCCAAATACCACAATCGCATCTTCCGTGAAAAAGCATCACATTTCACATCCCTCCTCGACTCAGCCAAAAATAGACCCAAAAAACTCTTTGACCTCATCAAAAACCCTAACTGCTCTCCCCCAACCATCAAGCCTGAGGATTCTACAAAGAAAGCAGCAGAATGCGCTAAATGCTTTGATGAAAAGGTAAAATCACTGGTGGATCAGGTCACTCACCCCACCCCCTTTGAGGAGCGAAAATCTTTAGTCACTTGGCAGAACTTTGCCGTCATATCGGAAGATGACCTCCTCAAATGCATCCGCGAAACCAATCCCTCCAACCATTCTTCTGACCCCATCCCTAGTGACATCGCCATTGCTTTCTACACCCATACTCTATCTTACTGGACCAGGCTGATTAATCTCTTCCTCAGTCAAGGCTCCCTTCCTGTTGCCCTCAAAACAGGACAGGTTACCCCTCTTCTAAAAAAAACCCTCCGCTGATGCAAACGACCTCAACAACTTCCGCCCCATCACCAACCTCCCTTTTCTTTCAAAAATCACAGAAAAATGTGTTGCGAAACAACTTTCCCTACATATCACAGACAATAATCTTCTTGACGTTTTCCAGTCTGGATTCATTCAAAATTGCAGCACTGAAACAGCCCTGCTGCAAGTGATTGATGATGCGCTGCATATACTTGACTCTGGGGAATCGTGTCTTCAGATTCTTCTAGACCTCTCTGCAGCGTTTGACACTGTTAATCATAACACCCTCCTTAACACTCTTCAACAGAGAATGGGCTTGGAAGGCACAGTGCTTAAATGGTTTACCTCATTCCTCACGGACAGATCCCAAATGATCAAGATAGCAAACAATCTTTCATCTCCATTGGCGGTAGGTCAAGGCGTCCCTCAAGGCTCTATCCTGACACCCACTTTATTTAATCTCTACCTGGAACCATTAGGGAACCTCTTAAGTAAATCTGGGATCCACTACCATCTCTATGCGGATGACACTCAAATCTACCTCAAGGTGTCCTCCGCACACGACCTCTCACTTCTCAACTCTACTCTCAACTCTATTCACAACTGGATGTTAGCTCACCAACTCATTCTAAATCCCTCCAAAACTGAATTCCTCCTCCTATCTACCTCTCTCTCCCCTCCTCCTGTTCAATCTTGGATGGATCAGCTGAACTTTCTCAACAATAAGCCCATCATTGTCGACAGCGCTAAATCCCTGGGTGTCATACTTGACAAAAGACTCAACCTAATTTCCCACATCAACTCTATTGCTAAGAATGCGCGCTACCAGCTGCGCCTTCTCTGGGGGATTCGACGGTTCTTCCCGGAGCAAGACCTAAAAACAATGGTCCAATCGCTGGTTCTCTCTAGACTGGATTATTGCAACTCTCTTCTGACTGGCCTCCCCAAATCCCACCTCTCCCCTCTCAAATCCGTCCTCCACTCAAGCAGCTCACTTTAGTTCGGGGTCCAAACGAAGTGACCACATCACCCCTATCGTGTCTTCTCTTCGATGGCATTCCCATCGAGACAAGATCTATTTACAAAACTGCCTGCATCACCCACAAAGCCTTGCACACTTCCTCCCCTCGTTACCTGGCGGATAAACTGAAAATCTCTGGAGGCTCTAGACCTTCTCGGAATGCAGAAAAGTATCTGCTTGAGCCGCCCTC
The DNA here is from genome assembly GCA_963921515.1 of Calotriton arnoldi. Taxonomy (NCBI): domain Eukaryota; kingdom Metazoa; phylum Chordata; class Amphibia; order Caudata; family Salamandridae; genus Calotriton; species Calotriton arnoldi. The sequence continues at coordinate 2,071,098 of CAWUFW010000555.1, read as the reverse complement.
CTTCAAAAAGGAAAGATCGATGGCTCAATCCTTCTCAGGGAATGCCGTGAGAATCTGGAACTCGCTTCCTCCATTGCTCCGTGCCACCTCCTCTACCCGGATCTTCAAAGCTGACCTCAAATCTCTTCTCTTCCAAAGACACTTTCAGAACTAATACACTCATTTTAAGGCCCCTCAAGGAAGTTCGTCCTTCATTGTAAATTTGTAATATTTTCTTGTACATTCCTCATCCTAGTTTGCTGTGTTTGATATTGTGTATTCGCCTTCTACGGTTTTACCTTACCTTCTTGCCTTCTGTTTTTTTTTGCAACGTTTTAATCTGTATCATTTTCCTCATGTAACGCAACTGGTTCTATTGTACAGCGCTCTGACACCTTCGGGTAAAGTTCGCGCTATATAAAAATGCATTAAATAAAATAAAATGAACACTTCTGAGTGACGATGAGGCATAAGGAGGCTTGGCGAGGGGCGGCACCGAGGCCACGATTCTGCTACACAGTGGACCCTCCTTGAGAGGACGCACTCTCATATTTGGGGGGGAGGGAGGGGCTCATTGATCCCTGAAAGGCAACCAAATCATGACGACCAGACCCGGAAGCAGAATGGGAAACAAACCAAACACGTTGGCGGCCCACAGGTCAAGCGCTGGATGTCGGTGACGCACCACCAAGTAACAAGAGCGAGCTAGGAAATAAAGCGAAGGGAGTAAAGAGTGACTGCCTTCTACAACTGGCGTTCGAATGCGTGGAGCGTATTGTCACCAAGCATGTCGCTTTTGTCACCAAGCGTACACCCCTTCTCAGAAGGCAAAGTAACATTCTACCCAATCTATTTCTTATGCTAACTTGCTCCTCAGATCAATGGCTTCTAGAAACAGTATTTCTGTTAATGTGGCTTTCACATTCTTGCGCAATTCGGTCTGTTGTCTCTGTGAAGCGTTCTGCTACTCATATGTTTAGGTCAGCGATTTCTTAGTAAATACCCGTCATAAATAAATAAGACATTCGGCCTCCAAATAAGCGTGGCAACAAGGCCTCGGTAAACCAACAGCGCACCCTGGTGGCCTGTGAGTAGCCAGTAACCTCAGGGTTCTTCCAAAAACCAGTGGGTGGAGGGAATGCATATAATGGGAAGTGCTACCAATAAAACCTGTCAAAAGATAGTATACTTTACAGCATCTCTGGGAAGTGACCTCCTATATAATGTAGGCTAGTCCAAATTTTAAACATCTTGTATAATAAGTTTAATATTGACCCCTGTACCTAACTCTTAAAAGAAATGATGTATTGTAGGCGCGTTTTTTAGCCTCTGCACATGCCGTCCTATAGAACCACTGCTTTAAATGGGCAGGTACTGACCGGTACCGAGTACCTGACTTCAGATTTGAAATGAGAGTACCAGCACTTTTCAACAGGAGGGCAATACTTTTAATAGAGGACTATCTGAACTTCTCACTTTTAAATAGGTACTCTGCAATAGAGTGCCTACGCTTCTAAATTCCCATTTAAAACACTGCATAAAACATTCTGTGTGGCAAGCCTGTATGGGACCGCACTATATGAACCCATACTACTTAAATTATGAATTTCCGTGACATATTTTATCGAAAAATTATTTATGTGCTTTTATGATTTGCTTGTTAAATCAAATAAAGTTTATGATTGATTGATTGAACACACAGTGCTTTAAGTGGGATGCATAAGACTAAAAGGGGCGTGGCCAAAGAAGCGTTATTAGAAGTTCTTTATTACCAGATGCTGTTCTTATGTCTGCATATTGTAACTACCTTTGCGGCCTAACGATTTTCTTTGTCTGTATTTATGCATGTACTTTATTCAAATGATCTTGCATTATAAGTAAAGTGCTCTGATACCTTCTGGTCTAGCTAGCGCTATATAAAACCTAAAATAAATAATAAAATAAATAAGCGTGATGTGTGTAATTACGGGCGTGGCAAATTGTATCAACTAGATTCCTGTGCTTGACAGTGCATGCCACAGGATGCCACAAGCCTCTCTCCTTTCTCTGTCTTAGACACACTTTTCTTTTCCTTGTGCCGCTGTCCATATTTCGACAGTTGTGTACCTCTTTCCCACAGAACCGTAATTTCAAGTAGCACGGATATGACCATCACTCTATCACTCCGAGGCGAAGAAGTAAACGAGCCTGTAGTCTTAGCACATTTACAACACATTGGCAGGCATTGTCAGAAACTCACGTTGCCTGCAAGACCTCTCATCCGTGCCCCACCATTAACAACCATCCACTACCGGAATTCGCCCAGACATCTAGAGGAGACTCATTTCACAGAAAGCGCTGTAGAAGCGTCTTATCTTGAATGAAAACAAAGCTACAGAAACACATAGCAAAAGAAAATATTCTTAGGAGATAGTGGCATATGTAACATGAAGAAAAACATGTCAAATGTAGCAGGGGTGCACCCCTGACTTGAATTTCTCGTGTTATTCCACACACGTGAGAATTAGATCACTTCCTTCCTTGTACAATTAAGGGGGTGCCTTTAGGGCTCGTCAGGGACCTGTTTCAATGCCTGTTTTTAATCGATGCTCAGCACTGGCCTGACTCAGTCCATTTAAAGCCACGCCCCCATATAGGACATTCTGTGCCCTGAGGCACATAAGGATCCTGAGGTCTGTCCCCTATTGAACATTCTGCAAGGAAGGCCTCATTGATGAGCCAAGGATTTGGTCCCTGTATGGATTCTACATGGTCTGCAAAGACAGTACAACCTGCAAGTGACTGGTGAGTGAGTCCTGGGAAGGGGCTGGAATAGCAACACCTCTTATTAGGTCAGACTGCGGATGGACCTGCTCATTACTCATAACTTAAGTCAGTCTCGTGGTAAGATGAACTGGAGGTAGTAATACCTCCAACAATAGATTCTGCATGGCAAACCCTAGTTGTGAACCCAGGAACTGACCCCCTATGCAAGTGTTGTCCTGGAAAGGACCACGGACTGTAAGTCATAGGAGACGGGCTGCATGGTAAGCCTGGTGGCGACCCCCCGGCCTTTGGCTGTCCCCAGGTAGCTATTCTGCACACCAGCAACCCAGGAAGGGGGGAAGACACTCTGAAACAACTTGGGGTACTGCCTCCCATAAGGCAGAATCTGCACTCTGAAGTGACCAAGGTGATGTGTGCTGCTTTACAAAATTCCTAAATAATTTGAGACCCCCCAGCTTTTCGCGATTTGCAATTCTGCCACAAAATCCGTTGTTTGCCGCGATGCCCGCAATTTTAAGTAAACTTGCCGCAAAAACAAAAGAGAGGGTCTCCGGTGTGGTATTGGTTGCATTGGTTTGCTTTCTGGTATGTGAAAGCGCTGCCAGGTCACACAAGAGCAAGAAAAGTAAACAAACACCACAGGGAGGCGCGTTCTTTTTTCAGCCTGGACCATTACACTTGTACTGCTCCACTCCATTTGGGCCTCCACTTACCCCCAGGACGTCTAAACGGGCACAGATTAGCATAGCGGGTATTGCCACAGGGCTAGTAGGGAATGACAAGGCCAAACATGCACCGTTACTTACCCCAGCCTCACTGCTCGCTGCACCTCCCTGTGGTATGAAAATAATGAAAGGGGAAGAGTGAGAACTTGCAGCTAGGCCATTTTTTAATTTATTTTTTAAATCCTATATCGGCAATCAGCCAGGATAATACTAGACAAAAAACCAGCAATTGTTTCATACATGCCAACAGCTATGATTTAGGCGGGAGACTCCCGATTTCTCAGGAAAAAATGGCTTTATTTTAGCAGTCTCCCGTCTAAATTGCATTTTCTTCAAAGCAAGTCAATGGGGGAAATGAAAACTCCCAGTTTTTGTTTCAAAATCTCCCTCTTTCTAGTATCAAAATGTTGACGTGTGTTGTTTGTTATTCTGTGAAAGGGAGGCCAGGTGGCATAGTGAACAAAGCTGCCCTTTGTAACTGGGAGACAGGTTCAACGTCCTGTGATCCTGGGCAAATCATTTAATTTCCCTGACCCTAAAAAAAAAATTCTGCCCTTGTGTAATTTAATCTGGTGGTCATGTAAAGTGCTGCCATGTCCTTGGGTTGATTTTGCACTGTATAAAACTGCAAAAGGAATAAAAGCAAGCATTTCTGTCAAACATACTTGTGTTTGCTTGTGTGGTGTTTTGCATTCTGAGGGCTTCAACGCATATCACTGCCTAATACTTAAACCTTCATTTAGAGTGTTTTTAAAACGCCACATATGTGTGTTTTTTTAATTGCTGCACATTAGCGTGTTCCAATTAGAGTAAATTTGCTGTTAATAATTTACTGAAATGTGACAAAACTACATTATATTAAGGAAAAAACATGAAGCTTGTCATGTATGTGTAAAAGGTTCCTGTAACAACTTCGTGCCTTAATCTGTAAATCTATTGTCAAGGCATCCCTCCTATTTAATCAATTATGGGCCATACAGCCTACATTGAATAATACCCCATATTATGAGGTGCACTGTGTATATATATATATATATATATATTGAGATATATATATCTATATCCCAACTACAGTAAGGTATCTGCTTTCTTGTGGTATTACTCTTAATTTAGTACTACTTTCTGATGAGAGCCTTAGACTAAGAATGCCTCAAATAGAAACTTAATGCATGTGGAGCAATACACATGTGTGTGTGTGGTATCCAGATGTGAACCATTTCTAAGCCATTCTTCAGCTTTGACATTATTACCAAAACAAGCAGTGTCAAAGGCAATAGATTTGGCTTTTATGGGCTGCAATCTCTCAGGTACATCACTCATCCTCCTCTCATAAAGACACACCACTCACCCAACATGTTTTCACTCTACATTTACAGAGACACACTGCCTACCCAGAACTCACAAGGGTGCACCATCCCGCTGGACTGAGCTAGCACACAGGGCACCCTGAACTCACAAGCACTCCTCTCACCCTGTAATAACACAGGCACCACCTTACCCTGTACAGGCCTTACTCTGCACACGGGTTTCTCTGCACACGTACAGGAAAGGCATGCAACCCAGGTACTTTGCGCACGATGCACTTACACATGCACGCCGCCATTCTGCACTTATTCAGGTACACAACTCACCCTGCACTTAGAAACTCCTGGTACTCAGGCACATTGCTCATCCTCCATTCATACAGGCACACCACTCATATTGCATTTCCCCCCTGAGCTACACTGGTAGTGCCTCCTTGTAATCCTACCCCCACAGCTTCCCCTCGACACCCCCTACATGTGTACATGTATTTTTCAGTTCTAAGGAAGCAGCTGGGTTGGAGAGGCACTTGACAGCCTACTCACCCCTGTGTCTTGCCAACAGTTCCCTTTGAGGAGCCTAAGCCTGGTAAGTGAGGACAGCTACACACTGACAGGGTCTGAAACAAAGTCGTTTCAAAAAGGAGGCTCAGTGAAATACAGTATTTGCCAAAGATCACATAATTTAATCAAGCAGGAAGCCAGGATTGATCAACATTTTTTTTTCATGCTGTGCAATTCAGTGAATATATGGGTATCTCCGACATCAAAGGTTATGCTTTGTTTTTAAGTCTTGGAGGATGAGATTAGAGCGTGGGTGACCGGCAGATGCTGTTGTGATTAAGAGAAATACACCATGGCTTTTTCGTGCAGATTCCCATTTTAGTAGGACATAACTATTAACCGACAGTAAAATAAGGTGCCGCCAAAAATGCAATAGTGTGCCACAAAATGTTCATTTTTGTATCGTAAAATTTCCCAATCCATGCCACAATATCCTGTGGGTCTGAATATATGAATAAAGCCTTCTGATGACCCTGGGGCTGTGTCTCAGGAAGGGCCCGGGCCTTGCACGTGAGAACAGGAACTCAGAGCCTTACTTAAACCAACTTGGTGATTAAGAGGAGCTCAAGCGTGAATAGCAGCGCCCCCGGGCGAGGCTGACACAAGAGCCCTCTACAGGGAAAGCCTGAGAAAGTTTTCTTAACACAGACACTAAGACATTCCTTCTCCAGAGTCGGAAGCAGCGAGGAGAAAAACTCCTGCCCTAGGGATAATGCAGGATGTGATGGGACATGCGGGTGCCTGAACTCCTTCCTCTCCCTACTGCTGGCACAGTTCCAGTTTTGCCCTTGCTTTCTCAGTGCTGTTTATTTAATTTTGGTGTTTTTGTAAATTGCTACTAACCCCCTTGCTGTGGCCTCAGAGTTTTGGGAACTGGGCACACAGAGGGAGTGTCGGGCTACAATACAAGTACATTTGTCACGTCTCATGGTCAGTCATCCAGCAGCGATGGGCAGAGCATCCTGCCTGTCCATCGAATATTTACCCAGCACGAGGACAGAGCTTTGAAACGAGCATCCAGAGAGCCTGGGTGAAGATGAAAAAGCACTCCTAGACATCTGACCTGGCTATTGGGCAAACATCAACCTATGGTATCAGACACCAAATTGTAAGAGTAGCACAAGGCCCTAAATACAGAGGGTAACTCCATTCAAACTGAATTCCATCATTTCACGTATCCCAACTCTATAGAGAGCCAGATGTTCACACTCTCGACTATTTAAAGATGCAGTTGTACAAACTGATGAGCAGCGCTTTAAGTGGGCCGGGTTCCGCCGGTGCTCAGCACCAGCAATTCTAAAAAGCAGGTGCTGAGACGGGTCCCTATCGGGCTCTCTATTTTTGCCCTCATCAGGGTGAAAAAGAACCTTAACTCTGCAGCAGTACCACCTATTCACTGCCTTTCATGTAACTTGAAAGACACTCGTTCTAGTTCTTTCACAGTCTCATCATGTTAGAACGGATTTTTTTTCCCAATATTCTATACAACGCAGCTATAGTTGTTGCTTATTTATCTTATGCAATTAACAACCACTGATAAAGCCAATAGTCCTGGCTTGTTGTAGGTGTAATGTTACTTGTTGTATTGCATATCTGGATGCAATGACAGAATCAGCAAAATACCAGTCGGGCGGCACCCTATGCTAATCACATATTAATCTTTTTCACATTAAATAAAAACCGGACTTGCACTCTGAGGCCCACTGGAGGGTTTTAAATGTGAAAAAGATTAATCTGTAAAGAACACAGAACCCACTGGAGGGAGAAATATTGGCACTACACAGACTACTATTCCCAGCATGCACTGCCAAGTACAAACTCACCTGAGAGGCCCACCGAAGGGCAATCATCTTTCATCATGCAGATGGGGAGTGCGTGTGTTGGTGCATCGGTGACTTTCAGAAAGGCCTATGATAAAGGAGCTGGGGGCTCCGAAACCGGTCAGGCTATTTAAATGATTGGAATGCAATGTGCTGGCTTTTGAAGTAAAGGATTCGGTTGCATCATTTCCTGTCGAGTGCGTCTTCACATTGGGACAACTTGGAAACAACATATACATACATACATACATACATACATACATACATATATATATATACATCAATTCGTCACCGTTTCTCCTCTGAGTCCACAGAAAGACGGGCCCGGACCACTGTTTAGTGCATTATAAATCCTTTATTGCGTGCAAGACGTCATAACGCGTTTCAGCTCTCCCCGGAGCCTTGATCACATGACAAAGTTCAGCATTACCATGGACGTATTTAAAGTGACTAGTGCTTACGTGACTATTACCACCTGTGCAAATAACGCAATGGACATTGAAGAGTTACTGTCTCCGATTGGCTGACACATAAATAATCATATATATACAAAATTCGGGTAAGCATAGAATAAATACATAACATTTAAAATTTAGTAAAAACTCTAGTTACATTATTCCGACATTTCATAGAGATAATATTATTAAAACCTTTTATCTGTGGTTAACAATCAATCGACATTCATGTCATACCCCTTAATATGATTGTGTCATTTTATGTCCTCACGTGTCTCTGCACATATATAAAAAATACTACAAAGAGGGTTGTGCTATGTTGTGTACTAAAGTGCAATGTGCTTAATCACCCAATCACCTAAGTGCAAAGGTTATCCTTTCGTTGACACAGTTATAGTTTGTTTCATCTTAATATGCAAGCAGGCATCATTGACTCAGTTTTGATATAAATGGTGGGGTCTCTATGTGTGCACAGAAATATATCTGCCCATGTCTGATTCAGTACCCTTATTATTTACCCTAAGGGTCATGGAGGTCAAAGATAGGGTCACTACAAGAGTAGACACAACGGTTGACATGCCGGTGACACAACTGGAGGCCTCTCTCAGTCAAGAGATGCAAGATCTTTGGATGAACAATGATTCACCTACTGAGGAAGCAATACATGATCCCCATATATCTACTGCTTTTCAATTGGAATCTACCAAACTACAGGAGGGGATTAAGACACCATTTAAAGCCAAATCGACATTTAATCCTATTATGATACGCGACTCCATTGATATCTTTCATGAAAGTGTAGTGGAACAAGTGAAACAACTAAATCTAACGACGAAAAATAAAAAATGGAAATTTAATAAATTGAATCATGATTACAATTTACTTATGAGGAGATTGAGAGAAAACAACTATCACTATTCGAAATTCGGATAAAGGTGGCAACATTGTTCTGATGTCCAAAGATGAATACACGAATGAGGCATATAAACAACTAAGGGACAATACTTGTTATTCCAAAAGCAATTTCACTGAAGTAAAATCAATGTACACAACATATCACTCAAAACTAGTGTCATGGAAAAACAAAGAAAATATAACATCTCAAGAGTTCAAATTTTTAAAAAATGATCATCTAGTGGTACCCACAATCTATTTTATCCCTAAGGTCCACAAAGATCTATGGAAACCACCTGGCAGGCCAATAATATCAGCCAGGAATAGCCTACTTGAGCACACATCGCAATATGTTGACTTTTTTCTCCAAGATGCTGTTAAATCATTGCCTTCATATGTATGTGACACTGGGGACTTTTTAAGAAAACTTAAAGACTTTGCTTGGAAACCTGAATATTTTTTCATAGCACTGGATGTGTGTTCATTATACACCAGCAAACGACACCCAGATGGTTTGAGAGCTTTGAGATTTTACTTGGAGAGAAGAGAAGAAATCACAATCAGACAGAGGGAAATGATAATTGAAATGGTAGACTTCTGTTTAACAAACAACATATTCATGTTTAATAATCTATTGTATAAACAAATCAGAGATGTAGCCATGGGGGCCAGCTTCTCCCCCAGCTATGCATGTTTGCATATGGGATGGTGGGAGGAGCTGGTCCTCAAAACCCAACATAGACAAGCGATGACTAAAAATGTCAAAATGTGGTTGCGATTTATAGACGACCTATTTGTGATTTGGGATGGTGATGAAAATGATGCTAATGATTTTGTGACAGCTTTAAACATGAATGATTTAAATTTGCAATTTACTGCGACCATAAGTGCAACAGAAGTGAGCTTTTTAGATACCAAAATCTATGTGATTGACAATAAAATCGAATCTAAATTGTTCCGCAAGGACACAGCGGGGAACTCGACACTTCACGCAAGTAGTTCCCATGCTAGACATCTGATAAATAGCATCCCATATGGGGAGATGCTTCGTATGAGGCGGATCCACAGTAATGATAAAGACCTTAGGGAAGCCCAGGAGAATAGCAAAGTAAGATTCCTCGAGAGGGGGTACTCTAGAAGGGTGATTGATAGCGCTATCTTGAAATCTATGCGCTATGACAGATACCAACTACTATCATCCAAACACTTAGCCTTAGGAACCCAGGATTTTCAGCAAACCAACAGAGAAGTTGACACTGAAACAGTAGATGAATTCAGATTCATTATCCAATACAGTCAGCAACATAGACAGCTTAAATCAATCATTTCACGAAGCTGGCCCTTGGTATTGAGTGACCCTGTTATTGGGGGGATGCTACCAACCCGACCCTCCATTACATACAGTAGGGGTCTCTCAATGCGGGATGATCTGGTGAGAACCAGCCCGGAGGTTATTGAGAACACCAACTGGCTACAGACACACAAGGGTTTTTACAGATGCAAAACATGTAAGGCGTGCCAACAAGGGAAAAACCGGACAATGTACACAACACCATTTAGTGCCAGAAGCATTAAAATAACTAAACTTCTGACATGTAAAACAGAATATGCGGTGTACGTTTTAATCTGCCCGTGCAACCTACAATATGTGGGCAGCACCAAGTTACAGGTGCATAAACGCATCTTACAGCATATTAGGGCGATTAATAATCAGGACAATACTTATCCGGTGGCACGCCATTTTAAAAGCAACCATGAATCTAATAGCCAGGACCTCAAATACTTTGTAATTGACTCTGTCCCACCGAGTAGAAGAGGTGGTGACAGGGAACATCGCCTACGTCAATTAGAGACTAGATACATTTTAGATCTGAATTCTAAACATCCATCGGGGTTGAATGTCACAGAAGATTTATATACATGTCTATAAATTAACAACAACAAAAAAATGGGGCTTTTTAATATTGAGGTGTTTTTAGTTGATTGTCTTAAGGGTTCTTTTTAAAACTAGGTAATTTTATGTGTAATGATTTTAGCTGGTGTTTTATTCAAATTTTATTGGCATTTATTTATGTATAATGATATTATAATCAAGACATTTTACTATGATATTTTACTATGATTTTAGATTATCAGGTAACTTGGGAATTGTTTTATCTGTGTACATTGTTTTATTGCCAAGAAGTCTTTATTAGAAACACTAGGGAAACATCCAAGCTAATTTACATGAACGACAAATTGATTCGTTTGTAGATATGTAGCACATGCACTTTATCTAGCTCATATGAGGTACAAATATTAATCAAAACACATCAAGACCAGTCCCGTAGACTACATTATGTAGACAATATGTTGGGTCATCAGGTATTTAAACTGATATTATTATGTTTTGATCCATACACATGTGTGTTTTTTGATTCCATTAATTTCATTATCAATTTACAAAATGTAAATTGTAATTTGCACTTCATATTGAGTACTTATTTCAATCAATTTTGACAACGTGTGCCTCCATGACCCTTAGGCTTGTGAAAAAGACCGTAACGGTCGAAACGCGTCGCCAATAACACTTTGTTTGAATCACGATCCCTGGAGTGCGAGTCTTCTTTTTGCGCGCTGATCAGCTGGCGAAAATTCTACTATTATACATATACATATATATACATACATATATCAAGGGTGGGAAGGTAATCAGTATTTACGCAAGTTTACGGGACTTCCACACAGTGTAACTTGCGAATTCAACTAAACAAGTATTTTGCAAAGATGTCGGCCGACACAGTTAGAGATAGGGAGGCTGCAGCAATGAATATGTTTTCGGACAGCCTCCCATCAACGTCAGGTGCAAAACAACCAGACGCTAGAAATACAAGTAACTTGAACTCCCTAAAAGAAAAATTTAAAATACTAGAAAAAAAGATGAGGAATGAGCAGAGTAAATGGTGGGAATCACGGTCATTACAAAACTACATAGACGTGGGCAGAATCCCAAGAGGATTACGAATCTTAAATGCCCCGAGTTATGAGGACCCAAATCCTGACCTTATGAATGAGTGGGCAGAAAGTAATTTAGAGTCATCTAGAAGACTTGTTCTTATACTAATCAAATACGCTGACATCGATCGAGCCCAACTCCTGAAAGACATAGATGAATTGAATGATGAATTGGGAAAGTTGGAGGAAACAGAGGAAATGGTGAAAATGAGGAAAGAAATGATGACACGTTTGAATAAAGAAGAAGATAAAATAAAAGAAAGAAAAGCGTATAAATTTCAAAGGGATCGTAATGACTACGAACTCGGACAGATCTTCACCTTTTCTAAAAAGTATGATGGCTACAGAGTGGCCAAAAACAAACCAGTACGGAATACACATATTCCTAACAGAACCCCTGAAGTAAGACAAGAAACTTCACAGTCAGACTTGAGTTCAGCAGGAGGAAGCGAGTCTGAATCAGAAATGAGAAATCTAGATCTCACAGGGAATCGTAAGAAGCCATTACCTGGGGAGGAGCTGATTTTTTTATGTCAACAAAGGAGACAAACTCTCCGTCCAAGACCGCAAAGAATGAACGAAGAGCAAACAACAACTTCAGGCGCAGGCAGAGGCGCAAAGCAAACAAATGCCGCACAAAATTACACCAAAAAGAGGGGAAGGGGATATTGGCAGAAGAAGTAAACAAAACGAAAGCACCCTGCCGCACCATTATTAACCTCTCCAATATTATTTTGTCAGCCAAAGAGGAAAACATTTTAAGTTTGGGATTGACATATTCTCCAGGAGCTAATTTTGATTATGCATCGACACGGTTAGACGTATATAAAACAGTAAGGAAACTTAAACTTAAAAAATTCTTTTTACTGTCTAAAACGCAAGAGGAGTCAAACAAAGCAATAGAACAAGGCCTTCAAAGTTATCCAAATCTATCGCAATCTGATGTACCCTTATTAAAGGACATGGAGAGCCTTTGGGACAACACTGATCATGACCAGCTAACTCCTTTTAAACAACCCTCTACTTTTAACCCCATTACTCCTCGAGACTCTATAGATGTCTTCCATGAGACGGTTACAACACAATTAAAAAACTCAGCAAAGCAGTGGGGATGACAAAAGTCAAGTATACCAACCAACAGCGACAATATTACAACTTGGTCTCTAAATTGAAAAAGAGAAAAACATCATTATAAGGAACAGTGACAAGGGAGGCAATGTAGTTATTTGGCCACAAGTGGATTACCTAAAGGAAGCATTTAAGCAGCTTAATGATAGAGAATGCTACACAAGAAACAATGCGGCAAATCTGAAAACTACATATGCCTTATACCACAACAAACTCTCATTATGGAAATCTAAAGAACTCATTACCATCAATGAATACAAATTCCTCAAAATAGACAACCCAACAACACCAACGATTTATTTCATTCCCAAAATACATAAAGATCCAGTAACACCACCCGGGCGTCCAATAATATCGGCTAGGGGTGGTCTTTTGGAACATACATCTATGTATGTGGACTTCTTTTTACAGGATTTTGTCAAGAAATTACCATCATATGTACGTGACACTGCAGATTTCTTGAGACAAATCAATGAGGTAGAATGGAAGGATGACTATCTACTAATGACAATGGATGTAACCTCCTTGTATACCAGTATAGAACATGAGGATGGTATTAAAGCCATAAAACATTATTTGGCACAAAGAGCAACATACCATAATGAGCACAACAACATGCTATTGGAAATGATAGAGTTCTGTTTAACCAATAATAATTTTATGTTTAACAATCTTTTGTTTCAGCAAACTCGAGGAGTAGCCATGGGGGCCAGTTTTTCTCCCAGTTATGCCTGTCTTCATATGGGCTACTGGGAGGAAGTGGTCCTCAGAAGTAAATACAGTCATCACATTGGCAACCATATACAAATTTGGCTCCGTTATATAGATGAATTATTTGTGATATGGCATGGCACTCAACAGGAGGCTCTTTCCTTTGTTGATACTTTGAACAACAACCAATTGAACCTACATTTCACAACCAATATAAGTGTCAATATAGTCAACTTCCTCGACACCCAGATATACATTAATGAGGGTAAAATAGAAAGTAGGTTGTACCGTAAAGAAACGGCGGGAAACACTACTCTCCACGCAAGCAGTGCTCATCCAAGACATCTCATTAACAGTATACCATATGGTGAGATGTTACGGCTACGCCGTATATGCAGCAATGAACAAGACTTAAAAACAGCACAAGCAGACAGCTGCATGAGACTCAGGGAAAGAGGATATAGCAAACATATTATCACGAGAGCTATATCAAAATCTATGTTACCTAGTAGAGACTCTTTACTTAATGAGAAGCCTAGGAGCACACACATATCAAATGCAGGTCTTGAAAAAACAAAAAAAGATACAGATAACACATTTAGAATGATCATTAGATATAGCAACCAGCACATCAAAATACAAAAAATTATACAAAAAAACTGGCCACTAGTATTAAATGATGCCGTGATTGGACCGCTGCTGCCGCAGAGGGTGTCCATCACATATAGCAAATCACCCTCTATGAGAGATGTTCTTGTGAACACTAGTCCAGAGATAATTGAAAAGACAAGCTGGTTACAATCGAATAAGGGTTTTTTCAAGTGCAGATCTTGCAAGGCGTGTGCTCATGGTATGAACAAAAACACATATACAACACCGTTCAGTGATAAGGCAATCAAGATACAGAGATATCTCACATGCAAAACTGAATATGCTGTCTATGTGCTGGAATGTCCATGTGGCCTCCAGTACATAGGCAGTTCAAAATTGCAAGTGCATAAACGTATCTTACAACACTTACGTGCCATCAGTAATCAGGATAATACGTATCCGGTGGCACGCCACTTCAGAGAGGCCCACAATTCCAATAATACAGACCTCAAATATTATGTGATTGACAGTGTACCCCCGAGCAGACGGGGAGGGGACAGGGAATCAAAATTACGAAGATTAGAAACAAGATACATACTACAATTAGATTCCAAATCACCAGGAGGTCTGAACGCAACGGAGGATATGTATACCTGTTTAGGTTAATAGTATAGAATGAATTCAGCATCATGTTTTGATTTTTAATATGTTTGGATGCATTGGAGGACAATAACCATGACAATCATAGGTGATGGAGGTTAACATGTTGATGTTAATGCAGTGATCAAGTGTTTACAAGTATCAAAAAAATGTGCATTGAGAAATAATGGTATCCTTGATCGTACAATCACTATAGATTGAGCACAATGAGAAAATAGTATTTTTTGAACAAATGTTTACATGTAAGGAATTGATACTAAGACGGTGATCTGATGAGATGTTTTTATCAGCAATCTGACTTTTTTATTAACAATCTCTTAACATCATTTTTTGTATATATATGTATGTATATGTTAGTATATTTATATATTTATTTATATATTTATGAAATCATGTATTTATAGGTTTTATTAGACTTTTATCATAAATATACACAACAATGTACTCATATTGTACACTGTTCACATGTTACCTTTTAATGTGATATTTAATCTACCTCTAATTATGCATAGTCCAACATATTCCTTTAATCAACAAATCAGAATACTATTGTACAGATCCTCAGGCATCAATGAATACTAGATATGGATATATTTATTTTTATCCATAGGGCCACCATATACTATGTTCTGCATTTGATTCAGGTATTGATATCTACTTTAGCACATACATGAGATCAACAAGGAGTTCAATGATTTTAACACATCTATTTTACATTTCTTTTTTAAAATTGCACTGGCACTTTAGGATAACATAGACTTTTTTACAATAATTTCACATACCTCTTATTAACATTAAGGTTATTTATTGTATTGCGGTAAAACGCAACAAATATTTATACAATAAGAAATTACAATATTTTATTGATGGAGTGAATTTTAAACTCGCAAAATTTATGATTATGTAGTAAATTGTATAAAGTGAGGTATTACACCGAAACAACAACACTAAATGAGAAATTACATGTATACCTTCGGTATAACAATATATACCAAGTAGGAGACATTATGTAATCATACTATCACTTGTTTGTCTTGATGCAACTTCTATGTTTATGAATTTTAACCATCACGTAATTGCAATTAGTTCACGCACATGTCACTTTAAATTCGTCCGCATGTGTTCTTCCTGTGTCATGTGATCAAGGCTCGTAGGAGCTGAAACGTTATGGCGGCACAGCAACAATAAATTAAAGCAACTGAAAGTCTGGGTCCGTGTCCGTGTTTGGAGCAGAATCCGGTGGTACACGGAGTGAAGCTATACATATATACATATACACATATATACACACATATACACATATATAGACATATATATATATGTATACACATATATAAATATATATATACACATATATACATGAAATTGGAAAAAATTAATATACATTTTTTGAATTTTAGAAGTACCAAATTTATTAATACCTGAAGATCGGTTGTTTACAATGTTTTTATGAATTGTTATTTAATATAATGAAATCTATTTTTAGTATAGCTATGTTTTATTTATACATGCACTATATAAAACATCTATTTATAAGAGGTTTTATTCTTATAAGTAATGTCCTGTCTATCGTTCATGAGAGTTTTTTTTCCATGTCTATGCCTGGTTTTCATCACGTGGTGTTTTACTGCACGTTAAGTAATAGATCTGGAGTGTACCTCGGTATGTGAACAAGCCCAACGAGGTGGGCGAAACGCGTCATCCTGCCATCCAAATCTCTAAGGGCCATATGTAACAAAATACAGTTTTGCGATTCTCAAATTGCGATTTTCTGCGAATCACAATTTGAGAATCGCAAATGCAATGTATGTGGGATTTGCAAATAATTTTGCGAATCCCACATATTCCTTATTTGCGAATCGCAAATTGAGATTCGCAAATAAGGAATACCTGCTCGTTCATTCCTATGGGCTAGGAGGCCCATAGGAATGAATGGGAAGACATTCTCAATTTGCGATTCCCAATTAAAGAATCGCAAATTGAGAATGCAATTTCAAGGGTGCCAGGGTGTCAAAAGGACACCCTGTTGCACCCCTGAAATGTGCATGTGTGCACATGTGGCACACATACATGCCCTAAGGGCATGTATGTGCGCCACATGGCACTTTAAAAAATGCAAAAATTTGCATTTGTAAGTGAAATCAGCAATTTACCACCAACTTGAAGTTGGTGGTAAATTGCGATTCCTAAGGCCAAATCGCACTTTCTTTTGTGCTTCTTACATTGCATTTAAGGAATCGCAATTTGCGATTCCTTGAATGCAATCGTAAAATAGGGAATCGCAAATTTTGCGATTCCTTATTTTGCGAGGGGGTTTAAGTGTGCTACATTGCACACTGCTAATTTGCGATCGCAAACGCTGAAATTCTGCGAATTTCGGCATTTGCGATCGCAAATTGGCTTCATACATATGGCCCTAAATAAATTATCCTAACAGCATCAAGTGGAGTCCGTGTTCCCGTTTTCTTGCTCAGCAGTGTGGTGGGGATCTCCTATTTGCATTTTGATATATGCGGACCGACGGCTGTTTCCGCATCACGGACCCCCTCCTCCATTGAAGGGTCAGGCAATCCACAGCCAGCTTCGGCAAATCCTTAAGCTCCGGAAGGAGCACTTCAGCCTTGACCCCCTGCACTCAGAACGTGACAGCGAGTAAACCAGCGTGGAGTAACTGCCGGATGCGAGTCGGAGGACCCGCAATCCTGTCAGCCAAACTGCCGGTAAGCCGCGCTGCATTGAGTTCAACAGCAGGTGGGGAGATATACTGAAAAAAGAAAGCACGTCGTAATCCCAATCTATCCCGCATTTTTGCAATTCAGAATTGTGTGATTTGGATTTAAAACGAGTGCAACAACAATCTAAGAGAGACGTAGGATGGCAGATGAGGAATTAAAAGAAAGGGAGGCTGCAGCCCTGGAATTATTTTCTAATCTCCCAGCAATCACTGACCTAAGGCGCAACAAAGGAGCACCCACGGCATCACCGGAGGGAGAGATAAGAGCTTTATTAAGGCAATTGGAGAAACAGAGAAAATCGGAAATTACAAAATGGTGGGAACAAAGATCACTAGAAAAGTATGTAGAGGCGGGTCGGATCCCACGAGGATTGCGGATTATGATCGCCCCTAGTTTGGATAACCCAAATCCAGGCATGCTCAGGGAGTGGGCTGACAGCAATTTGGAGGCTTCTATGCGCCTAGTCCACATCTTGATCAAATATGCTCGTATTGATCAGGAGACAGTCCTTAAGGAAATAGAAAAAATCAATGTAGAGCTGGACAAATCTGAATACAAGGAACTAGTCTCCAAAATTAGGAGTGAAATAACCAACAGATTAAAAAAACATGAGGATACAATTAAGTCGAGAAAAGCGTATAAATTTTCACGCGACAAACAAGACTAATGAGTCAGGACAGATTTTTATATTTGCGCGTAAATATGATGTCATCAAGCGTAAGCACTTCCAACAAAACAACCCAAGTAAAGACACTGGTGGTCAAGCTTCAGCCTTTGGAGGGATCCAAACACCATCAGAATCGGATGTGAGCTCCTTACCTAGTGAAACGGAATCTGATGATAGTCTGCAAGGAAGAGCTCAAGAGAGTGAAGATTTTGGCACCTTGACCCCTGCAGAAGAGCTGGATTTTTTACAGCGAGCCGACGGCAAACCCTTAGACCGCGGAAGCTGATATCAACACAAGGCAAAGACAGAATCAAAGGAGGAGGGCCAGAAGGAATTGCAGGAAACGGAAGATACAGAAAACAGCAGAACAACAGAAGGAAGTAACAACAAATACCAACATCAATACCATCATCAATCTGTCCCAAACTCAATTAAACAAATTAGATAAATTACAACTATTATCTCTAGGTCTGTCCTTCTGCTCCGAGAGCAGTTTCAACTATGTGCAAACCCCTGTGGACATTTTTAAATTTATACGTAAGATGAAACTTACAAAGTATTTTGCTATCAAACAATGTAAGAAAAATTCAGATCCTGCGGTGAACAAGGAACCAGAAGGGACGAGACATGCAGCCTCACTAAGGGTATCAGGCATTCCTGTCCTGCAAACACTGGAAACCCTAGCATTGGAGAGTGGTGACAGTATTCACATGCCCAGCACGCAAGAAACCTTACAAAATATAGGCATCGGACTAAGGAAACTGGAACCCAGTCCTTTTAAACCTCCGTCGTCTTTTATGCCCATTATGCCCCGTGATGCCATTGACATCTTTCAGGATGTAGTTGTGGATGAACTAAAAAAGCTACAGTCCAAGGTCCAACAAAAAAAGAAAAAAATGGGATTCAAACAAAAAAAGTATCATGATCTCATCAAAAAATTACAGGACCAAAATGAGGTCATCATCAACAAAGCAGACAAAGGAGGAAACATTGTTTTGTGGCCAAAAGACGACTACATAGTGGAAGCCCATAAGCATTTAGACGATAAATCACGCTATATCAAGTCAAACCACCAAAAACTCAAGGAGGTACAGGAACAAATTAAACAACACCTCAATAGATGGAAGAGGGAAGGCCTATTGACAAATTATTTCATTCCTAAAATTCACAAAAAGATCTAGCCAGTTCCTGGAAGGCCTATAATATCAGCCAGAGGAGGACCATTGGAGAAGGTGTCCCAATATGTGGATTATTACCTACAGGACTTTGTTAAAACCTTACCGTCGTATATAAAGGACACAAATGACTTTTTAGATAAAATTAAAGCTATTTCCTGGTCAAACCAGTACTATCTAGTAACACTTGACATTTGTGCTTTATATACTAGCATTAATCATGCTGATGGGGTTAAAGCAGTAGGCTTCTTTTTAGAGAATGCAGCTATTGAAAGGTACAAACATGGTAAAATGATCCTGGAGATGATACATTTCTGTTTGCACAATAACTTTTTTCTGTTCAATAAGGAGGTCTACCAACAGACTAGAGGTGTTGCCATGGGAGCCTCCTTCTCCCCCAGCTATACGTGTTTACACGTAGGTTGGTGGGAGGAGCGGGTACTCAGGGCTACACACAAAGAGGTATGGGATAACCATATAATTTGCTGGATGAGATTTATAGACAACGTCTTTATGGTATGGAATGGTTCAAAAGAACAAGCTACTGCATTCATTGACAGCATTAACCACAATGTTTTGAATTTGCAATTTACTGCAGACATCAGCAACATAGCCATCAATTTTCTTGATGTACATGTCCAGGTTATAGACAACAACATGGAAACTACTTTACACAGAAAGAGCACTGCAGGCAATTCCACCCTCCATGCCTCTAGTTTTCACCCTCACCATCTGATTAAGAGCATCCCCTATGGGGAGTTTCTCAGACTCCGGAGAATCTGTAGCACAGACCAGGCATTTGAGGACTGTGTAAAAGACACAACCAATAGATTCACTGAGAGAGAGTATAGCGAGCAAATTATATGTACAGCACTAGAAAAAGTCAATAGAGTCCCACACAACAACTTACCTTATACAAATGACCACAGACTGAACGGGCAGAGGAACTTTGAGCAAACTGCCTCACTATGTAACCAGGAAACTAGATCAATAACTACATACAGCAGTCAACATAAACGCATTAGAGCCATCATTAATTCCAATTGGCCCATTATTAAAACTGATGCTGTTTTAGGTGACCTTATCCCGTGTGAGCCTTCTTTAACATTCAGGAGAGCAAGATCTATGCATAACTCACTGGTGAGAAGCAGTCCGGAACTATCTGCCGTGGACTGCAAGTCAAAGAAAACCTGGTTAACTCAGCAAAATGGGTTTTATAAGTGCAGTTGCTGCCGAGCTTGTAAGTTCGACATTAATACGACCCAATATTCCTCCGTTTTTGGGTCCACGACTAACCAACTCAAAGGAAGATATAACTGCCGCACAGAATTTGCGGTATATGTTTTAACCTGTACCTGTGGCCTACAATATGTAGGCAGTACGAAATTACAGGAACACGTGCGAATTCTGCAACATCTTAGGGCCATTGTCAATTCAGACATGACCTACCCAGTGGCTAGGCACTTTAAGACAGTCCACAATAAGGACTTAAATAGCCTCAAATATTTTGTCATAGGGTCAGTTCCCCCCCTCAAGAGAGGAGGGAACAGAGAGAAACTCTTGAGGAGGTTAGAGTCTAAATTCATTTTGGAGCTAGACACTCGTACACCCAATGGACTTAACAATGGGGAAGAACTGCACAACTTTTTATGAATCTCTTATGAATTTTATGGTCATTTAGGCCTTAACATAGACTCCTCAATAATCCAGTGATTTAAAATGATATCAGTCTGGTAGACTGCATAGGGAATCATGTTATAATAACAAGAACAATTCGAAAAACATATTGACTTAGCTGCTAGCTTTCCCAGCCCATGGTCAACATGGGTTTTTAATTGTAGCACTTTTAGGAGCACTTAGGCACTTTATAAATAAATTTTCTTTAGGCAAAATGGAATCAGGGCGAGTAAATCCATGGCATCATATTAGACAGGTTGCATTAGACAAGGTATTGTACATAGCTCACTACATAGGTTCAGATTTGACATTGTATATAAAACTAACTGGTATCTATATTTCGGATACAGTTTACATGCATGTAGCACTTTAATAATTCTCTATGTTGAGATAGGTAGCTGTTTTATTTGAGAACTATGTATAGTTATAGGGTCCAAAGAAAGGTTAAGTACCGCAAAAAAAGTAGCCAACGACATAACATGTTAAATCTGTAAAAAGGCCAAATCTTTTCGAAAACGCATTTAAGCAAGTATTAAATCTACATGAAATTGGAAAAAATTAATATACATTTTTTGAATTTTAGAACTACCAACTTTATTGATACCTGAAGATCGGTTGTTTACAATGTTTTTATGAATTGTTATTTAATATAATGAAATCTATTTTTAGTATAGCTATGTTTTATTTATACATGCACTATATAAAACATCTATTTATAAGAGGTTTTATCCTTATAAGTAATGTCCTGTCTATCGTTCATGAGAGTCTTTTTTCCATGTCCATGCCTGGTTTTCATCACGTGGTGTTTTACTGCACGTTAAGTAATAGATCTGGAGTGTACCTCGGTATGTGAACAAGCCCAACGAAACGCGTCATCCTGCCATCCAAATCTCTGAATAAATTATCCTAACAGCATCAAGTGGAGTCCGTGTTCCCGTTTTCTTGCTCAGCAGTGGCGGGGATCTCCTATTTGCATATATACATATATATATACACACATATATACACACATGTACACACATATATATTTATATACACATATACATATATATATATACACATACACATATATATACACACATATACACACATACATACATATAAATATATATATATATACATATATATATACACATATATATATATACACATATATACACATATATATACACATATATATATTCACTGGAAAAAACACAGGTTTCAGGGACGTTATAGTTAGTCTGACATTTCACTCGTACAAAACCAGAGAAATTCAGCCGTTACAGTTAGCTGAGCTAACTATAACTCATGCCCCGCAATGCACTGCTGATGATGTCACATATTACATCACTCATGACATGGTCAGTGACATCACTGATGACATCACAGATGACATCATCCACTTAATCTCTAATGCACCTACTCACACCCTAATATAACCTTTCATACACCCACTCTAAAATAGACTACCATTCTCGAAACCGTAGACACATCAATACCAGTTAGTACATACCCACTCACTGATTCATAGGTCTGCACACACATCCACTCACTCACTTATACAGTCACTCATACATGCAGTCACTCATCAATACAGCCACTATTATATGCACTCATACACCCATACAGACACTCACACACTGCCACTCACCCAGAGTTACTCACACACCTAGTCAGTCACCCAAACAGTCAATCACAATGCCATTTACTCACCTATACAGTTATACACACACCACCTCACTTATTCATACAGATACTAACACATACTTACTCTTATACAATCACTGACACAAGCACACACTCATCCATACATCCACTCTCACGATCACTCACTCTCACATATAGTCACTTATATACTCCAACAGTCACATATACTGCCATTCACATATGCAGTTACTCACACATATACCACTGAGACATCCATTCACTCACCAACACAGCCATATGCACACTCACTCTCCCATACAGCCCCTCGCAGACACACTCATGAACCCATACACCCAGTGAATCACCCACTCACACATCCATGCAGGTAGTCACACAACACACAGACACTCAGGCACCCATACAGGTACTCAGACAACCAATCAATAACCCATATATACACTCATGTACCTATTCACCTACCCATGCAGCCACTTACACACCAACTGACAGACTGATACAGACA
Source organism: Calotriton arnoldi (assembly GCA_963921515.1). Taxonomy (NCBI): domain Eukaryota; kingdom Metazoa; phylum Chordata; class Amphibia; order Caudata; family Salamandridae; genus Calotriton; species Calotriton arnoldi. The sequence goes on along the minus strand of CAWUFW010000555.1, from coordinate 2,048,104 downwards.
TTCACACAGATTAGTCACTCACCCATACATTCACCCAGACACGTATAATCACTCACTTATACAGTCAGTCACATACTGACTGAATCATCAGATATATATATCACGTTCTTAAACTTTTTAGAAACACTCACAGTCACTGGATGATGTCATCAGTGATGTCATTTGAGATGTCATCAGTGATGTCACTGACCATGTCATGAGTGATGTAATATGTGACGTCATCAGCAGTGCATTGCGGGGGCATGAGTTATAGTTAGGTCAGCTAACTATAACGGCTGAATTTCTCTGGTTTTGTACAAGTGAAATGTCAGGCTAACTATAACGTCCCTGAAACCTGCGTTTTTTTTCAGTGAATAGCTAAGGTTTTTTTATTACTAATTTCTAACTATAACGTCCCTGAAACCTGTGTTTTTTTCAGTGAGTTTTATATATATGTATTCAATCTCCTCTCACTCCTACAAGGAAGGAATCAGCACTCAGGTTGCAGTTTGGAAGTATTTAATCTGCAAAGGACGCGATCCACGCGTTTCGGCTCGTCCGAACCTTGATAACTATACAAGACGTCATTGTTGCTTCCTTATTTAAATGTACAAATGCCTCCAGTTGCCAACATTAACAAAGGACTACATATTACATTAATCCAAAAAGCTGGCGGCCATATTAGCCTGGTCACGATGCAAAAATTCAGATATTCATACAATAAAGAAAAGAAAACAAGTGTTAATATGCACACAGTCATTTCAGCATATCTTGCCCCGTGACCGCTGTACCTGTATGTTCGTCAACGTGACTTGTTCATAATAAACATACTTACGATTGCACACATCAACATAAACAATGGACTACACATTACTTTAACCCCTTCGCTGTTAGGCCTTTTCCCCCCCATGTGCTAAGCCTTTTTTTGGCTATTTGGGGTAGTGCGCGCTTAGGCCCCTGTAACTTTTTGACCACATAAGGTATCCACGCCAAATTTGCGTCCTTTTTTTCTAACATCATGGGGATTGTAAAGGTACCCAGGGTTTGTGGATTCCCCTGGAGGGGACCCAGAAATTAGCCAAAATACAGCAAAATTTTGTTTTTTTGGGAAAAATGCGAAAAAAGGGCTACAGATGAAAGCGTCTTGTTTTTTCCCTGCAAATGGCATCAAAAAGGGGTTGTGGTGCTGAAATCACCATCTTCCCAGCTTTCAGGGACAATCAGACTTTTGTCAGAAAACCAACTTTTTTACACAGTTTTGGCATTTTTCTGGGACATAGCCTATGTTTGCTATTTTTTGTGCTTTCAACCTCCTTCCAGTTAATGGTAGAAATGGGTATGAAACCAATAATGGATCCTGGAAAGCCATACATTTCTGAAAAGTAGACAAAATTCTGAATTCAGCAAGGGGTCATTTGTGTAGATCCTTAAAGTTTTCCTTATAGAAACTAACAGTTAAATGAAGGAAAAATTGAAAATTAGTTGAAAAAAACAGCCATTTGTGTCAACGTTTTCACCTGTAACTTCTTCTAATTATGACAGCTATTTGAAAGCAATATACCGTTATATCCGCTGGACCTTTCTGGTTGTGGGGATATATAGGACTTGGAGGTTCACCAAGAACACGACGACCCCAAAACAATAACTGAGCAGCATCTTGCAATGGTTTTTTATTATGTACCGGGTATATAGCAATTATTTTGGGAAAATGTATACATGGAAAAATTGTTATGAAAGACACCTATGTATTTCTGAAATGGGAACAAAATGTAGATTTTAGAAACAGTAGATATTTGCACATTTCCGAAATTGGGAGTACCCATACTAGCATGAGAATTATAGGTCATTTTTCAAAATGACCTATTTTTTACACATTGTCTTTCATTTGGAAGGCAGAAATGCATCGAAAGTCAATAGGTAATAACAGTTGCTCTACAATTCTGTGTTACCCTAAGTCTCCCGATAAAAATGGTACCTCACTTGTGTGGGTAGGCCTTGTGCCCACAACAGGAAATGGCTCAAAATGCAACGTGGACGTACCACATTTTCCCAATGAAAAATTACCCTTTTTTGAAAAGTGCCTAGCTGTAGTTTTTGAACCCTAGCTCTGCGGGCACTTAGGGAAACCTAGCAAACCTATACATTTTTGAAAACTAGACACCCAGGGGAATTCAGGACGGGGTGACTTGACTGGCTCTCACCAGGTTCTGTTACCCAGAATCCCTTGCAAACCTAAAAATTGGTCAAAAAACCACATTTTCCTCACTTTTCTGTGGTGGAAAGATCTGGAATCTGCGCGGATCCACAAAATTCTACCCACCCCGCGTTCCCCAAGGTCTTCCGAAAACAATGGTACCTCACTTGTGTGGGTAGGCCTAGTGCCCGCGACAGGAAGCAGCGCAAAACGCAACGTGGACGCACCACATTTTCACAGTGAAAAATGACCCTTTTTTTGCAAAGTGCCTAGCTGTAGTTTTTGAACCCTAGCTCTGCCGGCACCTAGGGAAACCTAGCAAACCTATACATTTTTGGAAACTAGACACCCAGGGGAATCCAGGATGGGGTGACTTGACTGCCTCCCACCAGGTTCCGTTACCCAGAATTCCTCGCAAACCTAAACAATTGTCCAAAAAACCACATTTTCCCCACATTTCTGTGGTGGAAAGTTCTGTAATCTGCGTGGATCCACAAATTTCCACCCACCCCGCGTTCCCCAAAGTCTTACGAGAAAAATGGTACCTCACTTGTGTGGGTCGGCCTAGTGCCTGCGACAGGAAACGGCGCAAAACGCAACGTGGTCACACCTCAATTTCGCAGTGAAAATGACCCTTTTTGGCAAAGTGCCTAGCTGTAGTTTTTGAACCCTAGCTCTGCCGGCACCTAGGGAAACGTAGCAAACCTATACATTTTTGAAAACTAGACACCCAGGGGAATCCAGGATGGGGTGACTTGACTGCCTCCCACCAGGTTCTGTTACCCAGAATCCCTCGCAAACCTAAAAATTATCAAAATAAACACATTTTCCCCACATTTCTGTGGTGGAAAGTTCTGGAATCTGCGTGGATCCACAAATTTCCACTCACCCCGCGTTCCCCAAAGTCTTACAAGAAAAATGATACCTCACTTGTGTGGGTCGGCCTAGTGCCTGCAACAGGAAACGGCGCAAAACGCAACGTGGTCAAACTTCAATTTCGCAGTGAAAAATGACCCTTTTTTGGCAAAGTGCCTAGGTGTCGTTTTTGAACCCTAGCTCTGCCGGCACCTAGGGAAACCTAGCAAACCTATACATATTTGAAAACTAGACACCCAGGGGAATCCAGGATGGGGTGACTTGACTGCCTCCCACCAGGTTCTGTTACCCAGAATCCCTTGCAAACCTAAAGAATTGTCAAAAAAACCACATTTTCCCCACATTTCTGTGGTGGAAAGTTCTGGAATCTGCGTGGATCCACAAATTTCCACCCACCCCGCGTTCCCCAAAGTCTTACGAGAAAAATGGTACCTCACTTGTGTGGGTCGGCCTAGTGCCTAGTGCGACAGGAAACGACGCAAAACGCAACGTGGTCACACCTCAATTTCGCAGTGAAAAATGACCCTTTTTTGGCAAAGTGCCTAGCTGTAGTTTTTGAACCCTAGCTCTGCCGGCACCTAGGGAAACCTAGCAAACCTATACATTTTTGAAAACTAGACACCCAGGGGAATCCAGGATGGGGTGACTTGACTGCCTCCCACCAGGTTCTGTTACCCAGAATCCCTTGCAAACCTAAAAAATTGTCCAAAAAACACATTTTCCCCACATTTCTGTGGTGGAAAGTTCTGGAATCTGCGTGGATCCACAAATGTCCGCCCACCCCGCGTTCCCCAAAGTCTTACGAGAAAAATGGTACCTCACTTGTGTGGGTCGGCCTAGTGCCCGCGACAGGAAACGGCGCAAAACGCAACGTGGTCACACCTCAATTTCGCAGTGAAAAATGACCCTTTTTGGCAAAGTGCCTAGCTGTAGTTTTTGAACCCTAGCTCTGCCGGCACCTAGGGAAACCTAGCAAACACTATACATTTTTGAAAACTAGACACCCAGGGGAATCCAGGATGGGATGACTTGCACTGGATCCCACCAGCCGTTCCGTTACCCAGAATCCCTTGCAAACCTAAATAATTGTCAAACAATACACATTTTCTCACACATTTCTGTGGTGGAAAGTTCTGGAATCTGCGTGGCATCCACAAATTTCCTACCCACCCAGCGTTCCCCAAAGTCTTACGAGAAAAATGGTACCTCACTTGTGTGGGTCGGCCTAGTGCCCGCGACAGGCAACGGCCGCAAAACGCAACGTGGTCACACCTCAATTTCGCAGCTGCAAAATGACCCTGGTTTTGGCAAGAGTGCCTACCTGTAGTTTGTGAACCCGTAGCTCTGCCGGCCACCTAGGGAAACCTACCAAACCCACACATTTCTGAAAAGTAGACACCCGGGGGCTTCCAGGGAGGTATGGCTTGCGTGGATCCCCCAACGTTTCCTTACCCAGAATCCCCTGCAAACCTCAATTTTAGCTGAAAAATCACTTTTTTCACACATTTTTGTGTGGGAAAGTGTGGCATCACTGGCCTCACACAAATATCCCACCACCCAGCGTTCCCCCAGGTCTCCCGATAAAAATGGTGCCTCACTTGTGTGGGAGGCCCAAGTACCCGCGACAGGCAAGGGCCCAAAACGAAGTGAGGCGACATCAAAATTGCCTATCTCAAAACCACCTGGTTTTGCAAGGGGGGGTCACCTGGGTTTCTGGCCCCGTGCTCGGCGGCCATCTAGGGAAACCTACCAAACCCACACATTTCTGAAAAGTAGACACCCGGGGCTTCCAGGAGGTATGGCTTGCGTGGATCCCCCAACGTTTCCTTACCCAGAATCCCCTGCAAACCTCAATTTTAGCTGAAAAATCACTTTTTTCACACATTTTTGTGTGGGAAAGTGTGGCATCACTGGCCTCACACAAATTTCCTACCACCCAGCGTTCCCCCAGGTCTCCCGATAAAAATGGTGCCTCACTTGTGTGGGAGGCCCAAGTACCCGCGACAGGCAAGGGCCCAAAACGTAGTGAGGCGACATCAAAATTGCTCTATCTCAAAACCACCTGGTTTTGCAAGGGGGTCACCTGGGTCTTTGGCCCCGTGCTCGGCGGCCATCTAGGGAAACCTACCAAACCCACACATTTCTGAAAAGTAGACACCCGGGGCTTCCAGGGAGGTATGGCTTGCGTGGATCCCCCAACGTTTCCTTACCCAGAATCCCCTGCAAACCTCAATTTTAGCTGAAAAATCACTTTTTCACACATTTTTGTGTGGGAAAGTGTGGCATCACCGGCCTCACACAAATTTCCTACCACCCAGCGTTCCCCCAGGTCTCCCGATAAAAATGGTGCCTCACTTGTGTGGGAGGCCCAAGTACCCGCGACAGGCAAGGGCCCAAAACGTAGTGAGGCGACATCAAAATTGCCTATTCAACACCACCTGGTTTTGCAAGGGGTCACCTGGTCTTGGCCCATGCTCGGCGGCCATCTAGGGAAACCTACCAAACCCACACATTTCTGAAAAGTAGACACCCGGGGCTTCCAGGAGGTATGGCTTGCATGGATCCCCCAACGTTTCCTAACCCAGAATCCCCTGCAAACCTCAATTTTAGCTGAAAAATCACTTTTTCACACATTTTTGTGTGGGAAAGTGTGGCATCACTGGCCTCACACAAATTTCCTACCACCCAGCGTTCCCCAGGTCTCCCGATAAAAATGTGTGGGTTTGGTAAGTTTCCTAGATGGCCGCGAGCACAGGGCCAAGACCCAGGTGACTCCTGCAAAACCTGGTGGTTTTGAGATAGGCAACTTTGATGTCGCCTCAATACGTTTTGGGCCCTTGCCTGTCGCTGGTACTTGGGCCTCCCACACAAGTGAGGCACCATTTTTATCGGGAGACCTGGGGGAACGCTGGATGGTAGGAAATTTGTGTGAGCCCGGTGATGCCACACTTTCCCACACAAAATGTGTGAAAAAAGTGATTTTTTCAGCTAAAACTGAGGTTTGCAGGGGATTCTGGGTAAGGAAACGTTGGGGGATCCACGCAAGCCATACCTCCCTGGAAGCCCCCGGGTGTCTACTTTTCAGAAATGTGTGGGTTTGGTAGGTTTCCCTAGGTGGCCGCCGAGCCCCGGGCCAAAAACCCAGGTGACCCCCTTGCAAAACCAGGTCATTTTGAGATAATGTGTTGTTTATTTCTGCAGCGTGAAAATTTTGGCACAATATTGCAAGGAAAATGTGACAGACATTTTGAGGTTTGCAGGACATTGTGGGTACCATAACTTGTTGGGATCCACAAGAGAGATATCACCATGTACTCCCATGGGTGTTTCGTTTACGACAATATCTACAGTTGGTAGGTTATTCTTAGACGGAATGTACACCTTGGCAGACAGACTAAAAAGACAAAGATTACTGCACAGCCATCTATTCCTCAAGCACACACACATACTGGTTGGATTTGGCACGAGGGCAAGTGATGGTTCAGTATATACAATTTTATTAACAAGAGATTTCACAAAAATGAAATGCACTGTCAATAATTGAAAGGACAAAAACTGAACCAGTGACTCGCAGCTCGTGAGCTGTAAAGCCACGTCAAGGCCCCAACCGCTTTACAGGCCATTCACACACCTTTCATACGTGATACACACAAGACCATTCACACCACCAGGCACGAAACAAACACATTACAACATTCACAAAAAGGGACAAGGTACACCCTGCTTGAGAAAGACAAAAAAAAATATTACTGCACAGCCATCTAATCCTCAAGCACACACACATACTGGTTGGATTTGGCACGAGGGTGAGTGATGGTTCAGTATATACAATTGTATTAACAAGTGATTTCACAAAAATGAAATGCACTGTTAATAATTGAAAGGACGAGAAACTGAACCATTGACTCACAGCTCGTGAGCTGTAAAGCCACGACAAGGCACCAACCTCTTTACAGGCCATTCATACACCTTTCATACGTGTGACAAATACAAAACCATTCACACCACCAGCCGCGGGCCCATCACATTACAACACTCACACCAGCAGACAGCGCCATTCAAGGGCCCATCACTTTCACACGCCCACATTCCTAACACAGCAACCACACAAGCTGATGGATTGCGTGGAGTGTCGCCGGCTAGCAGTGTGTGTAGTGACCAGCAGCAAGTCACTACTCACACACTGCCAGCCGAGCGCCAGTCCACGCACACCGCCAGCCAAGCGCCACTCCACGCACACCGCCAGCCAAGCGCCACTCCACGCACACCGCCAGCCAAGCGCCACTCCACGCACACCGCCAGCCAAGCGCCACTCCACGCACACTGCCAGCCAAGCGCCACTCCATGCACACCGCCAGCCTAGCGCCACTCCACGCACACCGCCAGCCTAGCACCACTCCACGCACACCGTCAGCCAAGCGCCACTCCACGCACACCGCCAGCCAAGTGCCACTCCACGCACACCGCCAGCCAAGCGCCACTCCATGCACACCGCCAGCCAAGCGCCACTCCACGCACACCGCCAGCCAAGCGCCACTCCACGCACACCGCCAGCCAAGCACCAGCCTACACACACCACCATCACATTTAGGATTTTTTTATACAAAAAAGAAAACACAAACAAATTGCAAATAGATACAAATCTACTAACACAAAATCAGAAACTAAATACATTGCACTAATGCCAACCTTGAAACAGAACAACAATTCTTAAACATTACAGACCAGGCAGTTCACTTTACCACTCATGGTTGCTCCCAATAATTCTTTTGCTTGTGGTACGCTCTATAACAAGCAGGCACACACAGCCCAGGGTTAGAAGGACACTCAGGGCAGTACATACGAGTCTCCTTCCGCGTACCTCTTCGCCAACAGACTCTACATCTCCTAGTGGGAAAGTCTTTTGAGGGTGTAGGAGGAATGTGATCAGGAAAGTGGCGATCTTTCAATCGAGCCACATCCTCCACCACTCCAACTCTAGGAACACTTGCCTGTTCCACAACAACAAGGCTGCCTATGACAGACTGCTGAAACTGAACAAAAGTCAACTTTGATGCAGGAGAACACTCCTTGAACACAACAAAAGCATTGAAAGTTGCTAAATTGAAGAGATGGATGGCCAACTTCTTATACCAAATGTAAGCCTTACGAATAGCAGTGTAAGGTTCCAACCTCTGATCTACTCTATCAACACCACCCATGTGCTTATTGTAGTCTAAAATGCACACAGGTTTGCGCACTTCAGCAATCTGACCCCAAACAGCCACAGGTGAAGTACTCTCATCATGGATGGTAGTCAGCATGTACACATCCCTCCTGTCCACAAATTTCACAGCTAGCAGTTCCTCACTACGCAAGGCACTGCACTGTCCCCTCTGAAGTTTTTTGCAAACAAGCTCTTTTGGATAACCTTTACGGTTAGAGCGGATTGTGCCACAAGCAAAAGTGTCCACTTTGAACAATTCCTTAAACAATTGCACAGCAGTGTAGAAGTTATCAAGGTACAAATGGTGGCCTCTGTTAAACAGTCCTCTAGCAAGATCCCACACAATTTTCTCTGAAACTCCAAAAGTGGACGGACAACCAGGGGGTCAATAGTGGAATCCCTACCAGTGTACACACGCAAATTAAAAACATATCCTGTCCTACTCTCAGACAACATATACAGCTTAATTCCATAGCGTGCCCTCTTGCTAGGAATGTACTGCCTAAAAACCAAACGGCCCTTGAACAGGACCAAAGACTCATCAATAGATATTTCTTTCCCTGGAGTATAGATCTCTGAAAATCGATCTACAAAGTGATCAAGAACAGGCCGAATCTTAAAAAGACGGTCACATTCAGGGTGATCTCGTGGCAACGCCAAACCATTATCAACAAAATGCAGCATCCGAAGCAAAAGTAAATACCGATCACGAGTCATAACTGCAGGAAATATGGCCGTTGCCATCAAGGGACTGGTAGACCAATATGAACCCATGGACGGCTTCCTTATCAAACCCATCAAAAAAGTCAAACCCAAAACTTCTTCATCTCTTCCAGATTTGTGGGACTCCACCGGGTAGCTCTAGAATGGGGCCTAAGTCTGGCACTGTTGTCCCTCAAAAACTGTTCAGCATACAAATTAGTCTGCTCAACAATCTCACCCAAAAATACATCATCCATAAACAACTGAAAATACTGTATAGGCAAATAATGTTCACAATCCACTCTACACCCTGCATAACCACTAAAGGCAGGCAACACCGGCTGCACCATGTTTGGATCAACCCAGAGTCCAGCACTTCCAGTAGGAAGCCTAGCAGCCCCAGGCTGCAATCCAGATGCCTCTTGCACCATCGGCACAGTAGTATCCTCCTCTAAAACAGGCACTTCATCTGCACTGAGAGTACCTTCATCATCCGATGATTCCATGTGGAGAGAAAACTCACTGCCTGAATCTTCCCCTCCCTCCTCTCCTCAGACGCACTGTCAGTCTCATAATCCTGCTCAGAGGAAGATTCAAGAAGCAAACCAACCACCTGCTGAGCAGTAATTCTACGGCTAGCCATAATGCTTACTAATAAAGGTTACTTGTCAAACAAGTCAACAACAACAAACCCTTTGTAAAAAAAAGAAATAAACAAAATGTAGCTTTATCACAAAGACCTATATACTCCAACACTATACCACTCACGTGACAGAAGCAGCTAGACTCACCACCACCTACTCTGCACAGACACAGTAAGGATCAACAATATCCCACTAAAAAAGAAGAAAAAAAAATTACACATAAGACAATGCAAAACATCGCAAAGAATTTCATGCTCTGAACACTAACAAATATGCTGCCATTATGACACCACTTACAAAAAAATTCATTCATGCATGACAATAATACTCATTTGGAGTACACACAACAAAAATATTTTTCTTACCAAATAAATGCAATTACGCAAAACTGCAGAACAACCACTGCCGAAACCGCAAACAGGAATCAAAAGCTTTACACTAGAATAAAAAGGAGAAAAAAACATTACAATCACATATGCAAATAATGCACCAGTCCACACACAATCCACCAGCCAAGCTAAGGGGTAGGTGGGCCAAAGAGTATAAATAAAATATTCACCCCCGTAAAAGGGGAGCAACCCTTGCCCTTTTGGCCACTCCCCAACACAAAAATTAAAAAACCCTGGTGTCTAGTGGCTTCTGCCCTCCTTGGGGGCAGATGGGCCTAAAAACATACTGCTATTCTGCCACCCAAGGGGTCACTCTCCACAAATAAATGCTCTGGTGGACTAGTGGGAAGATACCTTTATCTTCCGCACACGATCTCTCACTACTCAACTCTACTCTCAACTCTATTCACAACTGGATGTTAGCTCACCAACTCATTCTGAATCCCGCCAAAACTGAATTCCTCCTCCTCTCTACCTCTCTCTCACCTCCTCCTGTTCAATCTTGGATGGATCAGCTGAACCTACTCAACAACAAACCCATCATTGTCGACAGCGCTAAATCCCTAGGTGTCATTCTTGACAAAAGACTCAACCTAATCTCCCACATCAACTCTATTGCTAAGAACGCACGTTACCAGTTGCGCCTTCTATGGGGGATCCGTCGGTTCTTCCCGGAGAAAGACTTAAAAACCTTGGTACAATCTCTGGTTCTCTCAAGACTGGATTATTGCAATTCTCTTCTGACGGGCCTACCCAAATCCCACCTCTCCCCTCTCTCAAATCCATCCTCCATTCAGCAGCTCGCTTCATTTCAGGGTCTAAACGAAGCTGACCACGTCACTCCTATCCTGTCCTCTCTTCGATGGCTTCCGATCGAGGCAAGATCTATTTACAAAACTGCCTGCATCACACACAAAGCCTTACACACGTCCTCCCTCGTTACCTGGCGAATAAATTGAAATTGTCCGGTGGCTCTCGCCCTTCTCGCAATGCGAAAAAGCTTCTGCTTGAGCCCCCCCGTCTTCAAAAGGGAAAGATCGATGGCGCAATCCTTCTCAGGCAATGCGGTGAGAATCTGGAACTCGCTTCCCCATTGCTCCGTGCCACCTCCTCTACCCGGATCTTCTAAGCTGACCTCAAATCTCTTCTCTTCCAAAGACACTTTCAGAACTAATACTTTCACTCTCAGCCCCCTCTAGGAAGTTCGCTCTTCATTGTAAATTTGTACTTTTTCCTGTACATTCCTCACCCTTGCGTGCTGTGCTGGATTTGTGTACCCTTCATTTAATTCACGCCCTCTCTACTCCCTCAAGGAAGTTCTTCCACTATAGGAAATTCTGTACTCCATGCCTATAGAAGTGCCTTCCCAGTGTGTTCTGCCACTTATTGCAGTATTATACCTCTATTTGTATTTTGTATCTCATGTATCATGCACAATTGTCACTTTTTCCTCATGTAATGTAACGCTTGCTTTTGTATTATGCTCACTTGTAACCTTCTCATCCATGTAATGTTACTGTTCCTATGTGAAGCGCTCTCACACCTTCGGGTAAAGCCCCGCGCTATATAAATAAAACTGCCCACTCCCAGGGGGCAGAGCACCAAAAACATAAGGCCCCCAAAAGGGGAGCGACCCTTGCCCAAGGTGCCGCTCACCAAAACAGTATTTTCCGTTTTTTTAAAAAATTCCCTGGCGTCTAGTGGGCATTCCTGCTGCACGATCGCATGATCGTGCAGGAGGAATGCACAAAGAGGCATCGAGGGAAAGGAAAGGGTTTTCCTTTCCTCGATGCCTCTTCTGTTTCAAATCCCCCTCCCCGGAGCCAAAATTAATCTTATTCGCCGACGCGCTGGAAGCAAATGGCTTCCAGCGCGTCGGGGAACAAAGGGAGTCCCCAATGACGCCAGCGCGCCGCGCGCTGACGTCATTGAGGAGGGGGGGCAGGGGGAGGCAGGGGAAGCCCTTCCCCTGCCTTTCCCCAAAAAAACCCGATGATCGGATTCCCACGGGGGGAGCGCCAGCGCTTCCCCCCTGGGTCGTCTTATGACGAGCTGGACTCGTCATGAGCACACGACCACTGTGTGCCATGACGAGTCCAGCTCGTCATGAGCATCGAAGGGGTTAAAGTGAAAGGCCATCGGCTATATTGATCTGGGAACATTGCGTATTATAATGGTTCTTACACAAAAGAAAAGAAAACAAGCATTGGCATAGCCAATAGGTCTCGCCTTTGGGACCTTATAAGTGTTTAGCCATGCAACAGTTGATGTTGTTGCACCAAGGATATTGTGCTGGATAACTAAACACTTATAAGGTCCCAAAGGCGAGACCTATTGGCTATGCCAATGCTTGTTTTTTTTATAAAAGCCATACACCACCAAGCATTACTGGTGAACACAGCATGCGATTATGTGATTGCAGTAGTCTGCTAACTAGCGGTATATGCCACATACACATGACACTGAGATAGTACAATATGTCACCCTCACATTGCTGTTTCGGATGCATGCTTTTTGATTCAGGCCATATAGCACCATTACAGCCACAGAATACGTAGAACGAGGCACACTCTGCTGCATCGATATCCTGTAAGTATTCCTGATGATGCGAGAGTACAGTGTGTCATGCTCCTATGTATCCGGATGGTATGGTCATCCACACAAGGCAGTAGAACAAGTCATGTACTCACTCCATTGCTAGAGTCTCTGTGGTAGTAAAGGTTGGGTTACCTGGCCAGTGGTACGTCGGATCCATCCCACATGGGACAGAAGAGTGTGAATTACAAGATGCTTTAGGACTTGCCCCTTAGGAGTAGCAAAGTTCAGGTAGCCACCCCATGGGGCTTCTTAGAATAGGAGCTTCCGATATGGGCCTCCCCACAGAAACGGAGGGCGATCAGATTGTAGCTCCGGGTTACTGTAACTCGTCCATATATATCTGTCAGGGAAGGGAAACAAGTACGGTTCCTGATCAGATGGCATGCATTTCGTCATCTTCAGCCCACCCCTCCCTTGCACACTGGTTTATTTATCTATAAGGCCTTTAAGGAAGTGGCTATTTATGTGTGGCTCCTTAAGAAATAGAGGAAGTGAATCCCAGTTTGTGTGAGAACTAAAACTGTCCATCCTGCCCACCAGTGCAGGGCCTCCCTCCTCAGACTCTCTAAACCGGTGAGGCGGTGATAACGTCAGCAGAATAAGTCATTGGGAGTCACGGCTGCCACGAGGGCAGCTCTTCTGTACCCGCTAAGATGCGCTCTGACGCTGTATCATGTGAAGTCTGGCCGCAGCCGGTTTGAGTGGGCCGCTTCCGGTAGATAGCCAATCCTCACGCTTCGGACGCTCTACAGATAGCAGCAGCTCTGGAGCATGCGCGGGCAAAATCTGGCACGCCTGGTGCAGTCAGATGACCTGACCACAGCAGTTTCAGTGGGTGACAAGAGGGCAGATTCGCATGGTAGACCGAGCTAGCCAAGGCGAGTGGCTGCCCCTGAAGACGTGTGGGTGCCACAGCGGATAATTCCGAAATCCGTGGGCACATGTGATATGCGACGTGGCGTAACAAGATCAAAGACAACAAGCATTGGCCGTGCGAGACGCGCTCTGTGGTGGGGGAGGGGGGGAGGAGCGGGAGAGCAAGTGACGCGCGGCCGTGAAAGTGACACGGCCGCGTGGGCCCGAGAAGCGCTCTGTGGTGGGGGAGGAGCAAGTGAGAGGAAAGACATATGGCGCCTGGAGCATGCGAGGAATGCGCGCTACTGTGCGCGCACTCGCATGCTCTAGGCAAGCCCAAAAAAAAGTGGTCGCATTTCTAAAAGCCCACTTACAAAATGTCTCGCCCAGACCAGCGCAAGCGCTGGCTTCAGGGCGAGACCTAAAAAGGGGTGTTAATATACACACACTATCCCTAAATAAAGTTCTAGCGATTATAGTTCCATTTCATTCACAGCTCATTTGAGATGTCATGAGTGATGTCATGAGTGATGTCACTGTCCATGTCATGAATGATGTAATGTCTGAGGTCATAAGTAGTGCATTACAGGGGCGTAAGTTATAGTTAGCTCAGGTAACTATAACTGCTGAATTTCACTGGTTTTGTACGAGTGAAATATGAGTCTAACTATAACGTCCCTGTAATCTTAGTTTTTTTCAGCGAATTTCTAGTTTTTTTTTAACGTTAAGTAAGATGCCTATCACAATGGATGGTGGGGGGTTGGAATCAGGGCCTGGCATTGTGCTGCCCCCACCCAAGCTTGCTGCTCCTGCCTCCCCTCCTCCTTGCCATCCATTGTCCAAATCCATGCCCCTGCTCCCTCATTACAGCCCTGTGTGGCCGTTGTTCTGCCACTGGCCTTCCCGCCTTCTCAGAACAGGTAGCTTGTTGCCCATCCACTTCCTCCCTATCCTCTGTTGTCTGAATCCATGCACTAGCCTCCTCCCTCCTGCCATGCATGGTCTGATGTGCTGCCACTGCCCTCAATTTAGCATGATGTCCCAGTCCACTCCTCCTGCCCTCCATTGCCCAATTTTATGCCCCATCATTGACCTCCTGCTTAGCCTCTGTGCTTAGCTTTCTGCCCCTACTCTCCTTCCCCCTGCCCTCCGATGTCTGTGTGCATGCCCCTGCTCCATCCTTTTTGCCCACCATGTTACATGGACCTGCCCCTCCTATCTACTCTGAGTGTTCTGTTGAGATGTCACTCCCGTCCCACCTGCCTAGCATTGTCAGATGACTGTAACCTGTCCCTGCCACCTCCACCCTGCCTGTCTACGTTCCATGCCCCTATCCCCTTCCTCCTGTCCTCCATGGTCCATTTAACTGACACACCCTTCTGCCCTCCCTGGTCTGTTGTGCTGCAACTGCTCCTCCTGCCTGCCCGCGTGGTCTGTTGTGAGGCCCATTCCCCTGAACTATCTTGTCTGTGCCCAGCTCCTACCCCTCCCTCCTATCCTTTATGGTCCATTGTGCACGCCCCTGCCCCCTCCTTCTTGCCCATCATGGCCATTGTGCTGCCACTAACCCTCCCGCATGCCATGCAGGGTCTTCTGTGCTGCCACGGCCCCTCCCACCTTCCCTCCATGGTCTGTGTGTATGTCATTATAGTCTCACTGTTGCCCTCCATGGTGTGTTGTGCTTCTAGTGCCCATCCTGCCTGACCTCCATGGTCAGCTTGCTGCTCCTGCCCCCTTGACCCCTGCCCTCTGTTTTCCATGTGCAGACCCCTATTCCCTTCCTCCTGGCTTGTCTGTTCCATTGTAATGCCCCTGATCCCTCCCTCCTGCCCTTTATGGTCCGTTATGATGCAGCTTTCTCTCCTGTCTGTCCATTATGGTCAGCTTGCTGCCATTGCCTCTTTCCCCTCTGTTCTCTGTTGTCCATGTGCCTGGTCCTGTCCCCTCCCTATTGCTTTCCATGGATTGTTGTACTGCTCTGCCATCCTGCATGCCCTGTGTGGTGTATTGTGCTGCTGCAAACTCTGATGCCTGCCCTGTAAGGTCAGTTTGGTGCACCTGTCCATGTCCCTCCTGTCCTCTGTTATCCGAGTACATGTCCCTACCCCAATTCCTCCTGCCTTCCATAATCCAATGTATCATACTTGCTAACATTTTGAACTTGGTAAGAGGGAGATTTTGAAGAAAAACAGGGGAATTGATTTTCCCCATTGACTTACATTGAAAAAGAGGAAATTGTAGACAGGAGACAAATAAAATAAAGCCCATTTGGGCTTAAAAACATTGGGTGTTTTCTGGCTGAATCGGGTCTGTTAGCATGTATGGTTGTACTACCACTGCCTCTTCCTTCTGCCCACAATGGTCCATTATATTGCCACAGCCTCTCTTGCCTGTCCTGCATTGTTGGTTTGTTGCCCCGGCCCCCCTTTCTACTGCCCTCCATAGTCTGTTGTGCTGCCACTGCCCTTCCTGCCTGCCCAGTGTGGTCAAATTGTTGCCTCTGCACCCTCCTACCTGCCTTCAATTTTCCGAGTCCTTGCCCCTAACCTCTGCCTCTCAACAGTATCCTAATGAACAACTAGATTGCTAACATTCTATATTTATTACAAAAGTGTGGCATGCCTGATGTCATCTTGATGTAATCAAAACTGTAATAACTAAAGCATTTCCTTTAGAAATTATAGAAATGAGAGTGTCTTATTTGCATCGAAATTATGGTTAGTGCTCTAAAAACTAAAATGAGGACATATTTTCTGAGTTCTCAAATAGCGACAAAGCACTTTTAAATTATTTGTTATCTTTATGTTTTTTTATCCAGTTGACCATTTGATTAAATGTTGCACTTAGGGGAGAGGATGTGGTGTTACTTCCAGAGCTGCAGACTTTGCAACTGGGGAACTAGGTTGGAGTTTCTGCTTCAGCTCGACATTCTGCGATTCTGGTCAAATCACTTAATCTCCCCATGCCTACAACCAAAATGAATTTGTCCTTGTGTGATGTAACCAATGCTCATGTAAAGCACTCAAATACCTGACCAGTCTGCACTATATAAAACTGCAAAAAAACAAAAATAAAAAGTGTTTTCCACACTTCTGTCATTGGGCTATACGTGGGCTACATCTGGGTGATATTTGTGCTAATTTGGGCTCCTTTTTCTCTGGTGGCCATTTTGGGAGTCTTCAATTCAATAAACTTTATTCGATCTGATTTAGAAACATAGATCATAAGAGTGTACATAAAAACAGTAAATCCTCTTTCTTAATACAATACAATGAGAATTAATTAAAACCAGTAGATAAAAACGGGTGTTACAAAGCCCGGCTCAGAGCAACTTCAGTTTAACAGAATAGTAAAGTTCAATGTTTCGCAAGATCAACCTCAAGTGCTTTGTGCAAAATACACAATAAGGGGTCCAAGTAAGGTGCAACCATCCAATACCTGACCAGTCTGCACTTTATAAAACTGCAAAAAAAAAAGTGTTTTGCACACTTCTGTCATTGGGCTATACGTGGGTTACATCTGGGTGATATTTGTGCTCTTTTTTCTCTGGTGGCCATCTTGGGAGACTTATTTGTTATGAAGTTTCCTAATTTCCTCATTGACTACAGTCTCCACAGTAGGAAATGCTTTCAGTTTTTTACTTTGATTCCATCAAGAAGGCATTCAGATGTGTCACACATTTGCCATAAATTCAGAATGTTAGCACTCTAGTTGCTCATTAGATCACTGTAGTAAAGCTACTGCTCACCAGGGAGTTAACTGGAAGTCTGCTGCTGGTATTGAAAGTGCATGTTTCAGTCTGCGTGTCAGAAGTTTTTAATGAAATAGAAGAGGATTTGAGAAGTCACTCAAAATGTGCCCTAATTTTTCTTTTTGCAGCACTAATCATAATTTCTATGGCAAAATGTACCCCCTCATTTTGTTCCTTTTTAAATTAAATGTTTTAAGTGTTACCAGTTTATTCCAATCCAGATGGCTTCAGGTGTGCCATACTTTTGTCATAAGTTAGACTGTTAGCGCTCTAGTTGTTCTTTAGAACACTCTGGGAAGCTGCAGTAGAACAAAAGGGAATCAACTGACAGTCTCTGCCCTTGTTGGATGTACATGTTTTACTGAGAATGTCAGACTTCATTCACACATGACTGAGAAAGATAATGTGAATTAACAGAAAATATGCTCTCATTTTAGCTTCTGGAGCACCTTCCAAACCTCTATGAGAAAAGCATGAGAAAATAGTTTTCTCTCAAACATGATTCATGATATCCCAACAAAAGGCTTTTTCACAAGGTAAAATCACCTTAGAACACACCACAATTCCTAAAATTAGTATGGTACCATCAACAAATGATTTATAATGTAACTTAAGTCTGTTATCACCCTTTATACGTTCTCCTTTTGGTGACCCTCAAAACCTTCCATTCACTACAATGAATTTTAATTGGGTGGTATCATGTATATTGGTACCAAGATGGCTGCCAACACTTCTTGGATGAAGTGCTGACAGCCAATGAGATCTCACGATGAGATGTGTGGTTAGGCTCTGCCCAGATATATACATTTCTTTTTTCTTTAATATTTAAAAAACTACTGAACGGATTTACACTATTTAAAGCAAAGAGTGCACTCTGAACCTAGAGCTACCTTTCTGCCAAATTTGGTGTAATTCCGTTCAGCAGTTCGGGCTGTAGCCGCGACAAAAGTTTCCTATGGAAATTAACATGAAGAAAACACATTTTGGGACCCCCCCCTTTTTTCTTGGCCCCTGCTTGACGAATCACCGCAAAACTTTTAAGACAGGAGCTGACCCGAGCGCCCCATTAGTTTTGAAAAGTTCGCGAAGATTCATCAAAGGGCGCCAAAGATATTAGCAAAAGAAAAAACACTTTTTGAATAGAAACAAGGTCCTAACTATAACTACCTACTGGCGACCGCCAGTATGTAATACACATATATATACATATATATATATATATATACACATATATACATACATATGCACATATATATATATATATATATAGGTGTGAGCATGGCAGGAGATGCTGCCGAAACGAGTTACAGCAAGCAGTAAATAAATTGTGCTAAAAATATAACCGAGTCTGCAGTGTCTATGTCCGGTTCAGAAGGGAAACTGGAGATTGAGTTTGATATATACATATATATATACAAATATATACATATATATACGTATATATACACATATATATACACACACAGATATATATATACACACAGATATATATATATATAGGTCATGTGATCAAGGTCCGGCTGGACCGAAACGCGTAATGGCCGTCTAAGCAATAAACAAAATTGAAGCACCAACCTGTGGTCCGCGCCTGCTTAAGCCGAAAATTTGACGATATACGAGGGTATACGAGCTGTGAACAAAGGATATATATATATATATATACACACTTTCAGACAACCCTCTTCATCAGTTCGTCTGATTTTGTGTTATTCACATTTTTATTCCGCCCACTACAGCATAAATCATAGGTCATTTAGTCAACCCACTTCAGCCATTAGTTATTTGTAGTTTTAGTGACATCATTCTGCTCTTTCAAAAGGAGCACATCGGCACACAAATGAGAGACTATAATGGCAATGTGGGCTTTTTTGAGAATAAAAACATTTTTGCTTTAACCATTTTTAAAAACAAAATATCAGCAAGGGCTGGCAACGCTCCCTAAAATAAAGTTTTACAAAAACAATTATGAAGGAAAACAAGCACTGGCAAAGTCAACAGGCTGGGCATTGGCAGCAACCTTTTGGCTTTGCCAATGCTTGTTTACTGTCAGTTATGAAGTAAAAAGGGCTCAGATATTGACAGGGACTTACTTAGCACTATATAAAAACACACAAACACAAATGCTCCTGTCTACATCTTTTTAAAAAAAACAACATTTACTATTTCTGCACAGAGACGGAACATGGTGTTATAGGGTCTTTGTGCAAAAATGTGTTAGGGCCCTTCTTAATTATTCACAAATGATACTACTCAGATATCGTCTGAGTGGCTGGTTGGGAGCTGGGGTCAGTGGGCTCTGACCGGAGCTATGCCAGTTGATAGTCACCCCATGCCTCTCTCTCCATGTCAGGCATTGAGCTGCTGGCACTGCGTCAGCTGGCTGCAGCAATAACACAAAAACGTCCATTATAGCAGAGGCCGCCTCCGAAGGGGGCCTCGAGGGCCGGCACCCTAACAGACGCTGGTGCCCTGCAAGGAACCAGTTTCCGCTGGCGGGGAGTGCCCCAGGGCAAAGTGGGTGCTTCCCGCATGGCGAACGCGCGGCAGGTAGGCGCCGGGTCACCTGGCCAATAAGGAGGCCAGGTGATGTTTCAAATCCCCCCAATCAGGGTGGCCCCAAAACCGGCGGGAAAGTCGTAAGTGGGGGATATAAGGCGTTGCTCCCCACACTATGGCTCACTTCTGCATTGTGGAGCGAGAGGTTTTTCGAACCCTCTTTCCTTCCCTCGCTCCACCAGCAGAACCCCCTGGTGTTCCAGAGTTAGAAGGTCCAGAAAAAGCAGGCCACTATGGCGAACAAGAGAGGAGGAGAGCAACCAGCGGAATTGAGAGATCTGTTGCAGCAAATCAGGGTGGCGACGGAAGCGCACAGGACCGGCTGGCTGCAGACCCACATGGAAGAAGAAGCGGGAAAAGGCGGTCGACCAGCGGAGTCCACAGGCCATCCAATTACCCGGAAGAGGCAAAGGGCCACAGCAACGGCGCCCAAGCAGCCTGCAGCCAAGAGAAGTTCCAAGCGGGACGACCGGCCGCCTGTATCCAGCACGGTGGCGGCGGGACCGAGCAAAAGTGTCAGCACGGCCAATGGTGAGCATATGGGCGCGATAGTGCAGGAATGTTTAAAATCGTTCATGCCTTTGTTAGTTAGGGGCTTGGGTGCGCAAGGGCTGGGGGCGGCAGGCACCCATCACAGAGGGACGTATCAGGGCTACCATCGCATCTTATCGACCCAGGCAGTGCACGACAGGGATGCCTGCCGAGCCATCCGGCAGGAGCTAATAATCCCAGCACCCAGGCACAGGAAGCAGTAGGGGAGAGGGCATCTCCCATAGAGGCATGGGGTAATGATAATGTGGTTAGCAGCCAGGATAGGGCAGGCCGTGTGCCTGAGGCTTACACTAGGCCGTCACAGGGCCCCATGTCCTGGGTTACGAAGGCCACCGGGCTAGCAAACCGTATCCCTCTAGCTGTTAAGGAGAGGATATGGCGTAAGGAGTTCATCAATATTTTCTCGCTGTTAGAGATACAGATGGATGGGCTAGACTTAATGGTGTGCGATAAAAAGGATGATGACAGGAGAGAGAGGAGAAAAGAGAAGAAAGAAAGGAATTTTGATAATTGGCTGGACGCTTTTAGGATTATGGCCTGCATTATAGTAGAGACGTTTCCGCAGAAGGCAGCGGATCTTTGGTTATACAAAGCCAACATCCACGGGGCACACAGGCAGTTGTCGGGAGATGCGTGGTTGGAGTACGATAAAGGCTTTAGGCTAAAGATGCAGGCCCACCCCGAGATGGAATGGAACGAGGAGGATGTCTCTGGTTTCATCCATAAGATGATGGTGGTGAAGGAGGCCAAGACATGGGCGGGCAAGGGCGAGCACCCCTTTTGGGGTTCCTTTCAAAGAAACAAGGGTAGGCAGTTTCAAAGGAACAAAACATACGGTAATTGGAAACCCCCGCCCACCAACGGGCCACCCGCCATTTGCTGGAAATTTGAGGCCAATGAGTGCTCGTGGGGAACCTCTTGCAGATTCCAGCACATATGTTCCAATTGCGGGGGAGGACACCCGGCTTCGGGGTGCAGCAACAAGAAAGAGCAGAGAGGGGACAAAAAGGGGAAGAAGTCGAAACAGTAGTCCCGACACTGGGGCTGCAGGAGGGCATGGAGATTTGAGCGGGTACCATCTAGCTAAGTCCCCCATTAACACAGACCAGCTCAGAAGGCTAGCTAATAGGTATCACAACAAAGAGTGTGTAAGAATGTTGGTGGAAGGTTTTGAGGAAGGATTTGTCATCCCATGCGAGGGCCTTTTGCACACGGGCCACGTCAACAATTTGAAATCAGCAATGCAGCACCCAGAGATAGTCAAACAGAAAATAGACAAGGAAATAGCCCTGGGGAGGGTTGAAGGCCCCCTCCCCCTACCGAAGGACCTAGTAGTATCGCCGTTGGGCGTCGCCCCCAAGAAAGAGGCAGGTCAGTTCAGGCTCATTCACCACCTCTCCTTTCCGGAGGGGGAGTCCGTTAACGATGGCATTAGCTCGGAGGTGTGCTCTGTGGGTTACGCGACAGTGGACAATGCCGTTGATTTGATCAGGGCAGCGGGACACGGGGCCCTTATGGCCAAGGCCAACATTGAGTCCGCCTTCCGCCTCCTCCCGGTTCACCCGGGAAGCTTCCGTCTGCTGGGCTTCCAATGGGACAGGGCAACCTACTTTGACAAAGCTATGCCAATGGGATTTTCAGTGTCTTGCGCTTATTTTGACAATTTTGCACCTTTCTGGAGAGGGCCTTGCATGACAGGCATCCCGAGGGGGGAAAGCTGCACTACCTAGATGATTTCCTGTTCATAGGTCTGGCAGGGTCAGCGGAATGTGGCGAGACTCTGGCAGCATTTCAGGAGCTAGCAGGGGAACTGGGGGTCCCTTTAGCGGCAGACAAGACGGTAGGCCCCTCCACCCGGTTAACATTTTTGGGCATCGAGCTGGACTCAGTTGCAGGTACATCCAGACTCCCGGAAGCGAAGGTAAAAGAATTCAGGGAAGACATTAGGAACTTGAGCGGTAAAGAAAAGGCAACCCTCCGCGAGTTACAGCAGCTGATCGGTAAGCTCAACTTCGCGGCCAGGATTATCTCGGCGGGTCGGGTCTTTGCCAGGCGCTTAACCCAGCTGACTGTCGGGCTGATACACAAGCACCACCATGTTAGATTTGGGGTGGGGGTGAAACAGGACCTCATCATGTGGGAACCATTTCTTCAGAATTTTAACGGCATGTTAATCTGGAGAGAAGGCTGGGTGACGGCCAAACAGATCGCCTTATTCCCGGACACGTCAGGCAGCACAGGTTTCGGGGCTGTTCTGGGCAACAAGTGGTGTGCAGGAGCAGGAATTTGGCCAGACAGCTGGCATAGGCAGGGCCTCACCAGCAACATAACATTCCTAGAATTGTTCCCCATCGTAGTTGCCCTGGTGATCTGGAAAGAGAGGTTGAGGGACATGAAGCTGACGCTCTGGTCTGATAACAAAGGAGTAGAGCAGGTGATCAACGGGGGGACAGCCAGGTGCCCCAACACATTGAGGCTAATGCGTCGCTTGGTTCAATTGCAGTTGGAGGGGAACGTAGAGTTAAAAGCGCGACATGTGCCCAGGGTGGAGAACGAGATGGCAGACTCCCTGTCCCTGGCGCAGATGACCAGGTTCAAGGAACTGGCACCAAGGGCGGAGAGGAACATGACCCCCTTCCCGGAAGACTTATGGTCTCTGGCGAAACAGACTTGTTGGTACTAGTGGATCAAGCCCTTACCCCTGATGCGGCCAAGCGGTACAGAAGATACGCAGAGACAGTGATGGGCATAGGGGATATTAAGAATTTGGGCAATGCAGCCAAGGAACACAGAAAGCAGTGGAGCAATTCATCCGGTGGGCATTTGCGAAAAAAAGGTCGAGATCCTGGAACCCAGGCCCACCTATCAGCCGTGGCGCACTTCTCCAAGCTTCTCACAGGCCAGGACCCCACTGCCGCATACTACATCAAAGCAGCGATGAAGGGCTGGAAGCATGCGGAGGGGATAAAGGCAGACAATCGTAGACCCATAGACTTTGGTAGGTTGACGCTACTCATGGACGCTTTAGATGATATAGCAAAAAACGCATATGAGTTGAATTTATTCAAAGCAGCCTTTGCGACCGCTTTCTTTGGGGCTTTTCGCTTGAGCGAACTGGTAGCCCCTGCTAGATCGGGCCCCGCAGAGTACTGCTTACAAGCAGCTGACGTTAGGCCCGGCGTGGCTCAAGTAGAGCTACAATTGAGGAGGTTGAAAATTGATCAAGTTGGAAAAGGGGCAGTCGTAAGGTCGGAATGCATCAGGGATCCCAAATACTGTGCGGAGTGCTGCCTATTGACCTACATGGTATCACGACCGGTGGGGGAAGGCCTCCTCTTTAAGAATAGGGATGGCAACCTCTTAAGTAAATTGCAGTTCACGGCTGTGATGCGCCGTGCCCTGGGCAAGGCAGGCCTCCCGCCAGCGGCCGTTGGTTCCCATTCATTCAGGATTGGGGCGGCGACCACAGCAGCACAGCCTGGGATGTCCACGATGGGGATCAAGGCCATCGGTAGATGACGATCCAGGGCTTACATGACTTACATAAGACTCCAGCTGCTGTAAAGCGAATACCCGGCGGCGCGTCGGGACGTGTGGCCTCCCGAACTTCCTCTTGACTCTGTGATTATTGCCTCCGCAGGTCGCCCTCGACTGGTTTGGGTGGTGGGCCACTCTTTCGTTTCCCGAATAAACTTGTGGTGGCAGCGGGGAGGCCACAGGCAGAGCGGCGGGCCGGTCAACACCTGCGTCCGATGGTGGGGTCGCCCGGGATGAAATGGGAGCAGCTACCTGCGGTGCTAGAGGACCTGCGGGCCAACACAGCATGGCACCCGGACGTGTTATTAATCCATCTAGGAGGGAACGACTTGGCCCGGCTGGGGAGGCGCGAACTACTCTTCGCCATCCTGTGGGACCTGAACGAGATAACGCGGTGCTTCGGGAACACAGTCGTCATTTGGTCCGAGGTAATTAGCAGGATGGCGTGGCATGGGGCAATGCCGCATAAGGCGTTCGAGAACTCAACGAGGAAGCTGAACATCGCGGTGAGTAAATTCTGTAGGATCAACGGTTTGAAGAGTATTAGACATGGCCTTATCCACCCAGGTCGCCCGGAGCTCTACTGGCGGGGGGGAGAGGGAGGAGCGATTTCACCTGTCAGAGTTAGGAATGAAAGCATTCTGGAACAACCTGTGGGGTGCGATGCGCATGACAGGCTGCACCTGCCTAAGATAGATAAAAACCAACCGAGCTACACAGGGGGGAGCCGCAGCAAGATGTGAGCCTCCCTGCGGCATGGCGGATACGAAGGGTACATTTGGTTGGTTATGGAAGCACACCGATAGGGCGGTGTGGAGAAGGAGTGCCGCTCACTTTGGGATGCCTTACGGCTGAGTGAGTAGGCCTGACAAAAAGGGGCTAATGCTCACTTTGGGATGCCTTACGGCTGAATGATCAGGCCTGACAAAAGGGGGGTAGCACACGGAGCCGGCGCTCGCAGCCGAGACCCCGCCAAGTGGCAGGGCACAAAAAGAGACATGGTAGCGAGTTGGGGCCTAACTCCAGGGAGAGGCTACCTCCCGCACGCCAAGGGGCGTTGAAGAACCAGCGGAAAAGGTGCAAACTGTTAGGGTGGTTTATGACCCTAAGAGACACAAATGATTTATGACCAGCAGGTGATTTACGAGCGACAAGTGATTTATGGCTGATGATTTATGACGATATGGCAGAATGATTTATGACAGCCAATATATGCCTGCTTGTGGCAGAATGATTTATGATGTAACAATGATTTATGATATGTGATTCATGATGAGGGAAAATGATTTATGACACCCGAGTGATGACAAAGATTTATGGCAATGTTTATGACACGAGTAATGACAATGATTTATGACACTGGCCATAGAAGTATGTCCGGAGAGAGAAATGGAAACGTATGGTAATAAAACTGCGGCCAACTACGACCACAAAAACTACGAGTGTTGGCTGTCTTTGGTAATATATATATGCGAAGATTTGCATCTAGGGCATCCTGGAATGGGCATAGTGCGGGTGTTATAGCAGAGGCCACCCCCGAAGGGGGCCTCGAGGGCCGGCGCCCTAACAGACACCGGTGCCCTGCAAGGAACCAGTTTCTGCTGGCAGGGAGCGCCCCAGTGCAAAGGGGGTGCTTCCAGCGCGGCGAACGGGGGCCAGGTAGGCGCCGGGTCACCTGGCCAATAAGGAGGCCAGGTGATGTTTCGAATCCCCCCAAACAGGGTGCCCTCAAAACCGGCGGGAAAGTCGGAAGTGGGGGATATAAGGCGTTGCACCCCACACTATGGCTCACTTCTGCATCGTGGAGAGAGAGAGCAACGCCTGAGGTTTTTCGAGACCCACCCGCCCACACCTGGGTAACAGCTTTGTCGCAGTGCTGGCAGATACGAAGGGTACATTTGGTTGGTTATGGAAGCACACCGATAGGGCGGTGTGGAAGAGGAGTGCCGCTCACTTTGGAATGCCTTACGGCTGAGTGAGTAGGCCTGACAAAAAGGGGCTAATGCTCACTTTGGGATGCCTTACGGCTGAGTGAGTAGGCCTGACAAAATGGGGGTAGCAAACGGAGCCGGCGCTCGCAGGCCAGACCTCGTCAAGTGGCAGGGCACAAAAAGAGACATGGTAGCGAGTTGGGGCCTAACTCCGTGGAGAGGCTACCCCCCGCACGCCAAGGGGCGTTGAAGAACCAGCGGAGCAAAGTGCGAACTGTCAGGGTGATTTGAGACCCTAAGAGACACAAATGATTTATAACAAGCAGGTGATTTACGAGCAATAAGTGCTTTATGGCTGATGATTTCTGACAATATGGCAGAATGATTTATGACAGCCAATATATGACTGCTTGTGGCAGAATGATTTCTGATGTAACAATGATTTATGACATGTGATTCATGATGAGGGAAAATGATTTATGACACCCGAGTGATGACAAAGATTTATGGCAATGTTTATGACACGAGTTATGACAATGATTTATGACACTGGCCATAAAAGTATGTCCAGAGAGAGAAATGGAAATGTATGGTAATAAACTGCAGCCAACTACGACCACAAATACTACAACGAGTGTTGGCTGTCTTTGGTAATATATATATGCGAAGATTTGCATGTAGGGCATCCTGGAATGGGCACAGTGCGGGTGTTATAGCAGAGGCCACCCCTGAAGGGGGCCTCGAGGGCCGGCGCCCTAACAGACGCCGGTGCCCTGCAAGGAACCAGTTTCTGCTGGCAGGGAGCGTCCCAGGGCAAAGGGGGTGCTTCCAGCGCAGCGAACGGGTGCCAGGTAGGCGCCGGGTCACCTGGTCAATAAGGAGGCCAGGTGATGTTTTGAAATCCCCCAAACAGGGTGCCCTCAAAACCGGCGGGAAAGTCGGAAGTGGGGGATATAAGTCATTGCACCCCACACTATGGCTCACTTCTGCATCGTGGGGAGAGAGAGCCACGCCTGAGGTTTTTCGAGACCCACCCGCCCACACCTGGGGAACAGCTTTGTCTCAGTTCTGGCAGATACGAAGGGTACATTTGGTTGGTTATGGAAGCACACCGATAGGGCGGTGTGGAAAAGGAGTGCTGCTCACTTTGGAATGCCTTACGGCTGAGTGAGTAGGCCTGACAAAAAGGGGCTAATGCTCACTTTGGGATGCCTTACGGGTGAGTGAGTAGGCCTGACAAAAGGGGGGTAGCAAACGGAGCCGGCGCTCGCAGCCCAGACCTCGCCAAGTGGCAGGGCACAAAAAGAGACATGGTAGCGAGTTGGGGCCTAACTCCGTGGAGAGGCTACCCCCCCGCACGCCAAGGGGCGTTGAAGAACCAGCGGAACAAGATGCGAACTGTCAGGTTGATTTGAGACCCTAAGAGACACAAATGATTTATGACAAGCAGGTGATTTACGAGCAATAAGTGCTTTATGGCTGATGATTTATGACGATATGGCAGAATGATTTATGACAGCCAATATATGACTGCTTGTGGCAGAATGATTTCTGATGTAACAATGATTTATGACATGTGATTCATGATGAGGGGAAATGATTTATGACACCCGAGTGATGACAAAGATTTATGGCAATGTTTATGACACGAGTTATGACAATGATTTATGACACTGGCCATAGAAGTATGTCCAGAGAGAGAAATGGAAATGTATGGTAATAAACTGCGGCCAACTACGACCACAAAAACTACAACGAGTGTTGGCTGCCTTTGGTAATATATATATGTGAAGATTTGCATGTAGGTCATTCTGGAATGGGCACAGTGCGGGTGTTAAGAGCATTACAGCTATAGAAGACAGCAGCTGCAGTCTTACATGCTCACCAGTGACACTTGGGGTGCTGGCACTAAGATTTTCTAATACGAAGTGTTGGACAACAGCATAGGATAGAATGTTTTTAACCAATACCTTGAGCCACTGTGGTGGACCTTCTTGAGAACACATATTGTCTTTTGCATGAGAGTGCTGTCTGCTCCTTTCTTCACCCCTAGTCACTGTCTGTGCAGTGCACCTGCCACACCTCTTCGCACTATCTGCCCCCTTCCTCACCCCACTCACCATCTGCACGAGACCTCTGCCCTACCCATGCCTCCACAGTGCTTCTGCCTCCCTCATCTTTTCTCACTGACTGCTCCCTAGTGCACCCCCCACTCATTAGCTGCAGTGCCTCTCCCCACTCAGCATCTGCAGTGCCTCTCCCCACTCAGCATCTGCAGTGCTTTTCCCCACTTGCTGCCTGCACACTCCTTCTGCTTCACTCTCTGTCTGCATAGTTCTTCTGCCTCGCTCACACCTTCTCATTGTCTATGCCCTTGTTCTACTCCACACACCACCTGCACAGCACCTCTCCGAAGTGCCTGTCTGCACAGTGCATCTGCCTGACACATTTCTCAGTGAAGTGCTTTTTCCTCACTCAGCACTTCACACGGTCTGTGCAGTACTTCGCCCCACTCACTGCAGTTCACTTCTTCTTCCTTCACTTCCTACCTTCCTAGTGCTCAATTAACTCACCTGCACAGTGCTTCGCCTTCACTCAATCATTTTCATTGGCTGTACAGTGCTCCTCCCTCACCTCATGCACTGTCGTCTGTGAAGTGCTTCTCCTTACTCACTCTCTGGACAACACTTCTTCCATCAGTCATTGTTTTTTTTAGTGCTTCTCCCGCACTCGCTGCACAGTACTTCTTACCCATCTTCTCCACAGAGTTCTTTTCCAATTACCTCAGGCACTTGTATGTATAGTGAATGTATATATATATATAGGTTTTCGGGTTAAGGGAATCGCATGTTAAAATATTACATTCATATAAATTTAGTATAGAACAAATATAACTAGAAAAATGTTACACTTGTTTAATAATTACTTTAAATATATATATATTTGATGTAATTATTAAGCAAATTGAATTTTTCTAATTATATTTGTTCTATACTAAATTAGTATGAATGTAATATTTTAAAGTACTATTCTGTTAACCCTAAAACCACGTATGTCCTTATACACCACCCATCCGAGCTCTTACTACCCCTCAACACTGCCTATCCCTGAGCCCTAAAAACTCTTTATTACTCCTACATACTACCCATACCTAAACCCTAAAAACAAAATGATTGCTACCGTTATATAAACCTATGAAATCAAAACCATAAATCTGTATTTTAATGTTATATTTTTAAAAATATATATATATGCACACACACATTAATGTAAATGTAATTACATACACTATTTTTAACTTAATGATTACTTACATTTAATTCAAATTTAATTTAAATAAGTGTTCTAATTTTAATTGACAAAATCTTACCAATATAACGACCTGCTAAAAAGAGTGGATCCAGTCAAAGGATCTCCCTCTCGTTCCAAGCCATTGTTCAAACCGCAAGCAGGCCATGGTCAACTGTTTCAAATGCAGCAGACACATCCATTGGCAGGAGGCAGCCAATAGACCCTGACTGCAGAAGGGGTTCTCAAATGTCTAAAGCTGGTGTCTTTAACTCCTGAAGGTGCAAAATACTGCATTTGAGAGATGGCTATTGACTCTGTGATGTTGGTCAGTAAAATAGAAATAAGCATATAGTCGATTGTAAGCCTGGCTTCTTAAACAGGGGTAACACAAATGCACTTTTTAAATACAGAGGTTATTCGCCACTTTGATGAAAAGCATTATCTAAGAAATATCTGCAGACAGCATAGCATATTTTTACAATTGAAGCTGGAAATATATAATTTTTACAGCCAGATGTACACAGATTTGCCACTGCAACTTCAACATCACAATGAGGTTCCAGCTGAAAGCACTTGAATTCAGAAACACATGTATAAGGTGTGACAGAAGAAGGTGTACCAGCATTGTGATAACATGAAAGTTTAACTTCAGCTATGTGTTTCAGGTCAGCAATTTTATGGTGGAAAATGTGGTAAAAATTACAAAATGTTTAAGATGGTGGTGCTTTAGTCACCTCATTAAAAGGAGAACCAACCAATTCTTGGTATATTTTAAATAATTCATGGGGTAGAATTATCGATCATGATCTTTCTTTGCTTGCAGAATTGCCTGTTGATAGAAATTGTAATGGGTCTTACAGGGCATTTTATCAGTTTGGATTTTCTCCTTTTTCTCTCCAATTGTTTACCTTTTTGTTTTATTAACATGTGGTTTGACAACCATGGATTCAGATGCCTTTTATGGCGGAGGACACTATTTCGGGGAGAATGAAAATATCAAGGGTACTCCTGCATTTAGTGTTGTACTGATCTCAGCACAGTAGCACATCTACTGGGTAATCCAAGTTTGATGTCATTCAGATGTGTCTTTTGCAACTCAATGTAATTTACGGTTTTGAAATTTCCAATAGCAGCACATGATTTCTTTGGCTCTGTTGACTTAACGTGAATAGTCATAAGGTTGGCTGTGGAAAACACATCGGAGCATGATCCGTCCATGACAATAAGGACATGCTCCCATTCATAGGAAACAGATTAAAATCAGTTATTAAATTCAGCAGAGGGCCTGCTGTATGTGTGAGTTGATCTGTACGCTGGGTAAACCTTAATATATAAAACAAAAGTAAAATAATCCTTTGAAAACCAATACTGTGAAGCAGCTGTACACAACCGAAATGCTGAAATATGGTGGTCTCCTTTATGGTCAATATCTACCTATTGGATTACAGCTAGTTCAGAAGACGAGACTCATTTCAGTATTAAACCATATACCACTACTCCTTCCCATGACAGCTGCCTGGGAAGATCACACAGTTCTAATAAAAGAGTAGGGCACTGTTCTCCAAACCTTTCTGTGATAGGAACAACTTACATTCAATGAAAATCACCCAGAGCTACTAAATTTATTAGTATTGTAATAGTGACCACATCAGACAAGATTAGATTAGTATCCACCATATGTGAGATTGCTAGCAGTGATCATCTCTGTTCATCAGGAAGGGCTGCCAGCAGTAAGGTAAATAAACAATACGTTGTCAATTTGGAATGCCTCTGTATGGTAATATATAACAGCTGCAGCGCCCCTGCCCTTGCAATGCCCCTGATGCCAAGGTAATAATATTAGTACTAAGTCTCCTCAAGGCCACATGATTTATCACTCAAACATCAGCTTTAAATATATAAATGTACGGGTTCTAAAAATACAGCTGGGCTGCACACAGGAGAGCTACTTACAGGTAGCTGGAGAGCTGCCAGTAGCTCACAAGCTACTCGGTGGAGACACATGAAGTAGGGTGTGCATCTAGCTCACAGAATGTGCCTGCACTGGGAGACATGCTGCTGGAGAAGACGGCTTTAGAATCATTCACTTTCCTGTGCAGTAGGCTAAGTTGTTTACATGTTATCCAGACAGATAATTTTTAATAAACTATAAATATATATTTTAAATGTGTTTTATCATTTCTTAATACTTATCTCACTATAAAAATGATTTTGAAGAAAGTGCATTTTCATTCAGAAAGATGCTACTACTATCAAAAAGAAGCAGGAGAAGAAAAATGAAACATCCAAACAGTGACTCAGTCGGAGGGTCTCGCTACCCATAGGACCCCAAATCTATTCATTTAAAATATGAGTTCAGTCTGAAAATAGCTTCCTGTACCTCTAACAAACCTACTCCAATACATTTAAGTGGAACAGCAAAACCCTTTTAAGCCTACATAAATGTTACCATTTTAAAGTTCAGGAGGTATTCATTTTTGGTCTATAAAAGGAGCACACATTGTCGAGAAGTCCATGGAGCAGAAGTGCTCCTTATAAAAGGACAGAATGCCATCATTCAGAGTGAAGTTAGCCAATGGCTTAAGTGGGCTGACCATTTGCCCAATGCTGTATGCTGTGGTGGCCATAAGAAACATGTGAATTTCAGTGCAACAGACCAATGGGTAAAGAGGGCTGACTGAAAGCTCCCATAAGTAAGTATATTGTACAATTAATTTTAGTAAAATCAAAAGTTCTTGGCTAACACCAGACTTAAAAAATAAACCACATATATTTATATAACAGACATATTAGACAAGTTGGCATTCCCTCTCAAGTTTTTATTGAAATAGGGAGAACGATTTATTTTGCAGCACTCTTTTTGAATTGCTAAAGAGAAACTCGTCAAATGTTGAAATACCGGCGTCTGCCACGCTACCATGTAGGGATATTTTTGTGCAACACAATTCATGTATGCACATATAGGAAAACTGCGCATCTACGTCTGCAAGCAATACGCT
This sequence comes from Calotriton arnoldi, assembly GCA_963921515.1. Classification (NCBI taxonomy): domain Eukaryota; kingdom Metazoa; phylum Chordata; class Amphibia; order Caudata; family Salamandridae; genus Calotriton; species Calotriton arnoldi. Next base: position 2,016,044 of record CAWUFW010000555.1, on the reverse strand, counting down.
GTCCTCCAGCCTATCAGAGACTTCCAAGTGCCTTTCCCAATCATCTGGTTACATTTTCTTCTCCTCTTTAAACTTTAAAAGCTCAGGCAGGGCTCCTGCTTTTGTAAATATGAATATGACCGTAACTTCCTTCTCTCTTCCGTTGTTTTTCAGCACTTTCAAGTCCCATTTAGTTCAGATCCTCTGGGTGTACCTTGCCATCCTCTGTGTGTACCTTGCCATCCTCTGTGTGTACCTTGCCATCCTCTGGGTGTACCTTGCCTCCTCTGGGTGTACCTTGCCATCCTCTGGGTGTACCTTGCCATCCTCTGGGTGTACCTTGCCTCCTCGGGGTGTACCTTGCCATCCTCTGTGTGTACCTTGCCATCCTCTGGGTGTACCTTGCCATCCTCTGGGTGTACCTTGCCTCCTCTGTGTGTACCTTGCCATCCTCTGGGTGTACCTTGCCATCCTCTGGGTGTACCTTGCCATCCTCTGGGTGTACCTTGCCATCCTCTGGGTGTACCTTGCCTCCTCTGTGTGTACCTTGCCATCCTCTGGGTGTACCTTGCCATCCTCTGGGTGTTCCTTGCCTCCTCGGGGTGTACCTTGCCATCATCTGTGTGTACCTTACCATCCTCTGGGTGTACCTTGCCATCCTCTGTGTGTACCTTGCCATCCTCTGGGTGTACCTTGCCATCATCTGGGTGTACCTTGCCATCCTCTGTGTGTACCTTGCCATCCTCTGGGTGTACCTTGCCATCCTCTGGGTGTACCTTGCCTCCTCTGTGTGTACCTTGCCATCCTCTGGGTGTACCTTGCCATCCTCTGGGTGTACCTTGCCATCCTCTGTGTGTACCTTGCCATCCTCTGGGTGTACCTTGCCATCCTCTGGGTGTACCTTGCCATCCTCTGGGTGTACCTTGCCTCCTCTGGGTGTACCTTGCCATCCTCTGTGTGTACCTTGCCTCCTCTGTGTGTACCTTGCCATCCTCTGTGTGTACTCACCCTGCAGCCTCACAATCATGCTTTTGCTTCTTTTTTTCTGAAGTACCTAAAATGTTTAAAAGATCTTGAAAATAGAGTTATCGGCTGAAGAGTAGTGTCCACTCCAACTGCTCCTCTACACCTCTAGAACACACACTTTTAGGTGGGCTCCATGGCTCTACGAACAGAGAGACCCGAGGTGCAGATCCCGGGAGGGTTGCTGAATCTCGGAGTTCTGACAGCAGAACACAGAAGCTAGCTTGCTACCCTTTTTCATCTCACCGCCTACACATTTGAGCCTTGTGAAGCAGGCCACCTACTTGGTAGTTCCTTCAGAAAGAAGGAGAGTCCTAAATGAAAGGAACGCTTGAACTAATCTGATCCACTAAGATTTGTTCTGGGCACATTCCATTCCAGCACTGTTTCCTCACTGCCATTACATTCAGAGATCAACCATATGCAAATCAGTTGTATCCCCACCTCAAAAGGTACAGTGAAAGCTACACTGCCGGGTGATATTCCCTGTGAACAGGAATGCAAGCAATCCCACGCGCATTTCGTTGTTATTGAAGCACACCTTGAGTCCATATGGCACAGCGAGCTACAGGACAAATGTCTGGGCATAACGGTTACATTTCGCATGAAACCCTAAGAAAGACAATAAGTAATGGATGGAAATTATTGATTTAACCTTAACCATTGGCAATTGTTAAGGGCATATTCTATCCCATTTTTTGCTCACTGTGCCATTACAGAGAATAACCAATAATATGAGAACCAAACTTTGTGTAGCTTGAGTCCCTAATAGAATTGCACCTAAAGACCCATGTCTGGGTATATCTGTGCTACTTACTGAGAAAGACTAAAAAGCAGCTATGGAAATGCTTGAACATCAGCACATAAAATCCCATAGCTTTTTACTCACCATGCTATTGCAGACACGGGCGAGTCATATACAAATCAGTCTTGGCCCTGCCCCAAAATGTACAGACCAACATGAAAACATAGGAACTCTAGCTTCCCCTCACAGATAAGAGCCAATGAGACTGGATATGAGTGGAGTTGTTTACTTTCCTGTTTGTGGTCACAGGTGTAGCAGGTCTAGCTGGACCATAATTTTGGGGTGGGGCTGTGACTGAGTAGCATTCCACTTATCACTCTTTTTCTTTATAGTAGTTCAGTCCACGAAAATGGTGACACAGAGAATAGATGGGATCCAGGGGCACCTACTTTCCTCAATCTGGCAGAAAACTTTCTGGCTACTTATAGCAGCCATTCCCTGGCAAGCAGAGTCCACCCGGGATGGGTTTTGTGATCCACACAACAGATGGCAGACTTGTGGTTTTATAATCCTATGAGGGTTGCAGGGGTTCTGAAGCACGTCTTTTTGTAGCCACTGAATCTCATTGTGCCTCTTTTATTTCAGGTCCCTGAACAGTTCCTGGAGATTGCAACAGTAACTTTGCGTGAGTTTTTTGGTGCAATCATAAGCGGGAAAGACTTGGATCCATCTTGGAAGAAATCTATATACAAAATTATTGCTAAGCTGGACTGCGAGATCCCAGACACCTTCCAAAGTCCCGGCTTTCCACAAGAGATTCTTCAGAGCTGAATAAAGACTTAAAGGATCTTCCAAACACCTGCTTCTAGAGAGCACCAAGGTGACTACCCAAGCCCTTCAGTTTGCTTCTTCTGGCCATGCTTACTAACTGTGGTGCCCTATCTAAACCAAAATCATTTCAGAGACCAGGCACACAAACTCCCAGAAACTACTAAATGATTCCGCTTCCTACAGAAAATTTGGCAACATCTGTCAAAAAAGCTTACTAAAGAAAACATGAGACTAACCTGTGCAGGAAGAGATGTTTACTGCTGTACAACGGAGGCCACTGAGTATGGGAAGAATAAATATTCAAGAGTAGTTCTGGGTTCGTCTAAATGGAAGAACAGGGTACCTTCTGATTAGCGATGTGGCAACCTTCCTCATGAATAAATGTTTTCTCCAGATAAATTATGAGGCCATCTTGTAATGTGATGTAAGGCCTACCAGGATCAGCCATGAGACCCTCTCGTATGGGTGGGATGCTTACTCCAGATCAGAGATACTTACTCTGAAAATAAGCCGGGTACCTCACAGGCATAGATAAGCTAATTGAATGTTGCAGATACAAGTCTGAATTGTGGGGCTTACTTCGTATTAGCAATGATGCAATCTCACCAAAGAGGAATACACATTTCAAACTAGTGATAGGAAAACCACCTAGTAGCACGGATGCTAAGTACAAACTAGACCTGGATGCCACCTTGTTCAGGAAGACATGTTTCTCCAATGTGGATAGTCATTCAAGCTCAGAAGGAAGGCCAAATCATTTGTGAATTGGGGGCTTGCCAAATGGAAACAAATGAGGTTCACTGGTCCGTGCCATGGTCAACTAATATGCGCAGAAAGAATCAATACATATTATATCTGAAGCCACTTCATAAGAGAAGAGATGTGTCTCCGGATAGAGCTCAGCACACTTTGTACGGGACCCCAGATTAAAGAGGGGACCATCTCAAACGAGAAAGAGGCGCATTTCTAGAATACAAGGAAAGGCACATCCATGAAAAGTAGTTGAAATATCACCTCATCCTGGAGGAAGGTCAACATCAAATCAACTTTTGTTTCCAGTGAATGTTGTGTGGTGCCAGGTACAACTTGATTCTGTGAGACAAGGCTCTGGTTATGTCAAATGTGCATGCACACAAGATGTTTCTGACTGCATAAAAGATTATAAATCACATTTGCTCTATCAGCCAATCAGTACTGCGGACGTCCTCCCCACTGCCCCACATTTTAATCGATGCCGAGACTGCTTCTGCCAACATCCTAAGCATCTCTAACCTGTGAAGGAGCCTGTCATATGCCGGGGTACATGATGGAAAAAGTCTATTTAGTGGATTGACCCACCTCTCACCCTAAACCTCTCACACAAGCCAATACTAATCCTGAAATCAACAGATATATAAATCTCCAGGTTTTAGAAAAAGAAATGCATGCCAATGGTTTACAAGCATAAAATATTGCAAACCATTACATCAATTTTATGAGCAAGTGACCCATTTCCAAAAACTGTATTTGTTAGGTCTCAAAATCATGCCTCTGAGTTACAAACATTTTATAAGATTTGAGAACATAACAATTGTCTGCGTTCATCCACCCCCTCCCCCCATCTACTAAGCAGATGACTGAGACTGCTCCACTAGAGTGAGAATCTTCCAATTACGTCTTTAAAAGCAAAATATAGTCATACATATCAATGTACAATACTCACAGACAGAACTATCATCCTTTGATTTTTTTTTGTGGTCTGCTCACCAAAAGGAGGAAAAGAGTGTGTTGTCTTAAGAAAAACCACAGAAAGGAGTACACGTTACTTGCGCAGGAGCCAGCGATTCACGCAGAGTCGCTGGTTTCCCCCATCAAGTGACCATATTAAGAAGGGGTCCCCTGGACATTAAGATTAAAAAGTTAGCGATCAGAGGATGCAGTGCAAGATCAAGACCAGTGGCAATACCCACAGCGGAATGTCAAATATCAAGGGCACAGTAGCCATTCTGACATGGTGATAAACATCGGTGGATAAAGATGATTTGCATTAATGATTTGTGAAACATGTACTTTTTACATTCACAAAATATGGATCAACATCTACGGAAAGTCCTGGAAATAGGGACCGCCTAGCAGCCAGTCTATACTGCTAGCCGTTCAAACAGGTACAATCAAGTTCCACAAGCTGTAGACTGAAATGAGCCCATGAAAATTTATTTTTTATAAAATATGAATTCCTTCCTTCCAGGCAGGCATAGCTCTGCTGGGACTATGATAATGAGGGCCCTTTCCATACTTATGGCAGATTCTGGCTCACAAAGTAGTCCGAGTGTGGTATAATGGCACATGCTGGCAGGATCCATGCAGGGTCTGGATCACTCTTGGGCCCTAGACTAGGTAAATACTTGACTACATGAAAGGGCGAAGTTGTACTATTTCCATGGAACAGGATCTTTGGACTGCTGGCTGCAATCTTCACCACAACAGGACATGTCTGTGGCCACAAATGAAAGACTGAGGTCAAGAAACACGAATACGACAACAAATAGACGTGTACATGTGTATGGGGATCATGTGAATATATTATTTCTGTGCTTACCTATGTATATAAAATCACAACTATGGTTTGGACAGTGGCTGCTTTCTAGATCTATGAATCAGATGAAGGGTGTTAGTCCTATTTAACACCTTAAAATAAAATATTCAGTGTTTACAATTACTTTCTAAAAGGAGAGTGATCATAGAACTCTGGAGCGTGTGAGCACTTTGGTTTCACTGTTGGTATGTGAGAGGACAGTCGCCAGAAAAGCACATACAGAGAATAAAAAGTTCAATGGCAGGTTAATAAACACCATGCATAAACACACACCTCGGCTTCTGCTCAGTAGCGGCCCGTAAAGGGAGTTCTGTGGGGCGGTGGGGCGGGGCGGGGGAGGGTCAGGGTGGGGGGTAGTAAACACCGGAATATGGATGAACGGAGGTACGTAAACAATTAAATAAATAAAATGAATTTCGTTGCGTGCGCTGCATCGCAAAATGCGATGCAGCGCGCGCGCAACGAAATTCGTTTTATTTGCTTGATATTGCTTGCATTTTTTAATTGGTATATTCTATTTTTCTTGTACCACTTCTTGGTTAAGCTGGTAAAGCACACCTTTTCCCTTATTTGTTTTTCTGGGTTTAAGTAGCAGAACTTCTGCTACTTAAACCCAGAAAAACAAATAAGGTAAAAGGTGTGCTTTACCAGCTTAACCAAGAAGTGGTACAAGAAAAATAGAATATACCAATTAAAAAATGCAAGCAATATCAAGGAGAATTCGACAAGGCAATGAAAATGTACCTCTATGTAAAACTATTTGGAATCCATCTTGAGCAACAAGTGGGGTGTAAAGAGGAACGCAACAAGTCCAAAGGCGTCCACACAGTCAAAACCTTCAATACGTGGCACAGAAGAGAGAGCGAATGCCTAGTACCACCTAACTCTACTCCGCAGAGTGAAACCCTTCCTACGACAAGCAGACCTCAAAACAGCTGTCCAAACTCTGGTCATATCCCATTTTGACATAGGTACCTGCAGTGCCGGCCAGCATCCCAGACATCCACCTGAGAAGTGCATCTTACAGGCAGTCCAACATGGGGGTCCTCCCTCATTAAAGGTCTCCAAAACACTACTGGGTCACAGCAGCCCTTCATTGGCTTCCCCTTATATTCAAACCCCGCTGCATCATCGAGGCGGTTAAATCTGGTATCCCACTGCACCAGGGGATCAAGGCCTCTGGTGTCACACACGTGACTTGCAGGAACAGCGAAGGAGGAAGGAAGGAGAAGCTGAGGTGCCAGGCATTCTCTAGCTACGCTCCAAGAGTGTGTAAAGCCACCCAGTCGAGATCCGCTCGGCCCTATCGCTTCTCCATTTTAGGAATGGACAGAAGGCTCATGCCTTCAAACAACACCGAAGCGCAATCAGGGCCAGACTGGGATCAGAAACTGGACCTGGCAGATTGCTCTTCGACCGTCCACATGGTAGCGGGGGGGGGGGGGTGCTAATAGGAAGCACCGCTCCCGCTTTTGTTACAGGGGGCCGATATTGCAGCACTGCTGCTAAACCGGCCCCTATGGCCAAAAACCCAGCCCCCACCCCTACGGCCCACCGGGGAAATGCCCGGTGCCCGCTACGGCAAGTCCAGCCCTGAGCTCGATGTAATCCGCAGCTTCCAGACCAGCCCCTTGCAAAAAGTTAAACCTCCTCTCAAACCCAACACTGATCTGGAGACGTGCGATTTTCCTCTCACCAGCCCTCTGCCCGCACCCAGCACCTCTCCAACTATTGGATTCCATTTGGTATTTAAAACCTTAATTCCTCTCCCCACTCCATGGCTAACCTCTCAACCCCGACTGAACTACCTCTCTGCTCCCAGCATCTCCTTCCACTAATCCTTGCAAGAACTATCACCCTAGCACACTGTCATGTAAAGCCTTGCACCTGTACTCCACTCCACTGCATTTTCTCAAACTAGGAAGGGGTGGTGCCTTTACTACACAGCCTGGGAACATGAAATTACAAAATGGAAGCCATATTATGAGGACTTGAAAGATGGTGTCCTAACTACCTGGATAGAAAACAAAGAAACTCAACATGAACTATATATTTGAAGTATGTCTTCTAATATAGAGCAAGCATTGGCACTGGCCTTTTGAACCTTATAAATGTTTAGCCAAGAAGCACATTATCCTGGGTGCTGTGCTGCCAGGGATTGAAGAGCTATACAATTACTACACACTAGGTGTGAAAGAAAGTGTGGATAGTTTTATGGCCAATTCTCGTCCCTGATAAATGGCAGGACTACCTCGTAATCTGTTCGATGTAGGTAAGCCCTGAGGTACACCTAACGCTAGAAAGGGCTACTTTGGTGCGTAAAGATCAAGCATGTGCTTTACACCTAGCTAATTGCTGTAACTGGGGTTTGAGCATGCACACGATCTTACTGGAGATAAAAAGAGGACTAACAGTATGTCAATTGCACCACGTAATATATACACGTAATGGCCTCAATTAGAAAGAGCGTTAGAATAAGGTGTGGCATCAAGGAAAAAATAGGACAAGCTTCATGCAGCCAAAATGATCGTGACCAAGAGGGCAGTATGGTTAGGAAACTTGTATGGAGTACCCTTGAAAAACGTCTAATTGGAATACATAAACCCAATTTGCAGGTTTCTTGGACAAATATCAAACATATAAAATTGTTATATGCTTATCAAAGATGGTAAAGGGGGAATATTTGACATCACTAATAGCTGTAAAACCAAACAAACATTATTACAACCATAAGGTCATCTACAAAAAACACAAAGGACCATAAAAATTATAAACGTCAAAACTAAAAAGGAGGGGTAAAACTGTAGAAGATAATGTCCAAAATTAATGGAATGGAAAAACATTGCTTGAAGAATGTTACACGAGAGTGAAAGTGTGAACAACACACTTGCATACTACAGGCATCTGGATGGAGTACTGCTGTGAACAAAATATCAGAAGATAAGAAAACGAATACTAGATATAATTGAGTAAAAGTGCTCATAAACAATTAAGGTTGGTTAAGAGGAAGTGAAAGCATGGACTGGTGTTACGCACTAAATGGTGATTGGCTTAACTATTCCTTCCAGGCTAATGGCTGATACTGTATCTAAATTATAAGACTTATGTGAAAGTTTGTCACATGCTATCCCTTTCCCGGTACCCAGAAGGTACAGAATAAATGTAATGCAATCAGTTGGATGCAGCTTCTATCGGCACAGTGTTCTCGATGTATGCATCTTAGAAGCACATTAAGATCACCAACAGCACAGTGAAGGGATGGGCAGCAAGGTGAAGTTTACCCGCCGTTGCACCACTAGTCGGGAGGGTGTAAGGTGATGGAATAGGAACTCGCCCTGCAGCATGGTGGGCAGAGACAGGGAGGGAGTAGCGAGATACTTTACTTCATGCTGGCAGGCGTGTATTTGAATCGGACTATTCACCGCAGCACTGCACACTCCATTTCTCTAGTAAGTCCCGAAAGAATGGAATATGTTGATTAAAACATGGCACTAATTACTTTGTTTCAGTAGTGCGTGAATAGTAGTGCATTAAAAATAGAACAAACACACAGCCGACGTGTTATTACCATAACCCGCTTTAAATTAAGGTGCTTTGCTTCTAAGGAGGCATGTCAGGTCAATTCTTAATGGACAACGGGAATCCTTTTGCTTTTCAGAAATTCAGTCTCTCCCCCTGACCACCCAGTAGGAAGGAAATCACGAAGAGTCACATTAGGAAACAAAACGAATTTGACTGTAAACAAGATGGCCGCGAGGTGGCACCATAGTGCAATACATTTCCCACAAACTAGTCGATCAGATACAACGAGTAGAAAACAAACTGATACGTATTAACGCCCTTCGCTGCTAGGCCTTTTCCCCCCCTGAGCTAAGCCTTTTTTTTGGCTATTTGGCGTAGTTTGCGCTTAGGCCCCTGTAACTTTTTGACCACATAAGGTATCCACGCCAAATTTGCGTCCTTTTCTTCCAACATCATGGGGACTTTAAAGATAACCAGGGTTTGTTGATTCCCCTGAGGGGACCCAGAAATTAACCAAAATACAGCTACATTTTGTTTTTGGGGGAAAAATGGGAAAAAAGGGCTGCAGATGAAAGCCTCTGGTTTTTTCCCTGCAAATGGTATCAAAAAAGGGTTTGTGGGGCTGAAATCACCACCTTCCCAACTTTCAGGGACTGACAGACTTTTTGTCAGAAAACCAAAATCTTTTACACAGATTTGGCATTTTACTGGGACATAGCCTATTTTTGCTATTTTTTATGCTTTCAGCCTCCTTCCAGTTAATGGTAAAAATGGGTATGAAAGCAATGATGGATCCTGGAAAAATATACATTTCTGAAAAGTAGACAAAATTCTGAATTCAGCAAGGGAGCATTTGTGTAGATCCTTCAAGGTTTTCTTATAGAAACTAACAGTTGAAAATAGGAAAAAATGAAAATGAGTTGAAAAACGTTTTCACCTGTAACTTCTTCTAAGTATGACAGATTTTTTAAAGCAATATACCGTTACATCCGCTGGACCCTTCTGGTTGTGGGGATATATAGGACTTGTAGGTTCACCAAGAACCCGAGGAACCCAGAGCCAATAACTAACCCGAGGAACCCAGAGCCAATAACTGAGCAGCGTCTTGCAATGGTTTTTTATTGTGTACTGGGTATATAGCAATTCATTTGGGAAAATATAAATAGTGAAAAATCGGTATGAAAGACACCTATGTATTTCTGAAATGGGAACAAAATATAGAGTTTAGAAACAGTATCTATTTGCACATCTCCGAAATTGTGGGTACCCATACTAGCTAGTGAATTATAGGACATTTTTCAAAGTGACTTCTTTTTTACACATTGTCTTACATTTGGAAGGCAGAAATGCATCGAAAGTCAATAGGTAATAACAGTTGCTCTACAATTCTGTGTTCCCCTAAGTCTCCCGATAAAAATGGTACCTCACTTGTGTGGGTAGGTGTAGTGTCCGTGACAGGAAACGGCCCAAGACGCAACGTGGACACACAACATTTTTACAGTGAAAACTGACCCTTTTTTTGCAAAGTGCCTAGCTGTAGATTTTGAACCCTAGCTCTGCCGGCACCTAAAGAAACCTAGCAAACCTATACATTTTTGAAAACTAGACACCCAGGGAAATCCAGGATGGGGGTGACTTGTCTGGCTCTCACCAGGTTCTGTTACCCAGAATCCCTTGCAAACCTCAAACTATATCAGGGTTTGCCCCGATATGCCCCCAAGGGGGGCAGAAAGACTGTACCATTTTTTTGGGGTGGGGGCATTGGCATGCCCATTCTGGGCAGCCCCCACCCCTACGTAAAAAATAAAACAAAAAAACCCTGGTGCCTATTGGGCTTTCTGCCAGGGGCTATTGCCCCATCTGCCTCCTGGGGGGGGCAGACCGTCTTTTGCCTTCTTTGGGGGTGTTGGGTGGGGGCATTGGGATGCCCATTCTGGGCAGCCCCCACCCCCGGCCTATAAAAAAATAATGCCTGGCGTCTAGGGTGCTTTCTGTCCCACATGGGGGGGGGCAGGTTGGGGGCTACTGCCCCATCTGCTCTCCAGGGGGAGGCAGAAAGACTGTCTGTGGCAAACATCTATGGGGGGAGCAAAGGCCCTAGCCCAAGGGGCCGCTCCCCCCCCTCCCTGGTGCTAGTGGGTGGATCCCTGCTTGGGGATCGCCCTTCCGGGGTGATCCCCAAGCAGGGATCCACTAGGGAAGGGTACCATTGGAAAGGGGAGATTCTCCCCTTTCCAACGATACCTCTCCCATGTGTTTCGGTGCTTGGGGGGCTGAGATAACCCCACAAGCACCGAAACTGTGAAACTGAAACTAAGTTTCAGTTTTGTTTTCATTGTAATGACGACAGCGTGCCATGTGCGCGATCGTCATTACAAGGAAAATCACAAACAGGCCTCGGGAGTTTGGGGATGCTCTTCCCCACCTCCCAAGGCAAAAAAAAAAGGGAAATCCCTCTGCTGTCTGCAGCAGAGGGATTTTCTGCGCCTGTCCTCAGGACAGAATGGTTCCGTCATGAGCACAGGAGCACTGGTGCTCATGACGGAACCATTCCGTCATGAGCACCCAAAGGGTTAATAAAAGGTAATCAATGTGTTAAAAAATATACCAGGTTTAACCCGAAAATACCGTAGTAATAAGCAGACGGGGACAGTTTTCAGTCCGTACCTTCTTCAGATAGTTTCTTTTCCGAGAGCAAGTGTTACTATGGAGCGCAATTAAAATCGAAGTTGCTTAAAATAAGTGTGTTTCCCTCGTGATCACTTTAGATGTGGAATAAAGTCGAGTATGCAGGACTGCCTGTGTGGACTCCTTCACCCGCAACCACTGCCTAACTTGTTCCCTCTGCTTAATCCACAAAAAATCTTGCTGATGCAAACGTTCTTCTTGAATTAACGGGCCCGGCCATAACATGGCCACTGTCTATGTATAGTATGCAATGCCAGTGTTCTTCAACATAATTGGACCAAAGCCCCTGTTCCAATGGTCCTAAATTCCCATATGCGCAGTGTGCAGCGAAAGCGTTTGTTCTTAATGTCAACACATGGCAATAGAAAGCATAGCCTGTGTTCAGCGAAAGGATTCACATGAGGTGAGGAAAGCGTACATATAACCACTGTTGGTTCATATGGAGTCTCTGCCGCCTGGCTCCAAGTATCCCCGCTCAGGTATCCATCTCAGGAAGGAATCAGTGTTGCTGGGTTAGGAGTACACTGCACAAACCTCTATAATTACATCTGTAAGTGCTAGACATACTAAAAACATTAGACGGGTGTCACATAAACATGACGATTCCTAGTCGTCAATCACATTGGGTGTGGGTAAATACACCGATGTTCTTTGTGTTTTATTTTTCGAATATCTAAAGCGGCTTTAATAAGTGTGGTCTATTGTTTACATATGCACCGCTAACTAAACCAGCATCAAACACACACAGATCCTCTGCCTTGAGAAGCGCAGCCATATTTGGCCATGTCTGCAGTCTTTGTCTCCCTACAGTAAACTCTGACTTAGAGAGGCTCCCGACATGGCAGCATTTCAGGCACACGGTATATCATCATCATCACAGAACTTTATTTCGATCACTATAGATCATAAAAGTTTATCATAAAACAAAACAATTACAGACACACAATACAAATAGGACATAACATTATAAATAAACATTCACAGTCTATTTACAGTCACAGAAAAATAGGTCGATCAAACTGCATCAGTGTTTGTACGAAAAGAAAGTTCATTGTGATAGCAGCATGATGAAGGGCTAAAAATTACATCATTATTTATACGTAAAAACTTCTTCATGAGATACTTAAAAATGGCAATTAAATAAGATAAAAACAAAATTCATTTAAAATAGCATACGCCCCTCGATAAAACCTTAGCTGGCGCCATAGAGTATGGTGCACCCTAGAAACTACACCCTAGAAACTGTCAGGAGAGTACTTAGTGCGCCTGATTCACATAGCCATTAAGAACTTTGTTGTACAGAATACAATCATACGCGTTGTGTTTGACTGCAGTAGTCTATAAGCCTCTTTGTACTTCCTTATTCCCAGATTTCTACAAAGAGGGGCAATCTATTTAATTCGAGATTGGTAGTGCAAGGAACAAAAAAATCAAACGTGTTAAGGTGAATCCGGTATCCCTTGGCAACTGGGGCAATGTGCTTCAGCCCTCTCTCCTGCTTTATACCAGTGTCTTTTAAAACTATTTACCGGTAGGCAGCAATACCTGAATTTTAGGTATAGTTTCCTTGCTAGCGGGGGTTCAACTTCATCTATCGTGGGCTCTAATGACAATGTCAGTTTAAAATTCATAAAAGCAATTGAAAGAGATCCCTTGCAATTCGTTATCAGATCAGTTTCGACAATACCCCAATATACAGCTTTGAGACGGTGTTTATTGGTCTGACTAAGGGTTTCCGGTTGTCTCCAGTTAGCATCTAGTCCTAGCTAAAATAGCAAATTCTCGACTGTGTGCATCCAAGAAATCTTGTCCACACAAGATGCTTTCATAAGTTCATGGAGACCCACCCTATAGGAAGCAAGAGCTGCAGTAGACCATAACCGGTGCCAAAACATGAGTGTCCGCAAGGCAATTTTATGTGCGATTCTCTTCTGACCAAGGTCTAAGTAGAGTGGAATCAACGGGGCGGACACCGGAAGGTTCAATAGGGATCTGAGAAATCTTTGTTCAGTGACTGAGAGGTTGCTACAGTTTGAACAGCCCCAGAGCTCTGCACCATATAAAGTCACACCTAGAGCTTTAACATTATAAATCTCTAGCGCTGGTGCCAGCTTTCTGGATACGGTTTTCCTGTGGATTTTCAATATGTTCGCTGTTTGATGAACCAGGGTTAGCTGTGCTTTGTCCAGTTGTGGGACCCAGCTCATAGTCTGTGTGAGTTTGATGCCCAGGTAGTCAAACCCTGTCACTAGTTCTAGGGGGGCACAGCCTACATACAGGTGCTTCTTGCATTTAGTCTTTATGCTAGGTGAAAAAAGCATACATTTAGTTTTGGAGCTCTTTAGCTCCAACCCCCGACCCTAACAGAATGTCTGAAAATCATTTAACAGCTGTTAGAGCCCTTGCGGTGTCTTTGATATGAGCAGAGTATCATCCGCAAAAAGGAGAGCAGGGGCCCATTGTCCTCCTATTTTCGGAGCATCACAACCATCCCTTCTCAGAAAACTAATAACATCATTGATGAACAGGGTGAACAGGGTAGGCGCTAATACACACCCCTGCCTAACTCCTTTATCAATATGTATCATCTCAGTTAGAGTCCCATTTTCGCCCCACCTCACTTGTGCCAGAGTGTTAGCATGAAGTCTTACTAAAATAATGAGAAGGGAGGCTGGCACTCTCATGTTTTCTAGGACTTCCCATAATTTCGCTCTCGGTACCATGTCAAAAGCGGCACGCAAATCCACAAAGGCAACATATAATTTGCCCTGGAGGATAGTCACTTCCCTCCAAAAAATACACATGAAGCGGGAGATTTGGTCTAGGGTGCTCACTTGTGCCCTAAAACCAGCCTGCCCCTCTGAAATAATGTTCCCCTCACTAATCCAGTCTTGGAGGTGGGCAAGGACCTGTTTGCAAATTTTGTTGTTGTAGGGAATCAATAAGGCTGATAGGCCTATAGTTCACCGGAAGTGCACGGCCCCCCTTCTTAAAAATAGTGACTATTTCTGCCAACTTCCATGAGTGGGGTATTTCCATACCTGAAAGGATACTATTAGAGAGTAGGTTGAAATATGGTCCACATATTTCTAGATCTTCTTCGTATAAATCATTGGGTATCCTATCGGGTCCAGGGGCACGTCCAGAAACACAGGATCTAATTGCTATTTCTGTCTCTGGTTGAATACAAAAGTCGAGTGCAGGTTTGTACCCCCTGGAAACAACAACTGTACTTTTCCAAAAATCTCTAGTGTCCCTGTTAACCAAGGATTCATGCAGATCCGACCATAGCCAATCTTCCCATGCCCTTTTTGCGTTGATAATTACAGCCCTATGGTGTGCTCTAGATTTGGTAATCTGCACCTGTGATTTAGATTTAATAGCAGCAAGAAGCACACGGTATATCCATTCGGGAGGTCTGCTAACAATCTGAAAGCTGACAAACCCTTTTTATGAGGATGATGCGCATGTGTAATCTTGCAATAGAGGAAACAAACAAGCGTGCAGATTAAAAGAAAGGGGCACGGCTGCCATGCGGTGTAGAAATAAAGAAAGGGGCCTGGCCTCCCAAAGTGGCCCCATGCTGAAAGATGAAGCGCGGCGGCCGTGCTGATCATCAGCTAAATGTAATAAGTGTGCAAGAAATAGGAGCGTGGCCTCCCGAAGCCCCCAATGCCAAAAGATGAAGCGTGGTGGTCGCGCTGATCATCAGCTAAATGTAACAAGTGTGCAACAAATAGCAAGGGGCACGGCCTACCCGAAGCAGTCCAATTCTGAAACATGAAGCACGGCGTCCAGATAGGTCCATTATGGTCGGGGAAGTACGTTGCTGTCGTAGCTTGAAAACTAGCTATGAAAAATCACTAGAAAAGGTGCTCACAAAGTGTAATAAATAACAGAGTATGGTCACATGAAACAGGGGCAGCCCTAATGAGAGGTTACAAAAGTACAAAAGGAGTGACTACTAAGCATATTAACCAAACAAACGCTGGCATTTACAACGGATAGTCAAAGGAACCAATTATAAAGATGGGCGGGAGGGGCGTGGCTAGCCAACACCTAAGATGGCCGCATAGCTCCGAGGCTCTGAGCCTCTGAATCACCTAAAACCCCCATGCATCTGCTAAACATCCGTCCAGCCGTGTGAAATTGGCAGCTCCTGGGAGCCGCTGCCCTGAGGATTCCTTCGCTCCCTTCCCGGCGCTGATCCGTCCAGCAGATCTCTAGATCCAGCGACGCGGCTCCGGACCACGGCCGCGAGGACGCGTGGGCCGCGAGGACGTCCGGAGCCGCTTTGTGTGAGAGCCGGTGAGGACGCTAAGCCTTGGTGCAGGGCGGCCCCCGGCCCCGGTGTGTCAATCTACGGACCCCCCCTTCCCCTCCTCGTTACAGGGCACCCTGGTACTTCCTCTTTGGCATAAAAGTGACATTGTAACTTCGGCACTATGGCTTCCAGTAAGGGCACCAGGCAGTCGGGCTTGGCCAAGCTGGCTAAGTTTTCACTTACTAACGCGGAAGTAACTGGGGATAAGCAGGGGGGGTCAGAGGCGAAGCAACCAACGCCAGCGGAAGGCCCATCCCTGGTGGATGTAATGGAGGCCATTCAAGGGGTTCAGACAGCGTTAGAGGCCAAGATTGACACAGCCATGACGGATTTCACCCTTATCCGGGCGGACCTTCATAAAATGGGGGACAGAGTCAAGGACACGGAGGACTCAGTCGCAACCTTGCAGACCTCGACCAAGTCCCTTGAAGTCACGGTCAAGCGCCTGCAAGCCCAGGCGTCAGACTTTGAGGCAAAGCTGGAGGAGTACGAAGGGCGCGCTCGGAGGAATAACATTCACATTTTGGGGGTCCCCGAACGGTCAGAGGGGCAGGCCGCAGATCTGTTCGTGGAGGAGTTAATACAGCGGCACTTGCAGCCTAGGTCCCTCTCTAAGTATGTTTCGGTGGAAAGGGCGCATCGAGTACCAGGGGGCCCCCCAAGACCCGGCGCCCCTCCCAGACCCCTGTTGGCGCGGATCTTTAATTTCCAGGACCGTGATGCGATCCTACAGACGGCTAGGTCTTCCCCTCCATTGAAATTTGAAAACGCCACCATTACCTTTTTTCCGGACTTTACCTTCAAGGTGCAGCAAAAGCGGAGATCCTTCTTGGAGATCAAACGTGCTCTCCGTGAGGAGGTCCTCAAGTATGCCATGCTTTTTCCGGCAAAACTGCGCGTCCAGGCAGATGGAAAATCTTGGTTTTTTCAAACTCCTGAAGAGACTTGGGACTGGTTTGAGAACTGGCGTGTCTCCAGCACCCGCCAACGACCCTCCCCGCATCAACTGCATGCCTCTGATAATCAACAGGAACGTTCGGGAGGCAGCGGATGTGGCTGATTTTTGCCATGAGTCATCTGGAATGTATACTGGAACTGTTTGATGGAACTGTGTTGGTCCCTAGCCACTCGCCGGACATGATGAGTATAGATGGGCAGGTTTGGGGGGGGGGGGGGGCTGTTATTACTATTTTGATTATGTTTGTTCCAAGACCTCAACTATTATCGGGACTGCCGTGGATTTGTCCTTTAGTTTTGTTGTCTGATTGCTGCATGACCAGGGGCGGGAATATTTGATTTGTATTCATGGCGGGGCTCAAATTTCTGTCATTATGTGATACGGTTGGTTTATTATTTTTACTGGGGGGTCCACAGAATGGTTTTCTGGGTGGTTTGGCAGGGCGACACTCCCTCCTTAGATTAGTCTTATGGGGTTTACAGGCGCTCTGCAAATTGGGGGGTGGGCAGTTTTGAGTCCACGTTGCAGGGAGGCAGGGTGGGGGTGGTTACAGGGTTGTTGTTGGGAGTTTTTGTTTTTGTTTTGTGTGGGCTTTTATTGGGCCCACTTCTTTTTTTTGGTGCAACTTATTGGACGACCTTTTTTATTGTGCCTTTTGGGTCATCTAAATGTTGTATTTGCATTCCCCGCTGTCCGATTGCAGTTTCTCATGGTGTACATTGTGTAGGAGCAGAGAACATGTTTGGGCCCCTAGGTCTATCGGGGACGGAGGGTCTCATCATTTCCGGGGTATGTGGCCTCTGTAATTTTCAACGCTCACCTGTGTTGGTTTTTCATTATTGTGTCTCCTATGCCAGAGTAGAATGTTTGGACGTGTTCTTTCACTCGCTGGGGGTGGGGGACCTCACTTTTACGGATTGTGATGAGTCAAAACTGTAACTCTACTCCATCCAGGGGTCGCCTCAAAATACTCTCGTGGAATGTGAACGGGTTGGGGGATCGTATCAAGAGGGGCACAGTGCTGCAATATTTAAAACGACAGTCCCCAGATCTGATTTTGCTTCAGGAGACGAATGTTCAGGGTACATCCTACTGTGCACTTAATAGGTGGGGCTATAAACTGATTGCTCACGCGGGGTATACCCGAGGGTCCCGGGGGGTGGGCATTTTGGTACGCACCTCCCTTCCACTCCAGGTGTCTAAAATCACTTCTGACTCCCTGGGAAGATTTGTCTCGGTCTCTGGGCAGTGGGAGGGGAGGCCTTTGAATGTCACTTCTGTCTATGTCCCCCCCAAACTTCATTCTTCCACTTTGACCGACTTAGGCTCACACTTGCTTAATTTACCGGAGGGCGACATGTTGGTGGGGGGCGACTGTAATGCGGCCCTTAGTGGGGACCTAGATCGCTGGCCGTCTAGGCGGGGGGAGTCATCCGGCAAGCACTTGACGGAATTTTTAGACGCCTTAGGTTTGATTGATATATGGCGTATATGTAATCCATAGTCCAGACAGTACACTTTTCACTCAGGGGTACACGGGAGTCTGTCTCGCATTGATTATTTGTTTTGCAAGGCAACCCAGCTTCCACAATTCGGGGAGATTATTTTTCTTCCAAGAGGTATTTCCGATCACTCTCCTGTTGTTGCCCACTACCGAGGCGCTTCCCCCCCCCCGGCGGCCGTGAAAGGACGCTCCCTCCTTGGTATCTTGGCGTACCAGCGGTACACGCCAAATTGTTAGACGCCACCCAAAATTACTTCACAGAAAATTATGGCTCGGTCGCTTCTGACATAATATTGTGGGAGGCATATAAGACTGTGATACGGGGGTGCGGAGTGGCAGCTGTGGCAGGGCATAAGAAGGAGAAATGTAAACAACTACAGGATATAGAGATGGAGGTGACATCTTTGGAAGCCGAAATGGTCGCTTCTGCTTCCTCGGAGGTCTCCCATATATTGGCTATAAAGCAGAAAGAATACCGAGACATAGCGAATGATGCCGCTAGGGCCCAGTACCGAGCCACTCAGCACCGGATTAACAATGTTGGTGATAAAGCTAGTAAGCTGTTGGCGTGGCTGGATAGGAGGGAGTTGGCCAATCGGTGGGTGGCGGAGATTTTGGACCTGCAGGGTGCACGTCACCATGACAGGCTCGGAATTGCGGACGACTTTGCTAATTATTTCAAGGGTGTGTATGCCTCCTCGTCCACTTGCACCCAGGCTGCGGCAGCAGAATTGCTTTCCACGTTACCCTTGCCACAATTAGATCCCACAGAGGTGTCAGACCTTGACGCTGATCTGACCTCCGAGGAGGTTTCCAAAGCCATTGGGGAGTTACAGTCTGGGAAGGCCATGGGTCCGAGTGGCCTCCCAATTGAACTTTACAAAATTACTGCCTCTGTGATCGCACCCTTTTTGGTGCGTATGTATAACGAAGGGGTCTCCCTCGGTACTTTGCCGGCCACACAGAGATTGGCTAATATTGTTGTTATCCATAAACCGGGCAGACCACCGGACTGCTGCTCCTCATATAGGCCTATCTCTCTTTTAGACCCCGAGGTCAAGATATTGGCCAAGCTCTTGGCCCGTCGCCTCTCCCCATGTCTTCCCAAATTGAGCCACCCGGATCAATCTGGTTTCATGCCCGCCCGTAATACCGCGCTTAATCTGCGACGGCTGTTTGGAGTGTTAGGCCGGGCCTCCACTATTCAGGAGGAGTCAGTGATAGTGTCCTTGGACGCTAAGATGGCCTTTGACATGATAGAGTGGCCCTTCTTGTTCGCAGTGCTGGAGAGATATGGGTTCGGCGCTCGATTTATATCCTGGGTGCGCTTGCTTTATGCCCGCCCTTTGGCCCGGGTGGCGGTAAATGGAGGCCGATCAGTCGTTTTTGAGCTGGGTAGGGGCACGCGTCAGGGCTGCCCCCTGTCGCCTCTCCTTTTCGCCCTAGCCTTAGAACCTCTGGCCATATGGATTAGAGGTGATCCCCTGATTTGCGGTCTGAATTGGTCACCAGACTGGTCAGACAGACTTTCCCTCTATGCCGACGATATTTTACTTTATCTGGCCCGACCCCGGTCTTCAATTCATAGAGTGCTTCACATTTTCGCCCTCTTTCAGCAATATTCCGGTTATACGATCAACTGGGATAAATCGCTGGTGTATGTCCTGAGTGGTGAACCTCCGATCCTCCCAGCAGGTTGTCCGGCCCGGATCGTTACTGAAGGTTTTCGGTATTTGGGTATATATGTCACCAAAGATAAAGGAGTGTTCCACCATCAAAACTTGCTCCCTCCGCTCCAGCGGTTCCGTGCCGATGTGCAACATTGGAAATCTTTACCCCTCACACTCCTGGGCAGAGCTGCTCTTTATAAAATGATGGCTCTTCCCCGCTTTCTTTATGCACTGCAGAATACGCCTTTTTTGTGTCTTCCCAATATTTTCTGTCTATTGAGTCCGAGGTACGCTCCTTATTATGGAATAATGGCACTCCCAGAATCTCCCTCGTCAAACTCACCAAAAGCTGGTATGATGGAGGCATAGCTTTGCCTGCCATGAGATATTATTATTGGTCCTCGCAGCTGGTGGTACTCAACCACTGGATGCATCGGCCCGTCACGGATCCGGCATACACAATGGACAGGTATAATATGTCCTCGGGTAACTTTCTCAGGGCTTTGTATGGAGGGCACAAATATGCGCCTAAGTACACCCCGACCTCTACCACGATTTCTCTATGGGGCTCGGCCACTGCGGCGTTGGGCTGGAAAGGCAGGATCACTAAGGCCACCCCGCTTTTTGAGTCTTCTAAGCTGGGTATGCTTTTGAGGTTCCCTGGGTTTGACAAATGGGATTTAATTGGCCTCTCGACGGTGGGTGACCTTTGGGCTAGGGGGGGAGTAGTTCGGTTCAGTGACTTACAACACAAATATCAGCTTCAGGCGGGAAACCTTCCGTTACCTTCAGGTACGCAGTGTATTGCAAAAGGTGCTCCCTAGAGGCTCCGACCTGCCGGTTTCCTCACCATTGGAAGACAGATTACTTGATGATTACCTCCCAGAGCGAGCGATTCCCCTGACATACCGTAAGATTCTTAACAATATGCCTGAATCTATGGGTAAAATACGGGCGAAATGGAATGATGAGGTGGGAGAGCTAGATGACCAAGAGTGGAGGGAGGCCCTGGCTTCACCCCGGGAGGTGGCAATTCGGTCTCGTTTTAAACTGATACAACTCAAACTGCTTCATAGGGCATACTACACCAGTTCGGCACTCGTCAAGATGGGTTTTTTGTCTTCTCCAGATTGTCCCCGGGGCTGTGGACAGATAAGTACTTTCTTACACCAATGGTGGGATTGTCCCGACCTTCGGGGATACTGGGGTAGTGTGGTTTCCGCCATGTCCCACATATGTCATAAACCAATTGAGGTATCCCCACGTCTCTGTCTTTTGAATGTTTGGGAAGCCATTGACCTAACCAGGTTTGAACGTCTTTGGGTCACACTGGGATGTATGATCGCCAAGCGCAATATTGCTAGAACCTGGAAGGGGGGGGTCATACTCCGACACGTGGATTGGGCATCGGATACGGACTGGTGCATGCAAGCGGATAGGGCGGTTTATGAGTTATGGGGTTGCCCGGGTAAATGGACCAAAGTATGGGGACCCTGGAACAAAAGCAGAGGTTTTATCTGCACCCCATTTGATGAGACGATCGATGTTGTCGACAATGTTACACCGTAGGCTGGCGATTTTAGGGGCTGATGTCATCGTAATTTTTTTCTTTGACCCGATGTACTCTTTTGATTTATTCCCATTTCCGGTTGTCCTCAGAAATTGTATTTTCTTTTGTAATTGCACCAGTATTGTCTTTTTTTTCTGATTTATGTTCTTTTCAATAAACAGAGTTATACAAAAAAAAAAAAAGATGGGCGGTGCTTAAAGTCCATATTGTAGATACAGCACGTCTCAAAGAGACAGCACATATGCGCTGCCTACGTGAGACCCAGTGAGCGTAATCGTGTTTTCCATGATAAATCTGCTCACCATTTCAACAAAAATAAAAAACAAATGCAGTAACAAAAGAATTCTGTGTTTCATTAACATTTAAAACAATATTTTATTTACATATGCAAAAAATTAATGAAATATATTCTGGACACAACCCCTCAACAGAACAATAAAGGTTTTGCTATGAAGTTGACCTGGCTCCAAATGATAATAATAATCATGATGAAAGTAATAATAAAAACAACATATTCAAATATGTCTTGCTACTAAGGGATTACAGAGTCAAAACACTGTAAATAATGGCAGTGTTTTTTTTTCTTTTTAGCAAACTCAATGGTACCTTTGACAATCGCAAAAGGCTCCTATTACAACAGAGAACAAGGATCCATAGCATTTACTCATAAAAGCAGGTGACTGGATTTATATCTTTAAAGATGGCTGATTCCGGGACCAAAACAAATAGGAATAGCACAAGATGGGCGCTTACACTTTGGACAAAACATCCACAAACTGTCACAGAATGAAAAACTTAATATGGGTTTCACCACTTATTATCTCCTAGAAAATATTACAATTTTGAGGATTTGTTTAACCCACAAAAGTAGGCTAATTACCTCTGCAAGGAATGCATGATCCTCAAATCAATTAATTATCTGGTACACAGATGATGCTGAAAGCCCACATTCGAAGTACAGTAGTTCCTAAATAGTACCGATAAAAAGCTGAAAAACTATTTTTTACTATAGCATTATAGCCCATTGTTGAGGGCTATAAAGGTTGCTAAAGGCCCTCTACCTTAGTTATTGGGCCAGAGCAACAAGCAAAGACCTCTACCATGGGAAAGAGCCTTTAACAATAAGAATGGCCCTGAACAGAAGGGATGTTATGATGTTAGAACAGCCACCTATTGAGGGCAGAATGTTATAACTTGAAGAAATAAAAAGACAAGCATTGGAATGTTAGGGAAGAAGGTGTCTTCTTCACCGGCCACCACATCATTGCAGTTGAGCTTTAAATGTTACAATGTTTTAATTAAGCAATATTATCCAAGTGGGAGGGCACTCCCAATTAGGTACTGACTTTGGTGGAATTTGCCTCTGGCCATGCTCCATCCTGGTCAATAAATACCTGTGAGTGTCCCGACATTGGAAAACACTCCTATGATAAATCAGACTCTTAACATTTGGGGTGTTAGATAATGTGTTTTCATGGTGCTATGTAGGTGGAAGGTTATAGAATCGTACCTGTTGTTTTTATTTTGGTAATAGGGCTCAATTGTTTTTGCCCTACTGAAATGCATTGCAATGAATGCCTGCTTGTGAGGACCCAAAAAAGAAGCATACTTAAAGGGTGATTATTCTATTGTAAGATTGTGCGCAATAGCGGTTAATGTCCTTCATTTCAGCTCTGGTTACTGCAGTTATAGCTCTGCAGCTCACGGTTTGATCCATCCTCGAAGTGCCTCTAGTTTGTCTACAAACATTCAACAAGGTACAGAACGAGAAAAAGAAACAAAACAGACACACACACACCGAAATCCTACCAACACAACACACATCCTCACCCCTCCACTTGACAATCACCCCAAAAAAAACCTACAACTAAAACATAATCATAATGCTATTTACATATGTCTTTATTCCATGTTAAACAGGGAATGCAAAGTGCATGGTAAGTTCCATAAAATCTTCACTTCCATTACCCAATATTAATTGCTTCTTTTGGCAAACAGTACCTGCCACTTAATCACTTCGTTAAATATCTCCATGGCTCCATTCTCCGCAGGATGATACAATTATGTAGTATTGTGCACGATGCAATTGTGTCAGATAAACACTTTCCAGAGCAACAGATTTGAATTATGTGCCATTGTTACAAACAACCCTTTTAGGTAACCCTCCACTTAAAAATTAAAAAATGTGCTATCCAAAAACTTCAACCCTGCATCACTATAAGCTCTCTTCACAACATCCATTTCTGGCAATTTTGAGAGGTGGTTTACCATCACCATTATATATTTTGCTAGACTGCCTCATTCTTCATCACCAACTTGTAAAGTAACAGTCTGCATTACTTGGGTTGAGGCAACTGTAGCTTTACAGCTCAGTTCCATCTCTTCTCCAATTGCCCCTAATTTTGTCCACAAGCATTCTACAGGGACCACACGACCAGAATTTAATCAGAACTCACACAGGAACACTACTAACATCACACACATTTTAATGATAATATAAATCCTTCATGGTGGAGCCATATTCATTTTAGGAGCTGTGGTGAGTCTAGAATATTTAACTGCGTGCAAAATTTTGATTCTCTTCTGGAATATGATGACCCCTCTTGGAGAGAAAATATTTCTCCCACGTGCTTTTCTTATGAAAATTATGGTTATTCTCCAGAACCTAAATTAAGTACACATTTATAGAAATTGGCAAATATCTTCTTCTTCAAAGTGAGGAAAAGTCTGACATGCTGAGTAAAACATGTACTTCGAGCAGCAGCTGGTCAGTTAATTCCCCAGAGTGCTACCATAGCATCATCACATATTTATAATGAACAATTAGAGCAGTGACATTCGATATCTTGAAAAATGTGAGGCACTTCTGAACAACTTGTTGCTATATTGGGAACTGTACCATTGAAAGTATTTCCTATGGAGACTGCAGTAACTTAACACAATTTTGTGTTTAAATTTGTCACAGGAATTATGCTTAGTGCTCCAGGAAGCTAAAACAAGGACACATTAGCAATACATTTTCAAATGTATGTATCATCCATGTGAGAAAAGAAAGTCAGGCATGCTGACTGAAACGTGAACTTTCAAAAGCAGCAGCTGTCTCTCATTGGATTCTCAAGTGTTCTTTGTACCGTCACCACACAGTCTAATGAACAGCTAGAGTGCTAACATTCTATGCAGGACAAACATGAGGCATCAGGAATGCCATGTAGCTGGAATAGGAGCTGTTGAATTTACATCCTTTCCTACGTAGCAGGGACTAATGGAGATATGAAACCATCTGTTTAGAACAATGTGAGGAGATTTATGGGTCTATGGGATAGGGTCAGTAAGTCTCACGGATCCCCTCCCACTCTGTGACAAGTGAGGGACTTCTGCCTTCCGTCGTTGGCTGACCTAAGGCCGGTGGGACTTAAGGTCAGCCGATGATAGAGGGCAGCAGTCCCAACCCTCCTGGTCTCTCCGAGGCTTTCCTCTCTGAGAGCTGCACGGCAGGCAAGATTTATGTTTTTGAATGTTTGATGCGTGCATGTATGTATAAATGTATGAATTTGTTGTGAATGGGTGTGTTTGTGCCTGTTTGTGAATGCATGGGTGTGAGTGTACATGTGTGCATATGGCCCGCCCACCCCGCTCCCGCCAAAATTAGCAGCCGCCACTGGATGCGAATACTATAGTTCTTTATTAGAACTTTGATTATCACTGGAAGCTGTTAGTGGAAGAAGGTATAGTGATATGTGAGTTGATATTGTAATGAAGCTTGTCTCAGGAACTAGTTATGAATGTCAAGGTAGACATCGACCCGCTATGAGCCAATGAAAATTGAGCGTTTTGGTAGTGTACACCTGTCTGTTTTATAGTACCTTCTATAGCATGAGCCACTAAATCACAGGTTTTTTGTGGAACAAAATAACAGAGCTCTAGGTCCTTAAAGGACTGTATATCTTTAAATCACATAATATACAATAATCTCTTATCCACTGTCTCACACACTAAATTCTGATGAGCAAATGTTCTTTGGGACTCACACCTTCCTGTAGGACGTTTTCCACCAGATTTTGCAAGGCTTTTGGCCTAGTGCTTACTTAACATATCCCGCCCCATTAAGTAAAGTCTGACAAAATTCATCTTTATTATCTGAATAGGCATTTATGAAAATATTTAGTAGGTCCCAAAAAATGTTATTTACAAAATGCTGAAATGGCAAAACATTGCACTCAAAATAGCCAAAGCACATTTTCCCAAGCAAAATGTTACTTAGCAAATACTTCCACCAAATAGAAGTATCACAGCGTTGAAGTTTGTAAATCTGAACTGGCTATTGTGTTTGACCTAGCACTAAACAAAGGAAAAGAATATAGATTACACAATAAAAGCAAATCTTTCCCACTGTCCTTGTGAGTTCAATCAAACCTAACCACCAGCAGACCCTCTTTTGACAAAATTGTGGTCTGTGAAATCTGTTTTATTTATTTTTGCTCCAATTATAAATAAAATAATTTTCCATGTCAAGCAGGCTAAAGGTTTCACTCAGTTAATTGGATTTAACCGTGTGTGTGCATGCATCTCTAATGGAAGTATTCTTGGGACATGTGAGCGCAGAACAGATGCTTACAGGAGGGGAGTAGCTTTCACTGCCCTACTCCCCCTTCCCCCTTCTGAAGTAGCACCCCAGAGAGTGCAAATCACATATCACCTTAAAATACTCTGCTAGTGGTTTCTCTGTGGAAGGTACAAATCCAACTGTTCTGAAAATTGATTTAAAGTTGCATCACCTTCCTAATTATACAGTGGATAAAAAGGAGGCGATTATTCGAATATTCATTAGTTATTTACCTAAAGAGGCTCGCCCTGTTTGCTTTCTCACCCTCTGCACCAAAATGTTCCAACAATTAATTTAAGGGGATTGTTGAAAAACCTGATTCGAAAGACAAAGTCTCAGTGAGCCCTTATGTGATTTATTAAGGGCAGAGAAATGGGGAGCTATTGGCAGCAGCAAAGAGTAATGCAGAGCAATTCCCTTCAAATCAGAAAATATGCTCCTGTTTCTCAAACTGTCTTACCAATATAAGTTTTGTTGGACACTTGTACCTTTTTTGGCCTAATGTATTTGTGGGAGCCAAGCCCCAATGATCGTCTGAACCCCAACATTTTACGCACCCTGATTTTTACCTTCGGCAGTTCAGCTCCAAACACTTGTTGATGTAGCGGTAAGAGACTACACTCCCCATCCATAAAACATAAATTTTAGCAGAGTTAAAATCAGAATAAAACTAGGATCTCTTAATAACTGAGTTCTAGATCAAAGTAGGGAAAATTGATCCATTACAGTATTAGTAATAAGTACGATACAAAAAGAATGCATAAATCTGCCATGAAGGCTCAGATACAGAAAACACAGAATCACAAAACATAGCCATTCCATTCCTATTATCAAACTTTATTCAGCAATTTGCTATCTAAGTGCATGAAACATGATAATAAAGATACATAAAATCAGAAGTCTTGAATAACAATAGACAACAAACTTATAAAAAAGAGTGTAAAAACCATGCACAGTATTAATTACTAGATAGTATGTTAAAAATAAGATGCTTCAAAGAAAGCAACAGCCTAAAAGCTGGCAAAGTAAATGACAGCTGAAAGTGCTTTAGTGCTTTACGACACAGCTTAAAATACATTTTCGGCCTAATCCTCCACATAGCCAGCAGAAACTGCGAGACCACAAAAACCACACATTGGCTAGAGTCTGTTTTTAAGATTCTCACTGCTTCTTTGAATTCTCTAGCTCCTAAATTACGACAGAGCGGTACTACCCATTTTTCCTGATATTCTGGTATGCGGGGCAAAAGAATAAGACATGTTCAACTGATTCATTTTGATTGATACAAGATACCTGTTGCTTAACTTGGTATCTCACCCCCACCTTGCTGTGATTGAGGAGATTTGCAAAGTTCCATACCTAAACTGTAAGTAGAGCTTCTTGGCAGCTATAGGCTCTATTTCGTCCAGGAGCTGCTCAACTTCAAATCCATCCCTCTTCAGTAAGAAGCTTGACGTCAGAGGACCCAAACTAGACTGGCTTTGCAGTGAACCCATTTTGTGCTGCCAGTAGGCCCTCTTAATTGGTGCTTTAGAAATCGCACTGGTTTCCAGAGGAGCATCCAACTGCCGCTCACGCCCAATGCTTATGAGGGTTTACCTCACATGCCGGAGCCACGGGAGATCACCAGCAGCTGGCATGTGAAGAACCTCAGCTAGACCCAACAAATAGGAACTCAATTCGGGAACTGGCAAGACCCTCATCCAATACAATATGGGCCTTACACTGGCTCTGTCTGAAACATTTTTTAGCCCCCGGTCTAACCTTAGTGGCAGCAGCGTAGTACTAATGGGGAGACCAATCAGCTGAAGCATAAAGAGATTTTCAACTGCTACTAAGGTGGACACCTCCCTATTTCCTCACAGCTCAACCCTGCGCATAGCTGATCCTAGTGCCTGATAATTATAAACTTGAACTACTGGAGTGATGGTACGATATTGTGAGGCCTTGTGCATCGTCACTCTTCCCCCTGATGTTTGCTCTAATTTAAGGCCACATTTTGTAATATGGGTCTGCCAATTAAAATGTTCGGAGTGACACCCAAGTAGTCAAAAGTGTGAACTCTCTCCAGTGGGAACCCTCTCAACTTAGGGTTGGGGCAGGTAGAGGGGCAGGGATTCATTACCATATATTTGGTTTTGGCAATATTAACATCTAGGCCCCTTAACTTAAAAAATCTGTCAAATTTATCAAGGATTCTTTGCAGGACCATGGGAGATATTGAGATGAACAGTGTATCATCTGCAAACATCAGGGCTGGCACCCTGACGTTTACAAGGCATGGTGCGTCAGATTCGCTGTGATCCACAAATGCTGCCAGATCGTTAATGAATAGCGAGAACAAGGTGGGTGCAAGGACGCATCCCGGCCTGACCCCTCTGTTTACTAAGAATGAACTGGTCAATAACCTCATCTGTCCACATCTAACTTGTGCACAATTGATATCATGAAGTCTCTTGATTATGTTCAATAAATATTGCAGAACCCCAATGTCTGCCAAGATCTGCCACAAATTGGGACGAAAGATGAGGTCAAACGCTGACCTGAGGTCAACGGACACCACATAAAGACTCCACCCCCACCCAGTTGGACGTACTTCCAATACAACAACTGAAGGAGAAGCCCCTGTTCAGTGGTGCTGATGCGTTCTCTAAACCCGGCTTGTAAGGGGTCAATATCTCCAAGTCGGACATCCAATCTTGGATCCTCCTCAAAATGACCCTCGTAAAGAACTTT
This sequence comes from Calotriton arnoldi, assembly GCA_963921515.1. Lineage (NCBI taxonomy): Eukaryota > Metazoa > Chordata > Amphibia > Caudata > Salamandridae > Calotriton > Calotriton arnoldi. The sequence goes on along the minus strand of CAWUFW010000555.1, from coordinate 1,987,316 downwards.
TGGGCGCTGTCAATTAGGCTTACGGGCCTGTAATTTGATGGAAGATCGCGGGCTCTCTTTTTAAAAATAGGAATTATCTCAGCCCCGGCCCAGGTGGAAGGGATGGGAGCCCCTTTCAGTATAGCATTGAAGATAACAATAAAATAGGGGGTCCCCGACATCGGTCCCATCCAGGAAAAAAAAAACCTGGTACCTTATCTGAACCCGGGGCTTTGGGGGGAGTAATTTTGTTAATTGCTTCTCTAACTTACTCAAGGCTAAAGCCTATGTCTTCCAATTGATCACTTGGCATGGCAGGGATACCTACCGGAAGTTTTAACAAAATAGGGCTACCAGTGCATGTAGAATATATACACCTATATGGCACAAGCAATTTTATATACAACAGTATTAGAAAAAATTCAGTCTTCCATTGATGTTTTTCCCCCTCTCAGTCTTGCTCTTTACAAGTGCTTTATTTCATTTCATAATATTCTCCACATTAGCCAACACGTGTTTCGTCGTAATCACGACTTTCTCAGGGCTTTGTATCAATGTTCTGAGCGTAAAGACGTTGATGCTTCAAGTTTTACAGAAAATACAAATCCTCCCTCTCACAGAATGGATTAAATGTTGTAAAGACATACGTTCCAAATATTGGTCCCAACAGTTCCTAACACTTTGACTATGCAACTGTAGCGGGTATGCCGTGGATTACGGCTCAGAGTATGGGTCCAAATTAACCCAAATTCTCTGGCTTCTCCCCGTGGTGAGTATGTGGCGGGTTCACGGTGTTCACCGTGAACCGACTCAGGGACTTAGCTCTGCTCCATAAACAAATGCAAGTTGGAAAAATGAGTCACCCAATCTGGCATCACAATGTGGTTTTCGTTGGGACAAGACCCGTCAATGGAGCCAATGGCGACAATATTCAAGAAAGAATGACAGTCCTGTCTTTTTTCCGCTGCTAACAGGTCCTCCCATTTCCTGGGTTCCCCTTTTTTTGTCTCCTGAATGGCTTTTTTATAGGCGCCTCTAGTTGCTTGAATCAGCGATCTATCTTGCGATTAGATAGACCATTTAATGCCGCTCTTGCATTACTGCGTCAGTTGTTATACCAGGTGGTAACAGAGACTAAATTCCACATAAAATTGCAATTTCAGATTTTGGAACAGTTGTGAATGAATGTTGCTAAAGTTGGTCAAAGCCTCACCCTTAACCATTGGCAGATCTAATAATGGCATGAACTCCCCTATTCCATCGGTAACCAGTTTATATACTTCTGCAACTGATTCCTTGGATTCAGACAGTGAGCTCCACTTAACCCTGCATCTGTTGGTGGACAAGGCTATTCTTCTGTCAAAGGGCTCATCACAGTTTGCCTGTTCAACATGTACTAGCATCCTCAAATCCATGACTAACTCATTATGGTCGCTGTTGTAGCTGGGTATGACATCCATGTCAATTCAATTGGACCATAGCGAACGTCAAGCAAAAGATAGTCAATTAGACTTGTGCTCTGTGCCCAATTTAACGTGGGGTTACCATTTTTGTCAGAGTTAGACCTGCCATTGCAGTCTCTCCGGCTCTGGTTTAGAGTGAGGGCATTAAGTTTTAAAGCCAGAAGGGACTATTTTCTTGCGGGAGGAATTGCTAACTCTGGGATAGACCAAAAATGATCTTCCTCAGTTAAATGTATCTTAAAATGTGCATCAAGCGGCTCAAACTGGCAGTTAAAATCACCCCCCACGATCTTAACAGCTTCAGCAGGGAGTGCAGCCAAGTGAGAAGACAGCAACTCAATGACTCCTGACTCTGGGTTATTTCCCATAGGTCTGCAATAGATGTCATATATACATAACCGGTTACATCACTCAAGGTAGTCAAACAAATGCACAGCAGATCCGACAAGCCTATGGTGTGTACCCCAATATTTCACATTACAGCGGTTATGACCCATTTTGTGACACCCCCGGCTGGTCTGCCTCTACCTGAAGAAATAGCTTCCTTGCTGTGCGTATTGAACCCTGAACAATAAAGAGGACTCAGTGACCAGGTTTAAAAAAAAAAAACTAAGCATATATTGTATGAATCAATAAATGCGCACCACTCTGGACAAGACAACTTGAACGGGAGTCCTGCTACATTCCAAGATAACAGTTTGAAAATTGGGGTGCTGCAAACATGATCCAAGCGCCCACACTCACTATCAGTATCTCGGTGAGAGCCGGACCCATCCCTATCAAGTCAATCTATTTTTGCCAAGACATCAAAACGGTTAAGGTTTGGATTCCGCTTGGGATGGCATTGCATTGCATATGCTCAGAGATGATAACAGAGGAGCCCCTCTCTGTAAACAATTGCTGATCCGTGTGGTACTAGGGCATGGTTTATAAAAATATCACAAAGGCAATAATGCAATATTATTGTATTTAACTGTTTGTTCATATGCCCAAAAAGTAAACTCTGGAAAAATTAACAATAACACAATCTCCTTGCTGGTCCACAGGCCCAGCGTCTATCCATCCCACCCTCCTTGTCAGCAGGAAATTATATGCCATGAAAAGCAGAACATTTCTATAGCGCCCCAACTGGTTCAGAGCTTTGTTGAGCAATTCGTCCTGGGACTCCCTTTGGTCCAAACACAATGGAGGTACTCTGGAAGGGTTTGCCATGTAGGAACAAGAGGTTGGAGGTAAGTTTATCACTGGTAAGTTTATTACCGACTGTATATAACCATCGCCATTCCTATTACCACCATTAACACCATCACTACCGGCAGTTCCCAAATTCTGTGCGGCATCAATGGAGTGTGCCTCTGGTTGGACTTGACTACTAGGAATTGAGGTGCAGCACTGACTTTTCCGCTTAGAATTCAAGGTATCCAGACCCAAGCATGGGGGGGCCAAGGGCAGGTTTTGAGTTTGAAATCACCGTTGAACGGGGAGAATGCCTGGTGGATTTGCATTAATGGGCTCCATGGCCTTGAATCATCACAGGAGACGTGCTGGGTTCCTGCACAGATACATCCAGCGAATGCTTAAGATTCATCAACATCCAACCGTGTTAGGACTGGTGTCAGTTCCACCCGCAAGAGGTCTTTTACCTCTCCTAAGCAGCCTTCAATTAGGCTACGTGCCCTTGAGGAGTTGAAGAGATCTCCTTCCCTTTTCCCCACTGGCAGTGAGTTATGCCGAGCTGTGACTGAGACTGCGGAGGAACACGGCGAGGGAAGGTTGTTCTGAGTAGCCATTTCCACTAGGCGGGCTTGTTCGACTGCTTTAAGTAAGTGTCCACTGCAGGAGGTTTTGGGCTAACCAATGTGCTAGAGGCCACAGTGGAGTGGGCAAGACCTGGATTTTGCATAGAAGAAGTCAGTCTTGTCTGTCATGGAGTGCTCGGAGGAAAAGCAGATGATATAGAGGAAACAGGAGATTTGCTTTTAGAGCCTGTCGTGTTGGAAGAACTGAGAGAAAGTCTACATTCTGTGAGGTCAATCTCGTTACTTATGACACTCATTGCTCGTTGTATTATCCTATCGATAGAGGTGGTTACAGCTGGGGGCGCAGAGATACTTTGGTCTCCTCCCACAGCAACAGGCAGCGACGGATGACTTGAAGGGGGGGGATGCTCTAAGTTCTGAGGGGGAGGAGGGATCTAACGGTACATGTCTGCTTGTTGGACTTGGGGTGCCTGCGCAATACCCCCCTGGGGGGCTGTGATTTGGAGCAGAGGGCTCTGTTTTGCAGGACAATCTTTGCTGCTGTCCTCTTTGTTGGGGCGCTTCCCCAGTGCCTCCTCTCCCTTTCTCTACTTAACTGACTTCTTTGCTCCCTCCTCTCACTTTCTTCCCTCCATCTCCTGCACAGGTCCGGGGGTTGGATAGGACCTAGACTGTACCCGGGGGGATCTGTGGGGTTTGATTTGATTTGATTTGTGGATTTGTATAGCGCTCGAATCACCCCCATAGGGGTATCTCAGTGCTCGCGGACTCACAAAAGGAAGCTGTCACATAGAGGCAAGTCTAGAATAGGGCAGTTTTCAGAGCCTTCCTAAACTTCAGATGGTCTGGGCACTGCCTTAAAGCTATGGGAAGTTGGTTCCAGAAGGAGGGCGCCAGATATGAGAAGGCGTTTCCCCCTGTCCTGGCTTTCTTGACCATAGGAATCTTAAGGAGAGATTTC